>JANAVB010021600.1:16903707-17503707 GCA_029216955.1 Iris pallida | reverse complement strand
TGACGACATCGCAGTCAAGAGCCGCCTCAAAGGAGATCACCTACAGGACCTGAAGACGGTCTTCGATCTCATGCGGGCACATCAACTCAAGATGAACCCCGCTAAATCCTTCCTGGGGGTTTCTAGCGACAAATTCTTGGGCTTTGTCATCATGGCAAAAGGCATTCATGTCGATCCCGAGAAGACCAAAGCCATCCTCAGCATGGACCCTCCGAAGAATCTTCGAGAACTTCGGGGCTTACAGGGACGTCTGGCATACATCCGGAGGTTCATAGCAAACCTCTCCGGTAAATGTCAACCCTTTACTCAGCTCATGAAGAAGGGAGTCTCTTACGTCTGGACAGAGGAGTGCCAAAAGGCTTTCGACGACATCAAGGCTTACTTGACAAGCCCGCCAGTCCTAGTGGCACCTGTCGCCAGCAAACCATTCCTCCTCTACGTCCGTGCCATGGATCATTCCCTTGGCGCTCTGCTGGCTCAAAACAGCGATGCAGGCTACGAGCAAGCAATCTACTACCTCAGTAGAACACTCATCGGGGCTGAACACCGGTACAACCCCGTTGAAAAGGAGTGCTTGGCTTTGGTGTTTGCCATCCAGAAGACTCGTCATTACGTCTCGGGCCAGACAATTCATGTCATCTCCCGAGTCAATCCACTCAGAGTCCTCATGACAAAGCCAGGGTCATTAAACTCCCGGCTGGCTACATGGGCGATCCTGCTAACACCGTACAACATGGTGTTTGTTCCGCAAAAAGCTGTCAATGGTCAAGCTCTGGCTGACTTTTTAGCTGCACACCCCATCCCAGAATCCTCAAAACTCTATGAAAACATCCCGGATGAGGTCCAAGAATCAAATGTCACCGAAGGAAGCTCCGTTTGGCGGATGTTCTTCGATAGCGCTTCAAGAATAGGCCCTAAGGGCCAAATCATCGCAGGAGTGTGGGTAGTCTTAGTCTCCCCCGATCAGCTGGTCGTCCAGCGGGCATACTCCCTTTCGAAGCCGTGCTCCAACAATGTTGCTGAGTACAACACACTCATCTGGCACAACAGCTGGGGGTGGATCATCTGGAAGCCTATGGCGACTCGAAACTCGTCGTGAACCAGATTCGGAGGCAATACGAGGTTCGTCATGAAGATCTGATCCCTTACCATGAAGTCGTATTGAACATCATTTTAACCTTCACCGGGTTCTTCATCGAACATGTCCTCCGTCTATAAAACTTGGAGGCTGACGCTCTGGCTGGCCTCGCAGTCTCATTGGCAGCGCCCCTTGGGACTCAACACTATGTCACGGTAACTGGCCGAGACTTGATTTGTCCTAGAAACAACCTATGCTTGCGAGTGGCTCACGCCATGCCGACAAATACTGGTGTTAATATCCGAGACTGGAGGTTCCCGTTCATCGACTTCGCTGTCTACGGAATCCTTTCAGAGGACCCGAAGGAAGCCGTCTCAGTCAGGAGACGCTCTCTTCGATTCTACTACGATACATCCACTAAAACGCTGTACCGACGCTCCTTCGATGGGCTTCTCCTTCGATGCCTGTCCAACGAAAAAGCGGCCGAAGCTCTTCGAGAAGCTCATGACGGAACTTACGGAGCTCATCAACCTGGTCCTAAGTTGCAGGATCGACTGCGACGTATAGGCTACTACTGGCCAACCATGGCCGCCGACGCTGTTGAATATGCTAAGAAGTGCCACGCATGCCAACTTCATGCAGACTTCATACATACACCGTCTGAACCACTACATCCTACAGTCGCCTTCTGGCCCTTCGAAGCCTGGGGCATGGACATTGTCGGACCAATCACCCCTCCTTCATCAAGAGGATATCGCTTCATCCTGGTCATCACCGACTACTTCTCCAAGTGGGCAGAAGCAGTCCCGCTGGCGGAAGTAAAAAGCTCCAGGGTGGTCAGCTTTATCAAACACCATGTCATTTACCGTTTCGGAGTACTCAGGCGGATCATCCATGACAATGGTCCTCAGTTTATCAGCCATATTTTTAGCAGGTTCTGTGACAAGAATCGCATTCAGAACGTGGCCTCAACCGCCTACAATCCGGCAGCAAACGGATTGGCCGAGGCGTTCAACAAAACTATCGTTAGGCTACTCAAAAAGGTCGTGTCATCCAACAAACGCGACTGGGACGAAAAGCTTGGCGAATGTCTTTGGGCCTACCGCACAATGGTACGGACCCCAACAGGCAACACACCATTCTCCTTGGTCTACGGGAGCAAAGCGGTACTGCCTCTCGAGATCCAGATACCCTCACTCCGCGTAGAAATCATAAACAAACTCACAGAAGAGGACAATCAACATCTTCGTCTGCGGGAACTGGAGGCACTTGACGAAAAGCGTCTCCTAGCGCAACAACGCATCGAACTCTACCAAGCCCGTATATTACAGGCTTTCAACAAGAAGGTCAAACAGAGGACTTTCCAAGTTGGCGACCTGGTTTTAGCAGTCAGAAGGCCAATGGTGTTAACTCACAAGACACCAGGAAAGTTCGAGCCCAAGTGGGAAGGACCTTTCATCATTGAGACGGTATACTCAAACGGTGTCTACCGCCTCGCCAAACCCAATGGGGACTTGTTCATGATGCCCATCAACGGCAAGTTCCTAAAGAAGTACTACTCTTGACATTCCACAAGGGGATCGGTGGATCCAATCATCAGGATTCACAGACAAATTCCCTTCCACAAAATCATACGCTTCCGGAACCCAGCTGTTCCGTAGCATCCTCCAGTAGAAAGACAACCACGTCCACATCACCTCTGAGTTGTCCCTCTACACCCTACAAAGCGTAATCTTACACTTCGTAAGCTTACGCTATCCTTCATGTTTACCACGTCCATATTACCTCTGAGTAAACATCTCGTACAAACAACCCCTGCGTTGTTGTACATTGATCGCAGAACTTCCACGTCCACATCACCTCTGAGTTGTTCAGCGTATCCTTCAGGATCATTCCTACTACGTCCATAATACCTCTGAGTAGGGAGATTCTATCATTCGAACCCAATGATTGCCATGTCCACATTACCTCTGAGCAAACATATTGGTTCCTTCAAACTTATTATCTGTACCTAAAAACCAAGGTGCGCAAAAGATAATAGGTCCACACAAATCATCAAGTTCATGATAACAAAAATGAACACACCACAAAAAGTTGCGTACTCCTTTATTTTCTAAAAAAAAGAGAGTACAGAACTACACTATCCCTCGGCAAGGGTTGCAAAAGAACATAAAAAAAAAAGCTACAGTCCCTGAACCTCTCCAGGGTGGGCTGAGAGCTATCTGACTCGACGTCTCAAGTTGGCAGTACGAGTTTCCACAGTCGCCAGGACTCGACGCTCGGCTTCTTGACGCATCAATTCGACAGCCTCAGCGGAAGTTTCGCTCTCATGCTTCTCATCAAGCTGTCGTCGCTGCTGAGCCAAGGCAAGAGTCCGCTGAGTAAAAGTCGCTTCCTCCTGCTTGAATGCTACGTGTTCAGCCCGGACACGTTCGGCTTCTAACTGGAGTCGGGCCCGTTGGTCCTCAAGGCAGCGCATCTGGATATTGATCTCTGCGATGTTAGCATCCAACGCAGCTCGCGTCTCCGTCGTCTTCTTCATAGACTGAGACAACTGCTCTACCGCAGCCTCAGTCTCAGCCACCTCGTGCTCCCAATTGCTCACAGTGGCCTGGTGGGAAGACTCGATCTCGGCAATCAACTTCCCTTTCTCCGCATCTATCAAGGCGGAGAGGTCATTTCGTTGGATGTGCTGAAGTTCCGCGAGCTGCTCGTCCAGCTCGATCACCGAAGCCTCCAGAATTTCGGCCATATGGTCGTGGCCTTGGTGAACGCGGATCAGCTCGATACAGGGCATTGCCAAAGTTCTTGCCGTCGCAAAGCTCCCGTTGGCATCCATCACCGCAGATACGCCCCTCTGCAGCATTTTATACACTCCCTCGACGAGGAATTTCACATATTCGTCAGCATCCGCCAGTACCTGTGGCGTCATAGCAGGAGTTGGAGGAGCTACTACAGTTAGCGGACCAGAGGAAGATCCGCCAACCTCAACCTGCGAGGCTTGAACCTCGGCATCAATAGGCTCTTCATCGACAGGGGCCAGACTGCTAGCCCGAGGAGCCGAAGGAACAGAGGGAGCCGGCACGGGCGTCGAGATAGTACCCCAAGTAGAAGGAGCAACAGAGGGTTCCACACCCTTACCCTTCTCAAGCCCGGAGGAACCACCGACGTCAACGGCCACCTCTTCTACCCCCAACTTCCTATCAGCGTCAAGTACTTCTCCCGGCAGAACGGGGAGATCAACACTCATCTTCTGGCCTGTCCCGGGAGATAAGACCGGCAGAAGGGTCTCATCCTTCTCAAGTCCCTCTACAGGGACAGAATCTGTCGCTACCGCCTGATCGGTAGCCACCTCAACTTCCACGGTTGGAGCCGGGGTAGGACTTGGCAATGATACAGCCGACCTCCCCTCATCATGACAAGGAGGGGAATCAACCCTCTCCTCTGTCCCAATTACCTCTGTTGCCCCCGCAACAGACTCTTGCAACGCCGGAGGGACGTCATCAGAAGGTGACGAACTCCAATCCACTTCATCATCAGGATGCCTCCAGTCCGTAGGACCCTCAGCGTCCAAGGCCTCTACGGCAGACGGTACTTTCCCAGAAGTTGTTGCGACCTCAAAGTCAGGAGATACTAAAACCTCCGCAGGAACATCTTCGGGACCCTCCTCCACGGGAGACATTATCATCGGTGGAATGCGCTCATCAGAAGAGCCTGCCACCTCCTTCGGTTTACTAGCGCCCGGTTTTGAGACACGGGACTTCTTCTTCAACGATCCCTACAAGAAGAAGAGCATAAGTCACCACAATGACAAAAAGAATTGGAATTACGGAGCACTCCTTACCTCAGCAGGAACTGATCCCGTTGGCGTTACAAGTGGCACTTCCGTAACCTTTGGGGTCGACGTCTTTCTCGACCTTTTCGGTACAGAAGAACTAGCTTCTGTGTCAGCCCGCCTTTTCCCGACAGACGGGTCTCTCACTGGTGCTGCAGCAGCAGCCCGATATCCCGCCAATTCTGGTGGACGATATGATCGGGCTGCCATCAACATGTTCGCCGTCACCTCCAGCTGAGTTCCAATAATGAAACTAGTCTCCCTGTCATAATCAGGAGACATAGTATTCATAGTGCAATACAGCTTGGCGGCCGGATATAGGATCGGCGGCCGAGGGTTACGAACTGGCGTGGTCAAATTAACGCTAGTGCATCCAACGTTATAATATTGCCAGCCCCGGGCTCCATCCAGCAAACTCCCGATGAAGCCTAGACTGCTACTGGGATTCCGCAACATTAGCTGGGTATAGCCAAATTGACGAGCAAATCGGCTTGGCAGATACGGCTCCAGATAACATCTATTCTGGTTGCGGTAGACCAGGTGAGAAGGCCGGATACTCTGCAACCAACGAAAACTCCATTTCGGCAAAGTGACCGCATCTTCGCCAGAGTCAACTAAATCTTGGTCGACCTTGAAATCTTTGAAGATCGGGCCAACCTTGATAATTTCCCACCCCTGAAGGTAGGACAAAACTCTCCTGCAAACGGGGACGCCAGTGTATAACCACTTCCTCTTGTAGAAGCGGCGAATGAAGGCATCCCCTTCAACATGATCCTCCTCCGGACCGGGACTCATCACGTTCGGATGATGCAAAATCAACCACCCCATAAGATAATGGAAAGGCAGCTCGGCCCGGAGAAAGTTGTCATTGTTACCTTTCTCGTGGATCACATCATCAGCAAAAGACCTCAAACTGCGCAACAGGTTGCACACCATCGCGGGGAGGAGAGCTAAAGGTCGTCCACAGGCCAATTTCACGGCAGGCAAAATGAGATTCCGATGTACCCTCTCTACGGCACCGGATCCACCTGCAAATACGCAATCCCGGAGCCATATCATCAAGTAGGCCGTCAGCACTGCCTTAGATGACATCCGGTACACGCAGTGCCAGAAGCAGCTATACGTATCCTTGCCGCTCTCAGTGGAATATGGGGTCCTCTCATCCAGTCGACTTATTTCAGAAGTCACTTCCGCGGGCTTCAGTCCCTGCGGAGTAGTAAACCGGATCCTCGAGGGATCCGCCAAATCCTGCTTGAAGACATAGTCCCTCCAAGCAGTCACATGAGGCTGGGTCTTGCCCTTGTCCCACCGGTGCATCAGATAATGATGGCTCGTCACCTCTTTGAAAACAGCCATCATCTCCGGGTCCTTATCTTCCAGAACCTGGATCTCTTCATTTGACGAAAAATATTCCTCGTACGGTTCCGAGCCCCAAGGAAGCTTGGACACTTCGTACATCTCATGGAGGGTCAATCCCAACTCCCCCACCGGAGTAAAGAAGCTGCCAGTCTGGGCATTAAAAAGCTCCAAGAGCGCAAGAAACATAGGCTTATTGAGGTCCACGCCTGCCTGCGTGGCCCGAATGGCGGCTGTCAGCCCGATCTCTTTAAGCTCAACTTTGAACCTTGAAAGCACCCAGGTGGTCAACTCGTCCCACCTCGGGATGTAGTGACACCAACCTTCGACTCTAAAGCCACCTGTCGGATACATGACCTTCGATGTCAACATCCGATTTGCAAAGATCGGGGCACTGAAGGGAAACGTGTCGTTTGGGACTTCACTGTAGATGCTCCCGGGATGCAAGGCTCGGTAACTGAATGAGGAACCGGCTCGTGAAGCAGTCAAGGTATCTCGCTGGTTCGAGGTGGTGTCAATCGAAAGGGTACCTCCCAAGGCCCCTCCTTGAGAGGGAGTAAGTTCCCAACCCATCCTTCTCTTCGAAACTAAACGATAAAAGGCCGTCAGCGGCAACTGGCGGTCAACTTGCCGCATGTATAGAACCATGCCTTTGGCAGAAAAGAACCAGTCTTCTCTGATCTTCAGTATCTTCGCTTCAGAAGAGACTAGTCGGTCGCCAAACAGAAAGACAGGTTTTAAGAAAGTCACGCCTTCAGTTTCAGCAGACTTCAGTTTACCACTCTCCATCATACTCTAGAGGAAAAACGGCAACTGGGTCTGGATTTGTAGCATTCTCTCACGAGGTTGGTCCTGTAAGATAGCATCCTTTGCAGGGTTGATCACCGCCTCATCAAAATCAACTCCCATTTGACAAAGAGAAGTGTCCAGGAGGACCTCATTCAACAAAGGGATCGTCATCGACACTGGCACAACAAAAGTGGAAGTCAGGCAAAAAGACAAAAGGTGTCAAGTAGACTGGCGCATTGTCAAGGTATAAACCCATGCGCATCTGCTCCAGCGCATCATCAGGGCGTAAGCCCATACACGTCAGCATTGGAGCTTCGGCGCATCATCAGGGCGTAAGCCCATGCGCGTCAGCATTGGAGCTTCGGCGCATCATCAGGGCGTAAGCCCATGCGCGTCAGCATTGGAGCTTCGGCGCATCATCAGAGCGTGAGCCCATGCACGTCAGCGAAGGCTTCGGCGCATCATCAGGGTATAAAACCCATGCGCGTCAGCAATTAAACCTCGGTGCATAATAAAAGTGTAAACCTATGCACGTCGGCAGGATAAAACCTCGGCGTATCATCAAGACAGAAGTGCATACGCGTCGGCAGAGAGTTAGGGCACAGTATGGCCCAAAGCTTGCATGAAAGAAACGATACCCACCCGTCACCTCGGGACGAACGTCGGCAGGAGTCGCAAGGGTGATAGGTGCATCCTCGTCGACGAACTCCTTCGCTTTCTCCTTCCCCTTGCCAGCACCGCCGCGAGGAGTCTTGGGAGCCATTCTCTCAAAGAAAAGAAAGTTAGGATTTTGAAGAAGAACTCTAAAGAAAGCAAAGACATAGAGAAGAAGAACTCTCTCTCTCTCTCCAACCCTCACCTATTTATAGGGCTTGGTCGCACGCGTGAACCGATGACGTGTGATCTCAGTCGTCGCCTCGGGTTCTGTGAAGAGATAACAGCAAATAAAACCAAAAGATCATCATTAATCTTTTTCGGTTACCGAGGCATCATCATATGCATTAACTGAGAGGAGCATGCGCCCAACAATCATGCGCCCTGACCTCCATGCTTCTTATTCAAAGTATTCCAAAACTTATTCAAAAGTTTTGAAAACTTTGAAGGGGGTCTTGTAGAAGCATGGAATTTCACAACCAGAAAGCCCATGCGCCAGAAACTACATGCGCCAGAGCTCAGACAAGTACTTCACAGCAAAGTCAATGAGTATGGACATTTGAAATAGGACTTTTTATTTATATACAAAAGTCTATTACATGTCTAGAAAAGGTTGTACAAAGGAGAATTTCTACAAAGGAAAAATCCTAAGGCTACAACCAGCGGCCACCATGCGTCTCCAGATAGGCGCAGCAGTCACCATGCGTCTCCAGATAGGCGCAGCAGTCACCATGTGCCGCCAGTTAGGCGCACAGATACCATGCGCCTCCAACCAGGCGCATCCCACCATCTCTTCAGCAGCTCAGTTATGTGCATCCAGCTCAGTTATGTGCATCCCTTCAGCAGCCCAGTTATGTGCCGCTCTTCCAGCCAGGCTCACCTGATAAGTGCTTCGCCAAGCAAAGCATTTAACCCTCTGGCTGGAACCAAGGAAGAGAAGAGCACCACAAAATCTGCGGCCAGGGGAGGCTTCGAAAGAGCCTCCAGAGGTGAAGGAAGACCGTGATCGAAACCGCGACAAAAGGAGCAGCTTTCAAACCCACCAGAGTGGGCAACCCCCATTTTGAAGGAAGAAAGAGCCTAGCACCGCAATTCCAATCTGCGGCTCTTCCGGAATAACGGAGACGAGGCCCGAGCATCCCTATCTTTGGATGCAACAGGCACCTTTCGCCTGCCTCATAAGCCCTCAACTCCGTCTTTTGGATGTAACAGTCACCTTCAAGTGCATCGAAGACAACATGGCGTCTCATCTTCACCCTCGGGAGCACTTCGTCGACAGAATGCACCCGTATATCCAAGTTCATGTTAGAAGTACGTGAGGGAATGAGAAGCAAACCTTCTCTCCATGCCACTATTTATAGGCTGGGCAGATCAAACCTACGCGCCAAGTGGATGGCTCTCCGAATTCCGTGCAATGAATTTGCATTAAATGGATGAACCGGATGCCTCGAATTCAGCCAAACGGTTATTTAAAGCACTCGAGGAGCGAAACAGCCGCATCATTAAAAGATATGTCGGATGCGCCAGCCAGACAGCGCATCACACGGACGCGCCCTTCGGCATCAGGCGCATCACACAGACGCGCCCTTCAGTACCAGGCGCATCACAGAGGATGCGCCCCCACACATCCCCATACCGAGTGGAACGCCAACCAACGCGCCCACTCAGCTGTCCATCGAACGTCACAAACATTAAATGCTGAACTGACAGAGTTGGCAGCACGCTTCCCAAAGTCTGAACAGTTGACAGCTTTTTCAGAAAACGAAGCGTCGGCAACGTCAGCATCATCATGACTTTATTTCGACGGCTACTGCCACGTGGCCACTCAACCAACCGTATGCGTCTCTACGGCCATGCGTCCAAATCAGCATACGCCTCAAAAGCCATGTGCCCCAGACTGCTCTCTGATCCCAAAAGATAGAAGGAAAGTCGCCTGCATGCGCCTCAAAAGCCATGCGCCCCAAATGGTTTGTAACTCCTAAAAGTTATGAGTCGCAGCCTCCTCCTGCGTCCAATCTAAGGCGCAGCTCACCAGATCACTCCTCTCCACCAAATCCGAGATCTTCGAGCAATGAGTCGACGACACGTGTCCTTTGACTCAACTCATCCAAGATTTCAGCAACAGAAAGATCTTCTCCTCTGCTACGTGCCGGCTCACAACAGCAGTATGAAGAGTTCTCCCCCTCGATCAGGGCACATCATCCATGCGCCTCCATCAGCAACCTCCACGTGGCGTTCCCACACACCGGCGTATCCTACATACGCGCATGAGCAGCCAGCCTGCAAAACTATAAATAGAGGGATCATTTCCTTCACACACACACACACAGAATCCACAACGAACATACAGAGAATCACCAGAGAGGCAGATACAGACACTCAATGTCTTCTTCCTCTCAGCAAGCTCCAGCACCCAGAGCAATCTACACCTTCAGAGAACCGATAACCGTCGTCAGCCCGTCAACGGAGTCAACGCATTACCACTCGCTCAATTGGCACAAGGAACCCAGATTAAACAAAAGTGTACTCCTAGGACTACATCTAAGTCCTATATTGTAACATTGTTCTGTTTGTATTAAAGTTTTCAATCAAACAATTTTAATGGCAAACAACATGTTAACTATTTTCTTGTTCTTAGCATAGCAACATGTGAATTATTCTCTTATGGGCATACTCAATGGTTTACCATCTTGTTATTAACAGTACCATTCAATTAAAAACTCAAATTCTTATTAGACATAAGCTAATCATAAAATGAGTCTTTGTCCACTCATCCAGATCAATCATCTTCTATTGTAGAGCCAGTAATCCGATCTATCTGTCTATCTAGTTCCTTCGCGGAACGGGGCACTATAGTTCAAGGGCTACACTCAGAGGCGCTTGTTTCTGAGAGTTACAAAACGAGTAAAAGTAGGGGTCCGGACGATGGCAGAGACATGAGCAAAGACAAGTCCAAGGATCAATACGAGAACTCAGAGTGCTACCATTATGGCAAGAAGAACCATATTAAGCAAAACTGTTTTGCTTAGAAGAGATAGAAAAAGGGTGACAAGGGGAAGCAAAATAAGAAGACAATAGTGGCTTCCTAGACACATGGAGGCGATTGTGATCATTGTAGGTGATGAGGTAGTTATGAACCTCTCTTGTGATGACAATTCTTGGCTGGTGGACTCAGGGGCTTCAGCACACGTATCTCACAATAGGGCATTGTTTGCCATTTACACAACATGAGACTTTGGAGTGTTGAAGATGGACAATGGAGATGTGTCAAAAGTTGTTGTCATTGGAGATGTGCATTTGAGAACCAAGACGTACAGTTTTTGTCCGTCATGTCTTCGATATCCGTTTCAAAATGGTGTTGGTTGGAAGATTAGATAAGGAGGGATTCTTCAATCTCTTCATGAACGGTCGGTGGAAGCATTCCAAGGTTCTATGGTGATTGCCAAAGGAAGCAAGAAGTCTGGTCTCTACTACATGGAAGGGAGCACGCAGGAGAAACATAAGGTGAACGCAGTCAGAGATGCGTATACTGATTTATGGCATGGACGGCTTAGTTATATCATCGAGAAGGAAATAAGCTACTTGTTGAACAAGAAAGTAATTTCGGAGCTCAAGTTTGCAAGGTTGGAGAGATGCACGCACTGTTTGACGGGAAAGCAAAATCCGGTATCTTTCTAAAGTCACAAATCTTCAAGGAAGTCAACATTGCTTGAGTTAGTTCACTCGGATGTCTGTGATCCAATGAAGGTAAAATCTATTGGTGGTGCTTTCTTACTTTGTAACATTTATTGATAACTATTTCAAGAAAGTTTGGGTCTATGCTTTAAAGCCCAAGGATCAGGTGATATCTAGAGTTTCATGCCTTTGTTAAAAGGAAGACGGACAAGAATTTAATATGTGTTCGGTTCGACAACGGCGGCGAATACATCGGTCCATTTAATGTGTATTGCAGAAAGCAAGGGATTTGATACTAGAAGATCAAGGACACCTCAGCTCAATGGTGTAGCGGAGCGAACGAACAGGACACTGATGGAGAGGGTGCGGTATTTGCTATTAGAAGCAAACTTGCAAACAGTTAATAGGGTGAGGCTCTCAATACTTTTGCTTATACTATTAATTTATCTCCAAGTGCTCCTTTGCAGGGTAATGTGCCTGACAAAGTATGGCACGACAGAGAGCCATCATATAGTCACTTTCGAGTATTTTGTTGTAAGGCCTTCATACATGTACCGAAGGACGAGATATCCAAGCTTGAGCCGAAGACAAGGCAGTGTGTCTTTGTCAGCTATGATCAGGATGAGTTTGGCTATAGACTCTACGATTCAGTAGAAAGAAAGCTCTATAGAAGCAGGGATGTTGTGTCCGTCAAGGATCAGACCATGACCAACCCTCATGATTTTGAGATACCTTCTGAAGCTAAGGAATTGCATGAGTTAGAGCTATTTCGCTTTGAGCAGTTTCCATATGATACTATAGAGGATCCAGTTAAGGGAGAACAAGTACATAGAGATGCTCCTACCCTTGATCATCAGCATATTGATGGTGGTCAGGATGACCCTCAGGAGGATGAGCATGTCGATGAAGCAATTTCTGAAGGGAATGAGGTTGTCGGTACACAACCAGCACCAGATATTCTATTGAAGATGAGCACAAGAGTGACTCGACCATCTACAAGATACTCACCTGATGAGTACGTGCTATTGACTTACGAGAGAGACCGCAAAAGCTTCCCAGAGATGATGGAAGACGAGTTCATGCAGGAGTGGATGCAGGCCATGTAGGAGGAGATGAATTCCTTACAAGCAAACTCCACTTATGAGCTGGTACAGTTGCCAAAGGACAAGATGTAGTGCCCCGTCCCGCTTAGTCAATCGGAGGAATCGAAACGTCAATGGCGTTCGGACTTAACCTTGCAGCGGTTACTCGAAGGCCCGCTCGGTCGAGGCGACTCCTCGCTCAGGTGGGGTTGTTTCGGTGAACTCGCCTCATCTTAGCCTTTACGTAATAGATTGCATGTTTTTAACTTGCACAAGTAGGCTTGATAATAAAAGAGACGAATCCACATAGCTAAGGGAATAATTCCAAGTCAGGTCGGATTGAGTTAGAATATAGAATGGTCCAATTGTCATCTTAGAGTTGGTGCACGGCGTGCTTTGAAAATAAAACTCGATCCAATTCATCCCGTGGCTTAGGAGAAGGAAAGTTGGTATTCATCGCAAAGCTAAGAGTTAGCCTAAGTCATAGGCGTCGTCCGCATAAACGCTTCAGAAAGCATGCACGGACCCATCGTCCAAGGCTTGGCATAGCCTTGGCTTGCCCCATGAGTTAAGTTGTGTTGCATGGCTTGTGACATAAGTCTAGGTACCCAAATGACTTGGTCGTTCAAAAGTCGAACGCATGCGCGACACATTTCCGTGATGCGAGGCTTGACGCAACCTTTGCTCGTTGAGTTGTTGTGCGATTAAGTTAATCTAAGTTTTGTTAGGCTATCGAAGGCATTCTAAGCACTGTCCCGTATATTCTGCGGTTGTCAAAATTACTTGGTCTCACGACCTTAAGGCCCGTCGTATAACGTGTCTTAGACGATAGTTTCACCCAGAACATCAATTGTCGTACGGCACGATATCACAGACTTAGTATTTCTAAGGCACGAGCCATAGTTGATTTATTGAGTTTGGAAAAGGGGCTTTCAAACAGGCATTCCTAAGTTGCATGGAATGATGGGACAAGAAAGAAGAATGCTCGCGACCATGGGTCGTCGAGGCGGTCTTAGATGTGAGAAGTATTGAACTTGGTCCTAAAAGAGATGGTAACACTAGAAGAAGAATGACTGTGTGAGACGTCAGTTCGAGTCGAGTCTTGCATAGTTATTGGATAACTTGTCGACAAGGAGGAGTTTCCACGAGCGGCAACCATGGGCGCCATGGGACCGCATCGTCCTGGGGGGAAACACGGTATAGCTGAAGCTGGACGAACCGCTCGGGTTATTCGAAAACTTTCAACGGGGCTAGCTACTTGCGTTGAAAGGGTCGTCGAATAGCAAGGCTATAGTCCAAGATAGCTTGTGATGTTAGTGACCAATTCATATAGATGGGTCGGCATGGGCGACAATCTGCGTGTGTGCCTTTGGATTGAGTCGAATTGAATGCGTGTATAGTTAGAACACAATGTTTGGGCCTAAGATTTGGCTGCAACGTACACGTGCTTCGGTACGAGATGTGGCGTCGAGTCTTAAGGTGTTGGCATAGAGTTGCACAAGTTAGATTTGAGTCATTGCGAGTTTAAGTCAAGAATCACCGCAAGTCAAAGTCGGTTGAGTGACATTAAGTTCACAAGTCTTGATTGGGTCAGTTGGTGATTAAAGCAGTAAGGGACGTGAGGTGACGATATGGTTAAGTCATACCAAGTTACGAGGCACGACCTCATTATGGACACAAGCACGTTCATATAGAAATTGGGTACTATCGTGTAGTTACATCTCTGATTATGGGCTGAAAGGCAAGCACGACTTGATAGGTTAACGTTATCGGTACGAGAAGAGTCTAGAGACAAAGTATGAGTGGACGTTGTTGTCGCAAGCACGAGATGGTCTAGAGACACAAAATAGGTCAAGGCGTCTGTTCTAAAACTGATCCTAAGGCAAGATTAGAAAGACAATCACAAAGGGGACTATGTTACACAAAAGTAAATGAACGTGTCATTTTGTATGGGTGGGCGAGGAGCTCATTCCACCAGTACAGTTGAGTACTAACACCCACACAGTATTTATGTGCAGGAACAGGTAGAAGCTCGTGGCACGGAGCTCGTTTGGATGCGTCGAGGCACGGAGTTCCTTGGCTATTCGAGGCGTGCGAATGCATGGAGTCTAGACTTATACGGGACATAATGTATGGACGTCGCCTTTCGAAACATCCGCTGGCTCGAGACGTGTATTGAGAGATGAGAGAGAGCTGAGTGACTTGTAATATGAGAAGAGTGAGCTTGAGTGATTGTAATCTTGGCCTTGCGCCCCATTGTAATCCTTGTTTCAATATCAATAAAATGCATCTTTTGAATCACTTATGTTTTGTTCTAAATTTTTGCTGCTATTATTCAATGTCTCTGCTTGGGACTTCTGCGACGACCCCGTCGCAGCCGCTGTAATCGGCCGTTATGGAATCCGCCTTGCACGAGCGCAATCTAGGCTCGTGCGGCATCACGCCTTAGCGAGGACGATCGCTCCTACGGGAGCGGGGCGTGACACAAGAAGGGTTTGAAGAATCGATAGGTGTCACGACCCGCACCCTGAGGAAGGGCACGAGAACGTGGGTACGTCCAGCCTACGCCGCAGTATCGGCGGTAGAACGTTGTATAGTTCGTCTATAATATCTAACATCTAACAACAATATGATAAACATAACATCTCCGCACGGAGGTATAATATAATATCTCAATCACAAGTCTAGGAAAGATATAGCACGATATGAAATCAGATAAAATTAAGAAAGGAACTGAATATAAATAGAGTTATCACACCACACATAGTAGATGTTCAACACAAATAAATATAAGTCCTGAAATATAACTAAGTCTCAACTAACAATCGGAACAATCCGATACAAACTGAAAACTGTAAATACTAGACTAGACTAGACTAGACTAGGCACCCTCTACTGAGCTAGATGCTCCTCAGGCTCCTGAAGGTCACCCTCATGTGCCCCATAGAAGGTAGGGCAGTCACCATCATCATCTGCAATATTTTCAACAGGTCTAGTCAGGACAGGAACGAGTACAAAATCTCAAACAACAGTTCTAGTTATACAATATTGAAAATATAGCAGTAGATAGAGAGAATATACTAGGTAATAGAGCGTACATGCATCCTGGCAGAGTATATCAAAACTGTAATGAGATAAGGCAAGAGAACAATGTATAACATGTACGAAATCTGGAACTTCTATCTATGTGAGTTTAGCACTAGTTTCAACATGTGATCGGCTTAGAACTTGATACAATATTTGGCCTGGCTAATCATACGTGAGTGTATGATTAACACTATACAATGAGGATACAATGGTGATATAATGATGATACAATATAATACTGTAGGGTATTGATCACATATCTACGCTAACACCTCCATCCCTGACTAATATAGTGGATCCAGTCATGACACGTTATGACTCGCATTCTCTGGAAAGTAGTGCTCCTTCACAGGAATCGTGTCTATACAATGAACAAGGAAAACAAGGAAGTCTTGCACAAGGCATACCATATATAAGAGGAATAACATCTTATGACAGGATCTAGACAAATACCAATCCGTGTGAACAATGTGTCAAAAGAACAAGGATATCTACACTAAATACTAGAAACAAAGACGATATCATAAAACAGAAATATTATCAGAGAATGTACTCGCCTGTCACCATGTATGACTGATATGAATAGATGTCCGAACTGGTGTGACAGAGTCCTATTTAGAGTAAAACAGGTTATTTAAGAACTCAAATTGAAATAATGGAAATCTGCAATGCAAACTACATGATTCTAAGTCAACTAGGTCAAAGTCAACTCTTGGTCAACTTTGGTCAACTGTCTAGGTCAAACTAGGTCAATCTAAGTCAATCAAGGTCATGTCATGTCAAATTAGGTCACACAAAGTGAACTAGATTAACTAGGCCTAACAAAGTCAAACTAGGCAAATATTGACTAACAGTTGACTTTTAGTCAACTGGTCAACTCTGGGTCAACATCCAGTCAAGGCTATCTATGGTTAGTCTAACAAGTCTAACTAGCCTAACCAAGTTAGCCTAGGCAATCAAGGCTAGACATAAGCAAAGCAAATCAATGTGAACCACACCAAGGCATCTATACACATACTATATGCATGTCACATCATATCATTTTATATATTATCATGTACCTATATTCATATTAGGTGAGTTATACATAGTGTTACATATATACCTTTATATAGGCATACATACACATTATCACAACACTATAATACATTGTATCATGCATCACTACATTGTTATATAACTTGCATACATTGCATACATATATGCCTTCATACCTACATACAATACCTTGTATTACACTATACATTCTTACATGCCTTCATGCATATTTTACATATCATGTATACATTATACATTACCTATATTGCATAAGAAGAGGGGAAGAACATGAGTGAGTGTGTGTTTAGGGAGTGTACATGTAAAGGGTTAGTGAAAGAGAGTGAGTGAAAGGAGTGTGTGTGTGTGTCTGATGTAGCATTAGACAGAGTTGTGCTTCTAGTTACATGTATGTATACATCCATACATACATATCTTCATACATTCATATATGCATTTTTCTACCTTCATTACATATATACATTTATCTTGGTTTGTCCATTTTCTAAATATATAAACCCAGTTTCAGTTTTTAACATTACACTCAAACCAATCAACCCAACTCAATTTCTCAGTTTCAACATAAGGAATTTATTCTCAGGTTTTCATGAAATGGGCAAAATCTCTGTTTTTCTACACAACCAATCAATACACAGGTTAGATACAATGATGCAATGAAATTCACATACACCCACAATCATTCACCTCAGTTTTATGTGTAAGAAATAAATCTAAGGTTATATCATTTGGGAAAATCTCAGTTTTTGTGTGTTCAGTTTTAGGACAACAAGGTGTGCAGTTCATATGTTCAGTTAATAAGAGTTTAGTCTAGCACGCATGTTCACATAATCAAGTGTGTAAGTTAACATGATAGTGCAGAATAATATTCAGATTTCTTGTGTGATAACAAGTGCAGATAACCCTAAAACGCTTAGAATCAAATAGGGAAATGTGTGTGAGAGGAAGAGTGTATTCTCATATTCGAATTGTGTGTGTATGGCATGACAGGGAAGAGAGTATCTCAGGAATGCATTGACAGTTCATATGTATCAGACATTTATAATTCATCCCAATCAAATTCAAATATCAAAACAAATCGAAAACCAATGCATTCGTGTACAGTGGTGTCAGGTCGTGTCCTCTACATGTGTGTGTGTTAGGGGAGGGCCATGTGTCCTTTCGTGTCCAAAAATTAGGACACGAAGTGTCCTAAACAGAAAAAGTATAAGTATCAGTGTATTCACTGAACACAGCCTCGTGCGGCCAATCCCCAAACGATTGGACACGACACGAAGCATCTGACACCTCGTGCACTTGGACACGGGTAGCCCAACTATAGGGCTACCAGATCGACACAACACGACGTGTCCTCGTTGTGTCAGCACGTAACATGAAGGCCGTGTCAGTGCGGATTTTCTCGCGTGTACAGTGTGTGCGTGATCCGTGCGAGATCGAGAACTCCTTCGATACTCGATCATTTCACCTGAAACTTTGTAGATGGCATGTTAGACATTGCCCCTAGGTGCTGACCAAAAATGGTGGTGTCTCGTGTCGTGTCCAGTGAGAACTGGACACGAGGTAGCAGGACAGTGAACCGTGGCCTTGTGCACATGTTCGTGTCCAATTTTGGACACAAAAAGGTACACAAAGTGTGCTCAGAGTTAGGGTTTCGTGACCTACACATATAGGGCTATAATCTCTTTAAATTAGAATTCAAATTAAACAACATTTAATCCTAAGAGGCAATTCATCAAACACTTATTCAAGGACACTGATACGTGTCTGATACGGACACTAAATGGACGCGGTTTCCTACCAAACTTGACCCATAGCTAGGGTATACCTAGATGAATGCATCCATGGAAAGAAAACTAGAATTTGAATAGGTTTGATGGGTTTTACCTATTGAAGGTGAAACCTTAATTTAGAGCTTTTTGAATGAGGGCTCTCTTCAACTTGCGACGATCCTGAGCCTCCGAATCCTTGTTAGCTACCCACTAATGGTGTCCTCTACTATAGGGGAGTCCAATGACTAGGCTCAATTTGGAGTTGAATTGGGTATTTGGGGAGGAATTGGGGAAGAACACAAAAAGAGGCAATTAAAATGATTTAAAATGATGCTAAAGGGTTAATGTGTTGTATTTATAGAGGGGGGTGTTTGATGGCTGCCATTAGGTTAGGGTTTAGGATGAGTGGTCAAGGCTTCTCCAACAAATTCAAGCCAATCTAAGGGCTCACAACTAAAGTAATCTTTCTTAACATTTAGCCTAAAATATTCCACTAACAAAATATCTAGATATTAATCTAATTTGATTACTTAGTTGAAACCCTCTAACTTAGTCTCTAGGGTCATGACTAACATCTAGATTAGGCTAAACTTTTAGGTCAAGTCTTAAATAATTAACTAGCACATATTTAATTAATATAATTACAATTTCACAAAATTGTCAAAATGACCAAAATATCCTTAGGCTAAAAAGTTGCAATTAGTCATCCTAATCACATGATTAGGCTCCCATGGTCATGGTTAGTCTCTAGGCTTAGCAAATTTTAGGGTTACACTAGTCAACCATCAAAATCACAAGTCGTGGTTTTAAATAGTTTTAAATTAACTAAAAATTACCAAAAATCATAATATGGTTTAAATATCATTATTAAATGATTATAATTATAAAATTTTAAAATTACCCTCATTTTAGAAAATGGGTGCTACAATAGGTATTCAGAGTGAAGCAGACGGATGATGCTAGTCGCCCTAGATACAAAGCAAGGCTGTTAGCTAAAGGCTACCGTCAAAGAAAGAGCGTGGATTTCGATGAGATTTATTTTTGCCAGTTGTCAAATTGTCATCTATTCGGGTGGTGATAACGTAAGTAGCAAGTTTTGACTTAGAGGTTGACCATATGGATGTAAATACGACATTCCTCCACGGTAATTTATAGGAGGAGTTATACATGGAGCGACCAGAGGGATTCTATGAGATGGGCAAACCACACTTAGTCTGCGGTTGAGGAAGAGTCGGTATGGTCTAAAGCTGGCTCCAAAGCACTAGTACACGAAGTTCGAGTCATTTATGGGGGAGCATGGTTATGCACGGACGACTTTGGATCATTGTGTGTTCGTGAAGCACTTTGTCGAGGAGGGTTACATTATAATTTTGCTATATGTAGATGATATGTTGTTGGTGGGTCGAAATGCCACGAGGATAGCGGAGTTAAAGCACCAACTAGGTGCGACCATTTTTATGAAGGGTTTGGACACAACAAAGGCTATTATTGGGATGGAGATCAGTCGAGAGAGAGTCCAAGCTGCTTTATTTATCCCAAAAGAAGTACATTCACCAAGTACTTCAGCATTTCAAGA
Organism: Iris pallida; assembly: GCA_029216955.1. NCBI lineage: Eukaryota > Viridiplantae > Streptophyta > Magnoliopsida > Asparagales > Iridaceae > Iris > Iris pallida. Next base: position 17,483,753 of record JANAVB010021600.1, on the reverse strand, counting down.
TGAACGGGTCAAAGAAAGTGAGCAAGCCCCTTGCGGCTCACTTTAAGCTTACTGCGGAGCGGTGCTCATCTACCGAGAACGAGAAGCAAGATATGGAACGAGTTTCATATGCTTTAGTTATGGGGAGTCTCATGAATGTCATGGTGTGTACGAGGTCAGATATTGCTCACGCAGTTGGCATAGTTAGCAGATATCTCTCCAATCCTGGGAGGATACATTGGAGTGCAGTCAAGTAGATTCTACGGTACCTTCAGGCACTGCTGATTTGAGACTTTCATTTTGTGGGGACGAGTCGAAGTTGGTCGGATATACTGACGTTGATATGGATAGAGATGTAGACACAAGGCGGTTGACTTCGGACTATGTGAAAATGTTTACTGGTGGAGCGGTAGCGTGGCAATCGCGTTTGCAGAAGTGTGTTACCTTGTCTACGACAGAGACAGAGTACATTGCATCGACGGAGGCTTGCAAAGAGTTGTTGTGCATGAAGAAGTTGTTGTGCATGAAGAAGTTGTTGCCTGAAATTGGGCTAAAGCAAGAGCAGTATATTTTGCTTTATGATAGCCATAGTGCAATCCATCTTGGAAAGAACTCGACATTTTATAGTCGGTCCAAGCATATTGAGATTCAGTATCATTGGATATGAGATGCGCTTGAGAAGAAGGATGCGATGCTTGAGAAAGTTCATACAGAGGACAATAGAGCAGATATTCTCACGAAGGTTTTACCAAGGAGAAAGTTTGAGTATTGTAGGCAGAACATCGGTATGACGAGCTCCTCCACCTAGTTGGAAAAGAGGAGATTTGTTGGATTGGATGGGGTTCCCAACCTATGTGGAAAACACTCCAAAGTCGGATTGGCTATTCCTATATATATAATAGGAATATCTCAGTGGAGTTTGATTGGGTATTTCTACATATAATAGGAATACACCAATGGTTTGGTTTGAGTATTCCTACGTATAATAGGAATACCTCAATGGTTCAGATTAGTTGTAGGTTTGATTATATATATATTAGGTGTTTCCTAACCCTAAAATATATCTCTAAACATTGCAAAAGGAGGCAAGGGTGCTTTACGACTATTGGAGAGAAAGAGGTGATTGACGGCTACACCGAAGATTAGATCGTTTCGGATAATTCTTTCTTGTCATCTTCGTTTTTCGTGTACTTGTATTCGTGTATTATTCTTCAAGGAGTTGTGGTGATCTGTTTGGGTCGGTAAGGAGTTTGTAAGGAGTCTGTTTATTTCTTATTCCATTAGTTGAGGCTTTTTAGGGTTGGACTCTGATCGTCCTGTGATTTTTTTCGCAAGTCAACAATTACTTGCATCTGCATTTGGTTTTCTATGTGATTTTGACAATATCGTTTTGTATGTTTTTCTTCGATTCTCTTGCAATCTTTTTGGTTTGGAAAAACGATTTTCTCGTTTCATTCCCAATGCAATTGTGCTTTACTTAACCATCAATTCTAGCTAAACTAGCTTACAATAAAATGAAAATAAATCAAGATCTTTAAACTGAATTAAATCAGTTTCATAGCATTGCCTCTAAGCCCTTTCAACATTGCTTAGACTTCGAGAAACTAGTGGTGAAACTTGAATATTCTAGGATGGCATAGTCATTCCTTGAGTTACAGCAAAAAACGTGCTCTCCTCACCACAATGGAATCATTGACTTTGAATTTGGAGACAACATAGGCTTAAAAAACAAGGCCAAACCTGAAATGACCAAATAATCATATTCCCAGATTATATTAGTAAACATAAGGAGACTGGAATGACCAAATAAACAAAACGCTGATACCAGTCAACATTAAATTTTGTTTTAGTCCCATAGGATAGAGCTTTTTTTTAGTCTAGAAAGAAATTGAAGTAGTAATTTATATAGGCTATTTACAACAGCATATCAAAAGTTGATCAGAACTATCTTATTTATAACTTTGATTTATTTACAAGTTTGTCATTGAAAAAACTATTCAGGGTATCCCATTTTTAGGTATAAAAGTCAATTCTTTTATTTTTCCTCTGGCCTTCTTCCTCAACACATCCAAGAAGAACAAGAAGAAGAACAAGAAGAAGGAAAAGAATGTGGGATGGATTTTCTTCTTATCATCTTCTTCTTCTCCACCATTTTCATCCTCACCATCTCCATCAAAATCCTAGTTTCCTTCTCATTCCCAATTTCGATGGCACCCAAAGGCTCGTCACAAATAATGTACAAACCCTAATATTGGTGGGTAAACAAACAATGTACAAACACTTTGGTGGGTGAACACGACATTCTTTTTGAAGCAGTCTCGGTTAACTCCCCGACCGACAAAATCCTATTTTGGCAGTCCTAAGATCGACCAAGTCGACTTTAGGACTGCCACAATTTCTAACAGTCCAAAATAATTCTAGGACTGTCAAAAAATTGGGCGTCCCTAAAATGGACTTGCTGGATAACAAGTCCATTTTAAGACTGCCCAAATTTCTGCAGTCCTGGTAGTGGATAGGACTGCCAGAAATTTTGGTAGTCCTGACCATCCAAAAAAATTCATTTAGATATAAATATATTTTAGAGATAAGTCTCTCAATTTTTTTCATTAATAAATCTTCATATATAAATCTATCAATTTTAAATCTATTTTATAGATAAATCTCTCAATTTTTAATTAAAAAATAATCTAATTTTGGCCGTCCTATTTTAGAGATAAATTTCTTGATTTTTTTCATTTCAATTTTTTAAAATATAAAAAAAAATTAATATTAAATTTATTTTAAATCTATTTAAAAAAACTCAAAATTTTAAATCTATCTTATAGATAAGTCTCTTAATTTTGCTCATTTTAAAATAAACCTTCATATATACAGTCTATAAATCTATTTTAGGTATAAATCTATTTTAGAAATAAGTCTCTCAATTTTGTTCATTTCAATCTATTTAAATCTAGAAAATTTTCAATTCAAAATTTTAGATCTATTTAAATCTATTTAAAAAAATTTTAAAATTTTAAATCTATTTCAGGACTGCCACAATTTCTGGCAGTCCTCAATACTTCTAAGACTCAGAAATTATGGTAGTCCTAAAATGCACTTACTGTACATCAGGACTGCCACAATTTCTGGCAGTCATTAATATTTCTAGGACTGCCAGAAGTTGTGACAGTCCTAGAATGCACTTGATGTACATCAGGATTGCCACAAATTCTGGCAGTCCTATCAATATTTATGACTGCCAGAAACTATGACAATCGTAAGGTCGACTTAGCCGAATGTTGTTCGGGGTTACTTCGATCATGAAATTGGTGATAAATAATTGAAATAAACATTACATTGTATATTTTTTCCATCATGATAATCTATACTTGGATTTTGGGAATAAACATTACAAGAAGAATATGAGAGAAAAATTAGGGTTTTGGTAAGACTTTAGGTGCCATCGAAATTGGATGAGAACTCGGGGAAAGTATTAAGATGAAGATGAAGATGTAGTTTGGAGAGGAGGAAGAAGAAGAAGAAGAAGAAGAAGATGATGAGGAGGAGGAGGAGAAGAAAATTAGGGTTTTGGAAGAGAGTGAAATTTTGAAATGAAGCTCAAAATTTGGGTTTGGGGGATGTGGGATTGGGACAACTCAATGAGTAAGAAAATGTGATATCCTGAGTAATTTTTCCTTAAACCTGGACTAATTTCAATCCTGATGTGCCCTGATCAAAATTTGATGTGTCCTTATAAATAGTCCATATATATGTTAACTACTCATAAAAGAAAAGTAGTAATTTTTCTTTAGGTTTATTATGCGAATATCCGGTCACCTATGTCTTTTGAAATATTTTTTGGGAAAAAAATGAACACAGTTCTTGTCCTCCGGAAGATACTTAACTTAGACATTCTCCAATGGTGATTTCTAAAATTGAGTTCTTATCCTACTTGGCATTGTACTTTAAGGAGATTTATATCATAGTTGGAAGAGTTTCTACATAGAAATTGTAGACATACAAAAATGCTCTCCAATGGTTCTCCTTTTCTATCCTATGTGTCACATAGTAAAAGGACCAATTTAATGGTGTGAGGCCCAATAATAATTGTCATGAGAGATAGGAGAATTTCTATGAGAATTTTTACGTGTAGAAACCCTAAATTATCATTGGAAGAAGTTTTTTCTAAAATGGATTTTTTCCATAGAAATAGGGAAGATAGAAACCTCCATTGGAGATGGTCTTACATCTATATATGTGGCTAGTACAAGTCCCTCTCCAAACGTTAATGATAGAAGAAGAATGAGCCTTGCATTAGTGTTATTTAAGCGGACGTACCTAGCTCTTTAAATAGAACATAACCAAAAACCCTTAAAACAGAAGAAAACCAATTGAAAGTGAAACTTGTGATGACTATATCCTTGTTAGGAGTATTTGACAAACTTCTGAAAGATAATACATTAAATGAGGATATGACTCTTTGCAGGAATAAAAAAAATAAAAAAAATTCATTCACCACTCGATCTCTACAAAAAGATGGGAATGAGAAGTAGTCATTCTCTGATGTTGAGAAGTTTGGTGGCCAGACATTGTCAAAGAATTAGGCCACGTTTGATTTATGGAATTGGGATCTTGGAAAAGGAAAGTGATTTTTTTTTTGAATGACAAAGGATATGAGGAGAAAAGAAATTTGATTTCCAAGAGGAGAAAAAATAATGAGAAAAGTGGTTCCTCCACCAATCCAAAGAATTTATTTTTTTTCCTCCAAGGATTCCCTTTTCCTCCCAATTTTTATGATTTTTCCAAACACCAAAAAGAAAATTTATTGAAATTATAATTTTCATATATATATATATATATATATATATATATATATATATATATATATATATATATATATATATATATATAGTGTTTGATTGCAAGGTGGAAAGTATGTGGAAAAGAAATTAATTCTATGAAATTATTTTTCTAGGAAATTTTTTTTTATGGAATTAAAAAAAATTCATGGAAACTTAATTTTGGTGTTTGATTGTCATTATTTTCGACGAAAAATAGTTATTTTCGATGGAAAATGATATTTTCCTACGGGTTGGACAAGTTTCATTTTTCACCATTTTAGAAGAAAATATGAAAAATGATAATTTTTTGGAAAATAATTTCATGGAATATATAAGCTATCAAACACTACAATTGGTGGAAAATTTGTGATGGAAATATTTTTCATGGAAAAAAAAACTCAATCAAACACGGCATTAAAGAATCAATTTTCTTTCTTTTCCTTTTTGCGAACCAAACAAGGCCTTAAGGTTGATCAGGCATATATTTAGGCAAATGTTAATGGCCGCCCCCTCTTTACTAAGGACAACCCTCCTACTAAGGGCAACTATGACTTACTATTATGTTTACTAAGAGCAACCTAAATTGAACAAGTTTACTAAGGGCCACCAAGAGGAAGAAAAAAAAAAGAAAACAAAAAACAATAAGAAAAAAAGAAAATAAAAAACCCAAAAACCCTCCCCTTTCCCTCCCGTTCGTCCTGAAAACCCCCCTCACCTCTCTCTCTCTCTCTGCTCGTTCCCCTCCCCCCCCCCCCCCCCCCCCCCCCCCTACAGTCCTATCTTTGTTTGTTGCAGGACTAAAGTAGATCACATGTCTAACGGATAATGCATAAAATGATCAACAATTGTAAGATGGAGGACTGCAACCAAGCGCTGCAGTCCTGCCTTCACTTTGGACTGCAGGCAAGTCCTGCAGTCACTGTAGGTTGGAAGTTTTAAACAAAAAAAGAGAAAACCTTCTGTCAATCGAGTACTACAGGCAAGCGCTACAGTCATGTCTTCACTTTGGACTGCATGCAAGCCCTACAGTCCTATCTTTGTACAGGCGTACGAAATCTCAAAAATTGATATTTCATGTACTTACCGAGGATAGTTCACACGTAATCGTTGGTTCTTGGGGACCAATAATGCGATTAGATGACCGAATCTCTTCTTCAAAAATATTTTGGTCCATAATTCTAAACAAATATTGAGTGTCAACAAAATAACATAATTAAAAAAATAAAATAAAATAAGAGATAGATAATCACCGAAGATAGAGAACACCAAAAGAGGTGGGGACAACAACAATGGAGGTGGGACAACAATGGAGATGGGGATTGAGAAAAGTGGTTTGGGGATTGAGAAAAGAGGAAGAAGACAAAGGAAGAAGAAATGCAAACTTGTAATTTTTGTTACATTCTAACTTGGTGGCCCTTAGTATTTTCAAAATGACAAACTTGTAATTTGTTTAAGTTTTAAGTTGGTGGTCCTTAGTAAAAAGGAGGTGACGTTTAACATTTGCCTATATTTATTGCTATTATGAAAATGGATATGGTGCTCCTTCTAGCTTGATTTCATATTCATTGAGTCATTCATTTTATTTTATTTTTAGGCCAAGCTCAAAGCTTAAATTACTTGAGAAGTCCCCAATTCTTCAACATTAAGCATTCATTTCTATTCATAAAAACATGTTCCTCCACTGCTCATATGCAGGTCAAACATAGGGGGCGTTTGGTATGCGGAATACTATATAGCCGAGAATTCTATATTTTCGGGAATCAAATTACAAGGAATTAAATTTCCGGGAAAATTATATTCCCCTGTTTGGTGACAATATAAATATTCCCGAAAAAAAAATAAAAACTAATAATAACGAAAAAAATGAACAAATATAAAAAAAATCGGTAAAAAGGACCAAAAATCGGTAAAAACGAAAAAATGGTAAAAACGACAAAAAATCGGTAAAAAAGACAAAATAACAAAAAAAACGACAAAAACGATGAAAAACGACGAAAAAATCGGTTAAAACGACAAAAATGACAAAAAAGCGACAAGAAATGTATAAACGACAAAAAATGGTAAAAACGACAAAAATAACCAAAACACGACAAAAACGACATAAAATCGGTAAAAACGAAAAAAATCAAAATGCGACAAAAACGACAAAAAACAAAAAAAAGGTTAAAACGACAAAAAATGATAAAAAATCGGTTAAAAACGACAAAAAATCGGTTAAAACGACAAAAAATAACCAAAAACCGACAAAAATAAAAAATAATCGATAAAAACGACAAAAAAGGACACAAAATCGTTTAAAACGACAAAAAAATCGGTTAAACGACAAAAAATAACCAAAAACCGACAAAAAAGGTAAAAGCGACAAAAATGATAAAAAACGACATAAAATCATAAAAATGACCAAAAAGCGAAAAAAGGACAAAAACGACTAAAAATCGGTAAAAACTACAAAAACGACAAAAAAATCGCTTAAAACGACAAAAATTGACAAAAAAGCGACAAAAAGGACAAAAATTGGATAAAAACGACAAAAAATAATCAAAAAAGTGACAAAAAAGACAAAAAAGGGTAAAAACGACAAAAAAATTGCTTAAAACGACAAAAAATGGGTAAAACAAAAAAAATGACAAAAAAGAGATAAAAACGACAAAAAATAATCAAAAAGTGACAAAAAAGACAAAAAAGACAAAAAATGGGTAATAACGACAAAAAATTGCTTAAAAACGACAAAAAATTGCTTAAAATGACAAAAAATGACAAAAAAAGCGATAAAAACGACAAAAATAATAAAAAAGACAAAAAATTGGTAAAAACGACAAAAATCGCTTAAAAACGACAAAATTGGTAAAAACGACAAAAAAATGATAAAAAACGACAAAAATAATCAAAACGTGGCAAAAAATTAGTAAAAACAACAAAAAAAATTGCTTAAAAACGACAAAAAATTGGTAAAAACGACAAAAAATGACAAAAAAGCGATAAAACGACAAAAATAATAAAAAAAGACAAAAAAGGGTAAAAACGACAAAAAATGGTAAAATCGACAAAAAATGACAAAAAAGCGATAAAAACAACAAAAAATAATCAAAAAGTGACAAAAATGGGTAAAAACGACAAAAAATTTGCTTTAAAAACGATAAAAAATTGGTAAAAACGGCAAAAAATGACAAAAAAATGATAAAAACGACAAAAAAAGAAAAAAAATGTTCAAAACTAATCAAAATTGATCAAAAAAGAAGAAAAAAAATTGGACAATTTTTTTTTTGCCCGGGCAAAAAAAAAAAAAAAATACCCCACCTATTCTCAAGGGATAGAATTCCCATATTTTGTGGGTAAACTATTTACCCGGGTATTTATAATTCCCGGGAATAAATTTTTTATAAGCCAAACAAACGTGGTAATAGATTCTCATCTTAAATTTTTCCGGGAATAAAAAAAAATATCGCGTACCAAACACCCCCATAGGGTTGAAAATCGAACGAACGAGCTCGAACAAAGAGTTTTCAAGTTTGGTTTGACTTAACTATCGAACGAGTTTGATTCGAGCCGAGTTTAAGGTCGAGCTCTAAAATGGTGTTTGAACTCAGTTTGATTAGAGACTCGAACGAATCGAGCTCGAGCCAAAGTCCTATTGAACATGTTGTATTGACTATCACATTGTTTCTCTCGAATTTTAAAGACTTTTTTATTGAATTATTTATGCTCTTTACATCATAAATTTACCATCATATAAGAACAAAAAAAGAGAGTAAAATTTCTAAGACAAAATCTATTTTTATCTATTAAAAAGGCATAATATATACTAGAAAAAGTCATAATATAAGAAACCGAGCCGAGTTCGAGCCTGTTTGCAACAAGATCGAATCGAACAACATATGGCCGAACTCGGTATCGATTAGTCCACGAACGAGTTTAAATCGAACTTGGATCGAGCCGAATGCGAACGGTTTGAATCGTTTTACAGCCCTAGTCAAACATAACAATTCACACACATTATCTTGAGTTATTATGTCCAGAGCTACATACTCTTGGGCCTCGTTTGGTTCGCGGAATCTCCGGGTTGGGAAAGGAAAGTGATTACTTTCCTATGTTTGGGTGTCCAAGGAATTGAGGAGGAAAGGAAAGAGATTCCCAATGGAAGCAAAATTAGGGGCGAAAGTGATTCCATCCATCCAAGCGAGGAATCACTTTCCCACATTGAAGTATTCATTTTTCTTTCCAAATTCTTTGGCATTGCCAAACATCGGAAAGAAAAATCAATGAAAATTAAAGTTTTCCAAAGGAAAAGAAATGATGATGAATTGATTTCCTTTCCCTTCCATTCCGCGAACCAAACGAGGCCTTGTTGGAGACTAACAACTTGTTTTACCCAATAAACACATCCATGGCTAAAGAGGGTTGATGAATTCCAAGAACCTAAGAAGGGTTCTCATGTTTGCCGTTGATGACCGGCATCTTTACTTATTGTGCATAGAAGCACGCCTTCCTTGGGCTTTCTTTGGTGGACCCTTCCATCTACGTTTCAGCATTTTAAGTTTGGAAGAGGGTTCAGCATGTGCCCAAAGATACTCGCATACGTCGTCCCTTTTAGAGCCTGCCTGTCATGTTCTGGTTTCACAGCCGTTTTCGCTCGGATACGATGCATGTTGGGAATGTGTTGTGATCCGAGCCGGAGTTGGCTCATGAGGTGCGATATTAAATTGGGCACATATGGCTTAAAAGAGAATTCTCATGTAAGGTCTGAACCAATTCTAATTTTCTACACCACATGATCTCACCTCCTAACCGATGTGAGACTAAATTACCAACTCCATTGTCACCCTCCATTTGAGCGCTCAACCGGAAACAAGATACAATCCAACATTATCCACCTTAGCTCGTTTTCACTGACCGAGCAACCTAGTACACACGGCTACCATTTGTTCGTTCCCGCTATAGCCGAATACCCTTAGCACACTCCGGCTACCTTAGCTCGTTCCCGCCATCCGAGTACTTAGAGATCCAACATATTGTCATCTTGATCCGTTCGACCACAGAACTAAGCCTAACATGTCCATCCACACCACAATTGTGTGTCAACCACAAAGCATTGCTCCACAGGCTCACACTCCAGCTACCTTTGCTCGTTACCGCCAGCGGAGCACCTAGGAGATCCAACATATTATCATCTCAATCCGTTCGACCACAGAACCAAGCCTAACACATTCATCCACACCACAATTGTGTGCCAACCACAAAGCCTTGCTCCACCTTGGGCTCGTCAAACCCACATTTGAAGCCAATTTTTGTAGTTGATGCACCTACTCCATCTTGAGAAGACCCTGTATAATCCGATTATACACATGAACGTTGAGCACCATCTGTCTCGAACCAATTAGAACCGTTCAAACTAGCCCCGTCACCATGGACTATGATACCACTTGTTGGGAACGCGGTGTGAACGAACCGGAGTTGGTCCATGAGATGCGATATTGAATTGGGCACATATGCCTTAAAAGAGAATTCTCATGTAAGGCCTAAACCAATCCCAATTATCACATGATCTCACCTACTAATCGATGTTGGACTAAGTTATCAACTCCATTGTCACCCCCAATTTGAGCACTCAACCGGAAACGAGATACAATCCAACAATGTCGCGCGAGGCTAAGTTACGTCCATGCAAGACAAATACCAAAACGGTGGATTGAGCAGATAAACGATGAAGTCGTACATAAGTCCCGAAGCAAAAAAAAGATGAAACAACACAAATGATATACAAAATATTTTTTTTATTGATATTTAGAGGAATTACAAAGGCACGAAGCTAATATTACAATCGCTCAAGCTCACTCTTTGAATACAATCACTCAGCTCTCTATCATCTTTCAATACAAGGGTCTGAACCTTAGGCTTACAACTTGATTAAGGCAATGTTCATACATTATATCCCGTATATGTGAAGCCTTCAATCCACCGCAAGCCTCAAAAAGTCAAGGAACTCCATGTCTCGACACGTACAAGCGAGCTCCGCAGTGAACGAGTTGCTAGCTGACATGAAAGTGCAAGTAGGAATTGAAATTATATATTAGTTGACAAATAAATAAGAACTAATAACAAAATAAATTATTCAAAATTAACAAAAAAATAAAGAAAAAATAAATTATTGCTAATTAACGAAAAATTAATTACCAGTAAGTAACGAAAATTTAATTAACAAAAAACTAACAAAAAAATTAATTAACAAAATCCAATTAACCAAAAATTAATTAACAAAATTTGATTAAATTAACAAAAAATTAATTAACAAATCTAATTAACAAATCTAATTAACCAAAAAATAATTAACAAAATTTAATTAACAAAATCAATTAACAAAAATTTAATAAAGAAAAAATAATTAACAGAAAGTTAATTAGAAATTTTAATTAATAAGAATTTAATTAAGACAAAATAATAACAACAAAATTAATATTAACATTAATAGTAATCAATAAAATTAACAAAAAAGTAATTACGAAAACATAATAAACAAAATTTAATTAAGAAAATTTTGATTAAGAAAAATTAACCAAAATTTAATTAACGAAGACTAACTAAGAAAAACATAATCAACAGTAATTAGTAACCTTAATATTTAATTAATATTGGATATTTAATTAACGTTAACATTTAACAATAATATTTAATTAACATTAATTAAAAAATTAAATGAACAAAACCTCAAATTAATAAAGAACTAAAGAAACATTTTTTTTTTTTTTTACTTTCAACGATTTCGGCTCATTTTCTAATGCAACTCAAAACTTCTACACTTGCATCAAAACTTTCCACTTTATATGTCTAACCAAACGTCGAAACTGTTTTAATCCATGTGCAATTGCATGAAAGTTCATTGAAAGTGACATTTTTATGCACTTTTCATCTTATATCTACCAAAACGTAAAGGTAAAAAAAAGTTGACTGCACTTGCATCAAAATTCTCTACTTGCAGTCCACTTGTTGCCATCCAAACCGTCTCTTAGTTTTCGTTATGATATTACCTACATAATAAGTAGACCTGTCAAATGGGTCGAGCTGGCCCAGCCCGGTACGAGCCAGACCCAAAAAAATCATGTGCCAACCCGGTCGGGTTAATTGTGGGTCCGGACAGGAATGACCCAGTACACCGGGACGTGCCGGACCTCATATATCGATCCATAAAAGATGCCCGGCCCGACCCGCGGGCCCGGTCCGATATAGCTACACACTATATTTTGTCTTTAATTATGTTGAAAAAAGTTGTGTATAGAAAGATGAGTATAGAATGCAGACACCTCTTCCTGGAAGTTGGGTATAGGAAGATGCTTTTTGTTTGATAAGCTAAACCAATGGAAGAAATTAAGTATGAATGCATTTTTATCATGCAGTTCTCTTAAATTTTTATCTACATAGAATACACCGAGGTCCGACCTGGATCGGTCCGGTTCGAAATCCCCGCACCGTGGGCCACATGCCGGACTAGGCTCATGTTTTCATCCTTTCGGTCCGATGCGGCCCGTTGTAGTACATGGACCTAGAAGGTCCAGCCCATATTGACCCGGCTCACCAAAATTCGGCCCAACCCACTTGAGGCTCCAATTATAAGTCTATACAAAGACTCTTTTCTACAAAAGTTTTGGGAGTAAGTTGTGTTATCCCGTGAATGAGGTTAGGGGATAAGAAATAAAAAGAAATTTTTTTACTTTCATCCCACTTGTTAATATAAATTTGTACTTATATTTTTTTTAAAAATTTTTTAGACTTACATTTCACTTTTCGTCACGAAAAATATTTATTTTGTCAAAAAAAATTGTTGGGAAAGAAGCGCGGAAACCTTTCCCCAAACCGGAGAGTACCTGCGAGAGGACCGAGCAATACAACGCACGAACCAAAAACGAACACACAAAAACAATCCACGCAGACAGAGAATTTTTGACGTGGAAAACCCTTGCGGGAAAAACCACGGGACGATCGGAGTCCAACCCTGAGAAGCCTCCACTAATGGAATAGAAGAATTACACCCTCTACAAACTCCTCCCGATCCAAATCGGATCCCCACAACACTCAGAGACAAGAACAATGATTACAAGGCTACGAAGAGCGAGAACGACGAGTAGAGATTACCCGAACACGATCTCCTTCGAATATCGACTTTCAATCCTCCGCCTTCTTCTCCGAAGTTGCAATGGCACTCTTGCCTCCTTCTCTCTCAAACTTGTGTTGTCCAAATGCGATAATGAATTAGGGTTGAGAAAACTCAATATAACTTCCCAATCCCGCAACCAACCTGGACCGTTGGATTAGATCCAATGATGAAAACTCATCCTAAAATCCGCTTCAGCCCCCGACGACACAGAGTTCGGCCAGAACTCTGTGTCGGGCAACCAGCACTGGCCGATAGCATTCTGGAATGGGGAGGCAGAGTTCGGCCAGAACTCTGCATGGGACAGAGTTCGGCCCGAACTCTGCCCCCTTGCCTCCAGCAGCTCCTTTGAGCAGTCCCGCTTCCTCCCCGAGCTTCTTCGACACACGAACGGCGCTCGTCGCACTCCGGGGTCTTCTCCACATAGGTTGGGAACCCCACCCACTCCAACAAATCTCCCCCTTCACAACTATGGGGAGGACGTCGTCATCCCGACGATCTGCCTGCAGTACTCAAACTTCCCCCTTGGTAGAATCTTCGTGAACATATCAGCTCCGTTGTCGTCTGTATGCACCTTCTCAAGCTCCGCGTCCTTCTTCTCAACCACATCCCGTATCCAATGATACCGGGTCTCGATGTGCTTGGACCGGCTATGAAACGTCTGATTCTTCACAAGGTGGATCGCACTCTGACTGTCGCAAAGCAAAGTATACTGCTCTTGCTTCAGTCCCATTTCCTGCAACAGCTTCTTCATCCACAATAGCTCCTTGCAAGCCTCCGTCGCTGCAATGTATTCCGCCTCCGTCGTCGACAAGGCAACACACTTCTGCAACCGCGACTGCCACGACACCGCTCCTCCCGCAAACATCATCACGTAGCCCGAAGTCGATCGCCTCGTGTCTACATCTCCAGCCATATCAGCATCGGTATACCCGACCAGCTTCGGCTCGTCACTACCAAAGGAAAGTGTCCAACCGGCAGTGCCCTGAAGGTATCGTAGAATCCACTTGACCGCACTCCAATGTACCCTTCCAGGATTTGAAAGATACCTGCTAACCGTACCAACTGCATGAGCAATATCTGACCTCGTACACACCATAGCATACATTAGGCTTCCCACAGCTGAAGCATATGGAACCCGCTCCATATCTTCCTTTTCGTCCTCGGTAGATGGACACTGCTCCTCAGTGAACTTAAAGTGAGCCTCGAGGGGGGAACTCACTTTCTTCGACCCGTCCATCCCGAAACGCTGAAGTACCCGGTGAATGTACTTCTTTTGGGACAAGTGTAGCAGCTTGGACTCTCTCTCTCGGCTGATCTCCATCCCAAGAATAGTCTTCGCTGCGCCCAAATCCTTCATAGAGAAGGCCGCGCCCAGTTGGCGCTTCAACTCCGCTATCCTAGTGGCATTCCGACCCACTAATAGCATATCATCTACATAGAGCAACAAAATGATGAAATCATCATCGGCAAAATACCTCACAAATGCACAATGATCCGACGTCGTCCGTGCATAACCATGCTCCCCCATAAACGACTCGAACTTCCTGTACCACTGCCTCGGAGCCTGCTTCAGACCATACAAGCTCTTCCTCAACCGGCAGACCTAATGTGACTTGCCCTTCTCGCAGAATCCCTCTGGCTGCTCCATGTACAACTCCTCCTCAAGATCACCGTGGAGGAATGCCGTCTTCACGTCCATCTGCTCGACCTCCAAGTCGAAACTGGCTGCTAATGCTAGCACCACCCGAATAGACGAATGCTTGACGACAGGCGAAAAGATTTCATCATAATCCACGCCTTTCCGCTGACCGTAGCCCTTGACTACCAGCCTCGCTTTGTATCGAGGGCGAGTAGCATCTTCCGTCTGCTTCACTCTGAACACCCATCGATTCTTCAAAGCCTTCTTGCCCTTTGGCAACCGCACCAGATCATAAGTGGAATTGGTGTGCAAGGAACTCATCTCCTCCTGCATAGCCACCATCCACTCCTGCCTGTGTTCGTCTTCCATAGCCTCTGCGAAACTTTCGGGCTCCCCCCCGTCAGTCAATAGCACATACTCATCTGGTGAGTATCTCGTAGATGGTCGACGATCTCTGTTGCTCCTTCTCAGTGGAGCCACTGGTGCTGGCTGTATACCGACAACCTCCGCCCCTTCAGGAACTACCTCTCCGGCATGCTCATCCTCCTGAGGGACACCCTGACCACCAACAGCAGGCTGATGATCAAGGTTGGGAGCAACTCCATGTACCGGCTCCCCCATAACTGGATCCTCTGCGATGTCCTCTGGAAACTGCTCGAAGCGAAATGACTCTAACTCAGGCAATTCCTCAGCCTCAGAAGGCGTCTCGGAATCCTGAGTGTTGGTCATGGTCTGATCCTCGACGAACACCACGTCCCTGCTTCTGTAGAGCTTTCCTTCCACTGGGTCGTAGAGTCTATAGCCAAACTCATCCCGACCGTAGCCGACAAAGACGCATCGCCTCGTCTTCGGCTCAAGTTTGGTCCTCTCGTCCTTCGGTACATGCACGAAGGCCTTACAACCAAACGCCCGCAGGTGATTATATGACGGCTCCTTGCCGTACCATACTTTGTCAGGCACATCACCCTGCAAAGGAGCACTAGGAGACAAATTAATAATATAAGCAGCTGTGAGAAGAGCCTCACCCCAGTAACTGCCCGGCAAGTTTGCTTCTGACAGCAAACACCGCACCCTCTCCATCAGTGTCCTGTTCATGCGCTCCGCTACACCATTGAGCTGAGGTGTCTTTGGCGGAGTCTTCTGGTGTCGTATCCCTTGCTCTCTGCAATACGCATCAAAGGGACCGATGTATTCGCCGCCATTGTCGGACCGAACACATAACAACTTCTTGCCCGTCTCCCTTTCAACAGAGGCCTGAAACTCCTTGAAAGTAGGCAGCACCTGATCCTTGGTCTTTAAGGCATAGACCCAAACCTTTCTGGAACAGTCATCAATAAAAGTCACAAAGTAAGAAGCACCACCAAGAGATTTTACCTTCATAGGACCGCAGACATCCGAGTGAATCAACTCGAGCAACGCCGGCTTCCTCGAACTTGGGTGACTTTGGAAAGACACCCTATTTTGCTTCCCAGCTAAACAGTGCGTGCACTTCTCCAACTTTGTAGACTTGAGCCCCGGAATCACTTTCCTGTTCACCAAGTAGCTCATCCCCTTCTCGCTGATATGGCCGAGCCGCCTGTGCCACAACTCGGTAGACGCATCAGTGACTGCGTTCACCTCCTGTGCCCCCTCTGCGCTCACCTCCATATAATAGAGACCGGATTTCTTGCTTCCTCTGGCAATCACCAACGAACCTCTGGAAAGCTTCCACTGACTGTTCCCGAAGAGACTGAAGAATCCCTCGTCATCCAACCTTCCAACCGACACCAGGTTGAAACGGATATCAGGGACATGACGAACATCCTTGAGAATAAGAACCGCACCTGTTTTCGTTCTCAAATGCACATCTCCAACGGCAACCGCCTTCGACATATCTCCGTTGCCCATCTTCAACATGCCACAGTCGCCTGTCGTGTAAGTGGCAAACAGTGCCCTATTGTGAGATACATGTGCTGAAGCCCCTGAGTCCACCAGCCAAGAATTGTCATCGCAGGCGAGTTTAGTAATGACCTCATCACCTACGACGATCACATCGCCTCCATGCACCGAGGCCGCCGCTGTAGTTTTCTCTTCTTGCTTCCCCTTGTCGCCCTTCTTCTCCTTCTTCCAAGCGAAACAATTTCGCTTGATATGGCCCTTCTTACCGCAATGGTAACACTCTGAGTCCTCGTAACGACCCTTGGACTTCCCCCTGCTCTTGTCTCTGCCACCACCTGGACCTCTGCTTTTGCCCCTTCCGCGGCTCTCTGAAACAAGTGCCTCTGAGTGGTGGGATGTGGATGAAGTGCCCTGAGAACGTCTCCGCATCTCTTCATTCAACACCCCGCTCTTGGCAAACTCCAGACTGACCACGCCCTCTGGAGCAGAAGCGATCATAGATACTCGTACGGTCTCCCACGAGTCTGGCAATGTACACAGCAGCCATAGTCCCTGAACTTCGTCGTCGAACTTGACTCCCATAGAGGATAAATGGTCAACCACGCCCTGGAACTCACTCAAGTGATCCGAAATAGACGTCCCGTCTTTGTACCGCAGACCCATCATCATCCGGATCAGGAACAACTTGTTTACCCCGGTCTTCTTCGCATACAAAGACTCCAGCTTATCCCACAACGTCTTCGCGTGCTCAATATTGGCAACGTGATTGTACACGTTATCATCAACAAACTGCCGTATGTACCCACACACCTGTATGTGCTCGAACGTCCAGTCCTCCTCGGATTTATCACTGGACTTCTCGGACGCAAACACGGGTAGATGCAGCTTCTTGACAAATAGCAAATCCTTCATCTTGCTCCGCCAATAATGATAGTTTGTGCCGTTCAGATTCACCATGCGCACCGGCTTCGCGTCCATCTCTCCTCTCTGGTTCCTCTGTCAACTACTGACACCCTTTGAACCCAAAGCTTTGATACCACTCTGTTGGGAAAGAAGCGCGGAAACCTTTCCCCAAACCGGAGAGTACCTGCGAGAGGACCGAGCAATACAACGCACGAACCAAAAACGAACACACAAAAACAATCCACGCAGACAGAGAATTTTTGACGTGGAAAACCCTTGCGGGAAAAACCACGGGACGATCGGAGTCCAACCCTGAGAAGCCTCCACTAATGGAATAGAAGAATTACACCCTCTACAAACTCCTCCCGATCCAAATCGGATCCCCACAACACTCAGAGACAAGAACAATGATTACAAGGCTACGAAGAGCGAGAACGACGAGTAGAGATTACCCGAACACGATCTCCTTCGAATATCGACCTTCAATCCTCCGCCTTCTTCTCCGAAGTTGCAATGGCACTCTTGCCTCCTTCTCTCTCAAACTTGTGTTGTCCAAATGCGATAATGAATTAGGGTTGAGAAAACTCAATATAACTCCCCAATCCCGCAACCAACCTGGACCGTTGGATTAGATCCAATGATGAAAACTCATCCTAAAATCCGCTTCAGCCCCCGACGACACAGAGTTCGGCCAGAACTCTGTGTCGGGCAACCAGCACTGGCCGATAGCATTCTGGAATGGGGAGGCAGAGTTCGGCCAGAACTCTGCCTGGGACAGAGTTCGGCCCGAACTCTGCCCCCTTGCCTCCAGCAGCTCCTTTGAGCAGTCCCGCTTCCTCCCCGAGCTTCTTCGACACACGAACGGCGCTCGTCGCACTCCGGGGTCTTCTCCACATAGGTTGGGAACCCCACCCACTCCTACAAAAATATTTGTTTTATCACGAAAATTTTTTTTAGTAACGAAAAATGGAATGTGAGTCTAAAAAAAATTAAAAATGGAATGTAAGTACAAAATTATATTAATAAGTGGGATGAAAGACAAAAAATTTCAATAGAAAGTGATAAGCCTACAACCAAATACTTACAACCTTCCAACAACACACGCCTAAGCTAAAAAAAAAGAGCTTTGCTATGCCTACAACCAAATTTTACAAACCCCCTACAACCGGATACGTGTCAGACTTCGATTGGAGGAGGGAAAAAATGGTGGGGCTGGGTGGAGCCCATGTAGCAGGGGGTGAGAGTAGTGGTGGGATCCGGTGGGACCCATGTGTAAGGGGTGGAAGAGAGTAGTTGTAATAAGGTTGTAAGAATTTGGTAGTAAACTTAGCATTTTCAAAAAAAAAAAAAAAAAAAAAAAGCATCTTTCTAGTAGCGGAAAAAGTTCCTAACAAGTTTGATACTTTGATTACATATTTGCAAGATGAATGAAAGTACTTAAGTGGACATTATCCAGTACATTCTTATTTATTACATCCATCCTCCTACAAAACCAAAGGGGTTTTCTGCAAAAGTACCTCTAACTAAAAATGCCATTCATTCATTACATCTCAACCTCTCCAATTCTTTAATTTCTCCAAGCAAAAATAAAAATAAAAAATCAACGTCAATGGCGACGAGAGCCAACGGGAAGAGCCCCATGCGAACGGACTCGATCGATTCCAAATGGGTCTCTCAGGAGAACGTGGACGAAGACGACGACGACGTGATCCCTTTCGTATTCCAAGACGACGACGCGGACGACGCCGACGAGTTCTACGGGGACGAGAAGCCGCCGAGGCTGGAGCGGACCGGGCCGACGTTCGATCCGCTGGACATGGAGGCGCTCGAGATCTCCGACGCCCACAAGGACGAGCTCGACCAGGTCGAACAATTTTGACTCCAGCCACACCCCGCCCCCTCCCCTTTTCTTTTCTTTAATTAATTAATTTATAATTTATGCTATTTCATTTTGAGATCTGGGTTCCAATTCCGCGAAAAAACGTTGCAATTTTGGAACATATGATTGATCACTGGTTGCTGGCGCCAATTGCATGTTTGTTTTGTGGGTTTTCTGATATCCTTTGTTAGTATTGTAAGACGGACACGAATAGGACACAGTACGGACACGGCTACGCGGATTAGAACACATATATGCGTCCTACTTGTAGAAGTTGGTGGCTTTTGGAGTGTCTGTGTTTACACGGATTAGGACGCATATATGCGTCCTAATTATATAAGCTGCTACATTTTGGAGTGTCTGTGAAATAGAATGCAGAAATGCGTCCTAGCTATACAAGTAGCTGATTTTTGGAGTGTCTGTGTTTCGTAGACTTGTACCTTCAGTTTTTTTTAGTTGTTACAAGCAACAGCAACAGGTGCTGTGTCCATGTCAGACAAGACATTGACGCTTTAGAGTATACTAGGAGACACCAAAATCGGTTGCTTCTTCCTACCTTGGAGATCAAATTCCACTAGAAGATACAATAGTTGTTGGCTTTTGTATCTTCTAATGGAATTTGATCTCCAAGTTACGGAGAAGAAACCGATTTTGGTGTCTCCTAATTGTCTGACGCGGACACAACACCTGTTTTGGAGTGTATAGCAAAATGTTTAGCTTGTAACAACTAGGACCTCTGAAGGTACAATGCGTACGAAGCACATACACTACAAAAGCCAGCAACTTGTATAACTAAGACGTGTGTACCAGAAATTTCCAATTACAAAAGAAGATAGCTTCCAAACACAATAAAAGGTAGAAAACAAGAATACCTATTTTAAGGTGATTATACCTATTTTAAGGTGATTATATTAGAGAAATATGTTGACGCTAGAAGTTCCCGCAGCCATTGATTTGAGACATAAAGGAGTAGGACTCGGATATAAGTCATATAGGACTTGATTTTAAAGAAAATTGTAGGTATAGTTTTTATTCACACTATTTCTTTTACTTATTTTTATTATTTTTGAGAATCTTTTTTCTTACAAATTTGAAAGATGGCTTTTAACCGGTACGCATAAAAGGATAGTTGACGAAGAAATGATTGGTAATCAGTTACTGCCTTGAGAGTAATATTTATGGAATAAGCCTATATGTGTTCTTGTACATTGGCATGAATATTTATTTCTCCACTAAATATATTCATAATCAATGTCGTTTTGTGTGACACTAAGGGGGCATTTGGTATGCCGATATAGCCGGGAATTCTATATTCCCGGAAATCAAATTCCAAGTAATTAAATTCCCTGAAAAATTAATTTTCCATGTTTGGTGACTATATAAATATTCCCGAAAAAAAATAATAATAAAAAAACGAAAAAAAAAGCGTGGAAAAAAAAAATCAAAAACGGAAAACGTCAAAAAAGGAAAGGGGGAAAAAAGTAAAAACGAAAAAAAAAAACGATGAAAAACGAAAAAAAATTAATAAAAAAGCCAAAAAACAAAAACAAAAAGACAAAAAAGACCAAAAAGAAAAAAAATGAGAAAGACAAAAAAACCAAAAAAAAACAACCAAAAAAAGATCAAAAAGCGAGGAAAAAAAGACAAAAAAGACAAAAAACAACAAAAAATGACAAAACAACAAAAAAGACAAAAAGAAAAAGACGACAAAAAACGACAAAAGACGACAACTAATACAAAAAAAAAGACAAAAAATAACTAAAAAACGACAAAAAACCGACAAAAATGAGAAAACAAAAAACAACAACAAAAACCGACAAAAACGATAAAAACGACAAAAAGGCTAAAAAAGACCAAACAACAATAACAAATGACAAAAAACGAAAAAATTATTCAAAAGCGTTCAAAAATGATCAAAAAAAGAAGAAAAAAATTTAAACATAATTTTTTTTGCCCAGGCAAAAGGAATATACCCACCTATTCTTAAGTGATAGGATTCTCATGTTTTATGGGTAAACTATTTACCGGGAATAAATTTTTTATAGTCCAAATATACATGGTAACTAATTCCCACCCTAAATTTTCCATGAATAAAAAAATACCGCGTACCAAACGCCTCCTAAGGGTTGGCGCTTGCATCTTGGAGGATATGGATATGAGTCGAGAAAACAGCCTCTCAATGATTTGGGTAAGATTGCACGACGATAAGGCTTGGTGCTTGAAACTTGGAGGGTGGAAGTTCGAATCAATAAAACAAAATCTCTATGAGTGGGGCTAGGGGCATGCCCAAAGCAACCATGACATGATCATCAGAACCATAAAATCGAAATAGTCTAATATTTGAGAATCATTAGTGTGGGAATAACTTCTTCCTATTTTTATATGTCTAAGTGCAGGAGTTCGATTTCCGCAAGAGTGTCGTACTTATTCTCCAAATACTGTCAGTTGTATTTGGGGATGTCGGGACAAGTCCACTCTATACATTTGACGTGATGTTTAACAACGCACCTATTCATGGGAAGGAAGATGTTCTTGGAGCACTCTCTTTGGTTTTATACACTCTGATTCTAATTCCATTAGTCAAGTATGTCTTGGTAGTTCTTTTGGCAAACGATGATGGTGAAGGTACATTGAGGTTGTGGGTTATGACTTCGGTTTTGTTGAGATCACTTCATTTTCTTTTGCAAATTGGGTGTAACTTCAGCTTTTCTTACATCACATTTATTTCAGGGGGCACATTTGCTTTATATTCGTTGATATGCAGAAATGCAAAGGTCAGTCTTCTCCCAAACCAAATGCACGCTGATACTCGAATGTCAAGTTTCCGTCTCAAGGTACCATCACCAGAGCTTGAGAGATCATTAAAAATAAAGGAGCGTCTTGAAGCTTCATTTTTCCTGAAGAAACTTCTTCTCCAATTGGTGCTTTTTGGTACTTCCATGGTGATTGCAGGGGGAGTAGTCACCCCAGCCATGTCTGGTTAGTTTTCTGTTGCTGGTTGGATAAGGTTATGGGTGTGTTTTGGGGCACTGTTAAGTGTTAGGTCATAAGTCTTCCATGACAGAAGATATATTTATGTGTCATTTTTTTTCTTCTTAATCTTAGTTGATCCATGAATTTTTATTCTCTGAAATATGCAGTTATGTCAGCCGTCAGTGGTCTAAAGGTTGGAATATCCAGTATTGAACAAGGTATATTTGTTTTAATTTTAATGAATGAGACATGTAACTGCCACTTGTATCTTTTCCAGCTTATCGTTTTTTTAGCTCAGTACTAAGTACTAGGAAAAGTCCTTGAATAAGGCTAAAATTCATTTAGAATTTGAACCACAAAATTGTTTCTCAGTCTAGCGAAATGTGATTCACAGTTTGGCTATCTGAAATTATTTCTCCTTGGAGATGAATGTATAGAAAATTTCAGCTTCTTAGTTCCTATCTCTTCATTTAGTCTCTTCCAGGAGGGAAATTGGAGAGTTACTCATTGGTTGTTTAACCGCAATTTACATGACCAAAAGAATATGTTCAACTAATCTGCCAATTCGTTTTTTGTGGTCCCATATTAAATCATGATCTTTATCATAAGCCAAAATGGCTGCATATCTGGCATCGACTCCTGGAGGGTTAGCCCTGAAGGTCCTAATTTCTTTGATGAATTGAATGATGATGATTCTAGTGATAAGAATGATGTTTAATATACAAACAAGGACAGTGCCGACACAAATATAATACAATAATGAAAATTTTTGAGTGGCATCCCACTTGGATGGTCGATTTATGCGGTGCATCCCACATTGTTTGTAATATGTATAAGTTATCCTACTTTGGATTTGCTATATGTATAAGTCATCCCACTTTAGACGTTTTCCGTCAGTTCTGACGGATGGACTCTTCATTAAAAAAAAAAATTGGACCAAAATAACCCTCCTCCCATTGTCTTCTTCCCTGACATCACAGCCCCCCTCCCCCTTCCCCGACGTTCGACCCCCCCCCCCCCTCCCCGACCTCGGCCCGCCCCCTCCCCGACCTCGCCCCCCTCTGCCCCCTCCCCGACCTCGCCCTCCTCCCCGACCTCGCCCCACTCCGCCCCCTCCCCGACCTCGCCCCTCTACCCCCTCCCCGACCCCCCCCCTCCCCGACCTGGCCCCGCCCCCTCCCCGACGTGGCCCCCCTCCGCCCCCTCATCCCCACCCGCTCCCCCTTGCTGCCGCCCCCTCCCCCATCCAGCAGCAGTAGCGGCGGCGGGCAGCAGGGGTGAGGAGGGGGGGGGGAAGAGGGACATTTTCGTCTTTTTTCGTCTTTTTTAAGGGTCAAACACGGCTGACTGTCAAAACTGACGGAAAACGTCCAAAGTGGGACTACTTATACATATAGCAAACAATGTGGGATGCACCGCACAAATAGGCCATCCAAGTGGGGTGCCACTCAAAAAATTTCTACAATAATGTGATGATTTTGTCACCTTCAGCAAAATTATAGATTGATTGATGTCCTCTTTGACACCAAAACAATATTACCATAGTCAACATAATACAATGTCATGCATATCCTATACTCTATATCTTTGGAATGAGATTCCTGTCTTCTTTCCTTTTCATTTCCTTTTCTTACTTTTGATAATCTTGACAATACATATCATCACATACTTTCTTATGCCAAATTATTCAAAGTCTAGCAATAATTCTATTACGGTGTTCTTTCTACTACATATTTCTACTGAATTTTTATGTTTCTGCATAAAATTGTTTCAGATAAAGTGGTGATGATATCGGTTGCGTTTCTTGTGATCTTGTTCAGTGTACAGAGGTTTGTAACAAGCAAAGTGGGGCTTGCAATTGGCCCTGCTTTGTTCATATGGTTTTGCTCCCTTGGGGGCATTGGGATCTACAATCTTGTGAAGCATGGCACTACTGTTTTTGCAGCATTCAATCCCATATACATCTTTCTGTTCTTTGAACGCAATTCAACAAAGGCTTGGATGTCACTTGGTGGTTGTCTATTGTGTGCTACGGGTAAGTTTCAATTGTTACATGCTAGGTGGCTTGGTTATCTTGTCGATGTTCTAAATAATTCCCTGATGACTTAAATGTTTCTTCAAACAGTTCCATGGTTAATTATCTTTTGGAGCCTTGTGTTTTGGCTTTGGTGGGCGAATTGTTTCTTGTCCTTGTAAATCGCTTTTGAGCTATAAATGAGAGCACATGCTTTATTTTATGTTGTCGACAATTTCAAGTTTTGTGGTTATTTGAACTGAGCATATGCAATATAGTGTTAGCTTGTTCCTTTGAACCAAATTTGCCCCTTGAAAGTAAACTAGCCAATGTTTTATAGTATAAGTGGTAACTTGTACAGCTCATCCACTCCTTTAATATCGTTTAGCTTACTCTTCAATCAATGCTATGAGAGGGTTTACTCATATTTGGAGTTCAACGAAGATATGGTGTGTTTTCATCCAAAGAACTTATTTGTCTACTTCCATGTCAAGAAGTACCATCTAGCAATTTGTCTCTGTAATATATTGTTTGCTCAAGGTAGGGCTAATGAGCAGTTTCTTTATGTGCTACTGTGATAGAAGAGAACACTCAAGGCTGCTTTTGTTACAGGGTCTGAAGCTATGTTTGCAGATCTTTGCTATTTTTCTGTGAAGTCTATTCAGGTAAATGTTGCGCAGTATTTGGGTAAATATTACCCAACATTTTCTTCTGTTTGTATCCTTTTGAATGATCCTTTTTTGCATCTTCTGATCAAATTGAATTTTATTGCAGCTAACTTTTTCTTTTCTGGTTCTTCCTTGCCTTATACTGGGATACCTTGGTCAAGCTGCATTCCTGATGGATAATCAAGATGCATCTGAGCAAGTTTTCTTCTCATCTATCCCAAGTAAATAAATTCTTGCTCGTCTTTATTATTCTGTAGCTCATGGGTACTATATGATTCATATGTTCGAGCTAATTTTATGTCCATTAAAGCCAACGTTTAAGAATTTGAGCAGTGCATTCTTGATATATTATATACAAGTGTTCTCCACAACTAGGGGAACCTTTTTCATTTTGTCATTCAGTTGCTCCTTAGACAAGGGCTATATGATATGTGAATGTTGTGAGCAGGTGCAGCTTTCTGGCCAATCTTCTTTATTGCGAACATAGCTGCACTGATTGCAAGCCGGGCAATGATAACGGCCACATTCTCATGCATGAAGAAATCAATGGCCCTTGGTTGTTTTCCTCGCCTCAGAATCATCCACCCATCACGGAAGTTCATTGGTCACATATATATTCCTACCATAAACTGGTTTCTATTGGTATCTTGCCTAGCATTTGTTGCGACCTTTCGAAGCATGAATGAGATTGGCAATGCATATGGTAATGCAAAATCGCATATAGTTCTATGTTCATTATTTTCAATAAACTGTGTTCCCCTTATTTGCATCACAAAATCCTTTATTATGCTATTTGATAATCTTGATAAGATCATCCTGTCATATTAGTACTATGTTGAGGCTCAGTGATTTAGTATAAATTCTTTTTGAGGGGTAAAAATTAAAAGTTAGTTTTTGACATCGAAGGTTGGTGATTTTAATCATATTTGACAAATCTAGCTACTATATCACATGACAAGGCTTTCTTAGTGTACAAATGTCTTCCAGGCTTACTAAGGTTTTTGCATCATTAGCTTCCTGTGGTACTAACGGTTGTAGAAGAACATGAGTTTGAAAATTACTATAAATATTAAATATACATGAAAATTTGGGTCGTAGACCCAAATGCTTTGTCTCTTCCCTTGTTACCCATTTATGAGTAATGAATACTGAGAATTCCATGTATTTTAACTTGTGTGCCTCTACTGTGGCTACCAGTTCTCATTTTATCT
Organism: Iris pallida; assembly: GCA_029216955.1. Taxonomy (NCBI): domain Eukaryota; kingdom Viridiplantae; phylum Streptophyta; class Magnoliopsida; order Asparagales; family Iridaceae; genus Iris; species Iris pallida. The sequence continues at coordinate 17,457,643 of JANAVB010021600.1, read as the reverse complement.
GTTCTAATCTTTCTAATCAATAACATTGATGATTCTGTTGCCTTTAGGTTCGTCCTCCAACATGCTTTATGGTGTCCTTCACCAGGTCTAGAATCTAAGTTTAATGACACTGGTTGTGCTTGTTAGCAGTGGTCTAAAATTCGCTAGGCAGTGGTCCATATTACAAATTTGAAATTTCAATGTTCTAAATCTAAATGCAATCTTAAAATCCAAACAACATATCCACAATACAACTAAGCAGAAAAAAAAGTCAAAATAAAAAAAATCTCAAAATCCGAACAGTAGCACAAGGCCGCACAGCCCTAACAGGCTAGCCTAGGCGCCGAACATGGCCAAATAGGCACACAGGGGTGCCGAACAGGGGGTTTTCGGTTCGGCCGGCGGCCGCCTAGCGCCTAGGCCGATTTTTAGAACACTGCTTGTTAGACCTTTGGTTGGGCCATGCATCACTATGTTATATTATATTTATGTAACTGTATCTTTCAACTTCAGTATGTGAATATATAGTTTGTGTAACCATGAGTTTAATAAAATCTTTAAAGAATTCAAGTAATTTGAACAGCTGCCTTCTGTCTTTTTGTTCCATTCTTAAAGCCATAAAACATATGCTACTACTGTTAGTCTGTTGCATGAGTCCTTCAGTTAAGTTCTATCAAAGGATACCTTCAGTGTTGTGGTGACTGTGCGAAACCTTGTTAGAACTTCTCTTCTTGTTACCATTTTCTTTCCTTTCCCTTCTTGTGGCCCTTCATCGGATCTCAAGCATGCCTACTGGCCGTGGTTGCCTCGGAATCTAGTTGCCTGTCCACACTTGGCTGAGTTGGCTCTCCACCACTTCTCCTAAGCCCTTATCCGGCTAAAGGATTTTCTCATTGTTCCATCCGTCATTATTGTATTTAGTCTGTCCTTCATACTTCGATCGAGATATTCTAATGGACATAGAATGTCAATCTTTAAATATAAAAAAGGAGTAATCATCTGTGACATTTTCACTAAAAAATCCTTTTGTAGCCAATCATTTATCGGGATAAATTGAAAAACTCAACAGGAGGAGAAAGAAATAAACAGTGCAAGGCCTGTCTCATTCCTCATCTAGTCTTCTGATTTTCAGCATTCATCTTCATATCTTTCTGTTATTTTCCTCTTTTAACTTGATTACATCATGGGCACACATGAGTTGTTTGTGAGAAACATCATACATATCTTCTTTTTTTAGAATAGAATGTCAGTTGTATAGTTTATCTTATTCTCATATATGTATATATATTATCTATTACTTACTATATCACCATGTCAACCATCTTATATGACTTCATTAGTCCCTATTCTGAGAAAGCCTATCCTGCAGGTATCTCTGAGATTGGAGTTATGATTATGACAACAATTTTGGCAACCATCATTATGCTTCTGATATGGCAGATTAACATTATTCTCATTCTGTCCTTTGCGATATTGTTTCTGGGTTTGGAATTAGTTTTCTTCTCTTCAGTATGTGGTGGTGTAGGAAATGGAAGCTGGGTTACGTTGGGTTTTGCAGCAATATTGTTTGTGATAATGAGCATATGGAATTACGGTAGCAGACTAAAGTATGAAACTGAAGTCAACCAGATGCTCCCAATGGATTTGTTAAAAAAACTGGGTTGTAATCTTGGTACAGTTAGAGCCCCCGGCATTGGATTGGTTTATAATGAGTTAGTTAAGGGAGTTCCAGCCATATTTGGGCACTTTTTGACTACCCTTCCAGCTATCCACTCCATGATCATATTTGTGAGCATAGTATACGTGCCTGTCCCCGTGGTCCCTCAGAGTGGAAGGTTCCTTTTCCGGCGTGTCTGCCCAAGGAGCTATCACATGTTCCGCTGCATTGCAAGGTATGTATAATCTCGGATTTAGATTTATTTGGTCAGGGATACACCTTTTGGGGACATGTTTGAGAAGTCTATTCATCAGATAGATATATCCTTCAGTTTCACTTTTCTTCCTGATATACTATGGATTATTTCAGACGATGATTTCCAGTGATTTTATTTCTTTATGTATGCTGCAATTCCATTTCATTCTGCAATGAGCAATTCCATTTCATTCTGCAATGAACTCCTTTTAAATTCTATTTGTTTGTTTTCTGAATTACAATGAACCAAAAGAGAAACAAAACTGTATTTATTGCCAGAAACTTGTTAACCTGAAATCTATTTGTCAGTAACAAGACCAAGTATAAGCTTCTGGTGTCGGTGTTTTTTTTGGGGGGGGGGGGGGGGGGGGGGGGGGGGTGGGTGGGTTGGCATTTTGCCCTTTCTACAACCTAAGATGCAAGAACTCTCCAGAATTAGTATCATGTCCATGTTGAGCACATGTCAGACAACACATGAACACCAACCAAAATACACTAGGGCACCAAATTCATTGCCGTTTCCTGTATCATGTTGTGTTATGTTCATGTCCAACATACCTGATACTTGTTCCATGGAGAGTAAAAAGGAGTATAACACAAATGTACCAGACTATGCATGACTAGTCATGATTTTGAGATGAGATGTATTTTACAATAAAATTTGTGTTTTTTCCTATCTGTGTCATGTTTTCACTTATTACTGACAACACCTTTACAGTTTCCAGCCAATTCATTCTCTATTTCAACTTCTAAACCACCAAATTCCTCAGTAGCCTGCTTATTCAATCCCAAGAACCATTTGGCATCCCTCAACCCCCCAACATAGCTGTGGAGTTCAGATCCCTATAAGCTACACTAGGATAACCGTGTCCACTGATGTTTGGTATCTTCATGCATCTTTCAGGAGTTGAGAAATTCCGTTAGAATATGAATGACTGATATGCAGCCCCAGAGATTTTTTACCCCAAGAAATAGAGGACCACAATTCTTTGCAGCTATATATATCCTCATCCTCCTCCTCATCCAAGCCTTATGCTATCTGAATGGGTTCAGCTTCGGAGTATGAGAAAGCTCCAAAAAGGAACTTACAGTTATATGACTTTCTGTCAACCTCCACATGCTGTGCTGGTGCCACTTAGTGAAGTTAGTTTTGAGCAAGAGAAGGCCTGGTCATAAAACCTAAAAGGCCAGTTTGCTTGTCATTAGGACCTATTCTGCGTTTAAGCTCATGCACCCAAAGATACCATCCAAGTCCCTTGACTAGAAAGAGTCTAGACAAATAGGTAGATACAGTTTTTATAGGAACTGGATACATGTCTATGGCATATTAAGTCAAACAGACAAAAAGGAATAACCTTACCCAACCTTTGCAGCTTATTTGTGAAAAAAGTACAAATTCTAAGTGCTTTCTTTCCGACTTTCTCACAAGGTGTCCCTATTATTTCTTTGACCATGACATTTGTCATGTCCCGCTCCTGGAATACGGCAAACCAGGTACGAAACTATATCCCAGGCAACACGTCATGAATGTCAGTATCCGTATCCGCGATTGTCTTCTGTAGAATTCTAGGATAGAGTACATGTAATGCTAGACTATTTATATTTCTAAATATTCACATCTATTCACATAAAAATGTTCCAACATTACATCCCATTAGACTTATTATCCCAAAACAAATTAATTTACATAAGAAGTTTCATAGCTAAAACAAAAAGAAATTCAACTCGTCCACCTTTCATGTTCACCTAGCGAACAAATATTAGGTCATCAAAGACATGTAAGTTCTCGATTCAAGAACGGTGAGGAAAGTGAAATAAAACAAGATATGATTTGAGAATCGTGTTCCGGCCCTAAGATAGGAAAATTTATTTTGATTAAACCCTAAGGACGTATTATAGATGACTCTGATATATTTAGATCGGTGCTCGTTATTGGACATTAGGGGGACTCAGACTCACCAGGAGGACAGGCGGGGTCTGACGTGTAGTCGGATCATTCGCGATGGGGAGTGGAGGCCGGAGTCCTATCGTTTTACCATGGAGCTGGGAGAGATCATTAGCAATATTGCCATTGATCCGGACTTGCCTGCAGATCGGTGGATTTGGGAGCCGACTGATGCGTCCCCGGGTACTGGGGAGTTCCAATTCAGGAGTTGCTACAATCTCATCAGGCGCACTTTTTCTCAGAGTCCTGACTACGAATTCGTATGGTGCAAGGGCCTGGCAAGGAAGATGCAGCTCTGTATTTACAAGCTCCTATTGGGTCGCCTTCTTACTAGAGATCGATTGAGTTCTTTTGGAGTGTCGGTCCCGGATCCCAAGTGTGTGTTGTGCGGTCTGGAGCAAGAATCTATCAGCCACATCTTCTTTGAGTGTGACCTGGCTTGGCAGATCTGGAAGGAGCAGAGTAGAATATTAGGAGGTTGCGTCTCCGGGAAGAGTATTGGGGACATCATTACGGTGATCCGCGATAGTAGAGGTCGAGGGGAGGACTGGTTCCGGACCGCCATGATTCGTCTGGCTGCTTCGGTTTGGCATGTATGGCGGGAACGAAACCGTCGGATATTCGAGGGACTGGTTACACCTCTGGTGGGCATGCTTCATAACATTGAATTTGATGTAAATGTTATGAGGTATTGATGAGTGGGAGTCCCCACTTTGATTGTATGTTGTATGATTACTGTGTTGCTTTGGAATAAAATTTACCTTTTTCCAAATATATATATATATATATATATATATATATATATATATATATATATATATATATATGGGTAGGGATCAGGTGACACATATAATATGACATGTAAAAAAATACGCAATCTCAGCCGCACATCATTTGAAATGAATTATTCAGATTTAAATGCATACCAAATTTGCATAAATGGAAGTCAAATTTGACATGCATGCTAACTAATAGTAGGTTGTATTAATGAGTGGGATATTCAATTTGGCATGCATGCTAATTAATACAAATTATTCTATCAAATATGAACCATTCATTTCAAATGATGTGCGGCTGAGATTGCTTGTTTTTTAGATGTCAAATTGTATGTGTCACCTGATCCCCACCCATATATATATATATATATATATATATATATATATATATATATATATTTGGAATAAGGGTAAATTTTATTCCATGGCAAATCTCAGTAGAGGTTTTACAATACACTATTCTTACAACTCTCACATCCCGGTTAAGGGGCCATTACAGATACATCGAATTCTAAATTATGTAGAATTCCTGGGGGGGGGGGGGGGGGGGGGGGGGTTTAAGGTCCTCGAATATCCGCCTGTTACGTTCTCGCCAAACATGCCAGACCGATATTGTAAGGCGGACTCTGGCCGTTTTGGCCCAACCATGTTCCATACCTCGACGATCCCTGATCCAGGAGATGATCCCCCGGATATCTCTATCATTTCCTCCTTCTCCCAGCGACCTCCCACACTGCTATATATATATATATATATATATATATATATATAGGAAGCGGATCAAAAGTTCCCCTTAGAAAACTCCCTAAAAACCTCCCTCACTCTGGGCCATAATTTAATATTAATATTAATGTTAATGTTAATGTTAATATTAACATTAATATTAACATTAAATACTAAAATTAACATTAAACTTAACATTAAAATTAATATTAATATTAACATTAATATAAAAATTAAAATTAAAATTAAAATTAATATTAACATTAATATTAATGTTAATATTAACATTAACATTAAATTACGGCCAAGAGTGAGAGTTTTTTAGGGGATTTTCTTAGGGGGGCTTTTGATTCGCTCCCATATATATATATATATATATATATATATATATATATATATATATATATATAGTTTTGACATTCTAGATAAATTTGGAAATCAAGTGTTTTTGTTGAAACTTGGTATATGATTTGGGTGTTCAATATAGGTACGGCTACAAGGATGTGCCCAAGGAGAACCACCATGCATTCGAACAGCTTCTAATCTGCAGTCTTGAGAAATTCATACAGCGAGAAGCTCAAGAACGATCTCTACAAAGTGATGATGATGTAGATTCAGACGCAGACGAAGGGGCATCGGATTCAAGAATCCTTGTAGCTCCTAGCGGAAGCATGTATTCCCTCAGTGTCCCTCTCCTTGCTGATTTCATGAACTGCACCGAGAGGCCTACTCCTGAGGCGAGCACATCATCCCACTGGGAAGGAGATGGAGCGCAGTCTGATGTCGAGAAGAACCTCGAGATGGAGCTCTCGTTGCTACATAGTGCCAAACAGGCAGGAATTGTCTACCTCCTTGCGCACGGGGATATAAGGGCTAAAAAGGATTCTTGGTTCTTGAAGAAGCTGTTAATAAACTACTTTTATTCCTTCTTGAGGAAGAACTGTCAGAGAGATATTACAAAAGTGACTGTTCCTCGCACACACTTGATGAGAGTGAGCATGACTTACATGGTCTGAGAAATTTTTTGGTACCTGCCAAAGCAGCAGGAAGGAGATAGATTTTGCCTTTTTCTCAGGGATTTTGGATTTGTGACAACTTGCTCTTCTTCAATCTTCATCTTTACTTTTTCCTTCTTAGAGGGAGTTAAATTTTATGTATTTTTCCTACATCAGCTGTGAATTTTTAACTAGCACTTTGTACATACATTCATAAAGTGCTGTTTGTGCAGCAATTCTCGGATTAAAAGAATTGCTCAATAAGAAATCATTTGTCTCGTTTATATTATGCTTCTTCTTCTTCTTCTTTTTAATTCAATTTTTTTGATCTCGGTTGGCACGCATACATTATACAAGGTCCCTTCCTAACCACTTTTCTTGGTGGAAGTGGGACATGTCTTTATGTACAATATCTTTGTGATATAATGTTTCTTTTCAATGTTTAGGGTTTGCAAATCACCTCACATCTTGCTTTATTTTAAAAGTGTTTATAATATGTATGTATGATAGCATATGAAATTGAAGCAAAAGTTGGTAACTATTTTTTTGGAAAATAAATAACAAAATTATCTTTCAATTTTTACACAGAAGAAAAAAAATAGCATAAAAAAGATTAGATTAAACTGATTAACTATGTAATTCACAAAATATAATTCTAATACGTATTGTTCTAAATGAACTAATAATAAAATATTGGTTATGTGAAAATATCGTATCCAGTTACCTCATAGAGACGCACAAGCTGAACCTTCAAATTTCAGAAGGTTTTTGAAAGACTCACATCACGAATAAGAGAAAAAAAATGAGCCATAGAAATTTTGTGGGCAAGTTAAAAATTTGTACATTCAAATACATGTTTTCATCTATTTATAGACAAAAAAGAGAAGCTTAATAACAGTCTTAATTGAAATTCCAACCGCAGTCTTATTGGGAACCCAATGGAAAATCCAGCAAATGCACATTCTTTGATACTAAAATTAATAGTTAATGAATGGAATGAATCTGCAAATGAATGGAAGTAGAATAGTTTGAGGCACTATTTTAATTGGGAACCCAAAAGAGTGCTATATTTTCCACTTTGGGCAGAAAAACATTAATTGGCATGATGCATCAACTATTGTTAAGTAAACAATTTTAATTACCAATAAGTATGCATTAACTATTCTACTGCCACATTTTAGGCCATAATTAATGTATCCCAATTAACTGTTACATTTATTTTACACTTTGGGATACATTAATTGTGGACACATTTTAGGCCACTATTTGCAGCCTATTAACTATTTTACTGCCACATTTTAGACGAAAAAGCCACTATTTTGCTAATATATATATATATATATATATATATATATATATATATATATTAGAAATTGTGCACGGTGTCTTTTGTATGCGTTTTTTTTCTCTCACTTTTAAAATGTGTATTTGCATAACAAACCTGTTTTGAAATAATATATAATATTTTAAAGTAAATTTATTTTTGTTATTGGTGAACATTTATTATAGTTGTAAGTGTGTAATTATTAGTGGTTAGCAATTATGTTGGTTGGAATTTGTGTACATGTTTTCATCCTAGTTAATTTATTATATATATTCATAATACTAAGGAAGAGCAAACAACAGTCTTGTTAAAATTTTTTTTCTATATGTAATTATATAACTATCCATATTAAATTTAATGAACAGTTTTAATTAGTAAACATAGATAAGGACATTTTTTTTATAAAAAATAACTTCCACGGTGAAGTATGTACTTTTTTTCATTATATAGTAGTATAGATAAGATAAAGATATATAAGATTTGAAATAAAATCACACTAAAATATATATATATATATATATATATATATATATATATATATATATATATATATATATATATATATATATATAATAGGAAAATTTGGTGGTGAAACTTTTGAATTCCTAAATATCCTTGAGTATTTTATGAACATGATGTTATTATATCAACTTGCATGTCATTCATATTTAAGAGTTAAAGCAATAAAATTTGCATGCTATGGAGTTTCCTTTTCCATACAACTGTTCATGTTCCAATGATAATATTATTTTTGTGTCCTTACCATTTTTCGAAGGTTATTATTCTCAATAAAAAATTTAAAACAAAAAATCGTACTTCGAATTTCTTGGCATTGTAAAAAAAAAGCACATACACATGAATAGTCATCTGGAAAAGACGGAAAGATAACAGTTGACCTTATGGTATTCTAATTAAAATACGTGTAAAGCACGTAAAAAAAAAAAAAAAAAAAAAAAAAAAAAAAAAAAATATATATATATATATATATATATATATATATATATATATATATATATATATATATATATATATATATATATATATATATATTTGATTTTATTCATAAAGGCCGAAAGGCCGAATCTTTACAAGTATACCATGAGGCGCAAAATGCCGAGGCCTATACACGTATACTGACAAAAGAAGAGGAAAGCAAGGAGAAGGAGAATCAACTCGGCTAATCCGAGGAAAGGAGAGCGTTCCAGAAGACCGTCAGGCCATGATTGCAGAGGGCTCTCCGTTTGCGGCACTGACGAATGGTCTCCCAGATCAGTTGGTCTGCGTTGTACTGGCGCCCTTCATATCTAGCCTTGTTCCGATTTTTCCAGAGAACCCACGTGGCTGCCGCAGCAGCGATCTGGTGGCCATGTGATGCCGATGCCCAAGTAGCCATGAGGTGGTGAAAGTGGTCGCCCCCATGAGAGAACCGGCAGCGCTGGGAGAGGGCTCTCCAGACCTTGATCGATAGTTCCCCTTGACTGAGGATGTGGTTGAGAGTTTTTGATTGACGATCAGCGCAACAATTACAAGCGGAAGCAAGACTGAACCCGATAGTGTTGAGTGTGTCGTCTGTGGGGAGGATGTTGCGAAGGGCTCTCCAGATGAAGAAGGACCACTTCTTGGGGATGCAGGTCTGCCAGAAGGAGGCGATAGTAGGAGATGGGGCCGTATTGCCTATGATTACTCTTCTGGCCGACTTAACCGAGAATGCACCGTTAGCATCGGGCGACCACTCAATCTTATCAGCGTCAGCTCCGATCTTAACTCTGCTACGGCGAATGTGATCTACCGCCTCAGACCCAGCCCATACCTGAACTTTGGTCCAATTCCAGGTGTTGTTAGGAAGGTCCCATAATTCCTTGATAGTGTTGTTCCTGGGTGCTGCTGAAATGTTGGGCAACAAGATATCTCCGACCCAACGCTCCAGAAAAGGCGAAGCTTCGCCGATGCCCACCTTAAGGCGAATCGCTAGTTCGGCGAGGGACCGCCCGGTGAGGATGCGACACCAGGCTCCCGAGGATTTGTTGTTCACGATGGCCGTCGACGGGTGTATGTGTTTGTAGTATATGGCCTTCATGAACCTGGACCATAAGTTCTTACTCGTGTGAAGCCTCCACCATAATTTTATTGAGAAAGCATTAACGATATGGGAAAGTTTAGTGAATCCCAGACCCCCCCTCTTCAGTAGTACGAGCCATAGTATCCCAGCTAGCCTAATGGTGCTTGTCGTGGCTGCCACTGTGTCCCCAGAGAAAGTTGCTGAAGATGCTCTCGATGTAGGATAGAACTTTCTTAGGTGGGGAGCAGGCAGCCATGGTGTAGATGGGAATGGAGGTGAGGACGTGTTTGATGAGGATTATCTTGCCTCCGGGGGAAAGCGTGGCGTTGTGCCAGCCTTCGAGCTTCTTCCTGATACGAGTGATCAGGTTTTCGAAGATTCCGGCGTTAGATCTGCCGTAGACAAGGGGACACCCCAGGTAGTAGAATGGAGGGTGCTGGATGGGGAATGAGGTGGTGGAAGAGATGCTCGCCGCTTGCTCTCTCTTAAGGTTGTGGTGGGTGTAAATTATACTTTTGTCCGGATTGATCTTCTGTCCAGATTACCTTTCATACCTCTGTAGCGTATTGTGGACGACGTCCACTGATCTGGCGTCCCCGAAAGAGAATATGAGGATATCGTCTGCGAAGGCTAGGTGGGTGATGATCGGACATCCGCTGGCTGTGTGGTAATGCTGGAAGTTGGGGGTGCTTGCTATCTTATTAAGGTTTCTGCTCAAAGCGTCCGCGGTGATGATGAAGATGGTGGAGGATAGGGGGTCTCCTTGCCTAACCCCACGACTAGATTTGAAGAATCCGTCCGCAATACCGTTAATAACCGTGGAGAACCACAAGTTGTTGATCGATCTCCATACGATGTTGGTCCAAGTTTCAGAAAATCCGAAGGCTCTGAAGACCCAAATCATGAATTGCCAATCCAGTCTATCGTATGCTTTTTCCATGTCCAATTTGATGGCAATGTTACCCCCTCTTGCTGGGTGCTTCATGCAGGTGACTAACTTTTGGGCCAGCATGATGTTATCTTGGATATTTCTTGTCACGCCCCGATTCCGTCGAATCGATAGTCGTCCTCCGGGCATGATGCCGTGCAAACCTAATTTGCGATCGCACAAGGCATAGTCATAAGGCAATCCGAGACACGAAATCTAAGAGAGTACACAGACAAATTGAATCACACAATAAGTAAAGGAACTTGATTCTTTATTGATAATGAACATCATTTACAGACTCCAGTACAGGACTCATTGTCGCGCGGGCTACAACATGACTCGATTACAAAAGAGTGCCGATGAGATAGCCGTTCCATACATTGCACGCATCCCTCAATATACACAAAGTACTCCAGTGACCTGGATGGGAGGGACGCTGAGTCATCTTCCTTGGACTGTCGAGATCCTTCAAAATGGAGTCGCAGAGAAAGTCTTCGACACACGGCCGAAGATTCAAAAGTCACGAACGCCGCCGAGCTAGTTGGCGCGTCCTTCCTGGTTCGCGGGAGCTGCAAAGAGCGAGGATCAGCACAGAACACATGTACTGGCGAATGGCTAATTAAAATCCAAGCTCTGCATTTGATTTAAGAAGTTTCGTAAACATGTTAGCTAGCTATTTCAATGATCTTTCTAACCATCCTGCTCGATTTGCATGTTAACATGTTTTGAGGCAAGCATATGAAATTGTGTAACATTAAGCAACTATCACATTCATCCCGTGTCCCGTGCACTTGTTTAGCAGTGAAGAAGGGGTGTGCAGGCCACTGGCAATGTCAAGCCATCTCGGACTATAGCTGAGTTAGACGGCGACCCTTTTGCGTCGGGTAGCGAGCCCTGTGCGAAAGTTCCCGCATAACTCGCGCCAATGAAAGGCTGGCGCTTGTTATACACTCGTTCCTCCTGGGCCGAATCGGTCCCTTGGCCTAGGTAACCGTTCGAGGAAACTACACCTTGTCGACAAGTTGTCCAATGACCGTTTTCCTTTGAACTTAGTTGATTTACTCATTTAGCCGTATCGTTGCGATAAACGTTAATCGATTCATTCATTGTTTTGCGTAGGATAAGTATGATTGCATAAGGAAGCATTTTTCTTTTTCCGAAACCGGCAGTTCGATGACAAGTGTTATGTAAGGAATCGTACAACAATTTTTTTGATTCTACACTATTATGACAAGCATTCATTTTGCTTCACATATTGAGCTTTGAAGTAGAGGGACGAGACGAAGGAGGTCAGCCACTCGCCTTAGGCTTGCTTCAAGCGAGCGACCGGTTGGCTGTGCTGTCGTCGCCTACGCGATCACCTGCAATCGCATAAGCAACTAATTAGAACACTGTGTATTTTAAGGAATTTCGATATGAATGCGAGCTCGAAAACGCGTCACGAAAATCCATCGAAAAATATTCACGAAAAGCGCATTCACGAAAACGAAAGCCAAAGCCAAATCAAGTGCGGCATGAAAACCAGAGCAACGGGAGGTCTCTCCTGACTCAGCCGCAGAGCCAATCCTCGAGGCGCTGAATATGGGACTTGGTTTCGAAGAAGCCATTCCATAATGTGGAATGGATCTTAATCCAACCGTTCCCGTTCGATCGACTCGGCCGATTCCGACCTATCGGTCCCGACCGAATCGATAGCGACAATATTCCTTTCTCGCGCACCCCGTGGACGGAAATTGGGCACGATGTAGGGACGGGGCACTACACCATAACCAACTAATAAAAAGTTTCATCCTTGATACTTAAAGATAGAACCTACCTCTACGAGAATAACGAAGGAAATTTCTCCTTCATTTCTGATTCTAGCTCCCACGTCGACTCTTTGACCGAATGGTTCCTCCAGAGGACGCGGACGAGAGGGATCGCTCGATTTTGCAGCAACTTATCCTTGCGTTCTAAGATTTGAACTGGCTCTTCAACGTAGGATAAGTATGACTTTAGCTCTAGCTGGCCAAAATCTACCACGTGGCTAGGGTCGTGCACGTACTTTCGCAGCTGAGAGACGTGGAAGACGTTGTGTACACCTTCAAGCGCCAGCGGTAGGGCAATTTTATAGGCCACTGGGACGACCCGCTCGAGTATTTCGAACGGCCCAACGAATCTCTGACTCAATTTTTCCTTCGCGTCGAACCGAGTAACTCCCCGCATGGGTGATACTTTGAGAAATACGTGATCGCCTACTTGAAACTCAAGGGGGCGACGATGAACGTCCGTGTAGCTTTTCTGACGACTCCGTGCGGTCTTTAATCTTTCCCGAATGAGCCGAATCTTCTGCACGGTCTGTTCAACCAGTTTCGGACCGAGAATCTGTCGCTCTCCGACTTTATCCCAGCAAATGGGTGATCGGCACTTGCGCCCGTACAAGGCTTCATACGGCGCCATTTGAATGCTGGATTGATAGCTATTGTTGTATGCAAATTCGGCCAGCGATAGATGATTGTCCAGCTTGATTTGAAGTCAATTGCGCAGGGTCGTAGCATGTCTTCGAGAATCTGATTGACGCGCTCCGTTTGGCCGTCGGTCTGAGGATGGTAAGCTGATTTGAACTGCAACTTGGTACCCAGCGCCGACTGAAGGCTACTCCAGAATCGTGACATGAACCGTGAATCCCGATCACAGACGATGGATACTGGAACTCCGTACAGCCATACTATCTCATCAAGATATATCTGCGCCAGGCGATCTACGCTCCAAGTAACTTTGATGGCAATAAAATGCGCTGACTTGGTTAATCGATCGACGATGACCCAGATAGCATCATTTCCCCGCGACGTCTTCGACAGACCAACAATGAAATCCATGCACACGTGCTGCCACTTCCATTCTGGAATTGCCAGATTCTGCATCTCCCCGCCCGATCTCTGGTGCTCAACTTTCACCTGTTGACAGGCCATGCATTGCGACACGAAGAGTGCCACATCTCTTTTCATCCCGTGCCACCAGAAGTTTGTGCGGAGGTCCTTGTACATCTTCGTGCTACCATGATGCACAGTGTATTTCGCATAGTGCACCTCCGACAGTATCTCCTTTTTGAGTTCTGAATCGTCAGGAACGCATAGCCTACCCTTCAATCGAAGCACGTCGGTTTCGTCTTCCGCAAAGTCGGTCGTCCTGCCCGTCGAGATTAGCTCTCGCACTTTCTTCAGATATGGATCGTCCGTCTGAGCGGTCTTGATCTTATCAAGCAAGCTCGGCTCTAACTACAACTTTGCCAACTGCACATTTCGGAATCTGACTCGGAGCTCGATGCCCATCTCTTCTAGGTCGCGTAGCAGTCGGGGGTCGATGGATAACGAGGCAATGTACTTCCGACTCAAAGCGTCCACCACAGTATTTCCCTTTTTCGGCGTATAGTCGATAGTCAAGTCGTAATCTTTGATTAGTTCCAGCCAACGCCTTTGCCGCAAGTTCAGTTCCTTCTGCGTGAATAGATACTTGAGGCTCTTGTGATCGGTATAGATCATGCACGCCACGCCATATAGATAGTGGCGCCACAATTTCAACGCGAACACAATCGCCGCTAACTCCAGGTCATGCGTAGGATAGTTCTTCTCGTGCGGCTTTAGCTGTCGGGAAGCAAAATATATCACCTTGTTTCGCTGCATCAGCACACACCCCAAGCCCTGATCGGACACGTCGCTGAATATCTAGAAACCCTCAGTCCCTTCTGGAAGTGCAAGTATCAGGGCCGAGACGAGCCTTTGCTTCAACTCTTGGAATGCAGTTTTGCAGTCGTCTGACCATTCAAATATGACTCCTTTCTGGGTGAGGCGAGTCAGAGGCGATGCGATCTTTGCGAAGTCTTTCACGAAGCGTCGGTAGTATCCCGCTAGGCCAAGGAAACTTCGAATCTCGCCGACGGACGCTGGCCGTTTCCAATCGACAACGGCTTCAACTTTCTTTGGGTCGCCCGCAATGCCTTCAGCAGAAATGATGTGTCCGAGGAATGCGACGCTGCTAAGCCAAAATTCACATTTGCTTCGCTTCGCATATAGTTGATTCTCTCGAAGGGTCTGAAGCACGGTCCGCAGATGCTCAGTGTTTTGCTGCCTATTCTTCGAGTAGACGAGTATATCATCGATAAAGACTACTACGAACTTGTCGAGGAATGGTCGAAACACCCAATTCATTAAATCCATGAAAGCGGCAGGGGCATTCGTTAGGCCGAACGGCATTACCAGGAACTCGTAATGGCCGTATCGAGTGCGGAAGGCAGACTTCGATACATCGTCCGGCTTGATCTTGAGTTGATGGTAACCCGAACGCAGATCAATTTTAGAGAACACCGTGGCTCCTTGAAGCTGATCAAACAGATCGTCTATGCGGGACAGGGGGTATTTGTTTCGGACGGTGGCTTTGTTCAGCTCACGGTAGTCGATACAAAGACGCATAGATCCATCATTCTTCTTGACAAACAGCACGGGCGCTCCCCAGGGCGAGACGCTGGGTCGGATAAATCCCTTGTCGAGCAATTCTTATAACTGCACTTTGAGTTCTTTAAGCTCTGCAGGGGCCATTCTGTATGGGGCTTTCGAGATCGGTCGAGTGTCGGAGAAGGTATCGATAGTGAACTCAATCTCTCGATCGGGCGGCATGCCGGACAGCTCGTCTGGGAACACATCGGAGAATTCTACCACAACGTGGTCTGACCCGCGTTTGCACCATCCTATCGCATGTCTCGAACGGAAGCTAGATAGCCTTCGTACCCGGAATGCAGCATCCGTCGAGCAGATATTGCGGAGATCACCATACAGGTCGGCGACGCCTCACCACACGAGTAGCAGAATTCAGGCACTCCAGGTATACGGAATGTGACCTTCTTTTCAGCACAGTCTATGGTTGCATTGCGCGGACCAAGCCAATCCATCCCCAGAATGATATCGTAGTCCTTAATATTTAGAACTATCGCATCGAGACTGACCTTTTGACCACCTATACAGATGATTCCGTCTCCGCAGACTAAATTCGCAGCTAGTGGCATGCCCGACGGGATGTTAACAGTGAGCTCGAGACCCAGCGGTGTCAGAGGAAATTTGTGCTCAGCGGCAAAGTCCGCCGATATGAAACTATGCGTGGCACCTGAATCAAACAATACACAAGCAGGTTTATTATTGAATTACAGTATACCTGTCACGACTGTGTCAGATGCGAACGCTTCGTCTCGGGTCATGGCGTAGACGCGGCCCTGAGCATTAGGGCGACGGTCTTGGCCATTCTGTTGTGCGGTCGGTGGAGCCCGAGGTGCTTGGCCTCGGTTCTGATGGTGATGTCGTGGGCTCTGGTTTGACTTCTCTGGGCCGTTGCGTACGATATGGCCGGCTCGACCGCACCCGAGGCACGTACCGTTCTTCAATCGGCACTCGCTGATCAAGTGCCCCTCTTTGTGGCAGAAGGTGCAAACTACTCGATCCTTCATTTGGTTGCTGCCTCCGTTGTCGCGATTTTGATGCTTGTGTGCGTTGTTGCCTCCCGCATTACTATGGCATTTGTTATTAAAGTGAACAGCACCGATAGTAATAGGAGGGTACTCGGACTCCAGACGGAGGGCATGGTTGAGTGCTTCGTCCATGGTTTTGTATTCGGGCACCGAAACATGAGCACGGATAGTTGAACGCAGGCCCACTTCGAATCGTCGAGCTCGACTCGCAGTGGTTGGTAGATAATCTCCAGCAAACTTGGCCAGTTTGTTGAATTCGGCCGCATACTGTCGTACAGTCATATTCCCTTGTCTCAATTGCATAAACTCATTTTCTTTCTCCTATCGCACGGCTGCTGAAAGATATTCTGTCTCAAATGCACTTTTGAATGTAGCCCAGGAAATTACAGCCGTCTCGTCTTCACGTCAAATAGCCCGCTTCTGCACAGCCCACCAATCGTGCGCGTTCATTCGAAGTAGAAGTTGAGCACACGCGACTTTCTTCGAGTCCTTGACACCCAGAAGCTCGAACTTGACTTCCAGCTCCTCCAACCAGTCGATCGCCACCGAGGGATCTTCAGTACCGTTGAAGGAAGTGCGGCAGCTTTTAGTGAATTTTGACACGTCAAAGTTAGAACTTCTCGGTGCCGCAGGTGAGAGCACGGGCGCCTCTGGTTCGGCTTCGTTGGATCGAACCGCAGGCTGGGTCACGGCAGGCGTCATCGTTGAATTATTGTTGTTGCCCACGACCGACTGTATGATTTGCTGGAGGGTATTCAGCTGCTGCTGTTGCAGCTTGAATTGAGCCTCGAACCGATTCTTGAATTGAGTCTGACGAGCCTCCGCTTGCTGACGAGGGAGCTCGTTTTGATGTTGCTGCATTTTAAACATCTGCAGCATACGTTGCATCGGGTCGCCGGAAGGTCCGGCTACAATAGGCATCATTCTCGTTGGGTTGACAGAATGATCGGGTCTGGAAGCACTTGAGCCGCTGGAAGCGCTCGTCTCGTCTTCCGCCTGAGCTCCCGTAACTGCAGGAAAAAAAGGAAAGGCAACTCTCGTTAGTTTCAGAAAATGTCCTGGGTTCAGCGTATGGAACAACTCTTCTCATCGACACGAGGTCAACGGTTGGAGACTAGAAATCGATAATGGAGGCTAAGGACGTAAAGCCGTGCTCTGATACCATTATGTCACGTCCCGATTCCGTCGAATCGATAGTCGTCCCCCGGGAGTGATGCCGTGCGAACCTAATTTGCGATCGCACAAGGCATAGTCATAAGGCAATCCGAGACATGAGATCTAAGAGTACGCAGACAAATTGAATCACACAATAAGTAAAGGAACTTGATTCTTTATTGATAATGAACATCATTTACAGACTCCGGTACAGGACTCATTGACGCACGGGCTACAACATGACTCGATTACAAAAGAGTACCGATGAGATAGCCGTTCCATACATTGCACACATCCCTCAATATACACAAAGTACTCCAGTGACCTGGATGGGAGGGACGCTGAGTCATCTTCCTTGGACTATCGAGATCCTTCGAAATGGAGTCGCAGAGAAAGTCTTCGACGCACGGCCGAAGATTCAAAAGTCACGAACACCGCCGAGCTAGTTGGCGCGTCCTTCCTGGTTCGCGGGACCTGCAAAGAGCGAGGATCAGCACAGAAGACATGTACTGGCGAATGGCTAATTAAAATCCAAGCTCTGCATTTGATTCAAGAAGTTTCGTAAACATGTTAGCTAGCTATTTCAATGATCTTTCTAACCATCCTGCTCGATTTGCATGTTAACATGTTTTGAGGCAAGCATATGAAATTGTGTAACATTAAACAACTATCACATTCATTCCGTGTCCCGTGTACTTGTTTAGCAGTGAAGAAGGGGTGTGCAGGCCACTGGCAATGTCAAGCCATCTCGGACTATAGCTGAGTTAGACGGTGACCCTTTCGCGTCGGGTAGCGAGCCTTGTGCGAAAGTTCCCGCATAACTCGCACCGATGAAGGGCTGGCACTTGCTATACACTCGTTCCTCCCGGGCCGAATCAGTCCCTTGGCCTAGGTAACCGTTCGAGGAAACTACACCTTGTCGACAAGTTGTCCAATGACCGTTTTCCTTTGAACTTAGTTGATTTACTCATTTAGTCGTATCGTTACGATAAACGTTAATCGATTCATTCATTGTTTTGCATAGACCAAGTATGATTGCATAAGGAAGCATTTTTATTTTTCCGAAACCGGCAGTTCGATGACAAGTGTTATGTAAGGAATCGTGCAACGATTTCTTTGATTCTACGCTATTATGACAAGCATTCATTTTACTTCATATATTGAGCTTTGAAGTAGAGGGACGAGGAGAAGGAGGTCAGCCACTCGCCTTAGGATTGCTTCAAGCGAGCGACCGGTTGGTTGCGCTATCGTCGCCTACGCGATGACCTGCAATCGCATAAGCAACTGATTAGAACACTGTGTATTTCAAGAAATTTCGATATAAATGTGAGCTCGAAAGCGCGTCACAAAAACCCATCGAAAAATATTCACGAAAAGCGCATTCACGAAAATGAAAGCCAAAGCCAAATCAAGTGTGGCATGAAAACCAGAGCAACGGGAGGTCTCTCCCGACTCAGCCGCAGAGCCAATCCTCGAGGCGCAACCCGCTGAATATGGGACTTGGTTCTGAAGAAGCCATTCCATAACGTGGAATGGATCTTAATTCAACCATTCCCGTTCGATTGACTCGGCCGATTCTGACCTATCGGTCCCGACCGAATCGATAGCGACAGTGTTCATTTCTCGCGCACCCCGTGGACGGAAACGGGGCACGATGTAGGGACGGGGCACTACATTTCTCCCCCGGACGAAACCACTCTGCTCCTCCGAGATGATCTTGGGGAGAAGGTCTGTCATACGGGAAGCGATGATCTTGAATATGATCTTGTTGGTGAAGGTGCAGAGACTGATTGGGCAAAAGTCGTGAAAGGTCTCTGGGTTATCTTTCTTCGGGATGAGGATTAGGTTTGTGCTCGAGATGGCCCTAGGGTAGGTGGCTCCCTGGAGGAAGGCGGAGACCGCACTGAGGATGTCCCCCTTGATGATGTCCCAGCACGTAGGAATTTTTTTCCCAAAAATCCGTCTGGCTCGGGCGCACTGTGTTCGTCAAGGTCCCAGACGGCAGCTTTCACTTCGTCCTCGGAGAGGGGTTGTTCGAGCCGGGAATTGTCAGTATCGCTAATGAGATGGGGGACCTTGTCTAGGAAGGTGTTGTCTTTGGTGGCCGTTTCCTTGGAGAATAGTCTGGAGTAGAAGTTAGCAGCCGCCAGTTGGATATCTTTGGGATCGCTGATGTTGTTACCGTCGTCTACGGTAATCTGGTGGAGGGTAAGTTTTTGTCTACGACCATTAACGCAGCCATGGAAGAATCTCGAGTTGTTGTCCCCTTCGCTGTCCCATTTGATCCTGGCTTTCTGTTTTAAAAAATATGTCTTAATTTTCAGCCTAAATTTGAGGATGGCTTTGGTGAGGTTCAGAGCCCTCATGGTATCAGGCAAACAGTCGGTCATGTACCTGGCTTCGGCGCGAGTAATGTCATCCTCAGCCTCACGAATGGCTTGAAAGATATCGCCATAAGCATGCTTGCTCCAGGCTGCTAGGGCTTTCCTCGTGGCCTGGAGTTTGTTAGCCACCCGGTTGAGGGGTTCGAGTGAGTCCGTGTTGTTATAGGATTCGTGGACCACTCCCAGAAATTGGGGGTGCTCGCTCCAGAAGTCCGGGAAACGGAAGCTTTTCCTGGGCTGGTTGAAGGTTCTAGTGATTTCAACTAGCAGGGGGCGTGGTCAGATTCGGTGGCATTAAGGTGAGAAATCTTAAAGGTAGTCCCCATCTCTAGCAAGTGGGCATTGGATAAAGCCCTGTCGAGTCGGAAGAATTGCCGCCGGTCGCCTTCCTGCATGTTGCACCATGTGAATATGTTGCCTGTGAATGGAAGAGATGTGAGGTGAGAGTTGAATATGAAGTCGTTGAAGTCTTGCATGGCAGTAAGAGGGGGAGGGCGGCCTTTTTTGTCCGATTTCATGGCAGCGGTGGATGTTATCCCTGCCTTTTTGGAAGATGTACTGGGATCCTTGTGCTTTTTGGGTATGCAACTATTTCTTCGGCCGAGTCGAGATCGGCTAGCTCTGGCGGGATGAAGAGGGAGTCGTCGGTGATTTCAATCTGGTCGCCTTCCGCCTGTAGACGAAATCTTGCGGCGATGACCTGAAGGCCTCTACTAGCCTGCTCCGGCCCTAGAATAGCTAGAGTGTCAATGGCAGAGATGTCGTGCGTTGTGTGGTGGTCGGTGGCGAGCGGAGGTGCTAGGAGGGCATCCTCTGCGTCTTCAAGGGGTGGGGCGTTGAGGTCCTCCCAGTTCGTGCCTGGGGCTAGGACGAGATCGTCAGGGAGAGCCATCTCCTTGGGGGAGTCAATAGCTGCTACCGCGAGGGCGTCGAACTGATTGGACAGAGGGGGGCAGGTGTTGGCACATTTTATTTTGATAATATTAACAACATCTTCGTAGTCTAGTTTTCTCTGTTTATCAGATTGTCATCATTCAGAAGCACTACTACATTAAGTCTACCCATTCAAGATTACCAACCTGTGCCTTGAAGACTGAAGCAACGACCGGCGCTCCTTGGAAAGACGGCTCTCTACACTTCAAGATTTCGAGTCTGTACAAGGTCTAGGTCTTTGTGTAAACACTTAAGGTTGTATGACAAAACTAAAAGCTTTCTTGTTTCAAGTCAAAAATCAATTCCTTATCGAACGGCATACCGGCGGTATGCTTCGGCATACCGACGGTATGCCGTTTTGCTGACCACAAAACTTTCTGTGAGAAAATATCGACATACCGGCGGTACGCTCTAGCATACCGGCGGTATACCGTTTTGTGGTCCACAAAATGTTTTGTGACAAACAACGGCATACCGACGGCATGTTCTGGCATACCGACGGTATACCGTTTTGCTTGCCTCAAAAACATTCTGTGAAGTTGATCGGAATACCGACGATACACTACGGTATACCATTTTGTGAGCCATAGAACTTTCTGTGACAAACTTCGGCATACCGACGGTATGCTCCGGCATACCAACGGTATACCATTTTGTTTATTACAAAAAGGTTCTGTGACATACAACGGTATACCGCGGCATACCGACGGTATACCGGATGATGAAATTTGATTTTTGAATTGCTTGGACTAGCATTAATGGCAGAATTAAATGCTCCCAACGGATAATAATATGACCGTTACTGGTTGACCGGTATACCGACGGTATGCCGGTCAGGCTGTATCCAGGAGCATTAAATGCCACCTACTCTTGGTTTCTCTATAAATGAAAGCCTTCTCTCTCTTGAAGGTTTCACCAACTCTTGCCATAAATTTTCCAAACTACCAAGAGCTCCACCATTAATACACTACCAAGATTTTAATTGTCATCCTCTTCCAAAGTGCTAGAGTTATTAAGAGTTGTAATTTTTGATCTTCAAGTGTTAGAAGATCAACAAGTTCTCTTCTCATTTCTTTGAAGTTGGCGAGCCTTCGTAAGAAAACTCGTGTGTTGAAGTTGGCGAGTTCTTCGGATCCAAACTCGTGTTGAAGTTGGCAAGTTCTTCGGATCCAAACTCGTGTGTATTTTTTTAATTAAATAGTGGATTTAAGCCGGAGAGAGTTTCGGGACTGAATTGCCTCAAGCGAGGATACCAGGATACATCTTGTGTTTGATCTTCCTACTCTCTCTTTTTATTTGTCATATATTGCTTCTTGTGATCAAGTTATTTTTTATTTCCCTATTCACCCCCCTCTAGGGTTCTACAATTAGTATCAGAGCTTTGTTCTCTTTATTTGGATTTACACCCTTTGAGTGATCCATGGCCACTAACCCTAGTATCAACACCTTCCACAATGAGGGACACTCCACAAATAGGCCTCTCCTATTTGATGGAACCAACTATAACTACTGGAGGATTAGGATGAGCATTTATCTGAAGTCCATAGATTTCGATTTATGGGATTGTGTGATAAATGGTCTCCCTACTCCTTCCAGAGTTATTGAGGATGTTGCTACTGACACCCTTAGGGACATACTTACTGAAAACACCAAGAAGCTTGCTAGTCGAGATGCTAAGGCTATGAACGCTCTTTATTGTGCTCTCGATAGTAGTGAATTCAATAGAATATCTACTTGCAAGACTTCCAATGAGATTTAGAAGTTACTTGAAGTCACACATGAGGGTACATCACAAGTAAAGGAATCCAAGATTAGTAGACTCACGCAAGAATATGAGTCCTTTAAGATGAAACATGATGAGTCCATTACTTGTATGTTTACTCATTTTGGTGATATTATTAATCCTCTTTCTTCTCTTGGTAAGGAATATCCTGCTCATGAAAAGATCAGAAAAATCCTTAGAGGATTGACAAAAGGATGGAGTCCTAAAGCTACCGCAATTATTGAGGGGAACGACCTGACAGTCATGAACCTTGAGACCCTTATGGGGAAGCTAATGACTCATGAACTCAATATGAAAGATCAAGAGGAATCTTCCATACAAGAGAAAGAGAAGGAGAAGGCCAAAGAGAAGGAGAAGTCTCTTGCTCTCAAAGTTACAAAGTCCTACTCCAAGGACAACTCCGATGACAACAAGTCGGACGATGATGAAGGAATAGCTCTCACAGCTAAGCACTTCCAAAAGTTCCTCAAATTCAACAAAGCCAACCGCTTCAGACGAGACAATGAGGAAGATCCGACGTGCTATCAATGTAGAAGAACCGGACACATCAAGAGGGACTGTCCTATGATGAGAAAAGACTCAAGCAAGTACGAAAAGCCTAGCAAAGGAAGCTCGTCCTCCAAGAAATTTGCCAACACAAACATTTAGTGTGAGAGTGACGCAAGCGACTCTGACAATGACAAAGAGTGCAAACACAATGCCAACGTTTATCTCATGGCAACCGATGAGGTACTTGATGATCTCTCCTTAAATACTCTTACTTATGATGACTTGGAGAAAGCCATCCTTGAACTACATGAGGAGTACAAAGGTGTTAGGAATAAATACAAGAAATCTCTTAAAGAGGTTGATGCTCTTCAACTTGAAGTAGAGAGACTCCCAAGCATCATTATTGATGTAAAGGGGAAATCTCCTGCTTCTGACATGGATAAAATAGAGTATTTGCGACTCAAGTTTCAAGAATCTCTTGTCACCATCAAGAAAAAGGATGATGAGATTCAATCCATGAGAAGGGCTTATGAATTTGCTATGCATAAGGTTCAAGATGCTAATAGGAGAGAATATGATACTTCTATTAAGTATAATGATCTTCTTGTACAGAGTAAGAAACTAGGTAATAAGAACACTACTCACATGCATACTCCAAGACACCTCCACACTCATCACAATGCTAGGCATACTTCTTACATGAACACTACACACAAGTCCTTTTCTAACACAAGGAAAGAACCATTTGTTAAGAAAAATACTTTGCATCATGTTTTTTATTATCATCATCATAATACTAGTGATAGAACTCCTCGCACTAGAGATTCACATAAGCATGATACTCACACATCTTCTTCTAAATCCTCTATGATTTGCAACTACTGTGGCTTGCTTGGACATACGACCAATTATTGTCATACAAGGAAACTAGTTGATAAAAAAGTTTTTAAGTGGGTTCCTAAGACTAACACTCAAGACCCATACGATCATGGGTACTAAAATGTTCATCTTCAACTTATGTTGTAGGTGAAGAGTCCTTCTCATGCTAGAAGCAAGTGGATTCTCGATAGCGGTTGTTCACGGCACATGACAGGGGATGCTTCATTATTTACAACACTATCGATGAAGAAGGAAGGACACGTCTCCTTTGGTAACAATCTTAAAGGTTACATTATAAAAAATGGTAATATCGGTTCCGCTCCTTATCCTTGTATTATGAATGTGTGTCTTGTTACTAATCTTAAACACAATCTTCTTAGTATTAGTCATCTTACCGATAATGGTTATGATATCAAGTTTGTTAAGCTCAAATGTTTCATTGCCGATAGTTCAAGTGGATCTATTATTTATGAAGGCATTAGAGAAAACAATATCTATGTTTTATATCTTGTCGAAGACACTAACAATGACAGGTGCTTAGTTGCTAAGAATGATGAAAGTTGGCTTTGGCACATGAGGCTTGGACACGCCAACATGGATATCTTTTCTCGTCTTGCTACCAAGAAGCTCGTAAGAGGACTCCCAAGTATCCCGTTCAAGAAGGATATGGTGTGTGAAGAATGCGAGAAGAGTAAGTTGACCAAGTCATCCTTCAAATCCATAAACTCTGTGAGTACCTCTAGACCTCTTCAACTTATTCATATGGATCTTTTTGGTCCTAGTAGAGTTGCTAGTCTTGGAGGCAAGCTTTATGCTTTTGTTTTGGTTGATGATTTTTCGAGATTTACTTGGGTTATTTTTCTTGCTTGCAAAAGTGATACTTTTCGTAAATTTGTTGCTTTTTGTAAACGTGTTCAAAATAAGAATGGTTTTTCTATTAACAAGATTAGAAGTGATCATGGAGGAGAATTTGACAATGCAGATTTCAAAAGATTTTGTGAAAAGAATGATTTTGGACATGATTTTGCTTGTCCACGCACTCCTCAACAAAATGGTGTTGTGGAGAGAAAGAATAGAACCCTTGGCGATATGGCCCGGGTTATGTTAAACCAATATAAGCTCCCCCAATATTTTTGGGCGGAAGCCGTTAACACGGCATGTCATGTTATAAATAGGGTCTTGATTAGACCTATTTCTAAGAAGACTCCTTATGAGCTTTGGTTTGACAAAATTCCCTCTATTGAATATTTTAAAGTTTTTAGTTGTAATTGTTTTATTTTGAATACCAAGGATAACCTAGGCAAGTTTGAAGAAAAGGCCTATGAAGGAATATTCCTTGGATACTCTACTCATAGTAAAGGTTTTCGTATTTTTAATAAAAGATGTCTTGTTGTCGAAGAGTCAACCATTGTCTCTTTTAATGAACTTAACTCTTCTACATTCTCTTCTTCCGATAATATTGATGACATCTCGTTTGGGTTGGAGAACTCCTTTATTGGAGATCGTCCTTCTTCATCTAACAATGAAGTTGTGACTCCTCCAACCAAAGAGTCTCCACCTCTCGAGCCTCCTCAAAAGGATCTCCCAAAAGAATGGAGATTTGTCACCAATCATCCTAAGGAACTTATCATTGGGGATCCTGCCTCCAGTGTTAGCACTAGATCCTCCACTCGTGATCTTTGTGCAAACGTGGCTTTTATCTCTCAAATAGAGCCTAAAAATGTTAATGATGCTTTTCTTGATGAATTTTGGATGATAGCAATACAAGAAGAGCTAAATCAATTTGAGCGAAACAAGGTTTGGGAACTTGTCCCAAAACCTAGCAATCACCCCATTATTGGAACTAAATGGGTGTTTCGAAATAAACTTAATGAAGATGGGTTAGTGACTCGTAACAAAGCCCGATTGGTTGCTCAAGGCTATAACCAAGAGGAAGGCATCGACTACAACGAAACCTATGCTCCGGTTGCTCGTCTTGAATCCATTCGTATGCTATGTGATTTTGCTTGCTTTAATGATTTTAAACTCTTTCAAATGGATGTTAAGAGTGCTTTTCTAAATGGTATTATTAAAGAGGAAGTTTATGTAAAACAACCTTCTGTCTTTGAAGATTTTCAATTTCCTAATCACATGTTCAAACTACACAAAGTCCTTTATGGCCTCAAACAAGCTCCCCGTGCTTGGTATGAGTGTCTTAGCTCCTTTCTTTTTTCACACAATTTTTCTAAGGGTAAAGTCGACACAACACTTTTTATCAAATCCCATAGTGGCACTCTTTTATTGGTTCAAATTTACGTCGATGACATTATTTTTGGTTTTACTAACAATACACTTTGTGTAGAATTTGCTAAAGTTATGTAGGAAGAATTTGAAATGAGCATGATGGGTGAACTATCATTATTTTTGGGCTTACAAATCAAACAAGGACCCAAAGGGACCTTCATCAATCAAGCAAAATATACAAAGGATCTTCTCAAGCGTTTCAAACTTGACTCATCCAAATCAATGAGGACTCCTATGGCAACAACGACAAAGCTTGACAATGATGAAGATGACACATCGGTTGACATTCGTAAGTATCGAGGTATGATTGGTAGTTTACTTTATCTAACTGCTAGTCATCCTGATATCATGTTTAGTGTTTGTCTTTGTGCACGATATCAAGCAAATCCAAAGGAATTGCACTTACGTGCCGTAAAGCGTATTTTTCGGTATCTCAAAGGTACTGTGAACATGGGCCTTTGGTATCCGAAATCTTCATCCTTTGAGCTTCACGGCTTCTCGGATGCAGATTTTGCCGGATGCAAGATTGACCGAAAAAGCACTAGCGGCAAATGTCAATTCCTTGGACGATCTTTGTTATCGTGGTTTAGTAAGAAACAAAATTATGTTGCTCTTTCAACCACTGAGGCCGAGTACATTACGGCTGGTTGCTGTTGTGCACAAATTCTTTGGATGTCACAAACACTTTTAGATTATGGCATTTCTCATACTTGCACCCCTATTAAATGTGATAACACTAGTTCGATCAATATCACGAAAAATCTGATTTGTCACTCACGCACGAAGTACATTGAAATTAGACACCATTTTCTTCGTGATCATCAACAAAAGGGGGATATCCGTCTTTATTTTATTGACACTACTTATCAGTTAGCTGACATCTTCACCAAAACGCTCCCGGAGGATCGCTTCGTTTTTCTCTGCCAAGAATTGGGCATTTTAAATATCGACTCCTAGTTTTTCTCGGCCGGCACACCGACGGTACACTACGGTATACCGACGACATGCCGATTTTGACTCAGAATTATGTTCTGTGTCAAAAATCGGTATACCGTCGGTATACGTCGGCATACCGACGGTATAACGGTCTGCGGCGGACTGCTGTGTCAAATCCAGCACGGGCCCCACCTTTCTTCCATTCTTTCTATTCCTTTATTCCCCTCATTTAATACCTTTCACATCAATCACTTCCCTCTTTATTACCTACCTCCTCCTCATCTCTTCCCCATATCTTAACTTTCCATCATCAATAACTACCCACCTCTTCCTCTTTCCCCATTTACTCCGCTTTTATCTCCATCATCATTTCCAACCCACCCTTCCCCTTCCCAACATCTATAACCGTTCTCCATCCCATCTTCTCCTTAAAATCCCTATTTTTTTTCTTCATTTTCCTCCACCACTATCATCATCTCCAAACCCTACTTCACTCACCACCTATCTTCTTCTCCAAATGGCAGCCCCCAAGCGTCAACGTTCATCTTCCTCCTCCTTCAATCCCTTCACCCCCGTGGCTCTCCCTCATGGATATGACTAGCGGGATTTTACGTCCTCCTTGGCTGCCGATTCGTGGTTCCAACACTTCGTACACCATAATGACTTCAAAGGATGCACCGTTAACTGGAATCTCTTTCTCGGCCATCGTTCTCTCTTCGATGATGTCAGTCTTTCTTCCCTCGTTCGGCGTCAGGTGACCGTCTACCCCGCCGCTGTGCGTCTATTCTACTGCAACAAGATCCCTGATATCGTGAATGGCGCCATTGAGACAATGGTCAACGATCGCCATTTCCTTCTGACGGCTCGTGACCTCGTCAGCATCCTCGGCGTCCCGGACAAAGGCGAGGTTCTCCCGGTCTTAGCTGCTCTTCACCCTTCGGCGTCGGTCTCTTTTGACGAGTTCTGCGCCATTATTTGCAAAGGCCCTAACCCTCCTGCTATCCCTGCTCTTTTCGCTCAACTGGAGCCATTTTACTACGAGCTCCATAGGATTGTGTGCCACACACTCTATCCTAAGGGTGGGAACTATGACGCCATCACCGGTGACGCCTTGGTATGTATGTACTACCTGTATTCCAGGAAGTCTTCGTCCTTCCCCAAGACTCTCCTCCATGCTTTCTTCGGCGTCCTGCCCGCGGGGAAGCATAATCTGTAGTATGGCTCGTTCATCACTCTGATCTTGGAGGCCAAGCAAGTCGACCTCTCCCTCTGCTACTCGGACGGCGCCCCATCATTCCTTGCTGTTTTCCGCTCCCTCGGTGGTGCCTCCACATCTCGTGCCTCCTCCTCCTAAGAGCCGCCAACTTCTGCTCCTGCTGCACCCACTTCTACTCCTCCTGTCTTGGGCCGCTACATGCCGCTGACACAGCAGCATTTCGACATGCTGATGGCTCAGGCCGAGGAGCAGATGTGGGCACACACTCGTGGCTTGGGCACCCTAATCCAGTCTTGCTTCCATGACCAGGCATATTTTCTTCAGCGCACCCTTCAGGACCGGGATGCTTTTCTAGATCTGAACCTTCAGGATCCGATGTACCAAGCACCCCGCTTCTCCGATCCCAATGCCTACGGGATTATGTACCCAGACGACATTGATCCCTTTGGCGCTTTCCACCAGGCTCAGGAGGGTGCGGATGATCCCGCTGATGATTAGGGGTTGCTTCCTAGGGTTGATGATTTCGAATATTTGGTTGTCTGGTTGTTTTTTTATGTCTTTTGCGGTCCTTCGGGGACCAATGTTAGGTTGGTTCTAGTAGTTTGTAGTCCTATGGGGACTTGATATTTCTCTTTATTGTCTTGCTCAACTCTCGTAGAGGAGATTTTTTAATATGTCTTATATAGTTTGGGTATCCTGCATGTATCTCTGTTTCAACTTTATCTATAAATACATGCTTTTATTACTGTGTTTCGTATTCATGCTAAATTTTTTTTTATATTCCCATCTTTGACTAAGTGACAAAGGGGAAGAAAACGTATTGAGGGGGAGTTGTCTACCTAAGGGGGAGATGTGAGGTGAGGGTTGAATATGAAGTCGTTGAAGTCTTGCATGGCAGTAAGAGGGGGGGAGGCCTTTCTTGTCCGATTTCATGGTGGCGGTGGATGTTATTCCTGCCTTTTTGGAAGATGTACTGGGATCCTTGTGCTTTTTGGGTATACAACTGTTTCTTCGGCCGAGTCGAGATCGGCTAGCTCCGGCGGGATGAAGAGGGAGTCGTCGGTGATTTCAATCTGGTCACCTTTCGCCTGGAGAGGGAATCTTGCGGCGATGACCTGAAGGCCTCTACTAGCCTGCTCTTGCCCTAGAATAGCTAGAGTGTCAATGGCAGAGATGTCGTGCGTTGTGTGGTGGTCGGTGGCGAGCAGAGGTGCTAGGAGGGCATCCTCTGCGTCTTCAAGGGGTGGGGCGCTGAGGTCCTCCCAGTTCGTGCCTGGGGCCAGGACGAGATCTTCAGGGAGAGCCATCTCCTTGGGGGAGTCAATAGCTGCTACCGCGAGGGCGTCGAACTGATTGGACAGAGGGGGGGCAGGTGTTGGCACATTTTATTTTGATAATATTAACAACATCTTCGTAGTCTAGTTTTCTCTGTTTATTAGATTGTCATCATTCAGAAGCACTACTACATTAAGTCTACCCATTCAAGATTACCAACCTGTGCCTTGAAGACTGAAGCAAAGACCGGCGCTCCTTGGAAAGACGGCTCTCTACACTTCAAGATTTCGAGTCTGTACAAGGTCTAGGTCTTTGTGTAAACACTTAAGGTTGGATGACAAAACTAAAAGCTTTCTTGTTTTAAGTCAAAAATCAATTCCTTATCGAACGACATATCGACGGTATGCTTCGACATACTGACGGTATACCGTTTTGCAGACCACAAAACTTTCTGTGAGAAAATATCGGCATACCAGCGGTACGCTCCGGCATACCGACGGTATACCGTTTTGTGGTCCACAAACTATTCTGTGATAAACAATGGCAAACCGACGGATGCTCCGGCATACCGACAGTATGCCGTTTTGCTTGCCTCAAAAACATTCTGTGAAGTTGATCGGAATACCGATTGTACACTACGGTATATCGACGGTATACCATTTTGTGAGCCATAGAACTTTCTGTGACAAACTTTGGCATACCGACGGTATGCTCCGGCATACCGAAGGTATACCATTTTGTTTATTACAAAAAGGTTCTGTGACATACAACGGTATACCGCGGCATACCGACGGTATACCGGATGATGAAATTTGATTTTTGAATTGCTTTGACTAGCATTAATGGCAGCATTAAATACTCCCAACGGATATTAATATGAGCGTTACTGGTTGACCGATATACCGACGGTATGCCGGTGCATACCGACGGTATGCCGGTCAGGCTGTATCCAGGAGCATTAAATGCCACCTACTCTCGGTTTCTTTATAAATGAAAGCCTTCTCTCTCTTGAAGGTTTCACGAACTCTTGTCATAAATTTTCCAAACTACCAAGAGCTCTACCATTAATACTCTACCAAGCTTTCAATTGTCATCCTCTCCCAAAGTGCTAGAGTTATTAAGAGTTGTAATTTTTGATCTTCAAGTGTTAGAAGATCAACAAGTTCTCTTCTCATTTCTTTGAAGTTGGCGAGCCTTCGTAAGAAAACTCGTGTGTTGAAGTTGGCGAGTTCTTCGGATCCAAACTCGTGTTGAAGTTGGCGAGTTCTTCGGATCCAAACTCGTATGTACTATTTTATTAAATAGTGGATTTAAGCCGGAGAGAGTTCCGGGATGGATTTCCTCAAGCGAGGATACCAGGATACATCTTGTGTTTGATCTTCCTACTCTCTTTTTTTATTTGTCATATATTGCTTCTTGTGATCAAGTTATTTTTTATTCACCTATTCACCCCCCCTCTAGGGTTCTACAGCAGGTGGGTGGTAGGGATCACGGCTTTCTCCGATGAGTTGCGTCTGTCGGACTTCCCATCACTGGAGTTGAATCTGGTATGGGAGTTCGGTAGGGGCATCAGGGGTGGTTGGGTGGATTTTTGAAGCCGGATCTCTTTTGGATTTGGTTCCGTCCTCTCAGGTTTCTTTTTCTTGAGCTCAGGGTGGAGACGGAGGCAATGCTTGGATAAGTGGCCGCAAATGGTAGTGAGTGCAGAAGATGATGTGATTGTCGTAGATAATTTGCTAGGTGTGAGTTCGGTCGCCAAGTTATATGAGTATGTGACTTGGGGGCTCTGAGGTGAGGTCAAGCTCGACATATATCTTGGCATAGTGAGCTTTGGTCAGATTGTTGGTTTCAGCAGCGACGGCCACAAAAGTCCCGAAAGAGTTGGCTATACGCCTAAAGGCCGCCAGAACGAAGCAAATGAAGGGGAGGTTGGGTAGAGTGACCCATGCGGCCACTGTAGCTGAGTCTTCCTCGGTGTTAAAGTTCACTGACCACTTGATAATCTTCATCTGGTGGGAGTCAACTCTTCCGGTGCTTTTGGACCACACCGTCCCGTGGTCAAGGTCTGAGGAAAGGTGTAGTAGAATATACCTCGGGTCTAGGGGGATACCCTATACTCCACCACAAGCCGCCAGCTGGCTATAACCTCTGCGACCCTGGCGAGTTTGGGACAACTATAAGAGAATTTGAGAACGAGGGAGTAGGGGAACCGATGAAGTATCGATGTGAATCGAAGAGTCGTTGACTATCGTGCCACTATCGTTTGGATCATTATGATGAGTCGTTGACTCGAAGAGTTTCGTTGAACCGATGAAGTATCGATGCGAATCGATAAAAGAGATATGTTGGCCAAAGGTAAGCCTTGAGTCGATTGGAATCTATGAATCGAATCGATACAAAGGATAAGTCCCATTCGAGCAAGTGCTAATTTTAGTTGATCTGGTGTACAGGCTATGCTTTTACGCTGGACGATAAGAGGTCGGCATTTTGCCTTATTCAGAAAAGTGTCCGCGAAACCAAATCGTCGCCTTGCAACGGAGTGTGGCATGGGCACGATAGGCCAAATCAACCGAGTAGTTCAAAGGAATGGCTAAGCCCGAGAGTTAGCTATGCGACCAAGATATGGAAGCGAGCTGCTTCAGCTCGGCGAAACGACAAGGCGTATCGGCTTAAGGTGGGCGGGTTCTTGGCTCTATCTTCCTATTCCTTCACATCTAATAAGATATATCATTGTATGCGTAAGATGTTATCGAGTTAGCAAGCGTGGCTCGACGAATAAAGGTCTTAGTACGGGTCGAACAACAAGATAGAACATTAAACAATTGAGTAAGCGACGTGCACCAAGTGTACGAGTCGCAGTAGGGCGGTGATGGTAGAACATTGAAAGACAATATCGAGATGTGCATCACGTGCACACCTCCGAGAACATTGAACACTAAGTCTAGAACATTGATTATGGCGTTAAGCGTACCCTCGTGCACGGAAGCTAGGAAATAAATAAGTGACTACAAAACTAGGCTATGTGAACAACTTATGTACGGAATACGTTGGATATACGTACGAGATGTCTAAGCCGTTGGGCATCGTGCATCAATACGGATGTGTTGGGGCATAATGCCGACAGAGCTTGAGATAGGGATGGTGGATTATGTTTATGAGACGCGAATATGTTTATGGAACACGAGATTGGTTGGAACGATATGACTTGTATGCTATGGTACATATTGCATGGTCAACAGACTCGGATGGCCCGTGCACGGGTGCGGCTTCCCTCGGACGGTTACAATCGGGGCACCGGGACCGTTCGGCCTAGGAGGGAATTATGTTTGGTATTTATGGTGCACATCATTCGGACGGTTTGCGACCGACCAGTATTGTGATAAGCTATGATATCAGTAAGTTTGGGATCCTTCGGATATTGGACTAGCAACCTGTATCGAAGTGATCATAGGCTTACACATAAGAGATGCCAAGTACATTACGGTGCGAAATACCGTGACCTTCATATAGATAGGATCGGTGGGCTGAGATGACAGTTGGGTCCAGGCACAGGGCCTGCCACCCTTATGCATATGTCTAAGTTTATGGTTGGTTGGTTTGATGAATCGCATGATTGGTTATGTAAGTTCTAACCATTGTAGGCTAGGCGAAAAGGGACAGAGATGTGCACGACCACTATGTTTATGTTCAGATTATGTCTAAATGTATCTGCTGCAGGAACACGGTATCAGACACATTTATAATAAGTTGATATACGTTGAATATTGCCATGAAACCGATCCTAAGGCTAAATAGAAAGATCACCAAATAATGATGCATGTTTCACTAAATATACTTAGTGTTTGGTTTGGGTGGGAGCGGGTCTTGATCAGTGCGAAGCGAGGACGAAAGCACTAATCCCCAACTAATTTATGTGCAGGTTCTGGTATGTTTGGCTCGAGGCGGAGCTTAGCTTGGACGTGCCAGGGCATGGAGTCCTTGGCGTTCAAGAGGAGCTACTGCATAGGCGTTCGGACTTACGACATGGAGATGTTCGGCCGAAGACTACTTGGTGGCTATAAAGAGGCATAATATATGGAACAATGTAATCCTTTGTGAGCGGAATAGATCACGAGCGTTGTAGCAAATTGGCATATTAAGTTGGGCTATTCAGAGCCTTTGTAACATTCAGTTCATTATGAATAAAAAAGATTCTTGTTGTATACTCTGTTTTCTTTCCGCTGCTTATGTTATCAAATTGAGATAGTTCTATGTAAACCAGTTATCTTGCCTTGCACGAGCGCAACTCCAGGCTCGTATGGCATTACGCCCCAGCGAGGACGATGATTCGGGTGAAATCTAGCGAGGATGAGCGATTTCCCGGATCGGGGTGTGACAAGTTGGTATCAGAGCGGTTCCATCCTCTGGACCGTGCATGAATCTCTTTGACCCTCAGTTGCTTCGCTATCGAATTCAGTTGACTCTAAGTTGTTTCCGCAACCGCATGGCTCATGGATCTGCTAGACGCTACATTGGATGTTCCATACAATAAGTCTATATTAAGATGCGTACGTCTGCCACAAGTATGTCGTAACTATCACGCTATTTTCGGGTGCCATCAAAGAATGTTGGTTGCACGAAGTGCAACGAGTTATGGAATGTTGGTTGCACAAAGTGCAACGAATGTGGTGATGTTGGTTGCATGAAGTACAAATGATATACTATTGTTGATCGTACGAAGTACGAGGAGTTATGTGTTGTTGGTCGCACGAAGTGCGAAGAGATACGTGTTGTTGGTTGTACGAAGTGCAACAAGTCGATATGGGAGGCGATGCGTGTTATGTTGCTATACGAATGGTCACGTGTTTTCGGTTGTACGGAGTGCAGCAAGTCGTGAATCGTTCGTTGCATCAGTACAACGAGTCGACATGGTAGGGTACGTATTGTATGGCTATGCAGATGGATAGCAATACGTTAAACGAGATTGAGTAATGACCCTAAGTATCGAGAGTAAATTGTTGCACGAGTTGCAACGAGTAAGATTGGAAGATCGCGGATATGATAATAATGAGTCGAGTTGGTCGCTAAGTTGAGTTGAGTAGGCGAACGTGTATGTTGGCCGTATGTCGCGTTGAACTTTGAATATAAGTGAATGTTGCGTATGTGATCGATATAATCGCTAAGGCACGTTTAGATTGAGTGAAAAGTTGAACTTGAGTGAACGATAGGGCATGTTGGTCCAGTTGTTGTGCCAACTCGAGTAAGAAGAACCCTAGAGCTGGGATCGGAAAGATCGCCATACGGGATAGTAGAGTGAGAAATAGATGTCGGACCTATGCGGAATGTGATGCCGATTGATGACTCGATTTTAAGTTATATATGTAATACCACTTGTGCGATCAGTATAGCAAAGTGTTGTATCGATAATGATAGGCTCGATTCCTGAGTGGTATATGGAGTACCACTTAGCGATAGCTATGTTAAGCCTGTTGGTGACTTACGATAGGTTATGTCGAGACGATTGTATTATTACGACATGTTTATCCTCAATGGATGGAGTAATACCGAGACTTGAGTGGGAATGACTTGAGAGAAGTCGATGCAAGTATGCTTCGATGAATTGAGTCAAAACATTTTGTGCGAAGTCGTACCTATGGATGATACGTCGGACCAAGATTCGTTAAGTGTAGGTCGAACGATAGGCTGAGCATAACGAAGGAATATTGCATTGAGGAAATAGTTGGGCCGGTCGAAATTACGTTGAGTTGGTACGAAGGCTTATTCAGGAACGTGTTGAGTAAGTGCGAAGGAATCGTTCGAACGAATTCGAGTTAGTGCGATGAGTCGGTAGCACGATCGGGAAGTGCGAGTTAGGTATATGAGAATGGATACATGAGTTAGAAATTGTGTCGTAATTATGGTGGTTAGTTACAACGGAATGGATCTTGGTACGTGAGACTTGATTCGTATTCGAGTTCAGATGATAACAGTGATTGCAACGAATTGGAGCTTGTGAGAGACGAAGATGTTCAAGTTATGCATATCGATGATGGTATTGAGGCGTATCAAAGACGATATGTAATAACTCAGAGATACTTTGATCGAATGAACAAAAATTATGTTGAGCATTGTTGTTGGATGAATAAGATGCAAGTTAAGTTGATGTCGATTTGGATGACAATGATAGGAATGCTTCGGAGATTTTGAGATTGGATGGATATTACTTGGATGACAACGAAAGTGTCTTGATTGTTTTGAGGATAACCACAATATTGAAATTCTTGTCTTATGCGATAGCAACTCCAGCATCGCACATGCGTCACGCTGAATTGGGGCGATCATTCCTCGTGAGCGCTGGTATGGTGATTCATACAGCGGAGATGATCAAACTTACAAGGCATGGAAAATTGTATTTGACTTGTGGTTTGATGTGAAAGTTGTTCGATGATGGTTTTGATGAGTATGGAATGTGTCGGACTATGATCACGAATAGATAAACTCGGATTTGAGGCGAGTAGATGTCATACGTTTAGCAAAGATATTCGACGGTAATACATGAAGATTCGAGTAGTAATGGCATGCAATGTGCGTAAGTGATTTAAGTAGTTAACGGCGCATCAGTTGCGCGGGGGTAGATAAATTATGGATCGGTATGTCGAATTGGGTAAAGTCCCATAGAAATTGTCGGGAATTAATTTGGCTCCGCGATAGGATATAGCATGGTTCGTTGTAACTGTCCCTCGTTGATGATCTTTAATTATCGAGCGTAGTTTCGGGGCAGATGACCCTAGAAGACTTGACCGCCAAATCAAATGAATGTTGAAGTCCCATAGGATGACCCTAAAGAAGTCGCGTATGTAGGAGCGTAAAAAGTGCTTCATAGACTGAGTCAAAGAGATAGAGCTTTACACTCAAAATGAGCTGTTTTATGCCAACTACTTTACGCCAGGGACAGATCTGCTACTTTACGCCAGGAACAGGTCAGCTACTTTACGCTAGGGACACGCCAACCACTTTACACCAAGGACAGGTTGTCAAATCACGTATTTAATGTAAAGTGATAATGGGTCTGACATAAAGATCTACTGACAGCGTATAATACAGAATTCGAAGGGATTTGTTTTACACAGAAACCAATATTGTCGTTTAGTATGTGGACTGAGCTATTTTACGCTCACATGATGGCTTCTTTTACGCATGAATACTATATGAGCTTTTTACGCTCAAAGTTGACGTGTGCATAAAGTTTATTTGGGCTACTTTTACGCTCAAGGTTGTTTTATCAACCACTTTACGCGAGAAGTCCATTTTAGGGCTATTTTACTCCTAGTCTACTACTTTACACTCAGAGTATATTTGGGTTGTTTTTACGCCCGATCCTTCATGACTACTTTGGAACGTAGTTTTCCTACGTGGCTTTCATGCCACATATCTCGAAGAACGTGCATACGTACATCATATTCTTGTTGAGATAATGGGACACGTGTCAACGTATGTAGAGGATGACTTCAGTTATGGGTGGCAGTTACTAGCATAAAGACAGGACTTTGCTGAGTTTTACGCACAAAAAACCAAATCTATAAATAGACTTATTTTTTTATATGAGACACACAGAGAGAGACAAAGGAGAATACATAGAGATCAGAGCCCAGAAACTTTGATTTTCCAGAGCATTCTTCTTCAACCTTTCTTCTATAACAGAGTGAAGCAAAGCAGAAAAGCATTCGACCTCGCCATCAGTGCCCAAGTGCGTCGATAGCTTTCTGGTGACTTAGTTCTTCCAGTTGTTCATCTTCTAGCAGTGATCTTCATCATCATCGTATGGTCCAAGGAACAAAGTGATCGCCTTCAGATCATACTTCCATAGCAATACTTCCCAGATCAATTTGTACTTTTTGTACTCTTTCAAGTTTTATTTTCAAAAGCTAATTTTCAGGCATTTTGTTAAGTGAAACAAAATGGCGACTCTGCTGGGGACGACCTTCTCCTCTGACGAGGAGGCATTTGCTCAATACGATGATGTGTCGATTGGATCGACAAAGAAGACTCTGGTTGTACACTTCGACCAGACTGCCTACGAAGAAATGTCCAGACTGGGGGTAGCACTCGCTGCTCCAATGTTCAGAAATCGCGGAAGGCACGAAAAGTTTGGGTTTCCAAATCCAAGGCATCCTCAGATCTCCCTACTATCTCTGCAGGCAAAGGAATCCTTCCTACTCCTGTTGTAGAGGCTCCCATCTGTGATGAAGCAGTCTCTACTTCGGTGCTACGCCATGCGCGTAAAAACAAGTCTCCCGTTTGTAACGTGGCAGACTCTCCAGTGTTACGCTTTGGGCGTAAAAATCAGGTTTTGCGCCCTGGGCGTAAAAATCAGGTTTTACGTCCTCGACGTAAAAACATGTCTCCCGTCTGTGACGTGGCAGACTCCAATGCCTTACGTTCTGAGCGTAACAATAGTCTCCCGTCTGTGACGTGGTAGACACACAAATTTACGTTCTACACGTAAAGGAAAATATTTCGTTTATGACGTGGCAAATACTCATATTTTGCGCTCTATGCGTAAAGGTAAATCTCCTGTCTGTGATGGTGTAGATAAAATTTACAATAATGCTTCTGCATCTAAAGTGAATGTACCTACACGCATGAAGCATAAAAACATTGTTGGTAAAACTTCTGTTTTCAACCAACAACCTTCTTGTACTGCTGTACGCAAGGTACCAAACCTACAAACTACACGCAATAAAGATGGAGTCCTTCGTGCTCAAAAATCTCAGGATTTATGCACGCAACTCCAAGCACGTAAAAATATACAGTTTGGTTCTGCGAATGCAGGCAATAATCTTCTTTATACACAGGGGACTAAACGTTTTTCTACCCCAAATATAATAAAGAAGACTACTCCCTCTACTCCTTCTGATTTACGTGAATTGCTAATACAAAAGCGTAAAAATAGACAATATCCTGTGACCCTCCCCCAAGAAAATCACCATTGTGAGTGTCACCAGATTGTGATCAAATGTTGTTGTTCGGCTTCTAAACGATCAGTTTTTGATCGGTTAAGTTTTAAAGTGCCTCAACAACAAGCTGATGACCAAGAACATGAGTTGTCATATGCGTCAGTCAATATGGCATCTCATACCAACAGAGGACGACGTCCTAGACGGAACACATCCCAAACTCCAGGTCAACAACAATTTAACAGACTTCTTGATTCCTTTGAAGAAGTATATCAGAATACCCGATCAAGAAGACAAAGACAATTGCAGACTTCTGATTCAGAAGCTGGGGGTACTCAATCTTTTGAGTCCGAAACTGATAGTGTCGATTCATACCTCTATACTAATCCCTCTGTATCTTCAAGATAGGTTGAATCTTACGCTATTGGAGATGAACCAGAGACGTCATCTGCTAATACAGAACAACGTCTTACTGCCGTTGAGCAATCACTGAAAGACATGCTTACCATGATACAAAGTATGCACCAGATAATAATGGCTCAGCAAACTGCTCAACCGGCAATAGTAACACCTGTACAGGTAGCAGCACAAACTCAAGATAGTCAAGGGACTGATATACCTTTGAATATTTAAGAGCCTGCTGTTAACCAAAATTCTGCATCTCCAGATCCCATCATTCCAGAAGATGTATCATCTCCGGTGGGGGTTACGGTACATCCAACAACCATTCAATCAAATGTGCTTCCTCAAACCAGTGAAGGCATTCAAGCAGTGCGTGAAATTAAAGCACAGTTTGAAGTTTTGAAGCACAAGAATCAGCTCCAGAGGTTAAGAATTAAGCAACCTTATCCTCCTCATTGGAATGATGTACCCTTTCTACCGAAATTTAAGCCACAATCAATGGTATTGTTTGATGGAAAGGCTTCTCCTAGTCAGTATATCAATTATTTTGATATTATGACTGTACATCTGCAGAAAAATGATGCTCTTCTCACTCGAGTGTTTATTGGGTGCTTGACGGGTTCAGCTTACGACTGGTATCGTAGTTACCCGACAATTGTATTTCGTTTTTTGACGAATTTAAGGCAATGTTTCTCTCCCGCTTCTATGAAGGAGGTATGGACATGAAGATGTCCTCCTTAATAGAAATCAAACAAAAGGAGAAAAAAGATACTCGGACGTTCATTGAACGTTTTCGACACGCGACTCTAAAGATGCCTCCTGGTATGCTAGATTCAGCGTTAATTGATACATGCAAGATGAATCTGCGACCATCCATTGCTGTCTTCACGGGTTTCAAATTTACAGATTGGGCTTCATTTATTATAGCAGCAGTTTCTGCCGAGACCAATGGTAGGTTGGCTCGTGAACATGGGATGATTTTTGCCTCAGAGGATAAAGGAAAGAAAGGTAATCCTGGTAATAATTCTGGCAATCGTAATACAAAAGGAAAGGACACCCTTATGGTTAATCTTTCCAAAAACAAAACGATGCCGAATAATCAGGAGTCTTCTAAGCCAAAAGAAGAATATTCTTTTGACGAGAGTGATATCCCAGGGATATTCCAATGTCTGGTAAAGAGTGGCAAACTCCAGATCCCGGAGCCAAAGAGGCGTAATAAGGTGAATCTGACTGACAATTCTAAATATTGTATCTATCACAGATACATAAATCATCCTACCAGGGCTTGTTATGTCCTAAAGAAGAAAATCCAAGAGCTGATTAATGCCAATGCTATCTCTTTAACTAACGATGATCATACTGTTACAACCAAGATGGTTTCTCTTCAATTCGAAGATTTTTCTTCTCAACAAATACCAGATGGGATTGTCCCAATTCCGAAAGCGACGATAAAAATTGTGAATATCCTACCTGCCAGGGAGGAAAATGAAGGATTGCTGCCTCTCACATTAAAGAATGGTAAAATTATGTGGGTACATCCTGACTTAGTACCTGAAATAGAAGATGAAGGTAAAACTTTAAAATCCAAGAAAGGTAAGAAAGTCAAAACCTGCAACATGATTTCTCATGTTATTCCAGATCCTGATGATTTGGATTATTTATGGGATGGCATTCCTTTGGAAGATAGACTGAAATGATTGAACATATGTCCTCAAAGTCTGGCTCCTCCTACCAAGCTCAAGCTTACTCATCAGCAGTGGCTAGCCATGAATAGTGTTTCCTTATACAGGGCACAACAAGTTTTTGCTGGTTATGAAAAAGCTCTTGTAGGGATTTTTCCTCGTATCCTGAATCCTTCTCCTTCCATGGTTATAGAGAATTTTATTCCTCATTCTCTTGTAGTTACAGAGATCTCTTCTTCTTCCTCTGTTGAACCATCTGTTAAAAGTTCGCTGCCCACTCACTTGTACAGTCAGCAATATGTCCTTCTCATAAAGAAGATGGGTTATGACTTTCAAAATGCAGAAGGTTTGAATTATGATAAAGGAATACGACTTCTTTTACAAATACAAAGTCAAAAATCCACTGTTGGATTGGGTTCTGAGGTTCCTCATAACAATCCTCGTAAGAAGAAGGCTAAGGGAAGGAAGACTAAATCCTGCAATATGGTACTTCCTTCTTCTGAGTCTGAAGAAGAAACCTTTGCTGGTACAAGATCTGGGAAAGAGTACCACAAAGATTATGAGGGATCCTCCAAAGAAGTAGAGAATGTTGAAACACCACAAACTCAACCGTCTCTTGTTCCTGCTAAACCATCTGTGGTTGAAAAGGGGAAACAGAAAGCAGTACGCTTTGACGTCCCGTTGAAGTCTGCTTCCAGTCGGGGGTGGTGATGAAACCCTATAAATTTGATATTCTAGCCCAGTTAGCTAATACTCCGGCTAGACTATCTATCTTCGAGTTGCTTCACCTTTCTAAAGAAAGTCGTGAAACCTTGAGTGAAGCTTTGTTGCAAGCTGACTCCTGCTTAGCTCAACTCAAGACTCCTGATAATATACCAGTGTCATGCCCACAATGTCATATAACAAGCATGACAGGCCTTTGTGCTACACTGGGTATATTGAATCCACTGAAGTTGACAGGATTTATATTGATCTTGGGTCTTCCATTAGCATAATTCTTCAAAGTATGCTAAGACCGTTGAGGATTCCTACTAGTGACTTGACTTACACTAGTACCAAAATCGTTGGTTTCAACTCTGGAAAGAGTAAACCACTGGGGAAGATCCGTCCGAAGATTCAGATTGGTGATCTTCGAACTATGGCAACATTCTATGTTATTAATTCAGACGTATCCTACAACATCCTTCTTGGAAGACCGTGGTTACCTGAGCATAACATCGTGCCTTAAACTCTCCACCAATGCTTCAAGTACGTGGATTCCTGTCACTACCACATATCTAGTGTGAGGGTATTTTTGTCATTTTTGGGTATTTTAAATTTATTAGAATTAATTAGAATTTATGAGAATTTTTAGGGATTATTTTGAGATTGTTTGGACTAGTTTGATTTTTGACTAGTGTTGACCCTTGTAGACCAACCTAGGAACTAACCCTAGTTAGTTGGACTTGGTTAGGTCAAGTGACTCTAGTCTAACCTAGTATGACTTAGGTTAGTAGTTATTGATTCATTAGAATTTGAATTAGGAATTTAGGAATAAGGTGATTTGATAAATGGCTTGTGGTTTCACAAGTCATTTTGTGACTAAACTCAATAGGACTAGTTAACCTAGCTCAAACCCTACCCTAACCCAACATGGCCGGTCACTTAGGGATAACCTAGGGATTCCCCCACTATAAAGTCCCTCCTAGATTTTAGGGCTAGCCTCTTTTAGGGTTTATCCAAAGTTCTAAGAAAGAGGTGAGTTCTTACCTTAATAAATTCATAATAAATCCATTTTAGGTCCTAAATTTCCCAAACTAGTTGT
Source organism: Iris pallida (assembly GCA_029216955.1). Classification (NCBI taxonomy): domain Eukaryota; kingdom Viridiplantae; phylum Streptophyta; class Magnoliopsida; order Asparagales; family Iridaceae; genus Iris; species Iris pallida. The sequence continues at coordinate 17,415,351 of JANAVB010021600.1, read as the reverse complement.
ATTATTTCAAGTACTGTTGTTCTTGCTGATTTTGGAACCTTGGTTCAGTTTGGAGTTGTTTTGATTGGATTGGGATACCAAGCAAGGAGCTAGAAAGGGGACTTTTCCATTGGGGGTTCATCAAGAGGTAACTCCCTCAAATCTCCATAGATTTTCAATTAGTCTTCATTAATAGGAAGCCCTAAGGGTCCCCCTAAGGTCTGGATAGTTTTTGTGTCGGGTATCGGAGGTTTCGTGTCCATTCTGGACACGTATCAGAGCTAGGACTAGGTGTTTGACGAAATGCCTCAAAGGGCATTTCGATCGTGTTTGTTCAATATTTTTAAATAGGAAATATGGTTTTGATCTGGCCTGTTGATTTCTGTTCTTATATGTTAGTGTCGTGTCGTTTGTGTCGGATTCGATGTGGTGGACACGTGCCGCACACGACCACGCGTACCGCTACAGTGCTCTCCTGCCTATCGGGGTCTGTAGCGGACACGACACGCATTGTTTGGACACGAGACTTGACATGTGGCATGGGGCCATGACTGACACCCCGTGTGTCAAGCCCCATGTGTCCCCGTGTCGTGTCTAGGTAGGAATCGACTGTGCATGTATTTTTGCACTGTTAGTGCACACGAGTTTTTGGCCACTGATACGGGCCTCATGTCCGACACTGACACGTTGTGGACACTGGAAAGGGGGCCTATGAGGTAGCCCTATAGGTGGGCTACCCCTGTGTATGACCACGAGATCCCCTCGTGCCTTGTGTCGTGCACACGACACAAGTGCACGTGTGCACGAGGCAGTGCACTGCTGCACTGTACCAGTGTGCTGTTTTGGTTTTATTGTTGTGGATACGTCGTGTCTCGATGTGGTGGACACGAGACACTTCCTATAACATGTACACATCCTATATTAGTATTACCAACCCTTAAACTTGAATTTTAGCTTGTTTTGATTTCATTCTCTAAAATTTCCTAAAAAATTCTGATACATGTTTTCCCTGTGTTTTCCAGTTTTACATTTTGAACTTTAGCAGTTAAATTGATATATTTAACTAAGGTTAGTTATTGATTTAAGTCCCTAATATGACCCTCCTATGTGGATTCTACTTGTAGGTCAATTTCTGGGCGGTTTGGCTTTGAATTGAGTTCGAATTATAGTGTTGTGTGAGTATGGACTGTTTAGTGAAAAAACTGAGATATGAAAATCTGATTTTATTTTGATTCACTTGTGTACTGTGCAAGAAGCCCAGGGTTGATTTTTCCCTTCCCTTTTCAATTGAATTAACAGCTATTATATTATGTGATGGGTTCATGAATTATTTCCACTTTCACTAAAAATCTGAGTTTGAGGAAGGGCAATGAATTGATTCCTTTTCCTTTTTCTTCTTAACTGAGAATAGTCACTCTTACTGTCATGTTCATACACATTGCATTGCCTACACACTGAGTACTGTCAAGTGAACTCATTTTCTGAGAATATGTGCACATTTTACTAATTCCATGTTATACTGTTTTCTGAATTCCTGAGACCATTGATATATTACATTATACTGAGTTTGACACCCAACCTATCTACAGGTTCTATAAACACAAATCACATTCCCTGAAACACACGGGACACAATAAACTGAATACAATGCATGTATGTACACACAACTATCCACTGTTTTCCAGTCATATTACACCCACAAATTCACTTGACACATATCCTATTACACTACCCTACTTTTCTGTCACTTTGACACACCACATCATGTATCACACACATAAGAACCCTCTCTCCTTTTTTCTCTACATTCCTAGTCTTTAATGTGTAGGTTTAAATGTCTAGTATGTAGGCATGTATTATATATATATGCTCTATATGTAATGGGGCATATGCATAGGTGTAATGAATACTTGGATGATGTGTAATATAGAAATTAGCTAATGTGACCAAGGTAATTTAATGTGTGGGTGTTGTTTGGCTTGTATAGCCTTGGAATATTTGTGTGTTGTCTAGTATAGACCTGTTAGAGCCTAGCATGACTTGTTAGACCTAGATAGTTGAGTTTAGACTTGTTTAGACTTGGTTGACCTAGTTTGACTTCTAGGGTTGACCAAGAGTTGACTTGGGCCTAGATTGACCTAGAATCATGTAGAATGCATAGTAGGACTTCACTTTACTATTCTGGACTTGTTATGACTTGTACTGTTCTGATTAGGAGCCAGACACCACTCCTTGGACAGTACGTTTTATTTTGGACACTCAGATACAGACGAGTACATTCTCTGATCATTTCATATCCTGCTTAGAATTAATTCCTGCAGTAGATTACTTTACTTGTACTGTCACGATGGTCACACGGATTGGTACTATATGGATCCTTTCTTGAGATGTTATCCTTATGGAGCATCGGATACTACGTGTTCTGTGTGTTTCACTTACATGGCGTATCACTATGCTTCTTGGTTCTTTGATCACTTACGACATATACTCTTATGATCGTAGAGTCTTCCTAGAATCTTACACTGTTGGGCAACCTCCAGAATCACCCATTTATGGGCATCCATATATCATCCTGCGGGGCCATTGCATGGAATCAGAACATAACCTGGCTGGATCCTTGTGTATTGATTGGGGGTATGGGAGAGTATAAGTGGACATGTGAATACTATCCAAGTAGTGTAGTATCAGAATCTCTTCCATAGTGTAGTATCAGAATCTCCTATGCCATTTACATGTTCATGTTGTACTCTGACTCACTAGTCACTGCTAGTTCTCTATGTATAGTAGATATTTCTATTATAGTTCTCTCTCTGTTTACATACTGCATTTCTTTCAGTACCAGTATCTTACTTTACTGCATGCTTATATTTCTAACCTGCTATGATCTGTTGAGATGTACTATACTCGCTCCTGTCCTGACTGGACCTGTTGAAATATTACAGAGGACGAGGAGGAGGCCTGCCTGGACACTTACTACGGGGAAGCCTTAGTTGACACCTGCGAGCTGGACCCTCAGGAGGACCCAGCTCTAGCTGAGGAGATCGATCACCCCGATTGTCTAGACTAGACTAGTTAGGCTTATCTTACTTTATGCAGTCTTGAGACTTGTCTTAGTTAGACTTTATTTGGAGTTCAGAACTATATATATTCTTTCATCTGAGACCTTGTACTGTTGGATATTGCTGGGATTATCTTAGATTGCTTTTATCTATTATATTTTCTTGAGTTCTGTTTCATATCGTGCTATCTCTTCCCTAGCTGTGATTGAGTCTATTATTGCTATGTCACCCACATTCGGGGAGTATAAACTGTTTAGAGATATTTTGTTAGATGTTGTGACCTAGGACAGCGTTCTACCGTCGACACTGTGGCGTAGGCTGGACGTATTCACGTCTCGTACCCTTACTCTAGGGTGCGGGTCGTGACACATTTTTAGTGGTGGCCCATGCAGGTCGACTAGAAGTGTAGTGTTACTCGAACTAGAGTGTCACTACAGCCTGCTATAGGATATAGGATATAAAATTTTAATATACTCAATCACTTTAGGAAAATTTCTTTTATTGCCATCTAAATCCTTTGTCAGCTGATCCCTTGAATTGTAATTGTCAGCCTTTGTTATTTCGCTTCTTTCTCAGAAATTGATACTCTTGTTTGTCTATCTTCAGGATGGTAGAGACTAGATCGCAGCATGCCATTCATGAGGATGCTATAGAGGGGACTGCTACCTCTCAGCCAGTACGGCGAGGCCAGGGGACTGCAGCTCTTGCCACCTCAGCTCGTGTTGAGACCTCAGCAGCCGCAGCAGGGGGTATGCATCCAACGACTGGAAGGCAGGACCTGATCATTCCAGAGGATCCTTTCCAGCCGCCACCGCCTCCAGGACATGTAGACGCAGCTCAGATGTTCGCATATTTCCAGCAGTTCATGGACCGACAGCAGGCTCGGCAGGACAGAGGTATGGAGTTGGCCGTCACGACAGCCGCAGCTCGACCAGTGGTGCAGCAGCCGAGGATACCGGGGATCGAGCAGTTTCAAAAGATGAGCCCCAGAGACTTTTTAGGGACATAGGGGATCCTATATGTCGATGAGTGGATCGAGCATATAGAGGAGATCTTCCGCTTGGCCAGGATTCCAGCAGACCTTCAGATCGAGGCCGCAGCTAGCCGAATGTGAGATCTTGCTCGCACCTGGTATCAGTCAGACCCCAGGGTAGGGGTACCAGGGCAGACTTGGGAGCAGTTCAGGGGCTTCTTCAAGAAGAATTTCTTTCCAGATTTAGCAGTCAGAGCCTTAGAGTCGCCGTTTGAGAGCTTGGTCCAGGGGAGCCTCTCAGTAGAGGAGTATACTGGAGAGTTTGGTCGTCTCGGCAGGTTCGTGGAGGGCTTGAGCGAGACGGCGAAGGCCCAGAGGTTCCGGAAGGGTCTGGTCAAGGAGGTCAAGTCCCTGACCAAGGGCAGCAGAGATGCTACATTTGAGGAGATCTTGACGGGAACCCTGTTAGCAGAGGATGATCTTGAGCTTAGGCTCAAGAGAGGGAGAGACCCAGTTGGGGGCAGTAGCAGCAGCGGAGGCCAGGCCAAGAGGCATCACTTTCAGTTTCAGCAGCCGAGGCAGTTTCAGCCTCAGCCGATTCAGCAGAGGCCGGCTCATCAGCAGCAGCCGAGGCAGCACCAGCAGGGTCATAGACAGGGTAGCACTTGTGCCTACTGCAAGAAGCCTGGGCACGTCTTCCTTGAGTGCAGGAAGAGGCTGGGCCTGTGCATGGTGTGTGGTTCAACAGATCACCAGATGAGGGAGTGTCGTATGGGATGAACAGCTCCGGAAGGTGGAGCCAGAGCTCCAGTGGGCTAGCAGCGGGGACCAGCCCTGCTGACTCAGCAGCAGAGGTTTGTCCAGCACCAGCAGCAGGCCAGAAGAGGCCACCAGGGGCGAGCCTTTGCCATGGCAGCTGGAGAGACAGAGGTGACCGGAGAGCTGATTGCAGGTGCAATTCTTCTCGACTCCAGTCCAGCATTTGCATTATTTGATTCTGGTGCATCGTATAGCTTCATATCAGTATCTTTTGCGATTAGACACGGTATCATAGCTGAATCGTTGCCTAGGACTTACAAGATCACGACCGGGGGTGGTATTATCCTCGTGAGCGATATTTATAAGGGTCGAAGAGTAGTTTTGGGAGGTCGTGAGTTGGAGGTGAGCCTGCTCGTAATGCCATTGCCGAACTACGATATAGTACTAGGTATGGATTGGTTGAGCAGGCACCATGCCAGCATTGATTGTAGAGAGGGTAGAGTTCTCTTCAGAGAGCCGGGGGAGCCAGAGTTCGAGTACTCCAGACGTCAGGCAGAACAGAGCAGCGGAGTCTTCTGTGGAGTCTCGGTCGAGGAGCAGACGATCCCACACCCCTTGATAGTAGAATTTATAGATGTTTTCCCTGAGGAGTTGTCGGGATTGCCACCAGACAGGGACATAGAGTTCTTGATAGACTTGGTTCCAGGAGCAGAGCCCATCTCTCAGCATGTCTATCGGGTGAACAACAGCGAGCTGGTGGAGCTGAAGAAGCAAGTGGATGAGCTACAGGACAAGGGCTTCATCCGCTCGAGTTCGTCGCCATGGGGTACACCAGTATTGTTCGTGCCGAAGAAGGATGGGTCAGTATGCATTTGTATTGACTATATGGTACTCAACAACCTCACGATCAAGAACAGATACCCACTGCCGCGGATCGACAATCTATTTGACCAGTTGAGCGGAGCACGAGTATTTTCTAAGATTGGTCTGAGGTCGGGATATCACCAGGTGAAGGTGAAGGGGGAGGATATTCCTAAGACCGCTTTTAGGACGCGGTACGGGCAGTTCGAGTTTTTGGTTATGCCGTTTGGGCTAACCAATACACCAGCTGTATTTATGAACCTTATGAACAAGGTGTTCCATTAGTATCTGGATCAGTTTGTAGTGGTGTTCATTGACAATATCTTGATATATTCCAAGACTGAGGAGGAGCACGATGAGCATTTGAGGATAGTGCAGGAGATTCTCTGGAAGGAGCAGCTTTACGGAAAGCTCTCCAAATGTGAGTTCTTCCTAGATCGGGTGGATTTCTTGGGGCATGTGGTGACTGGAGATGGTATCTCAGTTGACCCCAAGAAGATTGTAGCAGTTGAGGCATGGACAGCGCCGACTTCAGTTGCAGAGATCAGGAGTTTTCTGGGGCTGGCAGGATATTATCGGAGATTTATGCAGGATTTCTCCCGGGTTGCAGAGCCGTTGACACGGCTGACCCGGAAGAATGCTGAGTATGTTTGGTCAGAGGAGTGTCAGGCAGCTTTTGATGAGTTGATGAAGCGGCTGACGACAGCTCCGATTCTGACGTTGCCTTCAGGATCAGGTGGTTTCACTATTTATAGTGATGCTTCAGGGAAGGGGCTGGGTTGTGTGTTGCAGCAGCACGGAAAGGTGATTGCCTATGCTTCCAGGCAGTTACGTCCCCATGAGAAGAACTACCCTACCCACGACCTGGAGCTGGCAGCAGTGATATTTGCTCTGAAGCTGTGGAAACATTATCTGTATGGTGAGAGGGTGGAGATTTTCACAGATCACAAGAGCCTAAAGTATGTGTTCACTCAAAAGGAGTTGAACATGAGACAGCGTAGATGGCTGGAGTTGATAAAGAAATTTGACATCCTACTTCAGTACTACCCAGGGAAGGCCAACGTGGTTGCAGATGCCTTGAGTAGGTATCCGAAAGCCATGTGTTTGACCATGGATCGGCATTTGCTTGCAGACTTGGAGAGTCTTGGGATCGAGGTGATCGTGCCTGGAGTGCAGATGCAGTTATGGGGGATGCAGATTCAGTCAGACTTGGTGGAGAGGATCAAGGCGGCCCAGTTCGAGGATGTGGCCCTGCAGAGTATCAGAGAGCAGATCAATATAGGAGTGGGAGATCCTGAGTTTTCACTTGCAGAGGATGGTGCCCTGAGGCACGGTGCCAGGTTATGTGTGCCTAACGGGGAGCTCAGATAGCAGGTTTTGCAGGAGGCCCACAGATCTCAGTACTCTATACACCCGGGTGCCAACAAGATGTACCAAGATCTGTGGAAGCATGTATGGTGGTCAGGAATGAAGTGGGAGGTGTCCCACTTCGTAGCTAGGTGCTTGGTCTGTCAGCAGGTCAAGGCAGAGAGACAGAGGTCCGGTGGATTATTGCAGTCGATGCCCATTCCCGAGTGGAAATGAGAGCATATCACGATGGACTTCGTTTCAGGATTGTCGCGTACTCCAGGAAGGAAAGATGCGATTTGGGTCATCGTTGATAGGTTGACCAAATCGGCCCACTTCTTGCCATTCAAGGTGGGTACGTCTACAGAGAGGCTGGCGGAGATGTATATGCGACAGATAGTCAGGATCCACGGAGTTCCGGTCAGCATCGTCTCAGATCGGGATAGCCGTTTTACTTCCCAATTCTTGAGGAGTCTGCAGACCATCTTGGGCACTCAGCTCAAGTTCAGTACTGCATACCACCCCCAGACGGACGGACAGTCAGAGCGGACTATTCAGACTCTTGAGGATATGCTGCGGACGTGCGTCCTGGACTTTGTAGGTTCCTGGGAGGATCATCTTCATTTGGTGGAGTTTGCCTACAACAATAATTTTTAGGCCAACATTGAGATGTCACCGTTTGAGGCTCTGTACGGGCGTAGGTGCCGTACACCTTTATCTTGGGATGATGTTGGTGAGTGAGCTTTGCTGGGGCTAGAGATGGTTGTTGATGCGGCCGAGAAGGTGAAGCTCATCAGGGACAGACTTTGCATGGCGTAGGATAGACATCGGCACTGGGCCGATAGCCACCGGAGGCCCTTGGAGTTTGAGGTACAGATTAGAGTAGGATTAGATTTAGATTGTTTGTTTGTGATTTTGATCATGTTTATTTATTATAATTAATTGAGACCTTGCTTATGATTAGGTCGGAGACCAGGTTTTCTTGAGGATATCTTCGACTCGTGGTACAATACGTTTTGGTGGAGGCGGGAAGCTTAGCCCGCGCTTCATCGGCCCTTTCGTTATCAGCGGAAGAGTCGATGACGTGGCTTACAGGCTAGACTTGCCGCCTGCACTTGTGGAGGTCCATAACGTATTTCATGTATCACAATTGAGATGGTACATGGCTGACTCTAGCCATGTGCTCGATCAATCAGAGATAGAGGTTGGGCCTTCTCTCAGCTATCCAGAGCAGCCAGTGGAGATTCTGGATCGACGGGAGAAGGTTCTGAGGAACCAGGTGATACCTTTGGTACACGTCGCATGGAGGCATCATTCTCCAGGAGAGTCTACCTGGGAGCGGGAGGATGAGATGCGCGAGCGCTACCCTTATCTTTTTGGACCGTGAGGTATACTTTCTATCCTTCTCATCAGTTGCATTTCGCCTTTCAATTTCGAGGACAAAATTCTTTTAAGGAGTGTAGATTTGTCACTACCACATTTCTAGTGTGAGGGTATTTTTGTCATTTTGGAGTATTTTAAATTTATTAGAATTTATTAGAATTTATGGGAATTTTTAGGAATTATTTTGAGATTGTTTGGACTAGTTTGATTTTTGACTAGTGTTGACCCTTGTAGACCAACCTAGGAACTAACCCTAGTTAGTTGGACTTGGTTAGGTCAAGTGACTCTAGTCTAACCTAGTATGACTTAGGTTAGTAGTTATTGATTCATTAGAATTTAAATTAGGAATTTAGGAATCAAGTGATTTGATAAATGGCTTGTGGTTTCACAAGTCATTTTGTGACTAAATTCAATAGGACTAGTTAACCTAGCTCAAACCCTACCCTAACCCAACATGGCCGGTCACTTAGGGATAACCTAGGGATTCCCCCACTATAAAGTTCCTCCTAGATTTTAGGACTAGCCTCTTTTAGGGTTTATCCAAAGTTCTAAGAAAGAGGTGAGTTCTTACCTTAATAAATTCATAATAAATCCATTTTAGGTCCTAAATTACCCAAACTAGTTGCATTAGTTTCTAATACTGTTGTTCTTGCTAATTTTGGAACCTTGGTTCAGTTTGGAGTTGTTTTGATTGGATTGGGATACCAAGCAAGGAGCTAGAAAGGTGACTTTTCCATTGGGGTTCATCAAGAGGTAACTCCCTCAAATCTCCATAGATTTTCAATTAGTCTTCATGAATAGGAAGCCCTAAGGGTCCCCCTAAGGTCTGGATAGTTTTCGTGTCGGGTATCGGAGGTTTCGTGTCCATTCTGGACACGTATCAGAGCTAGGACTAGGTGTTCGACGAAATGCCTCAAAGGGCATTTCGATCGTGTTTGTTCAATATTTTTAAATAGGAAATATGGTTTTGATCTGGCCTATTGATTTCTGTTCTTGTATGTTAGTGTCGTGTTGTTTGTGTCGGATTCGATGTGGTGGACACGCGCCGCACATGACCGCGTGCACCGCTACAGTGCTCCCCTGCCTATCGGGGTCTGTAGCGGACACGACACGCATTGTTTGGACACAAGACTTGACACGTGGCATGGGGCCATGACTGACACCCCATGTGTCAAGTCCCATGTGTCCCCGTGTCGTGTCCAGGTAGGAATCGACTGTGCACGTATTTTTGCACTGTCAGTGCACACGAGTTTTTGGCCACTGATACGGGCCTCGTGTCCGATACTGACACATTGTGGACACTAGACAGGGGGCCTATGAGGTAGCCCTATAGGTGGGCTACCCCTATGTATGACCGTGAGATCCCCTCGTGTCTTGTGTCGTGCACACGACACAAGTGCACGTGTGCACGAGGCAGTACACTGCTGCGCTGTACCAGTGTGCTATTTTTGTTTTATTGTTGTGGACACGTCGTGTCTCGATGTGGTGGACACGAGACACTTCCTATAACATGTACACACCCTATATTAGTATTACCAACCCTTAAACTTGAATTTTAGCTTGTTTTGATTTCATTCTCTAAAATTTCCTAAAAAATTCTGATACATGTTTTCCCTGTGTTTTCCAGTTTTACATTTTGAACTTTAGCAGTTAAATTGATATATTTAACTAAGGTTAGTTACTGATTTAAGTCCCTAATATGGCCCTCCTATGTGGATTCTACTTGTAGGTCAATTTTTGGGTGGTTTGGCTTTGAATTGAGTTCGAATTATAGTGTTGTGTGAGTATGGACTGTTTAGTGAAAAAACTGAGATATGAAAATCTGATTTTGTTTTGATTCACTTGTGTACTGTTCAAGAAGCCCAGGGTTGATTTTTTCCTTCCCTTTTTAATTGAATTAACAGCTATTATATTATGTGATGGGTTCATGAATTGTTTCCAGTTTTACTAAAAATCTGAGTTTGAGGAAGGGCAATGAATTGATTCCTTTTCCTTTTTCTTCTTAACTGAGAATAGTCACTCTTACTGTCGTGTTCATACACCTTGCATTGCCTACACACTGAGTACTGTCAAGTGAACTCATTTACTGAGAATATGTGCACATTTTACTAATTCCATGTTATACTGTTTTCTGAATTCCTGAGACCATTGATATATTACATTACACTGAGTTTGACACCCAACCTATCTACAGGTTCTATAAACACAAATCACATTCCCTGAAACACACGGGACACAATAAACTGAACACAATGTATGTATGTACACACAACTATCCACTGTTTTCCTGTCATATTACACCCACAAATTCACTTGACACATATCCTATTACACTAACCTACTTTCCTGTCACTTTGACACACCACATCATGTATCACACACACAAGCACCCTCTCTCCCTTTTTCTCTACATTCCTAGTCTTTAATGTGTAGGTTTAAATGTCTAGTATGTAGGCATGGATTATATATATATGCTCTATATGTAATAGGGTATATGCATAGGTGTAATGAATACTTGGATGATGTGTAATGTAGAAATTAGCTAATGTGACCAAGGTAATTTAATGTGTGGGTGTTGTTTGGCTTGTATAGCCTTGGAATATTTGTGTGTTGTCTAGTATAGACCTGTTAGAGCCTAGCATGACTTGTTAGACCTAGATAGTTGAGTTTAGACTTGTTTAGACTTGGTTGACCTAGTTTGACTTCTAGGGTTGACCAAGAGTTGACTTGGGCCTAGATTGACCTAGAATCATGTAGAATGCATAGTAGGACTTTATTTTACTATTTTGGACTTGTTGTGACTTGTGCTATTCTGATTAGGAGTCAGACACCACTCCTTGGACAGTACGTTTCATTTTGGACACTCAGATACAGGCAAGTACATTCTCTGATCATTTCATATCCTGCTTAGAATTAATTCCTACAGTAGATTACTTTACTTGTACTGTCACGATGGTCACACGGATTGGTACTATATGGATCCTTTCTTGAGATGTTATCCTTATGGAGCATCGGGTACTACGTATTCTGTGCGTTTCACTTACATGGCGTATCACTATGCTTCTTGGTTCTTTGATCACTTACGACATATACTCTTATGATCGTAGAGTCTTCCTAGAATCTTACACTGTTGGGTAACCCCCAGAATCACCCATTTATGGGTATCCATGTATCACCCTGCGGGGCCATTGTATGGAATCATAACATAACCTGGCTGGATCCTTGTGTATTGATTGGGGGTATGGGGGAGTATAAGTGGACATGTGAATACTATCCAAGTAGTGTAGTATCAGAATCTCTTCCATAGTATAGTATCAGAATCTCCTATGCCATTTACATGTTCATGTTGTACTCTGACTCACTAGTCACTGCTAGTTCTCTATGTATAGTAGATATTTCTATTACAGTTCTCTCTCTGTTTACATACTGCATTTCTTTCAGTACCTGTATCTTACTTTACTGCATGCTTATATTTCTAACCTGCTATGATCTGTTGAGATGTACTGTACTCGCTCCTGTCCTGACTGGACCTGTTGAAATATTACAGAGGACGAGGAGGAGGCCTGCCTGGACACTTACTACGGGCAGCCTTAGATGACACCTGCAAGCTGGACCCTCAGGAGGACCCAGCTATAGCTGAGGAGATCACCCCGATTGCCTAGACTAGACTAGTTAGGCTTATCTTACTTTATGCAGTCTTGAGACTTGTCTTAGTTAGACTTTATTTGGAGTTCAGAACTGTATATATTCTTTCATCTGAGACCTTGTACAGTTGGATATTGCTGGGATTATCTTAGACTACTTTTATCTATTATATTTCCTTGAGTTCTGTTTCATATCGTGCTATCTCTTCCCTAGCTGTGATTGAGTTTATTATTGCTATGTCACCCCCATTCGGAGAGTATAAACTGTTTAGAGATATTTTGTTAGATGTTGTGACCTAGGACAGCGTTCTACCGCCGATATTGCGGCGTAGGCTGGACGTATTCACGTCTCGTGCCCTTACTCTAGGGTGCGGGTCATGACAATTCCCAAGGGGTTGTGAAGACTGAGTTTGCTGATATCAATCCTTTCAAGGGTGTCAAAGCCTATTTTTCTGATTCAATGCTCTACAAACAAGAGTATGTGAAAGAGATATCAGACATAGCTGAAGATCGATCATCTGCCGAAGATTAGTCTATTAATGAAGATCCGCCAGAAGAGCAACCTTTGAAGATCAAAGTCAAAGGGCGAATCCAACCCCAACTTGTCAACAATCAACCTCTGATGATCAAGGTCAAAGGAAGAACTCAAGCTTCATCTGAGGAATCATTGAATGTTCCTGCTAAAAGCCAAGTTCAACCTCTTATGATCAAGGTCAAAGGGCGTACTTATCGTACGAATGATCCAGAACCACCATTGATCGTCAATCTTGGCAAGTCTACGCAGAAGACGGATGATGGTCCATTAGTGATTAATCTGAAGCGTAGCAGTCAAATTATAAATGATGTAAATATTGATCATTCTATACTTTCTAATATCAATGAAGATTTCCTTTTTGAGTATATGGCTGTCAAATTTGTTGATAGAATGACTTTATCTTCTGATAATCAAAGTTATCAGTATAAAGACGGCATAGACACAGAGAAAACCTTATACATTGACCATAAGGAAAATTCCTTTCCTCCTTATGTCGATGTTGGACCTTATGCTCAAAGGTTCCTAACATCTTCTCCATATCTTCTTCCTGTAGTCGCTTCATCGCAAGCTTGTGTAACTTATAGATGTCAGAAAGAATCTTATTTCGTGATTCCGTCTGATAAGAAAAATAAGCACCAAATTGTGTTTGGTCTGGCTAGAAATATTCCTGTTGCTCAGACAGATGATCTAAGAGATAAAGATAAAGAAAGAATTCGAATTGACAAATATAGTCAACAATCTCTCAAGATTATCCAGAATATGGGATATGATTTGAAGACTATGCAAGGTCTCAATCAAGGCAAAGGTAGACGACTACCATTAAGTGGTTATCCGTTTTACCAGAAAACTCATCATGGGTTGGGATATGATCCATCCCACATATTTAATGACGATATACAAGAAGAATTCTCTTCTAGCTCTTCACAATCATCAGATTCGGAAGAAATCCAATTCATCGAATTTGATACGTCTCACTCCTCATATGTTAGAGAAGGTTATTATGATGAATTTAAGCAAGAGCAAATATTCTCAGTAAATATGGTTCAAACTGATGGTGAATCTGAACCATTTGAGAATGATCCTTGGGTTCAACAGATGGACACTCAATGGGAACTCCGTTTTGAACAGCGACAGCCACCTACAGAGGATGAGATTGTCCAAATTGATGTTGGAGATGGAACTACGTCCAAACCAATATTCATCAGTAAAAACCTTTCTGAAGATGAAAATGAAGAGTTGATAAAACTGATCAAAGAATATATTGATATTTTTGCATGGAGTTATGAGGATATGCCAAGTCTAGATCCTAAAGTTGCTACTCATAAACTCAATATTCTTCCTAATGCCAAGCCTGTAAAACAACAGCAACGACGTTTTCGACCAGATATGATGGATGCAATTGATGCGGAAGTCAAAAAGCTGATCACATGTGGCTTTGTTCGTGAAGAACAACACCCGGACTGGGTTGCCAACATTGTTCCTGTTATGAAGAAGAACGAAAAAGTCCGAGTTTGCATAGATTTTAGAGATCTTAATACAGCTTGTCCAAAGGATGAATTTCCACTTCCGATTACCGATGTTATGATAGACAATACATGCGGTTTTGAACGCATGTCTTTCATGGATGGATTTTCAGGATACAATCAAATTAAGATGCATCCCAAAGATGAGAAGCATACTGCTTTTTGTACACCCCTCGGGGTTTACTGCTATACGGTTATGCCATTTGGTCTTAAAAACGTCGGTGCCACGTACCAACGGGCTATGAGCAACATCTTTCAAGAACATCTACGGAAGACAGTTGAATGTTACATAGATGACATTGCTGTTAATAGTCGATTAAAAGATGATCACATTCAAGACTTGAAGACAATATTTGAATTGATGTATTAACATCAATTGAAAATGAACCCTACTAAGTCTTTCTTAGGGGTTTCTAGTGGCAACACTACAAAAAAAGTAGGCTTTGGGGACGACACTATTAGGAACACTAGTCTAAAACGTCCTAAAAAATTAGTTTTGGGGACAGCTATGTTTTTTGTAACAAAAAATAGTATTTTCTGGGAACAGATTGAAAAAATTGATCTTTTATTTGGGACAAGTAAATTTTTTGTACCAAATAAATCACATTACCATCCCAAATAACTCGGCGGGAATGCTAAGTATTTGACGGCTAATTACCAAAATTTTGGAAGAAAAAAAATTCTCCGTCTGTTGCTAGCATATCCGTTGGATCGAACAACCTAAATCTACACCGTTCATAAACAAAACCACTCACATGACTTCTATGTGACTAAATCTACAACCTAATTATTTTTCCATTTCTCCCGCTGCTACTTTCATCTTTCCCTCTTATTCCCCTATTTCTCTCTCGAGGTTCCATTCTTTTCCTTAAATCCCTTTTCCATCCACCAAAATCCTAATCCTAACCCTAGATTTCCTCCTCCAAAATCCTCCACCTTCGCTTGGTCCTTATCTACCCCTTTCTGGGAGAGAGAGAGAGAGAGATGAGAAGAGATGGATCCGTATCGTGTAGATGGATCCGTCGTACAGCAGTAGGTAAGCAAAGAGCAATGATGACTGCGGGAGTTGTCCAGGTGGCGATCGAAAAGGGAGTGTGCCGGAGGCACCTTCGACATCTTTGTCGCTGTTGGAGGAGGATACGGAGGTGAAGGAGATGGTCGTCTAAAGGAATCATGTGCTCAATTTCTCCCCTTTTCCCCTTTTTCCTTTCTTAAATTCAAAATTTAATTTCCATCTCCGGGGCAAAGTAATATCTTCACCAGATTAGGAGGGTTTGAAGGTGTGGGACGAGATGATCGCCAAAGGCATCACACCCACTGCCACTTCGTTCAGGACCTTCTCGATGGGATGTGCCTTTCCGGCAAGTTCGACAGAGCTGAGTAATATCTTCTTCTTTCCATCAAATTTTACGCATTCCATCCTCGTCCTGATAAATCATATTAATTTAAGTAATTATAAGTTTTTGACAATGATGGATCTTGTTGTTTCTATTCTGATTAGCCTTTTGGTGGAGTAAACTATGTATTTTGTTTGTTTGTTTACCTAGAATTTCTTCTTTGGTTTGGTTTGGTTCTGATTAGTGGTTGTTTTTTTAATTTTAAGTATCTTGGGATCGTGCTGGTCTTTCAGCACGTCGGGGGCACTGGAAGGGGCCAACTTCCTGGCCACCGGGAAGCTCGAGTCATCTTGCAGGTGTTAAATTTGAGTGAAGCTAGCATTTTTTTCCATCTCCCTTGTCACCTACTACACATAACATAGTTAGGATTCCTGTCCATAGCTGGACTAACTTTTTTTAAAGATCAAAGTCTTATGTGGATCAACAATGAATCTGAAGATAAGAATGAAAAAGGACAGATATAAATGTCCACAATATATTACTTGGGTTGCATAAATTTTTATTGAGCTGCATGATTCGATAAGTGTAAGAATGTTTTTATTAAGTTTTCTACTTTAAGATTAAAGAAACAAATCACAATCAATATTATAAAGCAGAGTACTGTAAAATTGGTACAACTTGGCTGTTCAACTAAAGTACAAAGCTAGAAATAAGAAACCAATATAAAAATGAAACCATTTTTTTACTTTGGATAAGAACACATAACGCGGAGGGTTCTTGAGTAGTCAATTCGAAGAGTGAATGATTTTCACACTGAAAGAAGGAGAAGGAAGAACCAAGAAGAATATGGGAAAAAGTAGAGGGAGACGAGGGATCAATTATGTGATTCAAGAATCACAGTAATAGAATGTGTGGTTTAAGATGGCATTATACCAAATATAAAAAGAAAGATGTGTTTCCAGAATCACAATTGATAGTTGTTTCGGAATCTTAATCGACTAACAAGTGCACTTTCAAACCAGGTTTGACTAACACTTGATTTCCAAATCATAGTCCTGTCATTCTGAAATTATGATCGACTAACCCCCACCCACAAATAAACTTGGTTGAGAATTGGAACTTGGCCATGATCATCTTTTTGACTGGTTTATCCTTCTGGAGTGGAATTGATTGAAACCTCATTCTTATACTGTCAAGAGAGCGCAAGATTTTGCATTATGTTGTCAAGAGAGGCTTCAATGAAGTTTCACATCTGTCCAATTTTTATGACATTGTTCTAGTTAATCAAGACTTCCTGTATTCTGCAATGCGAGGTGGAGGACCATCTGATATTGTGCTCTTTTTATATCCGTCTTATAATTGTGAACCATATCATCCACCAATTGTTCTGACATTCTCCAAATAATAGAGTTATTATTTACGTTATTTCTAATTTTATAGTAACTTTCTGCAGTAACTTCAGTTAGGCTTTGTGTACTTCAGTAAATGTTAATTGAGTTCTTATGAAGCTAAAGTCTGTCCAAGTTTCAGAAACCATTCAAGACAAATGCAATCACTCATATATATACTGGACACATTGTTTTGTTGACATGATTTTGAGCAAGATCAGCATAAAGGTTTTCTCTGTATATTGGACTAACGTTCGTAGCGAAGGATATGCATTAGTTTCTTCTTCTTCTTTTTGGGTCTCGATTGGATTGGTTGATAGTGTTGATTGTGCAAGTGGAACAAGAATATGGTCCCGGCATTGATTAAGTCTAATTAAGGAAATCTATGATTTTTTTGTTTGCTTCTGTATTCGAGCTATTTCTTAAATCTTTGCTGTGTTTTTTTTTACTTCCTCAACCAGGATTTTCGGAGTCGTGATGGTAGAAAGGGCTTGGGTAAGGACAGGAAAGCTTGTTGTTACCGATTTTGTCTCGAACAGGAAGTAAGTTCACTGATTTTGATTGCATCTTACCTACCTACCACAACAAAAATATGGGGGTCTTCAATATGTGACCAGCAGGGCTTGATCAGACCTTGCGGTCCATATCTCAAATTTAGTAGCCCAAAGTAAAATTTAGCTATTTTTCCTTAAAAGTGCACTTTCTTTCCGAAAGACGGCTTTAACGATAAGGATATGCATTAGTTTCTTCTTCTTTTTTTTGGGTCTCGATTGGATTGGTTGATAGTGTTGATTGTGCAAGTGGAACAAGAATATGGTCCCGGCATTGATTAAGTCTAATTAAGGAAATCTATGATTTTTTTGTTTGCTTCTGTATTCGAGATATTTCTCAAATCTTTGCTGTGTTGTTTTTTTTACTTCCTCAACCAGGATTTTCGGAGTCGTGATGGTAGAAAGGGCTTGGGTAAGGACAGAAAAGCTTGTTGTTACCGATTTCGTCTCGAGCAGGAAGTAAGTTCACTGATTTTGATTGCATCTTACCTACCTACCACAACAAAAATATGGGGGTCTTCAATATGTGACCAGCAGGGCTTGATCAGACCTTGCGGTCCATATCTTACGTGCCGCTCAATTTGATTAGTTTGTTGGTTGCTCATCATCATCTTGTTGTCTGGTAGACTTCTTTGGTGGATTGCTTTCGGAACTTGGTAAACTGCCTTGGTGGTTATTTCAGATTGCCTAGGATTTCTGCACGACATTAGTGAATTGTGTGAAGACTGGTTGATATAGATTACCTTGAAAATACTAATTATGGTGGGATGTAGATTCTTATTTTGCATGTGTTAGTCATTTATCTTAACAATTTAAGCATTGGATAGAAAAATTTTAGGGAAATTGTATCTGTGGTATTTGGAAAAAGCAAAAGGCCTTGACCAATGTTTTCTTATGGTACTGGACTAATCCTGCATTGCTTATACTATTCTTGGTTTGTTCACCCAACTTTGGTTATTGGTGAATTGGACTCATTACATATCTGCATCTATCAAGTGTGGTTATTGTTGACATACTTGTGTATCTTTCTGTTGGAGTGAATGTTCAACTCTTACTAATTAATCAATGCAGCTCAGCTAGCCTCTAAAATAGCATAACCATGGGATTGTTATAGCCGTTTGCAGGAAATAATGATACTCATTGTAATATTGAGCCCAAAAATCTCAAACAAATTTATCCAGGCTTATACTTGTAAGAATCCATAGGTACATATCGTAGATCCTTTGTTGTAAGTCTAACTATGGCTGAAGTATACCATATCGCTAACACAAAATTTTAGTCCTTTTGCAGCATTGGGCAACTAGTGCTGTTAACAATAATTCTCTCTTGTTGTTAATTGCTTGCACAAATAGTGCCGTTGATATTTATTAATTTCCACCGGACACCTGTGAATCAAGGTCATTTTTAATGTTTGGCTAATAAATCTTCTGAACAGATCAATTTTATGATCAATTCTGTTGTCAAGTCCTTCCCTGTTTTAAAAAGTAACAAAGACTAAGTGTAAGTATATGCATATTCTTTCGCCTATTGTGCACTGTTTGAACATAGGAAGGCATGGAGTCATGGACATTGGACACACCACAATTGGTGCCATGTCCATGTTGTCTGCTGGATACATATTGGATACGGCTCAAAAACTCAAAAATAAACTAGGACACAACAAATTAAGCGCCATCTCTGGGTTACCATGCCCGTATCATGTTGTATTACATCTAGTAAACTATACTCATATTTCTGACATGCATAGCATATATAAGGTACTGAGAGTTGCTGTATGTAGAGCTATATATCGTAGGTTTCAATCTACAATTTATGTAGCTATCTCAAACTTCTATCAGAGTCTCTGGATGCTCTAACTTTGATCGATCTGATCTTATTGATGAAATTAGTGAGACACAAATAAATTCATCAAGTTCCAATGCTTGAGTCTATCGTGGCATGCATTGTCCTTATTTCACAAAACATTAGAGAAATCCAGTGAGAATCTGCACTATTTCTATGTTTATAAAGTATATAAGCTCTAAAATTAACTCATCAGATCAATTTATTTATGAAAGTTATTGATTGATTCCAACCTTTGGAATTGAATTACTCGCTGCTTGTGAAATTTGTATCTGGCGCCAAACTTACTGTTGTAGGATAATAGTTTATATTGGAGACTCGTCATTCCAATAGTGTAAGGCCAGTTTTCCTAGTCAGAATGTACTCTCAGTCATAGTAAGAAGTTTTTAATTTATTATATTTCTCTAGATTCCACTCATCAACCAAGAATCTGACAGATTTATCTCTGCTCTTTGTTAATCTTTTCTTCTGTATCCTTTCATAACTGATTCTTGTGCTGAAGACTTGCTACCTTAAATTTACAGGTAAATCAGGATATATGCTGAATTGTTTTCCATCTTTCGCTCAATGTAAATCAGGATCTAAGATGCTATGCTGAACAAGAGTGACATACGAGTAATACCGTGCAGGTAAACCTGGATTCATGTCGATTTCTAATTATTAGTGGTACCAAATGGACTCAAACCTAAGTGGAAAGCATACATGCATTTTCAAATGCTGAATTTCTTAGAATAGTATTTAGTACTAATGCATATCGAAATACATGACTTGGCACCTATATTGCAGTGAAACAAAAATAATTATGTCTGTATCCGTATCGTATCCGTACATGTGTTCCTATCAACGTCCATATTTGTGTATCATAGGTAACTATGCTTGTGTTGGAATTTAAAAAATCGTGTATAGGGAGGATACTTGGAACGTCGACCACGGAAACCCACAATGACACGAACACGATCCAGCTTTTCAAGAGCTAAGCACATATCAACAAACATATATGTGGTGGCTTCAACCATCTGGACAAGTCCCAAATTTTATATGTGATAATAAGATTGAAGACGATATGTATCGATTTCTTTGCCCCAAAGAACTGATCCCTTACAACTTCTCAAGAAGGAGATTAATTAGAATAAGAACTGATCCCTTACAACTTCTCAAGAAGGAGATTAATTAGAATAAGATCGTAAATATTCTTAATTTAGGCTTTACAAAATCTTAAATTAGCCCAACAAATTCAAGCACTTGATTCTTGATGAAACTTACCACAAAATCCAATTCAAATCTGCTAAAATCAGCCAAAAGCAGCTAGATCCGGGCTGGAATTTTGATCCCTGCATACCTCCTCCTCGGGAAAACCTAAAATTTCGTCGAAATTCTGGTTAGCCAACCCAATTTTGGTCATCGACTCGGGCCAGTTCCCATTCTACACCTCTTCGCGCGACCTCTCGTAGGGTGAAATAACTTCTCAAACTCCCCTCTAGTATGATGAGAGGGTATTGGGTCCATGGCTCCTCAAGCAAACTTCATGTTTGTCTTCCTGCGACAAAATTTTGTTTCTTAAGATAAGTAACGAAAATAAGTTGGAACCATAACTCAAGCAAACTATGATGCAGGCTACTTATGTACCATTCCAATCTATTGTCCAGCTGTGTGTTATTTTTGTTACTTTCTCCCTTGGAACCATAACTCATTACTTTGGCAGGACAATCCTTCATGGAGGTGCAAAAGTAAGTTGGTTCTTCTTATAAATAATGTAGTTTATGTTTGTATATATCAGCCTTGAAATATATATCAGTCTTGTTTCCAATTGTTAAAGCTACTTCAACTTGGTAACTGGTCATGTAGTAACAAATTGCAATTACAATATCATATAGTATAAGCTAGTTGGAGGTTGGGGCATAATTTTTTTCATATTATTAGAAGGCTAGTTGGAGGTTGGGGCATAATTTGGTATTTGTTGCATCAAGTAAATTCCTCCAAAAGACTATCAAGGTCAACTGAAGTCTGTTAGGAAAGATACCAATTTTCATGGGGTACTTGATTCTTCTATCTATTCCCTGTAATGCAGTTTTTGAAATAAGTTTTGTGGTTTTCTCTGTTGTGTTTGTTTTGGTTATTTGCTTGTTGGTAAACTAGCAAAAAAAAATTTATTTGAATCATCTATGTTCCATACAACCTGCAAAAATGATCTTAAAGCTGTTGGTTACTTGCTTGTTGATAAATTTATTTGAATCATCTATGTTGAGACAATGAAAAATTTGGACTTTGTTATGACCAGAATAGGTGGTGGGATATTGGTCATCCAAATTTGATCTTTTATTTGGTAATACTTGAGTCCAATTTGCTAATCAAGCTTTTATTGTTCATTAGCATTAGATTGACTAGTCGCAACCAGACAATTCAATCTGTTAAAATTATGTACAATAACCAATTTCCTGTCTATCATTAATCTTTAGCATAAATGTGGGAGACGAATACTTGCAAAGTTTTTGAAGTTTCAGCATAGTAGCTGCTTATATAGAGAGAAGCTGCTCCAGATCATTGGGTTAAACTGATCTTAGTGGTAAACAAGCTCAAGTAAGTTTATTGATTTTGGGGAAGCATTTGTTGGTTTATCCAACTTCTAAAATGCGAGCTTCTTGTAAATGGGCATCCTTTGCTGCTTGGTTGCCAGTAAACAGCTACATAAACTAACAAGTGACTGGGGAGGATGGTGCCACCACCGACATTGATGATCCTATCAGAAAGAAAATGTTCGATTGCAGCATATACGTAAAGGAAACAAGTACAAAGTATATATGGGGTAAGTTTTTAGTGTTCATACAAAGCAGGATGTGTAAGAAAGATGCTAGCAGTATGAGAACCATCATGATGTCGATGTGCATTTCCTGAACCTTTCTTATTGTTGGGCTTTTTCTTGGATCTGTAGGGGGACTTTGGCACTTAGTATTTTTATCAAACGAATTTAGCAACGAAACTCATGGAGATAAATTGGTTTAACTATTTTTGCAGGAAAGTGTCTCTCTCTCCATACCTTCAAATAAATTTATTTGAATCATCTATGTTGAGACAATGAAAAATGATCTTAAAGCTGAGCGTCTTGAGCAAGAGGCTCGACATACGGAAGAGCTCGAGAGGATGAAGAGTGAGCTTAGCACTGAGCTCAAAGCACAAGTTGCAAGTATGTTCGTGGGTGCTTTCCGCCTTCCTGATATACTCAAGTAAGTCTCTGTCGTAAATTACTTTTCCATGAATCTGATGTCCCAATTAACTTATAACTAACCATATTTCTGGCTTATTCATTTGTTTCCAGGTAGCCAATGCTGCTGGCAGCCATGGATGTGTGGATCGGTTTATGGATGTGGAAAATAAATATATATGTTTTGGACTTGTGTAAAAAGTCGTAGATTTTATTTTGTTTCCAGGTAGCCAATGCTGCTGGCAGCCATGGATGTGTGGATCGGTTTGTCAATGGATGTGGAAAATCAAATATATATGTTTTGGACTTGTGTAAAACGTCGTAGATTTTATTTTGTAAATTAAGTGAATGCTTGCTGATGTAAAACTTGATGGGAACACTCTAAGTGATGTAAGACTTGGATTTTATTTTGTGAACAATGGGATATTACCTTTAAATATGTTTTATAGAAATTATTTTGTTAATGTTGTGGCTACCATATGCATTTTCGATTAAATAAAATAGTTCTGTATGAATTTTTGTTGTATATAAAATTCAATTATATATTTTATATATAAACAGGAAATTAGTAATTCCCATAATAATTTAAATAATTGTTAAGTTTTTTCGCACGATTACAGTACTTTTTAAAATTTTGTCCCTTATTTATTAGGACGAAATATATCTGTTACAAAAACTTATTTTTTGGGACAAATTAATAAACCGTCACACAAAAGCATAAATTTGAAAACTTTTGAGACATTTTGCCTAACCGTACTTTAACAGCAATTAGGACGGTAATATCCGTCCCTAAAGTTTTTGCCACGCCACCCTAATAGGACCGGCCATTCCCGTCCCAAAGGTCGTCCTAAATATTTGTTAGGACGGTAATTGCAGTTTTTAAGACGGTTTTTTGTTGTCCCCAAAGGTCACTTTTTTGTAGTGCAAGTTTTTAGGATTTGTCATTACTTCTCAGGGTATCCATATTAATCCTGATAAAGTTAAAGCAATTCTTGAAATGCGTCCTCCTCGTAATCTGAAAGAACTTCGTGGCTTTCAGGATCGTATTGCTTATATCAGGAGATTTATATCTAATCTCTCTGGGAGATGTCAAACTTTCTCCCGTCTATTAAAGAAGGGTGTATCATTTTTTTGGGATGAAGCGTGTCAGAAAGCCTTCAATGACATCAAGCAATACCTTACAAATCCACCTGTTCTGGTACCTCCAGTGGTAGGAAGACCATTTTTGCTATATGTTCGTGCCTTGGATCATTCACTTGGTGCTCTTCTTGCACAAAAAAGTAATATGGGGCATGAACAAGCAATTTATTATCTTAGCCGAATGATGGTCAGAGCTGAACACAAGTATACTCCTGTAGAAAATAAATGTCTGGCCTTAGTTTTTGCTGTCCAAAAGACAAGACATTATGTGACAGGACATACTATTCATGTCATCTCCAGAATAAATCTCATTCGGGTATTGATGAGAAAACTGAACATTCTTAACTCTAGGTTAGCTACCTGGGCAATGTTGCTCACTCCTTATGACATGGTTTATGTACCTCAAAAATCAGTGAAGGGTCAAGCATTAGCTGATTTTTTAGCTGCTCACCCTATACCTGAAACATCGAAGTTATATGAGGACATTCCAGATGAAGTCGCGGATTGTAACATGACTTTGAAGGATGATATATGGCAATTATATTTTGATGGAGCATCACGGGTTGGACCTAAAGATAATATTGTCTCTGGGGTAGGAATCGTCTTGATTTCTCCTGATAAAATGGTCATATACCGTGCCTATTCTCTCAATGAGCCATGCTCTAACAATGTAGCAGAATATAATGCTTTGCTGATTGGTCTCCAAGTAGCAAAACAATTGGATATTGAGTTCCTAGAAGCTTATAGAGATTCTCAGCTGATTGTTAATCAAGTTAGAGGGACTTATGAAGTCAGAAATCCTGATCTGATCCCTTATCATCAAGTGGTAATCGAGTTGGTCCTTTTATTCAAAGGATTCTTCATCGAATTCGTACTACGTTCTCAGAATGTGGAAGCTGATGCTCTTGCTAGCTTAGCTGCAGACTTGGCTGTTCCAATTCGAAGACAAAATACAATTACTTTGTTGGACCGAGACTTATTCTGTGCCAAGAATAATCTGTATATTGAACAGAGTTATACTACAGAGTCAAGTTCCCAGCAGAGGGATTGGAGAAGTCCATTCATTGATTATACGGTTCATAGGATTTTACCTGAAGATCCAAAAGAAGCTGCATCAATTAAGAGACGATCATTTCGATTCTATTATGATTCATCTTTACATATATTATATCGTCGTTCATATGATGGACTCTTGCTGCGTTGTCTCTCAGAAAGAAAAGCTAAACAGACACTCCGTGAGGCTCATGATGGTGTCTATGGTGCTCATCAACCAGGTCCGAAGTTACAAGATCGTATTCGAAGAATGGGGTATTATTGGCCTTCCATGATAGCAGATGCTGTGGATTACGCCAGAAGGTGTAAAGCATGTCAGATTCATGCTGAATTTATTCATCAACCTTCTGAATTTCTACATCCTACAGCAGCTTCTTGGCCCTTCGAAGCTTGGGGTATGGATATCTTTGGTCCGATTAACCCTCCTTCTGTTAAAGGACATCGGTTTATATTGGCTATAACCGATTACTTTTTCAAGTGGACAGAAGCAGTTACCCTTACTGAAGTGAAAACATCTAATGTGATCAGCTTCATCAAACACCATGTCATTTATCGTTTCGGGATTCCTCGACGGATAATTCATGACAATGGACCACAATTTGCCAGTCAGGCATTTTATCAGTTCTGTGATAAGAATCGAATTCAAAATCTGGCTTCTACGACTTATAATCCAGCTGCTAATGGTTTAGCCGAAGCTTTCAACAAGACAATCATTAAACTTCTCAAAAAGTTTGTCTCTTCTAATAAACGTGATTGGAATGAGAAACTTGGAGAATGTTTATGGGCTTATCGAACAACAGTCCGAACTCCTACTGGTTTTACACCATTCTCACTGGTTTATGGATGTGAGGTTGTCCTTCCATTGGAAATCCAGATTCTATCTCTTCGAATAGCTATTGCTAATGAGCTAACTATAGAGAATAATGATCGCTTACGACTCCAAGAACTTGAAGGATTGGACGAGAAGCGTCTTCAAGTACAACAGCATATTGAGCTATATCAAGCCCGTATATCTTGAACTTTCAAGCGTAAAGTTAAAGAGAGGATATTCAAGGTTGGCGAGCTGGTATTAGCTGTTCGAAGACCGATGGTGATGACTCACAAAAGCAAAGGAAAATTCCAAGCAAAATGGGAAGGTCCTTATGTAATTGAGACCGTGTTTTCCAATGGCGCCTATCGGTTATCTAAGCCCAATGGAGATATACTCATGATGCCGATCAATGGCAAATTTCTTAAGAAGTACTATGTATAAAAAAAGACAGAATGAAAATAAAATTTCTTTTATTATTATTTTTGTTCTGAACAAAGGATTAAGGACGAGGACCACTGCCTTCCTTATTAAATACATAGTCGACCAATGCATCGAAGGCATCGTTGCCTGAATTCACAAAAAACTTGTAGGCGGCCATCCTCAGTGCCTCTTCCTCAGGAGTTTTCCCCGACTCTACTAAGAAAGCGAGGATGTCTTGTGGTGGCTTGGGAGTAGAAGAGCCTTCGCCTATTTCGGTTGGGCCTGACACAATTGGCTCAACGGAGCGCGTCTCGATGACGTCCTCAACCTTCATGGAGACTTCATTCTTTTGCTGCACATCCTTAGAAGACATTTTCAATAGAGGAATGGAAACAAGAATGAATCTTTACAAAGAGTTCTCATCTATTTATAGGGGAAAGCTATTAATGGATTGGTCTTGGAAATTGAAACAACTTGTCATTCCCGAAAAGACCTGTTCATTCATTACGGCAGATTCATTCATTTAATTGTAGAATTGAATTGACCTTTCGTTTCCCAAAAGAAACGCTGGTTCATTCATTCTTTCATTGATATTGGCATATATCCTTAACGACATCTGTTTTCTTATTCCCCAGCTACTAATGTTTGGTTAAGCTGATTATTTATCTCTTTGGAGAGAAATTTTAATCTTCTATCTTATTAGTTGATTAAAAAGTTGGACTCATTATTTATCATGTTCATTTGACCTCTGAATAAATATTACATATGCTTGTATTTCCTATCTATCATGTTCATTTGACCTCTGAATAGATATTAATCTATTTTTTTGAGTTATTACGATCTGTCATGTCCATATTACCTCTGATAGTATTGTATAATCTAAATAAGAAAACGAGATTTTATTATCTATCATGTCCATATTACCTCTGGATAGATACAATTTATTATGTTTTGAAGACTTATCATGTCTATATTACCTCTGATAAGTATTTTCTATCTCATGCCTATTATTTAATTGTAAAATAAATGATAAGATCACAAAACAAATATTTTATTCATTTCTTGGATAAGATAAAAGGTTACAAAAGCTCCTTATTTTTCTAAGGTGGAGCAGAAACATCTTAAAGTAATTTTTGCAGTTCTGCCAGTCGCCTATCACGAGGGCTCAATACTTTCTTAGTCGCTTCAGCATGTCGAGCTTCGGTAGTGCAAAGATTAGAAAGTCTAGCGAAGCTGATTATCAAATTATCCTTGGCTTCATCAAGGGTCTTGATAGTTGATTCGGCTCCGTAGGCCTGTTCTTCTAAAATAGAGACCTGAGCAAGGTGCAGATTTCGAGCAGCGATCATATGTTCCCTCTCTGCCTTTAAGCGAGCCAATTCAGCCTCAACTTCTTGGATTTTATCATTCTGCTGAATCTTCTGGTTTAAGGTGTCATAGGCTGCTCTATGATCATCCAGCTCGGGTTGTATTCCAGCTAAAAAGGCTTTCTCTTTGGCAACCTTTATACTATAATCATGGAGAGCTTCATTATATCTTGTCTCCCGATCAAGATAATCAGCCGTCAAGGTGTCATACTCTTCTTGTATGAGACTTTCAACAGTCTCACTTGACAACTTAAGGTACTCTCGGATGGGTTGTTCAAGACCCTCCACAATTTTCTCTAATATTGCTGCTCTCCCCATATCATTGAATATAGCAACGTTCCTGATGGTAAGAGCCATAGACGCTTTCAAGCTCTCATAACTGAGACCCTTATTCAGGACCATCTTGATTAGGGTCGCCAAAGTTTTATAAAAAGTTTCAGTATGAATCTCAACTAGGAGATTCATTTCTATGCTTGAACTTGGCATCGCGGCAATATCTACTAGATCTCTTCTTTGGAGACTAGGAACAGATGTTGTTGGTGTGACATCAGATTGAGATGAAGCAATTCTTATTACTGTTGTCACAGCCATTTGGTCCCTAAGAGCTTCAGGGATTGTGTCTTTAACATTTGCTGATGTCGTTGCTCTGATAGCAGGCTGAGATGAAGCCATTGTAGTTACTGCTATCATAGTCAACTGGTTCCCAGCAGCTTCAGAATCAATGTCTTTAATGTTAGTTACTCCACCCGTTTCTGGAGCTGAAACTACTAGAGTTTCAGTGGCGGTGATAGGTACAGGTGGAATGATGATGGTGGCAGCTGACTCAAGTTCATGCATACTCTCCTCCGAAACTTCTACAGGATCAGTAGTAATAGCAGAGGGTGCTATCACAACATTCTCAGTTTCGATTGGTAATTTGACTATGCCTCTATCATATCCTTTGATTTCTGGCTGTTCAGGCTCTGGAGGTACTTCAAGTTCTTCATCGAGGCTAGTTCCTCCCTCAACAACTGCTTCAAGGTCTGCAGTTGGTTTTTCTGCAGCTTGTTCTTTTTCTCGGTCATCAATACGAGAAGATAATTTGGGTTGAGCCTCTACTTCAACCTCTGTTTCAACCTCTGCTTTAACCTCTGTTTCAACCTCTGCTTCAACCTCTGTTTCAACCTCTGCTTCAAGCTCTTTCTGTACTTCTTGTTGCTCATCTTCTTGTTGGATTACTTCTACTTCGTCTGAAGAAGTACTCTTGAGGAGGAGGAGGAGGAGCCACAGGCTTTGGTGTAATGATGGTATCTACAAAATGAACAAAATAAGTTAATATACAAAATCATGATACATAATTCCGTATAGGTTTTGCGTAGTACCTGGAATATGTGCGTTTTGTTCAAGGTATGAATCATAATCACCATCCCAATCATCATCGTCAAAGTTGAGTGTCGGCTCGTCTGATGGGATACGGTCTCGATCAGCAATGTGTGCAGCAGTAGCATCCTCCGTAACTTGTGCCTTTCGTGGCAAAGATAAATGGAGTGAGGAGCTAAGGCGTCCAGGAGATAAAAAATTTACAACTTCTGATGTTGTTGCTGGTTGAGGTGTTGAAGACCCTTCTCCCGGATGGACTAAATGGGAAGCAACAAGTTGGTCCTCTTCGACCGAGATGTCATCTTCTGGAATAAAGGCTTTGGGTTTGGAAGGCCCTTTAGTAGTAGTCTTCTTCTTCTTCTCAGGAGACTTCACTGGAAAAATGGTAGCTGTAGTTTGCTTTCGTTTGCGGGTTTTTCCAATAACTATTGGTCCCACGGCTATCTCACCAGCTCCTCTAGGAATTACTGCCAGAAATTCATCTATAGCAGAAGTATTATCTGGTACGTCAGGAGTTATTCTGATGGGTTCTTCAACATTTCCCTCCTGGGCCTATCGCAGACTTCCTTGCATGCTATAACCGTCTTCGAAGGAGCGAATGGATGTATAAAAACGAGCATAGGAGTGAAGTATCGTAGCTCAGTTGTACTAGTGGCTGTAGATATGGTGAATCTAGCACCAGTACATACAGTGCTGAAATATCTCCATGCTCGTGCACCGTCAATCAGCTTTCCATAATGATAGAAGCTGGTGGAAGGATTGCCAACGTGAAGTTGGTCATATCCAAACTGGCGAGCGAACCTACTTGGTAGGTAAGGCTCAAACGCGCAGTAATCTTCATTCATGTACATCAGATGGAAGGGTCTGATGTACGCCAGCCATCGGAAGACAGATCTTGGCAATAAAGCTGATTTATCTACTCTATCTTCAAATTGCACGCCAAGGCAGTCGGCTGGAACTGGTGGCCTTGTGTAGAAGAAGTTCCAGCCGTGAGAGTAATTTAATGTTGCTCGGGTGTCTGCCACCGTTGTAGCTCTCTATGCGGATTTGCTAAATTTTTGGAGGAAAATTCTCGCTTCATCCTCAGGGCCCGGTGGCAGCAAATTGCAATTGTGGTATAGTAACCAACCCATCAGATAGGTGTAGGGTTGTTCCACCCTTGAAAAATTGTCTCGATGAGGAGCATTATTAATCAGCTCTTCACCGAAAGTCCGTAGACCTGCATTTATTCGACATACCATTGCCGACAGCAGGTTGATTCTGTTTTTGAATACTAAACGTACCGCTGGCCACAACACGATACGGTGAATCCTGTCCATGGTACTGATCCTTGGCACGACCAATCTTTGTAGCCATAAGGATAGAAAGCCTGCCAGCAAGGCCTTCTTTGACATCTTCTGACTACCCTGCCTCATGTAGCTTAAAGCCTCGGTCCCCGCAGGGATGTCTCCGGTTTTGGTAGACAGATATTGGTCGCGAGCTTTCTGTGAAGCCATCAACTCTTGGATTACATCTGCAGGAATTTTTGAGCAAGGTTTAATGTTTTGAGTTTTGTCTTCTCGAAACCTCCTCTTCTCAGTCTTGGATACTCTATTTTCATGGTAAAATAGATAGGTTGTCCATTTGGTTATGTATGCCAAATATGACCCAGTTTCGTACATACTGGTACAAATCAGATAATGGCACATAAGTTCTTCATAGACTTGCACCATTTCAGGGCTCTTCTCTCGAACTTCTGCTAATTCCCGATTGGAAGGAATGTATTCTTCATAAGGGAATTCGCCATCGGCAGCTTCGAGATGAATTGCATCTCATGCAAAGCAAGGCCCATTTCGTCGTATGGAGTTGCAAAAGTTCCTGTCGAACTCATATACAATTCCAGTAAAGCTAGGTATAAGTTGCTGTTCGGTGGGATGCCATAACTGGTAGAGGCGACCGCTTCATACAGGCCAATATCGTCTAATTCTGTTTTAAAATGCTTCATGACCCAATTACTGATCTGAATCCAGTTACTACTGTAAGGGGTTAGCCACCCTGTCAACCTAGGGTTGTTTTGAGGATATAAGACTCCTTCCCTTAGAAATTTATTTATGAACATGGGAATTTGTATCGGCTGGATGAGAAGTGAGTCCTCACTCGGAGTAAACCCGGGAAATAGACCAGAAAATGGAATGACACCACCACAGGGAGTGCTAATGTGATAACCCATGTCATTTGCTCTCTCTCTTCGGAAAATGATCCTACCCGATCTACCATAGCTATTGGGAGTCAAATTCCACAGCATTTGACGGTGATGGCTAGCATGGACGAAAGCAGATAAAGGGTAATCCCTGTCCATGTCAGGGAGATACATCACCCTTTCTCCAGATCTAAATACCCAAGCTCCTTTTTGGGATGAGTCTGCGATTTGAAATCTATCACATCCCCGAATAAGAAAGCCGGCTTCAATAATTGTTGATTGTCCAGTGATACCAACACTTCTCCGTCGATCATGGATAACAGCATCCTATCTCCTTGGGCAGATATCAGCTGTGCTCTCGCTGTAGGGTATTCGGGGTTGGATTGAAAAAATTTGACATGAGATAAATCGTCCAGATAGTTCGAGCCCACCATGCCCGCTGATGAGCCAAAAACTTCCTCAAGAGGATGAGCTTGTAAATCCACTAACAAAAGGAAAAAAGATCAAGTTAGTGAGAAATCTAATATGAAGTTTTATGAGTAAAGACATTGACTTTTACGCTTACTAAAATTGATTAAAAATTTTAAAGTGTAAAAAAGGTCTTTGTTTTATAAAGTTTTTTTTTTTCATTTTACGCTAGCACATGCTAAGTGAGCGTATTTGAAAAATTTTACGCTGGCATGAATAGACATGAGCGTAATTCGGATTTTACGCTAACACATGCTAATGTGAGCGTATTTGAAAATTTTACGCTACCATGAATAGACATGAGCGTAATTCAAATTTTACGCTGATACGTATAACGTGGGCGTATTTCTTAAATTTTATGCTGGCATGAGTAGACATGAGCGTAATTCGAATTTTATGCTGACACGTATAACGTGGGCGTATTTCTTAAATTTTTTACGCTGACACGTACAACGTGGGCGTATTTTGTTATTTCAGTTTCTACGCTAACACGAATGACGTGGACGTAAAATCTGAAAGTTTGGATTGTCTTCTTCTTCTCCGATGAATGTTCCGGCCAAAAGATAGGGTTTTACCCTTCATAGATGGAGCTACGGTGGGATTGGGTTGTCGGAGTGGTGTCGATGACCGAATGGGAGTTTGTTCACGGTCGGCCGATGAAGAGTCAACGGCGGGTTTCTTCCCCTTGTTGCCGACGGCGATTTTCTTAGGATCCATCGAGTTAAAGTGAGGGAGATTTCGAAGAAATGGGGGCAAAGTGATTCGGGATTGCAAAGAGACAAGTAAAGTCCTTATCGAACTCGAAAAGCTCTATTTATAGAGATTTTGAATCGGTTCAAATTCTCTATTTTTACGCCGATTGTTGGAAATCCCTATTTTTACGCTGACTCTTGGATATCCCTATTTTTACGCGAATGACCGCTGGATATCCCAAATTTTACGCTGACTGGTCAAAACCCGAATTTTACGCTTCTGTTCAAAGTATTTCAAATTTTGAAAATATTTGAAAACTTTGAAGGGAGTTTTTTAGGAGCGTAAAAAGTGCTTCATAGACTGAGTCAAAGAGATAGAGCTTTACACTCAAAATGAGTTATTTTACGCCAATTACTTTACGCCAGGGACAGATCAGCTACTTTACGCCAGGGACAGGTCAGCTACTTTACGCCAGGGACACGCCAACCACTTTACGCCAAGGACAGGTTATCAAATCATGCATTTAATGTAAAGTGATAATGGGTCTGACATAAAGATCTACTGACAGCGTATAACACAGAATTCGAAGGAATTTGTTTTACACAGAAACCAATATTGTCGTTTAGTATGTGGACTGAGCTATTTTATGCTCACAGGATGGCTTATTTTACGCATGAATACTATATGAGCTTTTTACGCTCAAAGTTGACGTGTGCATAAAGTTTATTTGGGCTACTTTTATGCTCAAGGTTGTTTTATCAACCACTTTACGCGAGAAGTCCATTTTAGGGCTATTTTACGCCTAGTCTACTACTTTACGCTCAGAGTATATTTGGGTTATTTTTACGCCCGATCCTTCCTGACTACTTTGGAACGTGGTTTTCCTACGTGGCTTTCATGCCACATATCTCGAAGAACGTGTGTACGTGCATCCTATTCTTATTGAGATAATGGGACACGTGTCAACGTATGTAGAGGATGACTTCAGTTATGGGTGGCAGTTACTAGCATAAAGACAGGACTTTGCTGAGTTTTACGCACAAAAAGCCAAATCTATAAATAGACTTTTTTTATATGAGACACATAGAGAGAGACAAAGGAGAATACATAGAGATCAGAGCGCAGAAACTTTGATTTTTCAGAGCATTCTTCTTCAACCTTTCTTCCAGAACAGAGTGAAGCAAAGCAGAAAAGTATTCGATCTCGCTATCAGTGCCCAAGTGCGTCGATACATTTCTGGTGACTTAGTTCTTCCAGTTGTTCATCTTCTAGCAGTGATCTTCAGCATCATCGTATGGTCCAAGGAACAAAGTGATCGCCTTCAGATCAGATTTCCATAGCAATACTTCCCAGATCAATTAAGTACTCTTTCAAGTTTTATTTTCAAAAGCCGATTTTCAGGCATTTTATTAAGTGAAATAGCGTAATAAATTTTATCGAGGAGGAGGAATGAAGTAGTGCATGTTGGGGATAAGTCTAAGCGAGTGAGTATCGTGTTTCGTAAGTTAGCGAGTAGCCTTCGACTAGAACGATACGGTCAGGAAAGGAAATTTATGATCGATCGAATAAGTACATAAGTAGACTTGGTTGGTCGATGATCGAATAGATGTTGAGGAACATGCCTAGTATAGTGATGCGGTAAGGCGATTGCAAGAATTCTGCAACACGTGAGAGCTACGAATAGTAGAATGACCCTAAGAGTTGTGTCGTAGATCGGTTTGAGTTACGGTTAGACTATGTGTGTGTTTGAGCACGCGATCTATATTACGAAATGAACTAGTCCGGATTGATTCGAGAATTGAGTAAAGGATTCGTACTCGGTCGAGAATAGGAGATGAACGTATCGTTAGAGACCTTGGGTCAGAAAGATTGTTGCCTTTGAGCATCGTAGACTCAAGTGGACCTCTTGTGTCGGAAGAGATTAAGCATGATGTCTGGATAAGTTACCTAGAGGGGGTAGCCCCAGACGCAATGTATGGATAAAGCGAGAGAATGTGAATCATATATGGATAGTTGTGTGCGAGACTTAGTGCAAATGGTAGACAAAGGAATTCAGGACATGTTGGATGTAGTCCATGTCGTTAAGGCAAAATGTTATGAATGATTGGATGAAAGACTTGAGTTATGTGAGAGATAGACAACGGTTGGGTGAATAGGCGTTGCGGAGACTTGTTGCGATTAGTTGTGCAATGACTTGATGCAATATGAGTGTTAGGAGGCCAGCGAGAAACTTATGGGACCGAACTAATAGTTCTGAGTTAATTTATGTGCAGAGATGTTTGGAAGACGATCGCATGTTATGGGATACGACATACGAGAAGTATTTGAGAATATACGCTAAGATTTTATTGAGTCGAGTACGGAACGATGGGTGCTTGAGGATTTAAGTTGAGCTTGTTAGTTGTCTCGATATCCTACAACTAAGCTTGGCTGAAATGCATATATTGGTGGGATGACTAAAATATGTGTATGACCCAAACTAAGTTGTATGATTCCAATGATAGTAGCACGAGATCGTGAAACGATCTAGCGAGACACTTGGATTAAGTGTTGGTTTCGGTTCGAGGATGAACCTTGTTTTGAGTGGTATATTATGTAATGCCCCGCTCCGCACGGTGCATTATGATGAGTCGTTGACTCGAAGAGTTTCGTTGAACCGATGAAGTATCGATGCGAATCGATAAAAGTGTTATGTTGGCCTAAGGTAAGCCTTGAGTCGATTGGAATCTATGAATCGAATCGATGCAAAGGATAAGTCCCATTCAAGCAAGTACTGATTTTAGTTGATCTGGTGTGCAGGCTATGCTTTTATGCTGGACGATAAGAGGTTGGCATTTTGCCTTATTCAGAAAAGTGTCCGCGAAATCAAATCGTCGCCTTGCAACGGAGTGTGGCATGGGCACGATAGGCCAAATCAACCGAGTAGTTCAAAGGAATGACTAAGTCTGAGAGTTAGCTATACGACCAAGATATGGAAGCGAGCCGCTTCAGCTCGGCGAAATGACAAGGCGTATCGGCTTAAGGTGGGCGGGTTCTTGACTCTCTCTCCCTATTCTTCACGTTTAATAAAATATATCATTGTATGCGTACGATGTTATCGAGTTAACGAGCGTGGCTCGGCGAATAAAGGTCTTAGTGCGGATCGAACATTAAGATAGAACATTGAACAATTAAATAAGCGACGTGCACCAAGTGTACGAGTCACAGTAGGGCGGTGATGGTAGAACATTGAAAGACAATATCGAGATGTGCATCACGTGCATGCCTCCGAGAACATTGAACACTAAGTCTAGAACATTGATTATGGCGTTAAGCGTGCCCTCGTGCACGGAAGCTAGGAAATGAATAAGTACTAAGGAACTAGGCTATGTGAACAACTTATGTACGGAACATGTTGGATATACGTACGAGATGTCTAAGCCGTTGGGCATCGTGCATCAATACGGATGTGTTGGGGCATAATGCCGACGGAGCTTGAGATAGGGATGGTGAATTATATTTATGAGACGCAAATATGTTTATGGAACACGAGATTGGTTGGAATGATATGACTTGTATGTTATGGTACATATTGCCTGGTCAATGGGCTCGGATGGCCCGTGCACGGGTACGGCTTCCCTCAGACGGTTACAACCGGGGCACCGGGACCGTTCGGCCTAGGAGGGAATTATGTTTGGTATTTATGGTGTACATTATTCAGACGATTTGCGACCAGCCAGTGTTGTGATAAGATATGATATCAGTAAGTTTAGGATCCTTCGGATATTGGGCTAGCAACCCGTATCGAAGTGATCATAGGCTTACACATAAGAGATGCCAAGTCCATTACGGTACAAAACATCGTGACCTTCATATAGATAGGGTCGGTGGGCTGAGATAAGAATTGGATGCAGGCACAGGGTCTGCCACCCTTATGCATATGTCTAAGTTTATGGTTGGTTGGTTTGATGAATCGCATGATTGGTTATGTAAGTTCTAACCATTACAGGCTAGGCAAAAAGGGACGAAGATGTGCACGATCACTATGTTTATGTTCAGATTATGTCTAACTGTATCTGCTGCAGGAACACGGTATCGGACACATTTATAATAAGTTGCTATACGTTGAATATTTCCATGAAACCGATCCTAAGGCTAAATAAAAATATCACCAAATAATGATGCATGTTTCACTAAATATACTTAGTGTTTGGTTTGGGTACGAGCGGGTCTTGATCAGTGCGAAGCGAGGACGAAAGAACTAATCCCCTACTAGTTTATGTGCAGGTTCAGGTATGTTCGGCTCGAGGCGGAGCTTAGCTTGGACGTGCCATGGCATGGAGTCCTTGGCGTTCAAGAGGAGCTACCGCATAGGCGTTCGGACTTGCGACATGGAGATGTTCGGCCGAAGACTACTTGGTGGCTATAAAGAGGCATAATGTATGGAACAATGTAATCCTTTGTGAGCTGGAGAGATCATGAGCGTTGTAGCCAATTGGCATATTAAGTTGGGCTATTCAGAGCCTTTGTAACCTTCAGTTCATTATCAATAAAAAAGATTCTTGTTGTATACTCTGTTTTCCTTCCGC
Source organism: Iris pallida (assembly GCA_029216955.1). Classification (NCBI taxonomy): domain Eukaryota; kingdom Viridiplantae; phylum Streptophyta; class Magnoliopsida; order Asparagales; family Iridaceae; genus Iris; species Iris pallida. The sequence continues at coordinate 17,378,913 of JANAVB010021600.1, read as the reverse complement.
TGCTTATGTTATCAAATTGAGATAGTTCTATGTAAACCAGTTATCTTGCCTTGCACGAGCGCAACTCCAGGCTCGTACGGCATCACGCCCCAGCGAGGACGATGATTCGGGTAAAATCTAGTGAGGACGAACAATTTCTCGGATCGGGGCGTGACAGGGGCTACCCTATACTCCACCACAAGCCGCCAGCTGGCTATAACCTCTGTGACCCTGGCGAGTTTGGGACAGCTAGAAGAGAATTTGAGAACGAGGGAGTAGGGGAATGCGGTGGCCAGGGAAGCTAGTTCCTGGGCAGAGAATGGCACCGTCGGCATGGAAGATGTAGTCGGATACTCTACTTCTGAAAGGGAGACGTCCAGGATCATGGATCTCTGCTTGGAGGCCCTGTCCGGATGAAGGATGTCGACGAATGAAGGGGTCGAGCAATGAGAAGGGCCCAAAGAAGGATCGGCCGAAAGAAGGGGCACGCCGGCGGAAGCAAAGCCCAAAAGGGGTTGATAGGTGCCCGGAGAAAGAGGGGGCTGGATAGTGCCCAAAAGGGAGGATGTCACGCCCCGACCCGGAATCACCCGAATTATCGTCCCCGCAGAGGGCGTAATGCCGCACGAGCCTGGGATTGCGCTCGTACAAGGAAAGATGACAAGTTCTCAAATGGTTATCTTTGCGTTAATATTAACAACGAAAAAAAACAGATTATACGAAACAATTGTCTTTATTGATATTCGAAACTGAGATTACAAAGGCTTTCGATAGCCTAACAATATATGCCAAATTGGCTACAACACTCAGGTTCTCTCTTGTCCATAAAGGATTTTACCATTCCATATATCATGCCTTCTATATCTCGGTCGCATCAATCATGTTTCAAGTCCGAGCTTCAAGGCGATCGCATGCTTCAATACGCTTCGGCATTCCAAGCCTCAATGCGTTCAAGCGATGCTTCGCCGTGAGTCATCCATTCTCTGCACCCTGCATGAAAGTTGGTGGGGATCAGTACGTTCGTCCTCGCATATACTGATGCAAAGACCTTCTTTCTAAACCGACATTTAGTATTTATGTTGAATCATGCAACTTAGCTTATGATCTTGCTATGTTCTCCTTAGGGTCGATTTTATGGCATATTCGAAAGCAATAAAGTATGTTATCATGGCAAGCAGGTTATTCATGTTGAATAGGCAAACAGACAAGCAATCTCGTATTTGTTTCGTGGCGCAACTTCTTACCAAGTCGATGCACTCACCCTTGTACCGACGCAAGGTGAATGCGCCCCATTTATTTTTTGTCATATTATAAGTGCATCTCTAAGCATGATATATGTGTGCGGGATACATACTTGCCTACACTTTCGACCCATCGTTCCTTAGCTATATGAAGGTCGTTGGCGTATCTGTGCCGGAATGGACTAAAGGAGTTTCCTTACTTTCTTTTCTCTCCTTCTTTTCTTTCTCGAATTTGGGTAGCCTGGCATTTTACAGGTTGGGTTGCTATCCCAAACAACCGAAACTTTACCGCTGCATACCATCATTTATGGATTTTCATATCTCGCTAAGCGGTTGCTCATCGTCTTACGGATGTGCGCCTATCAAAGATACATTCCCTCCTAGGCCAAACGGTTCCGGGGCGCTCCGGCACTTAACCGTTCGAGGGAACACCCATGCACGGAAGATTATCACATTTAATCTCAAGTCCATCCCATTCGACCATGCAACGCCCTATTATTCAAGTAATCAAGCACTATTATTCAAACAAGCAAATATAGTCTTGAGTCCGAGGCTCAGACTTTATCATCTCGTATTCCTTCCATTTAACTTTCTATGTTCTTACATTTCGTACTTCGTTTCAATGTTCGATGGCATCATGCCTCAACTCAATGTTCGTCAATCGAACGACCCAAAGGTCCCGAACACCTTTCGAGGCATCATGTCACGTCTGACAGTTCTGTCACATTCATGCCACAACTGTATTCTTTCACAATGAAGCCATCTTTTATGATCTCATGCACGTAGGCACGTTTCGACACATTTATCATCTATCCTTTGCGTCATGCACTTGCTGCACGCATCGAAGTCGTATTTCCATGTTCTATGTCTTAGTGTTCAATGTTCGTGGCTTTCGCGCTCGCCTATTGTCTTTCAATGTTCTAGCTTTTCCAACTTGTGCGCGAAGGCACGGAATGGTTCGTGTACTAAGGCACTCACCGAATACAGTTATCCCATGTTATTGCGGCTTGCGCACCGATGTGTAAGAACCCTAGAGGGGGGTGAATAGGGTCAAACTAACTAATCAAGCACTTAGCACAAGCTAATGGGCAATTTAAAAAATAAGTGCAAGAGAAGAAACAAAACAATACCGATACCCGATGTATCCTGGTATCCTCCCTAGAGGCAATCTAGTCCCGGAACTCTCTCCGGATTTAATCCACTATTTGAGTAAATAGTTATACACGAGTTTGGATCCGAAGAACTCGCCAACTTCTTACACGAGAGCTTTAATCCGAAGGCCTCTCCGACTTCAACCGAGAGTTTGGATACGAAGTCTCTCCAACTTCAACCGAGAGTTTGGATACAAAGACTCTCCAATTTCAACCTTTCACAATAGGTTTTGATCTCCTTATACAATAAGATGAAGATCTTACTTTTCAACTCAATAACTCTAACACAATTTGTGGATGGCAAATGAAAGCTTTGTAGAGTTGTTTGTGGATAGGCTTTGGTGGTTTAGAAATTTTTAGGCTCAAAGCATCCACCTTGAATGAAGGGGTTCAAGGCTATTTATAACCAAAGCATTGAAAAGAGCTCAAAGGCAACTTTTCAGACAGCGACCGGTATACCGTCGGTATGGACCGGTATACCGTTGGTATGCCGGTCTGGAATTACAACGGCTAGAAATATAGCAGTTGGGATCATTAAATGCTCAAAATTCGACCGTTGAAATTTCATTATTGAACCGGTATACCGTCGGTATACCGATTTTGTAGACACAAAACTTTCTGTGACCAAAATCAATATACCGTCGGTATAGACCGGTATACCGTCGGTATGCCGGTTTGCATCCGAAAATGATCCATGGCTAATTTCTACCCTAGCTTTCGATTTTACCATCCATTTCTTGTGTTTACAATTATTCCTAAGACTCATTACAGACTCCAGATATACTTAGGCAGGTGCAGGCTTCTTCAGAGTCTTGTAATGATGATGGCATGGCTTGGCTTCTTCTTTTGATAGGTGTTGGCTTTTTCTTTGACGACAGCTGTCCAAAGATATCTAGTTTGTGAAAACTGAATACCTTTCGGGGGCTTCATGCCCGAACCCCGACGGAGGACGCTGCCCCCTCGACCCCCGTCCGCTGACCGGGCAGCGGAACCCCCGGTACGTGGCTCGAAGATGTCGTCGGGCGGTTCAGAGAAATCTTTGTGGAATACTATCGTCTTTGGTCCACCATGATTTCTTCATTGCATATGTCTATATTTGATCTTGCTGATTACTTTTCTGCAAATACATGTTAGACGAACAAAGCAATATACATGTAGCAAGAATGATAAGATAAAAGCACATTAGGACTATGCAAAGTTTAAGTATCAATGCTATAGTGATAGCATAAATATTAGTGAAATCATAATGTTAAACTTAATTGAATAACCATAATCAAAACATAGTTCTGATTTTGGTAGCTCAATTAAATTTAAGATATATATAATAAAAACTCATATCACTAATATGTAACACAATAAGCACACATCACCAAAGGTATATATATAAGTAGAAATGCTATAGTGATTGTATGAAGATTAGTGATAATAAAATGCTAAACTTAATAGATTAACCATATTCAAAAATATGATACAATCATTGGGCCAACACGAGGCGCTCGCATTTGCGATATCCAATGTTCCATATGACTCGTGCATTTGATGCACGTTTTATTCCAATTGTTCTAACTAGTGTTCGACACACACTACGATTTATCTTCCGATAGGACCACGCCCGTGGCGTCGATAGGTTAACTTAGCATACGATGATATATTTTGACTTAGGCATGAAGGAGTAAAAAGAAGAGTCAATCCTCCTACCTTGAGTCGATATGCCTTATCGTTTCGCAAAGCCGATGCGGCTCGATTTCCTAACTTCATTGCACGGCCAACTCTCCTGACTTATCCATTCGAGCACTTCGTACTTCATTGAATTATACGTCCGATTTGGCTTACCGTACCTCCCAGCCCGTTGTAAGGCGGTGATTTGGTTTTGCGGACCCTGACTGAATAAGGCAAAAGATCGACCTCTAATATTTTAGCGTAAACATATAGCCTGTACATGAAACCAACTAAAATCAATACTTGTATCGATTCGGACTTGCGTCTTAGTCGATTCGGTTTCTTAGAATTTTTGAGCCATCTCAACGCACTTATCCTTCGGGGCAACGCAACGCTTCGCATCGATTCAACTCGATGCAAACTTTGAGACAGGGCAACTCTTCGCATCGACTTAGTTCGATGCGTTGCTCGGGACAACGTAACTCTCGTATCGATTCGCATTGATACATTTGATTCGGTCAACGCGACTCTTTGAGTCAATGCTTCAGCGTAATGTGCCGTACGGAGCGGGGCATTATAGAATATACCACTCAAAACAAGGTTCGTCCTCGAACCAAAACCAACACTCTGATTAAGTGTTTTATAGATCGTTTCACGATCTCATCCCACCAATGTTGTTCAGTTTTACACTATCTTGCAAGCTTTTCATTAACATTCCAAGTCTTCCCTGCAGCTCGATTTGAATTTGTATACAACTTGATTTGGATCCGTACTTATATTCAAGGCGTCCCGAAGATATATATATTTCGACCAAGTCCAGCGGTAGCAAATTAGAATAAAGCTGACAGGTAAATTTCAATCCTATGCTTGTCATCTCGTACTCTCGATCGGACTTATCTTTAGCAACTGTTCTCGAAATTTTATTACATACGTATATTCGATACATACGTGATTCATTCAATAAAGTCACTGCACGCAACGCGATTCAAAATCGCATTTCTCATTTCGTATGTTTCGTATGGACTATCAACTACATGTGTTGCGTCAAACCGTGTCGCATCCGATCGCAACGATCCTTCGCAACGCCTTGCGTTCAAAGTTGCCACCCAACTATTTCCGAAGTCTGGTTATGCAACTTATCTCGATATGATTTCCTTTGTTGACTTGCAAATGCATCAAAATTCAGGACTACGCCCCTAGGTTGCTTACCTAGACGCCGTGCTTAGATTCTCCCGACGCAACTTTAAATTGACATTGCACAAAGGCCATAATCTATCCGACACAATAGTTTATATCGAGGCGACGGTGCTCAAGGCAACGATCACCTTGACACGAAGTCTCTACGATGCATCTTACATCCGATTTCCTAACGAGTAGGAATTCACTAGCCAAATTTCTAACTTATCCGTCTCGCAACATCGAATATAAGTTCGATTCACGCAAGCTCAATTGCAAGGCGAATCTGAATCTAACGACATGACTCGTAAGTCATTCCCTTATCGTTCTCTCTCGTGCGTAGCACGATTCTCGTAATCGCATATCCGAATCACCAAGTTCGTTGGTGAATTTCTCGTTCGATCGTTGACCAACATAACCATTCAAGTATCCATCCGACGAATACTCAAATCTAACTATATCATTCTCAATCGAAAGTTGTTCCAATAATTCTCGATCGCCTAGACTTATCGTCAACATGCAACACATTATATTTGTTATCGATGCAATTTCATCTGCGATATCGCATGGGTCATCTTACGGTCTGCAATATACGATTTGATTTGGCATCAAGTCTTCTAGGGTCAGCTGCCCCGAAGCTACGCTCGATAATTGTGAATCATCACCGAAGGACAGTGTACTACAAACCATTATATATCTTATTTCGAAGCCAAATCACGTTCCGACGATTTCTATACGATTATCCAACTTCGGACAAAAACCATTTCTATCGGTGCATGTCATGACCCGCTACCCAAATTGTTGGGCCGGGCCGAGTCATGTCCAGCCTACGCTTGAGATAAAGCGCAGTAAGCTGTTCTAGAAGTAACAAGATAAGACTAAATGTGCTAACAGTTTTATAAGTAAATAAGAGTCATAAATGCTCCAAACACAAAAGTCGTCTCATATAGTAATGTGAGCCCCTGACCCGAAATCCCCAACTATTTTTTTATTTATTTATTTAATTAATGTTGCTGAGTATTGAAATATTTCATAGCATTATTATTAAGTAATCAATTATATACATGTTATATAAATTTTATTACTCAATTGTAATTACTAAAGAAGGTTGGAGGAGGGATTTTGTAAATGTGGAAAAACTTAAGGGCTAAGTTGCAAAAACCCTATTTAAATCCCATCACTTAACGGCCAAAGAATTCGAATCTGGGCAGGAGCAGGATTCAAATCCCTACTCGATGAGGATCAGGAATTCAATCCTATCCTCTTAAATCATCTCAAAACTAGTATAAATTCTAGGAAGCCCTCGATCCAGCCTTTCCTGAAAACCTAGTCTTTCCCTGCCGCTAGTTGCTCCTTGCCCTGTATCGAAGAGGATTTGAGAAAGCAAAGAGACTCTTCTTCGACAGGTAATGTCTTTCTACCACTGCTCTGATTTTCTTTCGAAAGCAACTTACCTTTAGATCCACCAAGACTGCGACCAATCTAATAAAGGGGGGAGTGTTAGGTATTCGACCTAATGACTAAATGAGATGTTGTATCATAGGAACACATACACCGATATGCAAAACCAACAGGTATCGATAGATGCAAGGAGATCAATAGGAGAAATCTGGGCCTTACGAAGACCTGGGTATGTGCATCTATATGCTACGACACCAGTAGTTTTATTCTGTAATCTTGTAATTTGCAAGGTAGTAAAGGGATAGATGAATGTATAGTATTATACTCAAATGACTACTCTGGATGACCCAAGTGCACCCCCTCTTAAAACATCTTATCATTGCAAACTGAGTTATGCATCAGGCCTTGCTTCGATTTAAGATCAGCCACTGAACGAGGTATTATACTACATGAATCATGTACCACAGTTAGAAGGCTTACAGTCCTAGTTGGTTCAGCCAGGTTGATCTTTCACCCAACCTCTTGCATCTCCTGATGCCTTTGTTCAGTCCAGGAAGGGGAGTTATACCCCTGGGTCAGAGCACTGTGGCTCAGACTCACATAAGAGTTTTTGAACCAATACCACTGCCTGGCATCACCTAGCAATCACAGAGACTTTAGACTTGAACCAGCCCTCCAAACTCATCCAAAGACCTAAGTTTTGCCTACCCTTTGCTATAAACAGAAATATAGGAAAGCTCTGTACAAGACTTGAAAAGGATGCATATGCAGGACATGGCCAAATCAATGTACCTCTACATTCTACAGTTTTGAATGGTAGGGGGTAGACTAGCATACTAAGTATCAAGATTGGGGGAAACAACCAAATACCTTAATTGATCTTGTTTTCCCTTATGAAATTTCCAGTTCTTCATCAGTGAACAACCAACTGGATGTGGCTAACATCAACAAGTTCGAGCAGTGGGTGAACCCTATTGTTTTACTCTAAGGAAATGGCTCGAGGCACATGGCATATGTTCAGCCCAGATGCTAAACACTCAGTTTAGTTCACTGCATAGAGTTACAGTTTACCCATTGTACCATGCTCTATCCTCTATATATGAAAACATGTACTCCCACTTGATAACAGGCATAACCGAGTACTGGGTATCACTCTTGGCCCTGTGCAATACCCTACTCCTATGGGTCTCTAATGCATGGTTTGAACATGTGTTGCCATGCTCTAGGAAAGTTTAACCTGTAGGCATGTCATATTTATCTTGTACCAGTGTGAGTTCAATTCCTGCCCTGTAGATATATGACAGGCAGTAGTTGGAGTATTGAGTTCAATGGAGTATCACATAACTTAGTCTTTCCAAATTGCTATATGTCAAGCCATACAGATACATCTGTGCATCATGATGCTACTCAAGGAAATAATTTCATACTGGGATGGTAAACTCCAATTGGTCTAGTGTCAACCAGCCAATGGCTTGCCCACATGAGGGGATGGACACCACTGTCAGTCAAGGTGTGCCTGTCCATGAATGGGGGAATTTAGGTTGCACCTACATACATGTTTGTGGGATTGGCATTTATTGTGTTACCAATCTTCACACTCTATTGCGTGTATTCCTAGCAAGTTCAGAGAAGGGAGGGTGTACATGAGTGACTGCCATTAAATATTGCTAGGGAGTTTCCCTTTAAACCCTCAACTGTACCTATAATGTATCCAGGTAAATTGTGTACCGATGGTATTGAACTTCAATGTAGACATTTCTGGACTAGGAGATGCATTCCAGGTAAAGAGTTGATGCCACAAGTCTGTAAGGCAGGAAATCGGGCATGTGTTTACAACTGGTAGTAATTACCAGGAAAAACTAACCTATAAACCTTCATGTCTATCACTATACATGAATATAGGAGACTTCCCTATTGCAATCTCTGTAATGGAATAAACATGAGAGGGGTTGGTCGAGTATACCTGGTACCAAGGGCACGAAGCTATAATAGGGAAGAGTGTTGCATTGGCTTGGGATGGCCTTGACCTTGTGGTAGCAGTAGAGTATTGTGAGGAGTTTCATGTTCCAGGCATTGCATTATTTAGTACAAAAGTATGTTTTCCTATCAAGTGCACTCTTACAGGTGGGCGATAGAGCCTATAGGGAAAAATGTTCGTGACAGAGGGGCATGCCAACATACGGGGGTACTGCAAATTGTAGTACATTACAAACAGGACATGGAGTGTACAGCTAGTAGTAATAGCCAAGGTAACTGCATGGATGTTGTTTTGAATGTACAAATCAGAATTTTCCTGCAGGTAATCTGTTGAAAGATGAAAGGGTTATGGGTGACTGAAATTGCAGGGCTTACAGTAGCAGTTTATTATTTGATTTAGTTCATGGTCCAGAATTCATCTGGTTCGATTAGCTTGGTTCTTGGAGGTTGCTGCTTGTTGGAGTTAGGGATGAATGGATGATTCAATGTAGTTCAAGGACTCCACAGGGTTGGAGCTTAATTGATTGAGCTCATCTTTTCTCCAAACCTCTCTATCCACAGATCAGTAGGTTGGGATTTGAGAGAGTTTCCATATAGGAACTACACCTCCAAAGATGTCTCAATTTCTGAGTAATGCTAGTGCTAGTCAAAACCAAATGACTTGGGTCCCAGTAGCAACTGTTAACAGAGCTTTTGAGACCCCATTGTCTCAAAGGAAGAATACATACATGAGTATATTATATATAAAGGGAAGGGTCCTTGGCTTAGACAGTTGTAGACATACCTGTAAGTTATGTTAGGGAGTTGCCAAGAGTAGAAACCACCCAACCTCCTTAAAGGCTACTTGAAATTGTAGGAGTAACTAACAGTAACTACAGGATGACCTTATTTTGTTAGTACATGTGTTGATCTGGAACTTAATACATATCACAGGTTACTTGGACTCCAACTCTTCACTTGGTCAATACTTGCCGCTCGGGACGACAGGCAAGTGCATGTACTGATTGTTACCACCTTTGATAGTTTCTTTACATGCCTCACATATGTCTTGCTGCTTGTTGACACGTTGGTCACACGATAACTAGTTTCATAGAATTATGATATAACTGACTGTCCTCTTCATATACTTCTCATTACATTCTATTCCATGAGTACTAGTTGGGCGGGGAAATATCTTAGTAGACGTGTGGACTACCCATTCTATCCCCATGATGTCTATTCGTGAACAATAGCATCTGCACACGACACGTGTAGATGCCGGATTTACCCCTTAGCCGTTCACACGTCGAACATGATATTTCAACTCACGTAGATAGTTATATTTCAGTCATTCCTTATTGCTTGTCATTTACCATGTTACCATGATCTACATATTCGTCCTCTAGTAGATATTTCTCATTGATAGAGTTTACTTGTGTTTTCCCCTATACCATGATGCTAGTTAGTTTCTAGTTTCATTCTCATATGTTGCATGCATGTTTTGACTCTGTTGGAGCTCGGCTAGTGGTCGTATGTGTACTTGTTCCAATCCTGACTGGATAACCAATATTTTAGGTGATGAGTTAGAGGAGTTCTGTTCCACTTACTACGAGCATACTGTGGATCCTGAACTGAGCATGCAGACGGACTTGGATGCGGGGCTACCCTCCGCAGGAGATTATTAGCTAGACAGCATTTCTAGAGCATGTGTTGCTCATATAGACTTTTGATTGTATTTTATTTTCATCATGGACTATGAGAGTTGTGTAGTGGATTCTCTTATACATTTCATTGAGATCTTTATTCTATCTTTTGGTCTCTATACTTGGTGACCTTATTCTGTTATCAATTCGTTCCTTTCATCATAGAATTTGAGATTATAACTTCCTGTTGAGATTGATATGCAAAACTTATCTTTGTGTAAATCTATAAATTGCGTGGTTGTAATTGATATTTGTGGAGATGACTAGACAGCGTTCTACCGTCGACTCTGCGGCGTAGGCTGGACGTACCCACGACTCATGCCCAAATTTGGGGTGCGGGTCATGACACGTTTTTATGGTGGCCCATGCAGGTCCGTTTTCGCAAAACACAGCGAAACTTGTGGTAGTACTCAACTTAGATGTACTACTGCAGGCCTGCGAGTAGAAGTAAACTTTAAGGACCATCTCCACATGTTAACATCGTCATTGAATTCCACATTTGATCTCAAATATTCCTTTGATTTGCATCATGTTTGAATCTTCATACCAACTAACAGTTTTACATTTGTGGCAGTTAGATGGATCAAGGCAGGAACCCTGCTCACCCGAACACCCCAGCCAACGTTGGTGGGTCCACCACGAATGGAACCCCACCGACTCACGGAGGTCACTTTACCTACTTAGGCGAGACTCCCCAGCTGCAGGCTACGAGATTTCATCGTGACGATATTCCACCACCACCGCAGTTCACTTCGCCGATCCCACCTCCAGCACCTTTCCACCAGCCAGTGCCTTTCCAGCAGCCAGCCTCCCTTCCGTATCCAGCGCCAGCTCTGCCCCCTCCACCTGCGCTGGACAATGTTGCCCTCCTCGGGATTGTCCAGCAGATCATGAACTCCCAAAACCGACAGGCTGACGTCTTTCGTGAGGCTCTTCAGGCTAGAGAGGCTCCTTCGCAGCGTCCAGGCACCTCCAAACACTTTACAAACCTCAGGCCCTGGGAATTCAAGGGTACGGAGGGAATCCTCTATGCCGATGACTGGCTGGTGAACATGGAACGCAATCTTCGGAGGGCCAGAATCCCCGAAGACCAGAAGGTTGATAATACGAGCATGCAGCTCTATGACATCGCCTGTACGTGGTACAGGGATGAGCCCAGATTCACTGTGCCAGACGTGACCTGGGAGGAGTTCAAAGAGCTATTCAAGGAAAAGTTTTATCCTGAAGCTGCCCGCGAAGAATTGGAGAATGAGTTCGAGAGTCTCGAACAAGGCAACCTCTCCATCGAGGAATATTCTGCTGAGTTCTCTCATCTTAGCCGGTTTGCAGATGCCTTGACTCCTGCAGCCAAGGCTAAGAAGTTCAGGAAGGGACTGTCGCATGAGATCCGCATAGCCGTGGCCACCAGCCAAGCCACCACATATGAGAAGATCTTGAAGGTTGCGCAAGACGTAGAGAAAGAGCTGAAGCGTAAACAGAAGAGGGATCGAGACACTTACGGAGGAGGCCACAGCCAGTCCGGATCGGCAAAACGATCCAATGCTCCGGGGAAGGCCGCAGAGCAGCAGCATCAACCACAGTCCCGTGCACAGCAGCAACAGCAGTACCAGCCCCCAGCCAGAGCTCCTGCTATTCCGCAGAACCAACAGAGACAGCCACTTGGGCCCTGCAACTACTGCAAGAAGCCTGGGCATACATGGGAATCATGCAGGAGACGGCTTGGAGTATGCTTGTTCTGTGGTTCTAGTGCACATCAAATAGGGCAGTGCCCGTCAGCACAAAGAACTGCACCTGCCCCAGGAGCACCAACGAGACCTACGATACCCCAGCAGCAGAGGGGACCCCTGCCCACACAGCAGCAGGGCAGAGCTTATGCCATGGCGGTCGAGGAGACCCTAGTACCTCCTAATGAGATATCAGGTTCTGTTCTTCTTAAATCTTTTCAGCTATTGTCTTATTCGATTCTGGAGCCAGTCACAGCTTCGTATCTGCAGCTTTATCTTTAGACATAGCATTTTATCTAAGCCTTAGATAGCACCTATAAGTCTCCACTAGTGGAGGCACCAATTGCTGAACGAGTCCACGTGGGAGAGAGAAGACGAGATGCGAGAGCGCTATCCTCACCTTTTTGAGACATGAGGTACAATCTTAAATCCTTAGGTCTATCTTCAATTTCGAGGACGAAATTATTTTAAGGTGGGTAGGTTGTGAGCCCCTGACCCGAAATCCCCAACTATTTTTTTATTTATTTATTTATTTAATGTTGCTGAGTATTGAAATATTTCATAGCATTATTATTAAGTAATCAATTATATACATGTTATATAAATTTTATTACTCAATTGTAATTACTAAAGAAGGTTGGAGGAGGGATTTTGTAAATGTGGAAAAACTTAAGGGCTAAGTTGCAAAAACCCTATTTAAATCCCATCACTTAACGGCCAAAGAATTCGAATCTGGGCAGGAGCAGGATTCAAATCCCTACTCGATGAGGATCAGGAATTCAATCCTATCCTCTTAAATCATCTCAAAACTAGTATAAATTCTAGGGAGCCCTCGATCCAGCCTTTCCTGAAAACCTAGTCTTTCCCTGCCGCTAGTTGCTCCTTGCCCTGTATCGAAGAGGATTTGAGAAAGCAAAGAGACTCTTCTTCGACAGGTAATGTCTTTCTACCACTGCTCTGATTTTCTTTCGAAAGCAACTTACCTTTAGATCCACCAAGACTGCGACCAATCTAATAAAGGGGGGAGTGTTAGGTATTCGACCTAATGACTAAATGAGATGTTGTATCATAGGAACACATACACCGATATGCAAAACCAACAGGTATCGATAGATGCAAGGAGATCAATAGGAGAAATCTGGGCCTTACGAAGACCTGGGTATGTGCATCTATATGCTACGACACCAGTAGTTTTATTCTGTAATCTTGTAATTTGCAAGGTAGTAAAGGGATAGATGAATGTATAGTATTATACTCAAATGACTACTCTGGATGACCCAAGTGCACCCCCTCTTAAAACATCTTATCATTGCAAACTGAGTTATGCATCAGGCCTTGCTTCGATTTAAGATCAGCCACTGAACGAGGTATTATACTACATGAATCATGTACCACAGTTAGAAGGCTTACAGTCCTAGTTGGTTCAGCCAGGTTGATCTTTCACCCAACCTCTTGCATCTCCTGATGCCTTTGTTCAGTCCAGGAAGGGGAGTTATACCCCTGGGTCAGAGCACTGTGGCTCAGACTCACATAAGAGTTTTTGAACCAATACCACTGCCTGGCATCACCTAGCAATCACAGAGACTTTAGACTTGAACCAGCCCTCCAAACTCATCCAAAGACCTAAGTTTTGCCTACCCTTTGCTATAAACAGAAATATAGGAAAGCTCTGTACAAGACTTGAAAAGGATGCATATGCAGGACATGGCCAAATCAATGTACCTCTACATTCTACAGTTTTGAATGGTAGGGGGTAGACTAGCATACTAAGTATCAAGATTGGGGGAAACAACCAAATACCTTAATTGATCTTATTTTCCCTTATGAAATTTCTAGTTCTTCATCAGTGAACAACCAACTGGATGTGGCTAACATCAACAAGTTCGAGCAGTGGGTGAACCCTATTGTTTTACTCTAAGGAAATGGCTCGAGGCACATGGCATATGTTCAGCCCAGATGCTAAACACTCAGTTTAGTTCACTGCATAGAGTTACAGTTTACCCATTGTACCATGCTCTATCCTCTATATATATGAAAACATGTACTCCCACTTGATAACAGGCATAACCGAGTACTGGGTATCACTCTTGGCCCTGTGCAATACCCTACTCCTATGGGTCTCTAATGCATGGTTTGAACATGTGTTGCCATGCTCTGGGAAAGTTTAACCTGTAGGCATGTCATATTTATCTTGTACCAGTGTGAGTTCAATTCCTGCCCTGTAGATATATGACAGGCAGTAGTTGGAGTATTGAGTTCAATGGAGTATCACATAACTTAGTCTTTCCAAATTGCTATATGTCAAGCCATACAGATACATCTGTGCATCATGATGCTACTCAAGGAAATAATTTCATACTGGGATGGTAAACTCCAATTGGTCTAGTGTCAACCAGCCAATGGCTTGCCCACATGAGGGGATGGACACCACTGTCAGCCAAGGTGTGCCTGTCCATGAATGGGGGAATTTAGGTTGCACCTACATACATGTTTGTGGGATTGGCATTTATTGTGTTACCAATCTTCACACTCTATTGCGTGTATTCCTAGCAAGTTCAGAGAAGGGAGGGTGTACATGAGTGACTGCCATTAAATATTGCTAGGGAGTTTCCCTTTAAACCCTCAACTGTACCTATAATGTATCCAGGTAAATTGTGTACCGATGGTATTGAACTTCAATGTAGACATTTCTGGACTAGGAGATGCATTCCAGGTAAAGAGTTGATGCCACAAGTCTGTAAGGCAGGAAATCGGGCATGTGTTTACAACTGGTAGTAATTACCAGGAAAAACTAACCTATAAACCTTCATGTCTATCACTATACATGAATATAGGAGACTTCCCTATTGCAATCTCTGTAATGGAATAAACATGAGGGGGGTTGGTCGAGTATACCTGGTACCAAGGGCACGAAGCTATAATAGGGAAGAGTGTTGCATTGGCTTGGGATGGCCTTGACCTTGTGGTAGCAGTAGAGTATTGTGAGGAGTTTCATGTTCCAGGCATTGCATTATTTAGTACAAAAGTATGTTTTCCTATCAAGTGCACTCTTACAGGTGGGCGATAGAGCCTATAGGGAAAAATGTTCGTGACAGAGGGGCATGCCAACATACGGGGGTACTGCAAATTGCAGTACATTACAAACAGGACATGGAGTGTACAGCTAGTAGTAATAGCCAAGGTAACTGCATGGATGTTGTTTTGAATGTACAAATCAGAATTTTCCTGCAGGTAATCTGTTGAAAGATGAAAGGGTTATGGGTGACTGAAATTGCAGGGCTTACAGTAGCAGTTCATTATTTGATTTAGTTCATGGTCCAGAATTCATCTGGTTCGATTAGCTTGGTTCTTGGAGGTTGCTGCTTGTTGGAGTTAGGGATGAATGGATGATTCAATGTAGTTCAAGGACTCCACAGGGTTGGAGCTTAATTGATTGAGCTCATCTTTTCTCCAAACCTCTCTATCCACAGATCAGTAGGTTGGGATTTGAGAGAGTTTCCATATAGGAACTACACCTCCAAAGATGTCTCAATTTCTGAGTAATGCTAGTGCTAGTCAAAACCAAATGACTTGGGTCCCAGTAGCAACTGTTAACAGAGCTTTTGAGACCCCATTGTCTCAAAGGAAGAATACATACATGAGTATATTATATATAAAGGGAAGGGTCCTTGGCTTAGACAGTTGTAGACATACCTGTAAGTTATGTTAGGGAGTTGCCAAGAGTAGAAACCACCCAACCTCCTTAAAGGCTACTTGAAATTGTAGGAGTAACTAACAGTAACTACAGGATGACCTTATTTTGTTAGTACATGTGTTGATCTGGAACTTAATACATATCACAGGTTACTTGGACTCCAACTCTTCACTTGGTCAATACTTGCCGCTCGGGACGACAGGCAAGTGCATGTACTGATTGTTACCACCTTTGATAGTTTCTTTACATGCCTCACATATGTCTTGCTGCTTGTTGACACGTTGGTCACACGATAACTAGTTTCATAGAATTATGATATAACTAACTGTCCTCTTCATATACTTCTCATTACATTCTATTCCATGAGTACTAGTTGGGCGGGGAAATATCTTAGTAGACGTGTGGACTACCCATTCTATCCCCATGATGTCTATTCGTGAACAATAGCATCTGCACACGACACGTGTAGATGCCGAATTTACCCCTTAGCCGTTCACACGTCGAACATGATATTTCAACTCACGTAGATAGTTATATTTCAGTCATTCCTTATTGCTTGTCATTTACCATGTTACCATGATCTACATATTCGTCCTCTAGTAGATATTTCTCATTGATAGAGTTTACTTGTGTTTTCCCCTATACCATGATGCTAGTTAGTTTCTAGTTTCATTCTCATATGTTGCATGCATGTTTTGACTCTGTTGGAGCTCGGCTAGTGGTCATATGTGTACTTGTTCCAATCCTGACTGGATAACCAATATTTTAGGTGATGAGTTAGAGGAGTTCTGTTCCACTTACTACGAGCATACTGTGGATCCTGAACTGAGCATGCAGACGGACTTGGATGCGGGGCTACCCTCCGCAGGAGATTATTAGCTAGACAGCATTTCTAGAGCATGTGTTGCTCATATAGACTTTTGATTGTATTTTATTTTCATCATGGACTATGAGAGTTGTGTAGTGGATTCTCTTATACATTTCATTGAGATCTTTATTCTATCTTTTGGTCTCTATACTTGGTGACCTTATTCTGTTATCAATTCGTTCCTTTCATCATAGAATTTGAGATTATAACTTCCTGTTGAGATTGATATACAAAACTTATCTTTGTGTAAATCTATAAATTGCGTAGTTGTAATTGATATTTGTGGAGATGACTAGACAGCGTTCTACCGCCGACTCTGCGGCGTAGGCTGGACGTACCCACGACTCATGCCCAAATTTTGGGTGCGGGTCGTGACAAGTAATAAGTCCAAGTACAAGTCTGAATGTAGAACTAGATACAGGTCTAGTTACAAAACACGTAGTCTAATACATTACTACACTAAATATCCCAAGCAACTACGAAAACTAGACGAGTTTCCCCGCAGGTACATCCTCGTAAGACAAAGCCTGGTCCTCGGCAGTATCTCCATAATATGAGTCGCAGAGTAACTCCTCCTCAGTAAGAATACCTACAACGTTATCCTGTCAGGACGGGAGCAAGTACTGAATCTAACAAACATATAATACTGATCATATGATGAAAAGAATTGACATATCATGTTTATCCAGTTTTAGTTACATTTTATCATGGCAATAATTTATTGTTTTTGAAGTTTAAAACTGTAGTAGGTGAGTGATCAGTCAATAGGTGATCAGGATGTACAGCGGTACATATCAATTTTTTGAAGTGTACTTACGTACACTTAACGGCATCGGTGTACATCCATACACAAATGCGGGACCAAACATACGACACAGATACATATAGAATGTAATGGTGCTCGGTAAATACATACGGAGAAGGGGGTCATGATCACGTACACTACTAGCAGTTTTCCCTTAACCCGTTATTTAAACATGTGAGAGTTATGAAAACTATCCTAAACATGGCAGAGACTGAAAGTAATACAACATGCAAAGTTTTAACTTGCTACCCCAAGGATCAACATTTAACATGGTTGGTGAATCACAGTTTATTGTTTATAGCAGTATGTAAAGTTTGTAGAAAGTACTTGCCTCTAGAAAAGCAAAGCAGCGATAAAAGTGTTATAGATGCCTGGTGACTCATCAATGTAGAAATAAATACATAACTTAGTTTTTATACAAGTTAAACACTAAGACACTAGTGGTGCAACACGACTTTCTGATTGGACACCTAGCCAAATGGTGACTTTAGCATAGGAGACCAATGTGGGGTGACACAATACTATAACTAACTTTCTAGGGCCTTTACACTAGTGCGGGGTGAGGTTCAATACGACTAAAACTCAAAATAACACAAAAAGTTGCAAGTCGTAATTAAGCAATAAATAAATCAACTGTACATTGTGTTCCAACAATTTTTGAGATAGATAAAAAGCTCAATTTTACATAAAAAAAGTACCAAAATGATCCTTGTTAATTATAGAAAATTATTATAATTTTTATGGAATTTATTAACCAGTACATGTATTTTATAAAAATCAGTTTTCATAAGTACACAAAAAATGAGTTATGGTTTCATATGCCAAAACAGTGGCAAAACTGTAAATTAAATACTGTAAAAATTATGCTAAATTAGCTAAATTAACATAGTATCTAAATACTATTTTTCCAGAATTTTAACAGCAATTAAAGTATTTTTAGAAATTCAAAAACAGCATGGTACATAATCTGAAATTAAATAATTAATTATCTGCGTATTTTGTCCATGTACATAATTTGAACCAGACTTCAAATACAGGACCCAAGGCCATGAATCAAGTCCAATATGACTTGTACATGTCTTGAATGTGTGAAAACACATTGGAGCCCAAAAACCCATGGTAGGCTTGGACACCAAATGGTTGCAGTAATAAAATACAGGATTTTAAATAATAATAATAATATTTTTAAAGTGGTAAAAATATACAAGTCATAATTTAAACAATAAAAATAACTTCAGAATTTATGCACATTAATATTTTGTACAAAGTAGAATTTTAAAATACATACATAAAATATATAACTACAATATTTATATATATACATATAAATATATAAATATTTATATGTATACGTAATGGATATATATATATACATATGTTAAATATATATATATATATATATATATATATATATATATATATATATATATATATATATATATATATATATATATATATATATTTATTTATTTATTTATTTATTTATTTATTTATATTTTTATATATTTTTATATTTTTATATAAATAAAAAATAAAATAAAATAAAACAAAAAGAAAAAGGAAAATAAAACAGACAGGAGGGGGGTTCGAACTCGGCCCAAAGGGTCGGGTTCGGTCGGGCTGGCCAGGGGGTCAGCCCACTCTGGGTGTTAGGGATAGGGTTTGGGTTAATATTATTTGGTTTTAGTTGAATATGTTTTAAACCCGATAAAAATGAACTCTGTGTCCTGGCAGTTAAGGACACACGAGTCGCGTGTCCGTGCTAAGCACGACACGCACAGGTCCTAAAACGCGTGTCTAGACTTACCCCTAGGATGCTCGTGTCCAGGCGAACGTCGTACGTGAGTTCGAGACACGCACGACACAGTTTCGTAATCGTTACTTACGTATTCGAATTCGGGGGGATTTCGAGCGTGCTGGACGGCGGTTGAGGCGACGTCGCGGTGGCGCTCGGGTGGCGCTGGGCTCGACTTGGTGTGGCGCATCGAATGATGGTGGTGGATGAGGGTGATCGTCGCTGTGGGGGTGGCGTAGGGGATCGTCGGAGTTAGGGTTAGGGTTTAGGCTCGTCGGGGAAGAAAGGGGGTCGGGGTTGTCGTGGGGTTGTGCTAGGGTTAGGGTTTAGTCCCGGGGGGGTCGTATTTATAGGGTTAGTGGTCGGTTAGGGCGTCGGGCTGGCCGAAAAAGGCAGGGTCAGCTGACCGGCCGTCGGTCGCGTCGGGGGTGGGTGAGAACGTGGGGGGGTGACGGTCGGTTTACAGTTAGGTCCCTAGGATTTAGGTATTTACAAACAGGTCCCTCCCCTATACTAAATGCAAAAGTAAATTTGCATATCATAATGAAAACAATTCACAATTTGCAAACTGCTATAATAACAAATTAACAAATTGTATAATGATATTTAAACAATTCTAAATATTACAAAATGATATTAAAACATCTTATTAAATTGCAAAATGGTATTTTAGTTATTAAAACTCATTTAAAAATTATTTTAAAAATTGTAGAAAAATTTCTAAAATCATATAAAATTATTTTAAGGCTAAATATGTCATTAGAAATTAATTAACACTAATTAAATCAAAATTGAAAATCAGGGGCTGACAAGTCTTCCCTCCTTGAAAAATTTTGTTCTCGAAATTCACAAGGATTGAAGACCCTACAATTTTCTAACTTAGCAAGCAATGCAATAATTGACTAAGGCTACGATCGAAACTAACCTCTAAGGTATCAAGCGGGAATGGGTGGTTTCCTCGCAGCGGTTGGATCGAACAAGTAAGGATATCTCTCCCTCATGTCCGACTCCCTCTCCCAAGTAGATTCACCTGGGGAGTGACGGCTCCAAGCTACTCATACTAAGGGTATAACCTTGTTCCTCATCCTCTTCTCCCTCCTGTCTAATATCTCCATTGGCTGCTCAGTAACTGCAAGGCTCGGTCCGATCTCTAACTATGAATGATCTAGCATATGGTTGGGGTCTGGAACATATCTCCTCAGCTGAGATACGTGAAAGACATCGTGAACTCCTACTAGGTTGGGTGGAAGTGTAACCCTGTAAGCTACCTTTCCGATCCTGCCAAGTATCTCGAACGGCACGATGTATCTGGGGCTCAGCTTCCCTCCTCGTCCGAACCGGATCGTCCCTCTAGTAGGTGATATCTTCACTAGCATCATATCACCGTCTATGAACTCCATCGGTCTGCGACTAGCATCGGCCAGTGTTTCTGCCTGTCCTGAGCTACTCTGAGCAAGTCTCTAATCATCCCGACCTTCTCTGCTGCATCCGTGATCATCTCTGGCCCAAGCATAACTCTGTCCCCAACATCATCCCAAAAGAGCGATGTACGGCATCGTCGTCCATATAGTGCCTCGAAAGGAGACATACCGATGCTGGCTTGGTAGCTGTTGTTGTATGAAAACTCTACCAAGTACAGATGGCTCTCCCATGATCCTCCAAAGTCCAGTATGCAGGTCCTCAGCATGTCCTCCAGCGTCTGTATCGTCCTCTCTGACTGTCCATCTGTCTGCGGGTGGTACGCCGTACTGAATTTGAGCCGACTGTCCAACTCCTCCTGCAAGCTCCTCCAGTAGTGGGACGTGAATCTGCTGTCTCTGTCCAACACGATGCTCACTGGCACTCCGTGTAGGCAAACTATCTGCTGCATGTATAGCTCTGCCAACTTCTCGGTGGAAAGCCCTACCTTAAAGGGTATGAAGTGCGCACACTTCGTCAGGCTGTCCACGATGACCCAAATGGCATCCTTCCTTCCTTGGGAACGAGGAAGCCCTGAGACGAAGTCCATCGTAATGTGTTCCCACTTCCACTCGGGAATGGATAATGGCTGCAACAGACCAGCTGGCCTCTGGCGCTCCGTCTTGACCTGCTGGCAAACTAGACATCTCGAAATAAAACATGATACATCTCTATACATCCTGTGCCACCAAAGATGTTCCCACAAGTCACGGTACATCTTGTTGGCACCAGAATGAATAGAATATCTCGATCGGTGTGCCTCCTGCAAGACTGCCTCTACCAGCTCTTCCTTCGGTACGCATAATCGGCTGTCATGCCTCAATGATCCATCCTCTGCTACAGTGAAGTCATCCAGCAATCCAGCTAAAGCATGGGCTCGAAGTCTGCAAAGGCTCTCATCTGTAGACTGTGCCTCCCTGATCTGCTCCATCAAACCTGACTGAATGTCAAGCGCCATCATCTGTATCACTGATCCTGGCCGAACTATCTCGATACCGAGCTTCTCCAGATCTTCCCGTAAATGCCGATCTATCATCAGATACCATGCCATCGGATGCCTGCTCAGCGCATCCGCCACCACATTTTCCTTTTCGGAGTGATACTGTAAATCGTTGTCGAAGTCCTTCATCAACTCCAACCATCATTTTTGCCTCATGTTCAGCTCTTTCTGCGTGAACACATACTTCAAGCTCTTGTGGTCAGTAAAGATTTCCACACTCTCTCCGTATAAGTAATGTTTCCATAACTTGAGTACAAAGATCACCGCAGCTAACTCTAGGTCATGGGTAGGATAGTTCCACTCATGAGTCCGCAATTGCCTAGATGCATAAGCAATCACTTTCCTATGCTGCTGTAGGACACATCCTAGCCCCTTTCCCGAAGCATCGCTGTATATGGTGAAGCCTCTAGAACCTGAAGGTAATGTCAGAACTAGAGCGATCGTCAGCCTCCTCTTCAGCTTCTCAAACGCTGCCTGGCAGTCCTCTGACCAAATGTACTCTGTATCCTTTCGCGTCAGCTTCGTCATGGGTTCAGCTATCCTAGCAAAGTCCTGGACGAACTTTCTATAATAGCCTGCTAAACCCAGAAAGCTCCTGATCTCTGAAACTAATGTCGGAGCCTTCTATGTCTCAACTGTAGCAATCTTCCTGGGATCCACCAAGATCCCCTCTCCAGTAACTATATGACCGAGAAACTCCACTCGGTCCAAAAAGAACTCATACTTCGTCAATTTGGAAAACAATCTCTCCTACCTCAGAATCTCCAAAACTATCCGCAAGTGCTCTGCGTGCTCCTCTGGCATCTTCGAGTATATCAGGATGTCGTCGATAAATACTACGACGAGCTTATCCAGATACTGGTGAAATGTCTTATTCATCAAATTCATAAAGATAGCTGGCGCATTTGTGAGACCAAATGGCATCACCAGAAACTCGTACTGCCCGTACTTCGTATTGAACGCCGTCTTCTGGATGTCTGCTGCCCTGACCTTCACCTGGTGGTACCCGAATCTTAAGTCTATCCTGGAAAATACTTTTGCCCCACTCAACTGGTCGAACAAATCATCTATCCTGGGCAGAGGATATTTGTTCTTAATGGTAATGGCATTCAACGCCCGGTAGTCAATACACAATCGAATTGTACCATCCTTCTTAGGCACAAAGTGCACTGGCGCTCCCCATGGAGAAGTACTAGATCGAATGAAACCCTTTTTTAACAAGTCATCAATCTGCTCTTTCATCTCTACGGCCTCCTTGGGGTTCACTCTGTAGCAAGCCCGGGATACTGGTGATGAACCCTGTACTAAATCTATAGTGAACTCTACATCTCTGTCAGGCGGAAGTCCTGGGAGATCCTCTGGGAATACATCCATAAACTCCCTAATGATAGGGTGTGGCGGTTCTAACTCCCCAACTGTCGCACAACAGTTCGGCTCTAGGCTAATCTTCGGCCCTGTCCTCCTAACACTGAATGGTGCTGTGCCTGGAGGACTGAATAGAATACTACCATCACGACAGTCTATAGCTGCATGGGCATAGATAAGCCAGTCCATCCCCAATATGATATCATAACCGGGGAGTGGCATCACAAAGAAACGTCCCCTGAACTCTCTCCCGGCTATAGTAATAGAGCATCTATAGATAGCTCTAATAGGCACTGGTCCGCCTTCCGTCATTACTCTACTAATCTCCTCGGTAGGTGTAGCTACTAAGTGGTGTTTATGCAAAAACTCTAATGACAGGAAGCTATGAGATGCACCGGAATCAAACAAGCATAGAACTAGAAAAGTATGTAAATAAACATGACTTGTGATGACGTCAGCCAAATAATCTGGCTCCGACACCTGCTCCGGCTCCGACTCCGGCTTCGGCTCAAGGACTAGGCTATAAGTCTTCCCCTGAGGTCCCTTCTGCTGCTGCAGATGTTGCCCAAACCTCTGCTGCTGAGTCGGGAGTGGTCCTCTAGATCCCGTGGCTACTGGGCAACTCCGAAGCTGATGGGTGGCAGACCCACAAGCCAAACACTGTCCCAACCTCTTCCTACATATGGTAGCGTCGTGGCCTACCCTCTTGCAGAATGCACAAAAACCTCCCTTCTGTTGCTGCCGGGGTCCCGGGGCTCTAACTGGCAGGGTCAGGTGATGTGATGTAGGAGGATGGTATGTCTGCTGGTGCGGCGTCGGTGCTTTCTGCAGGAAAGCCTGACGCTTGGACGGTCCCTCGAGGTATACAGAAGCCGGCCTCTTTCTAGACTGAAGACGGTCCTCTATGCTCCGGGCTAACTCTAGGCTCTAGTAGTAGTCTGTCACGCCCCGATCCCGCAGAGTCCTTTCATCCTCGCTTCGGACCCTTTGGGATCGTTCGTCCTCGCTAAGGCGTGATGCCGTGCAAGCCTAAGTTGCGTTTGCATAAGGCCAAGACCTGGAACAAGACAAGCTAGACAAGATTGACAATACGCAGCAGAACGTATCGTAGATAATTGAAGCAACAGCGGACATATTCATAGAATACATACATAGAACACAATGGTAACAAGAAACAATTCTCTTTATTGATTTCATTTGAACAGATTACAATCTCTCGATTCTCTCTGATACAATGTTACATTCTCTCAGAACTTTACAGATTACAATGATCCCATTCCCATACATTACATTCCCTTATATACAAAACCAACACTTGCAACAGATGTCATCTCTTGGCATCTCTTCTGATTTCTGGCTCCTGAGGATGAGGCTCGGGCTATCGCTTCGGACTATCCTTCTCGATGCATAGTGCACCTGCATGCAGACTGATGGTGGATCAGTATATCAGCATACTGGTGATTGTGAACAAATGAGCTACATTTGTCTGAAACGATCATTGTTCATTTAGTGAGAAAATATTTGTTGTGATGTGATCTTGCTACTTTTTACCTATGTTCATTCCATACATACAGAGTCAGTTTACATTCTTTTTGAAAACATCTTTGAAAAGCCAATATTTCAATTCCATCTTAGCCGCTGTGCCTCCAACGGGTTTAGCTCGTCGCTAACCGCTGTGACTCGCATGGGTTCAGCTCGTCGCTAGCCGCTGTGACTCTCTTGGGTTTAGCTCGTCGCTAACCGCTGTGACTCGTATGGGTTCAGCTCGTCGCTAGCCGCTATGACTCTCTAGGGTTCAACTCGTCACTAAGTGGATACCCCAATGCACATGCAATATCAAATGAAACCATCATGCATCAATCGAGCAAGTCATAAACAATTCTATCTTCTTTTCAGGCAGAAAACATTTCTCTTTCTTAGCAGACAGTGTACGAATTCTCTTATAAGCATACTCAAATATTACCATCTTGTTATTAGCGACAACATTCATTCAAAAACTTTGATTCTTATTAGGCACAAGCGAATCATAAAATGAGTCTTTGTCCACTCACCCAGATCAATCGTCTTCTATTGCAGAGCCAGCAATCCGACCTTTCTGTCTACCTAGTACCTTCGCGGAGCGGGGTACTACATAGTCAGTCGTACCGTTCGCCACTATAAGAATGCCAATGTCTGGAACTAGACCATGGCAAAACCTACGCGTCATCTCCTCTGGGTCTGCAACCAGACTTGGAGCGAAACGGCTCAGGCGACTAAACTCTGCCGTATACTCGTCAACAGAACGGTTCCCCTGCTGGATGTTCTGGAATCGTAGCCCCATGGCTACCCTAGCGGTGGTCGAGAAGAATTTCTTCTTGAACTGGGTCTTGAACTGATCCCAAGTGGCCCTCCCTCTCGCGAATAGCGGCTTATTCCGGAACCAAACTCCTGCCAAGTCTATCAGCAGAAATCCTGCTTCCTCGACCTGGAGGTCATCCAGCATCCTAACTCCAAGGAGCTTCCTCTCTACCGAGTCTAGCCAGTCATCTGCTACTACTATGCCCTCAGTCCCTAAGAACTCCTTGGGGTTCAGACCTATGAAGTCCTTGATTGTCCATGCTCTCTGACGTGGCTCTACAGGTGGTGGGACCACAGTACGTTCCTCAGAACGCTCCATGCTCTGGCGGAGTAGGGTAGTCTGCTCTTGATGGGTCGTTAGGAACCCGTGGATCAGAGTGAGCAGTTGGTTCCCGTCGAGTGTGACGGAAGCCTGGGTAGGTATAGTGCTAGGGGGTGGTGGAAGTATCGGGTCCTGCTGGGACTGTGATGTGGAAGGTGGTGGAGGCATCTGGATTTGTGGATTTGTGGAGTGGAGGAATATGGTAGGTGGATGTGGAGGTGTATCAATCAACTGGTCAGCTGACTGGATGGGAAGCGTGCCATTCTCAGGTGTGACATACTGGGATGAACGAGTGAGCACCATCTAATTACAATAAAAAGGACTTTATAAGGACTTTTTAAAGTAAACGATCATAGACAAGAAAATCTAATTATAATAGCAAACATGTGATGTATTTCCTATGTTGCAATCCTAGTATTCCTCTAGGTGTTCTAAGCGCCATTCCTAATGTTGTCTAATTACCTTAAGTTCCTAATTGTAGGCATGCTTGGTACAATAACGTAACCAAACAATTTAGTCAGGACCTGCATGGGCCACCACTAAAAATATGTCACGACCCGCTACCCAAATTGTTCGGCCGGGCCGAGTCATGTCCAGCCTACGCTTGAGATAAAGCGCAGTAAGCTGTTCTAGAAGTAACAATATAAGGCTAAATGTGCTAACAGTTTTATAAGTAAATAAGAGTCATAAATGCTCCAAACACAAAAGTCGTCTCATATAGTAATAAGTCCAAGTACAAGTCTAAATATAGAACTGGATACAGGTCCAGTTACAAAACACGTAGTCTAATATATGACTACACTAAATATCCTAAGCAACTACGCAAACTAGACGAGTTTCCCCGTAGGTACATCCTCGTAAGACAAAGCCTGGTCCTCGACAGTATCTCTATAATATGAGTCGCAGAGTAACTCCTCCTCAGTAAGAATACCTACAACGTTATCCTGTCAGGACGGGAGCAAGTACTGAATCTAACAAACATATAATACTGATCATGTGATGAAAAGAATTGACATATCATGTTTATCCAATTTTAGTTACATTTTATCATAGCAATAATTTATTGTTTTTAAAGTTTAAAACTGTAGTAGGTGAGTGATCAGTCAATAGGTGATCAAGATGTACAGCAGTACATATCAATTTTCTGAAGTGTACATACGTACACTTAACGGCATCGGTGTACATCCATACACAAATGCGTGACCAGACATACGACACAGATACATATAGAATGTAACGGTGCTCGGTAAATACATACGGAGAAGGGGGTCATGATCACGTACACTACTAGCAGTTTCCCCTTAACCCGTTATTTAAACATGTGAGAGATATGAAAACTATCCTAAACATGGCAGAGACTGAAAGTAATACAACATGCAAAGTTTTAACTTGCTACCCGGTGAATCACAGTTTATTGTTTATAGCAGTATGTAAAGTTTGTAGAAAGTACTTGCCTCTAGCAAAGCAAAGCAGCAATAAAAGTGCTATAGATGCCTGGTAACTCGTCACTGTAGAAATAAATACATAACTTAGTTTTTATACTAAGTTAAACACTAAGACACTAGTGGTACAACACGACTTTCTGATTGGACACCTAGCCAAATGGTGACTTTAGCATAGGAGACCAATGTATGGTGACACAATACTATAACAAACTTTCTAGGGCTTTTACACTAGTGCTGGGTGAGGTTCAATACGACTAAAACTCAAAATAACACAAGAAGTTGCAAGTCGTAATTAAGCAATAAATAAATCAACTGTACATTGTGTTACAACAATTTTTGAAATAGACAAAAGCTTAATTTTACATAAAAAAAGTACCAAAATGATTCTTGTTAATTATAGAAATTTATTATATTTATTTTGTAATTTATTAACCAGTACATGTATTTTATAAAAATCAGTTTTCATAAGTACACAGAAAATGAGTTCTGGTTTCATATGCCAAAACAGTGGCAAAACTGTAAATTAAATACTGTAAAAATTATGCTAAATTAGCTAAATTAACATAGTATCTTAATACTATTTTTTTCAGAATTTTAACAGCAATTAAAGTATTTTTAGAAATTCAAAAACAGCATGGTACATAATCTGAAATTAAATAATTAATTATCTGCATATTTTGTCCTTGTACATAATTTGAACCAGAGTTCAAATACAGGACCCAAGGCCATGAATCAAGTCCAATATGGCTTGTACTGGTCTTGAATGTGTGATAACATATTGGAGCCCAAAAACCCATGCTAGGCTTGGACACCAAATGGTTGTAGTAATAAAATACAGGATTTTAAATAATAATAATATTTTTAAAGTGGTAAAATTATACAAGTCTTAATTTAAACAATAAAAATGACTTGGGAATTTATACACAATAATATTTTGTACAAAGTAGAATTTTGAAATACATACATAAAATATATAACTACAATATTTATATATATACATATAAATATATAGATATTTATATGTATACATAATGGATATATTTATATATATATATATATATATATATATATATATATATATTATAGTTAAGTATTTCTTATATATATATATATATATATATATATATATATATATATTATAGTTAAGTATTTCTTATATATATATATATATATATATATATATATATATATATATATATATATATATACACACATGAACATATATACATAAATACATATATATATATATATATATATACACATATATAATATAATAAAGTACTAAATATTATATATATATATAAATACAGTATATATATACATATAATACAGTATATAAAATAATATATATATAAATAAAAAATAAAACAAAAGAAAACAAAAAGAAAAAGGAAAATAAAACATACAGCAGAGGGGGTTCGAACTCGGCCCAAAGGGTCGGGTTCTCGGGTTCGGTCGGGCTGGCCAGGGGGTCAGCCCGCTTTGGGTGTTAGGAATAGGATTTGGGTTAATTTTATTTGGGTTTAGTTGAATATGTTTTAAACCCGATAAAAATGAACTATGTGTCCTGACAGTTAAGGACACACGAGTCGCGTGTCCGTGCTAAGCACGACAGGCACGGGTCCTAAAATGCGTGTCTATACTTACCCCTAGGATGCTCGTGTCCAGGCGAACGTCGTGCGTGAGTTCGAGACACGCACAACACAGTTTCGTAACCGTTACTTACGTGTCCGACTTCGGGGGGGTTATGAGCGTGCTGGACGGCGGCTGAGGCGACGTCACGGTGGCGCTCAGTTGGCGCTCTGGTGGCGCTGGACTCGGCTTGGTATGGCGCGTCGAATGGTAGTGGTGGATGAGGGTAATCGTTGCTGTGGGGGTGGCGTAGGGGATCGCCGGAGTTAGGGTTAGGGATTAGGCTCGTCGGGGAAGAAAGGGGGTCGGGGTGGTCGTGGGGTTGTGCTAGGGTTAGGGTTTAGTCCGGGGGGGTCGTATTTATAGGGTTAGAGGTCGGTTAGGGCGTCGGGCTGGCCGAAAAAGGCGGGGTCAGCTGACCGACCGTCGGTCGTCGGGGGTGGGTGAGAACGTGGGGGGGTGACGGTCGGTTTATAGTTAGGTCCCTAGGATTTAGGTATTTACAAACAGGTCCCTCCCCTATACTAAATGCAAAGTAAATTTGTATATCATAATTAAAACAATTCATAATTTGCAAACTGCTATAATAACAAATTAACAAATTGCATAATGATATTAAAACAATTCTAAATATTACGAAATGATATTAAAACATTTTAATAAATTATAAAATAGTATTTGTCACGACCCGCAAATCGAGATAAAAAGATTATCGATAAGGTTGATAATCTTATTATAGTGATCCACGTATCCAACTTGTCAATTTCAGCGATGTGAGATCACCGGAATTGACTGATCTCAGTTTCGTTGTACTAATCCCGAAATACAAACATTATATGAATTAATTATTAATTAATTATAAAAAGGTTAAACTCAGAGAAATTATCAACAAACATTGTCGAACGATGAAATGAACATCGCCAACGTGTCCAGAATGGTCAAATTAGCTAGGATAGCCTACCCAACGGTCCAATTTGGACACAAGGGCAAAAAGGTAATTTCGGGTCAAAACGGTGTCCGTGTCGGAGCCGTTTTGCACCAAAAAACGTGCAAGAAAATAAGTCTACAAAATATAACAAATTATATGTCCACGCAACCAGAATGTCGATACGAACCCAACGGTATCTCCAGAATTGGATTCCGTTGACCCGATCTCAATTTGGCCCGTTGACCAGAACTTGGAATTCCGGTTTGCACGGAAATGCGTGCCGGAGCCAAAGTTCTCAAAACTTAGCAAACTACCTGTCAACGAGTCCAGAATGACGATACGAACTCAACGGTATCTTCGGAATTGGATTCCGATGAGCCGGCGTCAAAAATTTCCGTTGACCCAGAATGTGGGACCCGCTTTGCACCGAAATGCGTGCCCGGGCCCACGTTCTCCAAATCTAACAAATTTTATATGAAAACATGCCAGAACGATGCCACGAATCTAATGGTGGTGTCAGAAATGAAATCTGGAGTCCCGTGTTCAAAAATGGAATTTTACAAGTTGGAAATTACGAATTCGGACGGCCAACTTTGGCGTCGAATTCAACCAATCAAACAAGCTCAAACTAAAATGAAATCTAAAGGGTGCAGGAAGAGGGTTATACCAGCTTCACATCGGAACTGGTAACACGCAAAACGGAGATGCGGTGGAGGAGATACAAGCTGACGAAGTTGGTCCCGTGAAACTGTCCAAATTTAATACAATTTAAAAGGTCAACTTGGTGGCCGGTTTTCATGTATCAAACGATAAAATTAACGGACGAAAATTGACAGGGATAAAGGTGGATATACCGAGATTGCGACGGAGCAAAGAGTTCGCCGATCCAACGGTCGGATCTCCGGGAAAACGTGCACGAAGTTGCTGCGACGGAGCACCAAAATGAACGTGATTTTGCGCGCGTCACGACGGGACGTCGTGCAAAACGCACGAATCGCCTATACGTCGCGCTGGTGGAGGAGAGGATAGACCCCAGGGGGTCGACGATGATCGCCCACCGCGGGGGAGGCCACGGCCATGGCGGCGTGGTCGGCGGCGACTCGTCGGAGCTCGCGCACGCGCGCGCAAGGGGTTGCGCGGCTGTGCGTTTTGCTGCTGCGCGTCGCTTGGGAGGCCGGCTTGGCCACGGCGAGGGCTGCGCGCGCACGTACCTGTCCCGGCGAGGCCACGACGGCGCTGCACAGGTGGTGGTGGCGGCGGTTCACGAAGGTGGTCGGGATGGTGGTAGTGTCGGGTTCATGGCTGCTGCTGTGCAGTCGAGCTACTGCCACTGCAGCGAGGCGCGCGGCGCACCTGGCCCGGCGGAGGCGCGGCCTTGGTGCGGCGGGGCTGCGCCTGTGCAGCGGAGGAGGAGGAGATCGATTTGGGAGAGGTGGCCGGAGTTGCATGGCTCGGTTTTCATGGAGTAGGGAGGTGATGGAGAATGAGGAGGGCTCGAGGAGGATGTTATAGGGTGGCCGACGGCCAAGTGGTGGTGGTCGTGGCCGGAGCCAAAGGAGGAGGAAGGTCGGGATGGAGAAGATGAGTTTGCTGTGGGTTAGCTGTCGGGTTTTTGTGAAGTGTAGGTTTTGTGTAGGAAGAGTTTTGTGTAGAGATTATTCCAAAAGGAAGAGAGAGAGAGAAAGAGATAAGAGAGATTGCAATAAGTGAAGTGAGAGAGAGAGAGATTCTCTCCAATATTTAGGGCCGGCTGTTGGCAAGGGGGTGAGGAAAAGTTTCATGTAGGATCTTGATGGTTGAGATTGATTGGAGAAATCAAGGGTTAAAAATAATTAGAGAGAAGTGGCCGTTCCAATGGAAATTAAATATTAGAAATTCCCAATAAATATAGGAAAAAAAATGGGTGGAAGGGTACTCGATATTTTCGGGCAAGAAAATACGAGGGTGCTACGATGGAGGAAATCACAGAGCTGGACTGGACTCGGTGGAGCCGGATTGGGTCAAAACTGGACATCGTGCAAAAATCGAATTAAAATTAGACGACGATGATCATGAAGAAATAGGTAACACATGGGGATTCCAATAAATGGGACACAAGTGGCGGACGGATAGTAGGCTCAATGTGGGCCATGCCCCTAGTTGGGGCTGACAGGTTTTGGTCGACAGGGGACCCACAAATCAAGTTGGAAAATGGTTGTGACGCCGTGGCGTAAAATAAAATCGGGTCACGCATCGGAAAAGTTGTGCGAATCAAATGGAGCCCAAAATGACATGAATGAGTGGAAAACGAAGGTCATTAGTGACGAGCGTCTCGAGTAGATCATCAATGAGGAGTTGGTTTCAAGAAACTGACTGGTCTTGCGCTCCCAATTTAAATGTCATGGTAACGCGCCGAAAATGATCAAGAAAAAGAGTGGGAAAATAAATAACAATCAATTGGTCTAAACCGACCCAAAGTTCAGTGAAGCAGAAAGAGCACAAGGGAATAAGTTTGGGTGGGACACCATATACCGTCATGAAGGTAATCGTGTCCACTCCAAAACTTGTGAAGAAGATTTCCAGAATTGAACATCCATGGTACTCCAAATATCAATGGCATGAAAAAGTACACTAACAGATAAATAAATAGAATGAAATATTTAATGTAACCAAACAATCAGAAAATAAATAAAATGAAAAAAAATCAACCCGAATTTCAGGGTGCTAACAGTATTTTAGTTATTAAAACTCATTTAAAAATCATTTTAAAAATTGTAGAAAAATTCCTAAAATCATATTAAATTATTTTAAGGCTAAATATGTTATTAGAAATTAATTAACACTAATTAAATCAAAATTAAAAATTAGGGGCTGACAGTGCAACTGATGCACAACTATCCTCCGAGTAAAGTTATGCGCTACCGTCGATGATTCTGTAATTCACGACGCATCTACTCGTTTTCCGATTCGTCGCATCTCGCTATACTTTGATCGTGTAACTGAGTTACCGATTATCCTTCATCGAACCCTCAAGTTATACGATCTCGCCCTCTAAGTTTCGCGTGTTTCAGTCGTACTCAATTGATTTTCGCCGTAACGTAACCAACTATCTCTTAGGCACTATTTACTCGCATCAACCAACTCTTCATCGAAGTCGCACATCGTGCGATCCAATTATAATTTACATCGCCTAACATTTCTATCAAGATTGCAAGTCGTGCGATTTGATTCGCCTCGTCCAACATTTCTATCGAGATCGCCAGTTGTGCGACTCATTTGTAAGTTCAAGTTTTCCTTTCCCGTGGATCTGATTATTGCTTCAAGGCATAATCGTTCCGCTAGTCTCGGTCGTCCGATTGACTTATAATTTCCGTCCGACGTATCATTCCTTGATACGAGTCTCGCCTAATCGTCCCAACAGATTTTCGAAGAACACTTGCATCAACATACCGGCGTACAAATTTCTAATCAAGTCTCGGTGCTATCCCGTCTGTTGCGGACGGATCTTCCGCAATTCTCAGAACGCGTCGATGCAATTCATCGCACAAGTGGTATATCATATACCACTCGGAATCGAGTCATTCATCGCATACGTGGTATGGCATATATCACTCGAAAATCAAGTCATTTCCCTCGCAACATATTCTTTACGAACCAACGATCTCTTCCGACTCATGATTTTCGCAGTGATCGTGCTTGATCACAACCGTAACTTTGACTAAATCAAATTCGACACAACTCGGCCAATGTTTTCATTTGCCAACACAAGTTCGGTGTTCAATCGAACGATTCGTTCTGTTGATTTATGATCTTTAGTTCTTTCCGTTGCATCTCGTGCAACGATTTATTTCTAATCTCCTTTGCACTCCGTGCAACTATTAATTTGATATGCGTTGCACCATGTTCAATAATTTTACTACTGACATACGTTGCACATCATGCGTTGCACATCGTGCAATAACTTATTTTCGACATTCGTTGCACCTCGTGCACGATTTATTCTCGACTTTCAAAGTCAATACCCAAATTCGTTCAACACATTCGATATTGACTTATCACTTTCATTTTAACGAATATTCACAATTAACTTGTTGCACTTCGTGCATCATATTATTTTTCATTCAACATGTTACATTACAACAACAACATCTCAAATCATATTTTACTATTTGTTGCACTTACAACAACTAACATTTTACAGCTCGTGCATTCAATGCAACGAACGTTTCACGACTTTCTCTGCAACATCAAGTAAATTCGAAGTACTTGCGGCAATGTTACCCGACTTTGTATTAAACTTATTGTATGGAACATCCAGTACGGCATCGAGTAGAGTCAAGAGTGATTTCGATTGGTGGTGGGCGAGTCTTTGGAATTGAAGCAAGCAAACGTCCGAAGGAATTGAAGCAAGCAACTCGGCCAATGTTTTCATCAATTAATGAACATATGAGATAAAGCAGTAAAGCGTCCCTGACGCTTCATCAAAATGGTCATAGGGATCTAGCTTTATAAGTTAGCTAGCTCAGAGAGTCAAAAGTACATAATTGTATTCAGCTGCAGTCTGATCTAATTACAAATTATGCAAAACAAAATGTCCAGATTAGCCGGCTAAACAGGTGCCGGTGGCTAAACGCCAGAACATAAGTAAAGATACTAGAGTGGTGGAGAAGAAACCCACTCGAGTCCCCTGCTAGCCATGCTCCTAGTATGCACCATTGACGTTAGGGAAGAAGGTCGGATCCTTAGGCTCTACTACGTGATCTGGCCAAACAAAACCAGCGGGGTCAGCCCCGAATAGCAAGTACCACAAAGGAGCACAAAAGAGTGAGATAAAACTCAAGCATAAATAATATTACAAATAATAAGTAAGGCTTCCGGTCATAACCTCGGTCCACAGCCTGTCCTAGCACGATAGACCAACCCAACAACCAAACAATGACAGGGGTTGGACCACGCACCATGACAGTCCATGTTCCTCGGCAACTAATGGAAAGCTCAAGCACAGTCAAGTCATTTTTCAAGCGGCCATTCATTTTCGCGGCTTTCTATATTTGGCGGAGTTAGTCCCACGATACTGATTAAAGGAATCCTCAGATCGTGTCAATCCAGCAGGATACCCAAGCCCTTTCTATAATATTCGAGGCAGATTTTATATTTACTTTTCCTATCATATATCCTGTTCTGTTCTACGTTCAGTACTTTCTCACCATTCATGATATACAGTTACTCACATGCTCTACATGCCTTTACATTGTATCTTGATTGGAGACTAAGTTCTGCTCGGGAGAAGAGTTACAACCCCGGTCCTTGTTTGGTTTAAGGGTTGTAACTCGACTTCCGAACGGTTCCCAAGTCTTCATATATCTTTGTCTTGTAGTTCATTATACTTTCTCTTATAGAACTTGTCAATTCACATGGAACTGCTGTTAGTGTTTGTACTTGCTTATTTTCCTGACAGGATACCGTTATGATATATTACAGATGACTCTGAGGTGGACTGCTCGACCTATTATGGGCTCGAGTTAGATGGAGTAGCCTTGGATCGTGGCCTTATAGTAGAGCCACTAGATTTTGTACTTCCAGAGTAGTGTAGGTTAGCTAGGTTTGACTGGACTGCGATCCAGCTAGCTTATCAGACAGTAGTTTCTATATTATATTTTGATACCCTGTGATGTTGTATATATCTGGGCTTGTATTGGACTCTGGACTTATTTTACTCTTTCATCTATCATATGTCTTTCCTTCTGAGCTATCTACCTTAGTTTTATTCTGTGATTGAGACTGTATTGTTATGTCACCTCCATTCGGAGAGTATATACTGTACAGGTACATTTAAACTGTTAGTCGTAGTATTTACAGACGTTATATACAGCGTTCTACCGCCGACACTGCGGCGTAGGCTGGACGTACCTACGTGCTCGTGTCCCTCATAAGGGTACGGGTCGTGACACGTTTTTGTGGTAGCCCACGCAGGTCCAGTGTCACAATTAGTGCGATCTCGTAATGGTGCTCGACTTAGAGTACTAATTACGAGCCTGCAGTTAGGACGTAGGACCTAGGACATGATAGGAGTTTCTCAATCACACCTAGGAAATTTTTGATCTTTTGATTATCATGATTATTCACCTTGTATTAAATTAACTATCCTTCTTTGATAATCTACTCATGTGCCATATTGATCTCTTTGTTTCAATTCGTCTCCAGGATGATGAAGACGCACCCGCAGGCCACTGGATCGAGTAGCTTGCCTGAGAGATCTGATCAGGCTGAGGAGGAGGTTCATGGGACTGCCCCCAGTGATTCTACTATTCCAGAGACCCCGACAGTTGCACAGGGAGGTCTACCACCTCCACCCCAGAGGGTTACGGCCGTTGTTCCAGAGATACTGCCACCACCACCGATACCGACGGGTACACATCATATGTTCCTTCTTCTTCAGCAGATGATGGAGACACAGTGGGCCCAGGCAGAGGCATCGTAGCCCCAGTCGGAGGTGTCACACCGTCAGATCGAGATGCTGAGGCAGAGTATGGAGAACTCGCATCAGCTTGCGCTGGCAGCAGTAGAGAGAGTGGCACCGGGTACGGTGTAGGGCCCTACTGGCCAGCAGCCGTACCAGCAGCAGTCCAGGCCGGGGACAGTATTGGACTTCAGGAAGATGAGCTCCAGGGACTTCACAGGCACGAAGGGCATCCTCTATGCAGACGGTTGGCTAGAGGATGTGCAGCGGAGCATGGAGCTGGCAGAGCTTCCTAGAGCACTTTGGGTTTCGGCCGCAGCCAGCCGTCTTCGACATTGCGTTGATATGGTACCGCACGGATCCCCGTGCATCGGTGAGAGGGCTAACTTGGGAGAACTTTTGGAGGCTCTTCAAAGACAAGTTCTTCCCGGAAGTGGCTCTTACAGCATTGGAGGGCCAGTTCGTGGGTCTAGTGCAGGGGAACTCGTCGGTGGACGAGTATGCAGCTGAGTTCTTCCGCCTTAGCAGGTTTGCTCCTGATATGATCCAGGATGAGGGACAGAAGGCTCGTAAGTTTCGTAGGGGACTTATTCATGCAGTGCGCACCCGCACCTCGGGTCGTCGTGATGCGACGTTCGATCAGATATTGATGGACGCACAGATTGCAGAGGAGGACTTCGGCCTCAAGCCGAAGAGGAGCGGAGATACTATGGGGGTGATTTTCAGTGTGGGACAGGCCAAGCGCCCCCACATTCAGCAGCAGTAGAGGTCGTTTCAGCAGCAGCCTCTGATGCATATTCAGCAGGCACCGGCGCGTGCCCAGCAGCATCAGGGTCAGGGCCAGAGGCAGACCCAGCAGTGTGCTTTCTGCAGAAAGACGGGGCACAGCAGAGACGTATGCCGGAGGAGGTTAGGCGCTTGCCTATTCTGCAGAGGGATCGACTACCAGATGAAGGGCTGCCCTGCTTGGGCAGCCAAGGGAGTCCAGGACAGGGTGCAGCCGGCTAGAGGACCAGCGGTTCAGCAGAGGGGTCCTCCACTTCAGACCCAGCAGCAGCATTTTGTCCATTACCAGTGTGGAGCACCCGCGGGCAGGGTGTTCGTTTTGGCAGTATAGGAGGAGGCAGAGCCCGTGGGAGATGTTATAGCAGGTCATGTTCTCCTAAATTCCTTCCCTGCTTTCGTCTTGTTTGATTCTGGGGCGACCCATAGTTTTGTGTATATTTTTTTTTGCTCTGAGACACAATATCATTGCTGAATATATGGGTAGGACTTACAAGATTATGACCGGGGGAGGTATTATCCTGGTTAATAATATTTGCAAAGGGCGGAGAGTCACTCTGAGAGGCCGGGACTTGAGTGCGTGTCTGCTAGTAATGCCCCTACCGAGGTACGATATGGTACTCAGTATGGATTGGTTGAGCATGCACCACGCTAGCATTGATTGTAGAGCAGGCAGAGTTCTTTTTAGGACGTCGGGTGAGCCAGAGATCGAGTTTGCTCGAGGAGTAGCGGAGCCGGAGGTTGGATTCTGTGGAGCTTTGTTGGCGGGGCAGGATTTGCCACATCCGTTGATTGCTGAGTTCTCGGATGTCTTTCCCGAGGAGTTGCCGGGGATGCCGCCAGACAGGGACATTGAGTTCTCCATAGACTTGGTGCCGGACGTCGAGACCATCTCGCAGCATGTTTATAGGGTGAACAGCGAGTTGATAGAGCTGAAGAAGCAAGTCGACGAGCTGCAGGACAAGGGGTTCATCAGATCTAGTTCTTCGTCCTGGGAAGCGCCAGTCCTGTTTGTGCCGAAGAAGGACGGTACGTCCCGCATGTGTATTGATTACCGGGCGCTCAACAACCTTATTATCAAGAATATGTACCCTTTGCCGAGGATCGACGACTTATTCGATCAGCTGAGTGGGGCAAAGGTCTTTTCGAAGATAGATTTGAGGTCCGGGTATCACCAGCTGAAGGTGAGGCGGGATGACATTCCCAAGACGGTATTTCGGACTCAATACGGCCAGTACGAGTTTACAGTGATGCCATTTGGGTTGACCAATGCTTCCGCGGTGTTCATGAACTTGATAAACAAGGTATTCCATCAGTACCTTGACAAGTTCGTGGTGGTCTTCATAGACGATATCTTGATCTATTCGAAGATGCATGAGGAGCACTTGAGAGTTGTGTTAGAGACTATGAGGAGGGAGCAACTCTACGGGAAGCTTTCGAAGTGTGAGTTCTTCTTAGACCAGGTGGAGTTCCTATGTCATGTTGTGACCGAGCACGGGATTTTAGTAGACCAGAGGAAGATTTCGGCAGTGGAGTCTTGGTCTACGCCCAGTTCAGTTGTCGAGGTTCGAAGCTTTCTGGGTTTGGCTGGCTATTACCGGAAGTTCATCCAGGACTTCTCACGGATTGCAGAGCCGATGACTAGACTCACCAGGAAGGACGTGGAGTTCGTCTGGACTGTTGAGTGTCAGGCTGCATTCGATGAGCTGAAGAGGAGGTTGACTTCAGCTCCGATCCTGACTTTGCCATCTGGGTCAGGAGGGTTCTCGATCTTCAGCGATGCTTCCAGGAAGGGTTTAGGGTGTGTTCTTCAGCAGCATGGGATGGTGATTGCCTATGCATCCAGGTAGTTGCGTCCTCATGAGAAGAACTATCCTACTCATGATCTGGAGTTGGCTGCGGTTATTTTTGTTTTGAAGTTATGGAAGCATTACTTGTATGTAGAGCGAGTTGAGATCTTCACAGATCACAAGAGCTTGAAGTACGTATTCACTCAGAAGGAGTTGAACATGTGGCAGAGGCGGTGGTTAGAGCTGATGAAGGACTTCGATATATCCTTGCAGTACCATCCGGGGAAGGCCAACGCAGTTGCAGATGCCTTGAGCAGGTATCCAGTTGCTATGTTCTTGATGACAGATCGTCATTTGTTGGCCGACCTGGATAGTTTGGGTATCGAGGTCATCATTCCGGGCGTGGAGATCCAGATATGGGGTTTGCAGATTCAGTCTGAGCTGATGGATAGAGTCAGGTCAGCGCAGTATGATGATGTTGTCCTGAGGAGCATCAGGGAGCAGGTGAGGATGGACTTGCTTGACGATTTCTCTGTAGCCGAAGACGGGTCGTTGCGGCACGGTACTAGGCTGTGTGTTTCGCGTGGGGAGCTTCGAAAGGAGGTTCTTCAGGAGGCGCATCGCTCTCAGTATTCTATGCATCCTGGAGCCAACAAGATGTATAGGGACCTGAGAGAGCACGTATGGTGGTATGGCATAAAGCGCGAGGTAGCTCAGTTTGTATCTGGTTGCCTTGTGTGCCAGCGGGTGAAGGCCGAGAGACAGAGACCAGGTGGATTGCTACAGCCGCTACCCATTCCCGAGTGGAAGTGGGAGCACATCACCATGGACTTTGTATCTGGACTTCCACGGTCGCCAGGAGGGAAGGACGCGGTTTGGGTCATAGTTGATAGATTGACCAAATCGGCCCACTTTTTGCCTTTCAAAGTGGGTTTGTCTACGGAGAGGCTGGCTGAGCTGTATGTTCGTCAGATCGTGATATTGCACGGAGTTCCGATGAGCATAGTTTCAGATCGGGATAGCCGATTCACTTTCCACTTCTGGAGGAGTTTGCAGGCTAGTTTGGGCACCTCGCTCAAGTTTAGTACTGCTTATCATCCTCAGACAGATGGGTAGTCGGAGAGGACCATCCAGACCTTGGAGGATATGCTCCGTACATGTGTGCTAGATCTCGAGGGTTCTTGGGAGGACCATCTTCACCTGGTAGAGTTTGCTTACAACAATAACTACCAGGCCAGTATAGAGATGTCACCATTTGAGGCTCTATATGGACGGAGATGTCGTACTCCTTTGTCTTGGGACGATGTTGGCGAGCGGAAGCTTCTTGGGCCGGAGATGGTTGTGGATGCGGCCGAGAAGGTCAGATTGATTAGAGATAGACATCGGGTGGCTCAGGATAGGCAGCGGCATTGGACCGATAGTCACCGGAGACCGTTAGAGTTCGAGGTTAGTTTCAGTTCTTGTCGTGTTTGTTGTGATTGTTTGTTAGTTGTGTGTTGAGTTTTTGTCTTGTGTCTAGGTTGGTGACATGGTATTTCTGAGGATATCCTCGACACGTGGCACTATTCGCTTTGGCGGCGGTGGGAAGCTCAGTCCGCGCTACATCGGACATTTTACCATCTTAGAGAGGATCGGTGCAGTAGCCTACCGACTGGACTTGCCTACCAGGCTCGAGGGAGTGAACAACGTGTTTCATGTATCTCAGCTGAGGCGGTACGTGGCAGATCCTAGCCACGTATTGGACCATTCAGCGATACAGGTGGGACCTACTCTCAGCTATCCAGAACAGCCGGTGGAGATCCTGGATCGTAGGGAGAAGGTGCTCCGGAACCAGGTCATACCCTTGGTTCGGGTTGCATGGAGACATCACTCTCCAGGTGAGTCTACCTGGGAGAGAGAGGACGACATGCAGGAGCGTTTCCCTTATCTTTTCGCGCCCTGAGGTATAAATCTATTTCTTTTGTCTTTCTGTTTGTGATTTCCTGTGCTTGTTGTCTTCAATTTCGAGGACGAAATTTTTTTAAGGTGGATAGACTTGTCACCCTCACTTTTCCCAGTTAGGGATAAAATGGTAATTTCTATTTTATAATATTTTTAGGAATTTTATTTCATGAATATTATTATTTAATTATTATAGGAGTCGGGTTCGGATTTCATCGCATTCCGAGTTAATTCGGGACCCCGGTGAATTTCGACTTGAGCCGTAATTAGCATGTTAGCTAACCATGGCCCACCACACTAAAATTTAGGGTTTAGGAGTTTGGACTAGTCCCCCATGAGTAATTAAGTGTAATTATGATTTTTATTTATTTTTAGCAACTTCCTAAACCTATTTTGGAATTATTTAAGCATTAGGCTTGGGGAGGGGCAAACTTGTAAATACAAGTGAGTGCCCCTACCCATGCCCCCTTTGGCCGGCCATGAATAGCCCTCCCCCCCCCCCCCCTCTCTTTCCTTCACCACCAAGTAACTTCTCCATCTCCATTTCTTTCTTTCTCCCATGCTTCTTCTCAAGAGAGAACCCATTGTTAGGTATGCTTTTAATTCTTCATTTATTACTCATTTGTATTCATCTCCCTCACAATAAATGGAGAGGAGCTCATTCTCCACCATTTGCCCACAAATTTGTAGGTTTTTTTCTAGAAAAATAGGTTAGGGATTTATTATGGTTTAATCCTTTTTGAGAGTGGTATATATATATATATATATATATATATATATATATATATATATATATATATATATATATATATATATATATATATATATATATATATATATATATATATATATATATATATTTATATATATTTATATATATATATATATTTATGTGTGTGTACATATTGATATGTATTTAGTGTCATGAGGGAAATGGTATGTGAGAGTGGTGAGAGTGTGTGTGTATTTGTGTTGTGTGAGGGGGTGTGTGTGTTGTATTATATATATATATATATATATATGAGTGTGCATTTACATATGTATATGGAAATGGGTGTGTATGTATGTATATAGATAGATATGTGAGTGTTGTGTGTGTATATATATATATATATATATATATATATATATATATATATATATATATATATATATATATATAGATGGTTAGATAGATATATATATATCTATAGATGGATATAGATATATATAGAGGAAACAAAATTATAGATATATATAGAGGGATATATATATATATATATATAGAGAGAGAGAGAGAGAGAGAGAGAGAGAGAGAGAGATAGGAAGTAGGGATGAAGAAGAATAGAAGGAGAAGAATAAGAAACAGCCACAGCAGCAGCATAAGCTGCAGTAACAGCAGCAGCCTGGCAGCAGCTGCTGCCAGATTTTGCCCCCCCCCCCCCTCTTTTGGCCCTTTTCACATATTAAACCCCCCCTTTATCTATATATGTGTGTGTATATATATATATATATATATATATATATATATATATATATATATATATATATATATATATATATATATATATATATATATGTGTGTGTGTTGGTATATAGTTAAAATTAGAAGAGAAAGGGAGAAGAAGATTAAGGAAAAGAATTAGAAGTTAGAAGGAAGGAATTAGAAGAAGAAGTTAGAAGAATAGGAAGAAAGTGAGAAATAGGAAATAGAGGGGATCGAGTTAGAGGGCGAAACGGAGCTCGGAGTATCGGAATGAGTTGAAACTTGGCGTGGGACAAGAATACGTGAATTAGATTTTACGGGTAGGCTCCCGAGTGAAAATCGGGATTGTAGGGCGCCGGTATCGCGCCGTACCATCGCGTATCTTGAAATATTTAAGATACCGGCAATAGGCCGTAAGATGGACTAGATGTCCACTTTACTTAGGTATCTTGGTAGGTAATATATGTATAGGCTAGTATCTTACTACCCTAGGGAGCTCAGGTCAAAATACCAAGTGTAGGTAGGCTAACTTGATAATTGCCTAAGCTAGAATTTTATCCTTTTTAAGGGTAAAATAGTATATTGGCTTACGGCCAAGATTTGAGTTTCGAAGTCCAAGATGGACTTGGATATAGGTTGTAGAGGTTGGTAATAGTTAGAAATAGTCGCCTAGACCTAGTCTTGACCCCGGTTGACCTAGAGTTGACTTTTTACCCAAAAGTCAACCGTGAGTCAACACTTTGTCTAGATTTGACCAAATCCAAACCAGAGTTGACCAGTTGATCAAAAGTCAACTGTTGGTCAACATTTGACCAGTTTGACCTAGAGTTGACCAGGGTTGACAAGTTAACCAAAAGTCAACTGTAGGCCAACTCTTGACCCCGTTTGACTTTCTTCGACCTGTTTTGACCTGTGATGACTGGTATGACCTAGGTTTGACTTGGTTTGGTTTAGATTGACTTGATATGGCTTGATTTGACCTAGATTGACTTGATAGGACTTAGTGTGACTCAGTGAGACCTAGTTTGACCTAGATTGTATATCATTCATTGTGAATCATTCCTAAACTTGTTTAAACCTAAATTAACATTCAGTATCTCATCTTTAGGTCTCTGATTTTCCACTCTGAGCATTGATATACCCTACAGCTCAGGACAGCAGGCGAGTACATTCACTGATAGTTTTCATTGTCTTGATATTTGCTATATCCGATTCAGTCGTAGTGTCTTACTTGATTCTCAGACACGATAGTTCACGGACTAGTATTGTCGAATTCCTGTCATGAGATATCATTCCTGGATTTCTTGGGATACGGGTACTTATTTGGTCTTGATTCTTGTACTTGTATCGACGTCGACTCCTGAAGAGGACTTGCTTCCCTCTTAGGGAATCCCGCGTCATGACGTGCTATGTCCGGATCCGTATACTATTTGGGGAATGGAGAATATTATAGATAGTGTGATCAATGCCACCTTGAGTTACTACTTGTATCATAGCTATACCCTCACCTCACGATGGGTATAGCCTGACCTGTACTACTACTTGCTCCATAGCTTACCATCCCGGCCGGACCGAGTCCACGCACTTGTAGCCGGTCGGCTGGAAGCCTGATTATTGACCCATACCGATCACATTAGGCTATAATGTTCGAGGCATATTTTATATTTACTTTTCCTGTCATATATCATGTTCTGTTCTACGTTCA
The DNA here is from genome assembly GCA_029216955.1 of Iris pallida. NCBI lineage: Eukaryota > Viridiplantae > Streptophyta > Magnoliopsida > Asparagales > Iridaceae > Iris > Iris pallida. The sequence goes on along the minus strand of JANAVB010021600.1, from coordinate 17,335,151 downwards.
GTACTTTCTCACCATGTATGATGTACAGTTACTCATATGCTCTACATGCCTTTACATTGTATCTTGATTGGAGACTAAATTCTGCTCGGGAGAAGAGTTACAACCCTGGTCCTTGTTTGGTTTAAGGGTTGTAACTCGGCTTCCGAACGATTTCCAAGTCTTCATATATCTTTGTCTTGTAGTTCATTATACTGTCTCTTATAGAACTTGTCAATTCATATGGAACTGTTGTTAGTGTTTGTACTTGCTCATTTTCCTGACAGGATACCGTTATGATATATTACAGATGACTCTGAGGCGGACTGCTCGACCTATTATGGGCTCGAGTTAGATGGAGTAGCCTTGGATCGTGGCCTTATAGTAGAGCCACTAGATTTTGTACTTCCAGAGTAGTGTAGGTTAGCTAGGTTTGACTGGACTGCGATCCAACTAGCTTATCAGACTGTAGTTTCTATATTATATTTTGATACCCTGTGATGTTGTATATATCTGGGCTTGTATTGGACTCTGGACTTATTTTACTCTTTCATCTATCATATGTCTTTCCTTCTGAGCTATCTACCTTAGTTTTATTCCGTGATTGAGACTGTATTGTTATGTCACCTCCATTCGGAGAGTATATATTGTACAGGTACATTTAAACTGTTAGTCGTAGTATTTACAGATGTTATATACATCGTTCTACCGCTGACACTGCAGCATAGGCTGGACGTACCCACGTGCTCGTGCCCCTCATAAGGGTGTGGGTCGTGACAGACCTCGCAATCAGTGCCCAAGTACGTCGATACCTTTCTGGTGATTTAGTTCTTCCGGCTGTTCATCTTCCAGCAGTACTCTTCATCATCATCGTATGGTCCAAAGAACAAAGTGATCGCCTTCAGATCAGACTTCCATAGCAATACTTCCCAGAATAATTTGTACTTCTTGTACTTTTTCTCGTTTTATTTCAAAAGCCAATTTTACGCATTTTGTTAAGTGAAACAAAATGGTGACTCTTCTGGGGACGACCTTCTCCTCTGACGAGGAGGCAATTGCTCAATACGATGATGTGTTGATCGGATCGACAAAAAAGACTCTGGTTATGCACTTTGACCAGACTGCCTACGAAGAAATCCTCCGAACTGGGGGTAGTACTCGCTGCTCCAATGTTCAGAAATCGCGAAAAGCGTGAAAAGTTTGGATTCCCAAATCTAAAGCATCCTCTGATCTCCCTACTGTCTCTGAAGGCAAAGGAATCCTTCCTACTCCTGTTGTAGGGGCTCCCTTTTGTAACGAGGCTGTCCTTACTTCAGTGTTGTGCCTTGAGCGTAAAAACCAATCTCCCGTCTATGATGGGGAAGATTCCTAAGTTTTACGCCCAGCGCGTAAAAACCAAAATTTACGCTCTGTGCATAAGAATAAGTCTCCCGTCTGTGACGTGGTAGACTCCAATACTTTACGTTCTGAGCGTAAAAATAAGTCTCCCGTCTGTGACGCGGTAGACACACAAAATTTATGCTCCACGCGTAAAGAAAAATCTCCCGTCTGTGACGTGGTAGATACTCATGTTTTGTGCTCTACGCGTAAAGGTAAATCTCTTGTCTGTGACAGTGTAGATAAAATTCACAATGATGTTTTTACATCCAAAGTGAATTTACCTGTACGCAACCAGCGTAAACACATTATTGGTAAAACTTCGGTTCTTCACCAACAGCCTTCTTACCCTGCTTTACGCAAGGTACCAAACCTACAAATTATGCGTAATGTTGATGGAGTTCTTTGTGCTAAAAAATCTCAGGATTTACGCACGCAACTACAAGCGCGTAAAAATGTACAGTTTGGTTCTGCGAATGCAGCCAGTAATCTTCTTTATACATAAGGGACTAAACGTTTCTCTACCCCAAATGTAATAAGGAAGACTACTCCATCTACTCCATCTACTCCCTCTACTCCTTCTGATTTATGCGAGTTGCTAATGCAAAAGCGTAAAAATAGACAATCTCCTGTGACACTCCCCCAAGAGAGTCACCATTGTGAGTGTCACCAGATTGTAATCAAATGTTGTTTTTCGGCTTCTAAACGGTCAGTTTTTTAACGGTTAAGCTTCAATACGCCTCAACAGCAAGTTGATGACCAAGAACATGAGTTGTCATATGCGTCAGTCAACATTGCATCTCATACCAACATAGGACGACGTCCAAGACGCAACTCGTCCCAAACTCCAGGTCAACAACAATTCAACATACTTCTTGATTCCTTTGAAGGAGTATATCAGAATACTCGATCAAGAAGACAAAGACATTTGCAGACTTCTGATTCAGAAGCTGGAGGTACTCAATCTTTTGAGTCCAAAACTGATAGTGTCGATTCATACCTCTATACCAATCCCCCTGTATCTTCAAGAGAGGTTGAATCCTATGCTATTGGAGATGAACCGGAGATGTCATCTGCTAATACGGAACAACGTCTCTCTGCCATTGAGCAATCACTAAAGGACATGCTTACCATGATGTAAAGCATCCACCAAATAATAATGACTCAGCAAACTGCTCAGCGGCAGTAATAACACCGGTGCAGGCAGCAGCACAAACTCAAGATAGTCAAGTGGTTGGCATACCTTTAAATAATCAAGAGCCTGTTGTCAATCAAAATTCTGTATCTCCAAATCCTATCATCCCAGAAGATGTACCACCTCTGGTGGGGGTCACGGTACATCCAACAACTATTCAATCAAATGTGCTTCCTCAAACCAGTGAAGCTATTCAAGCAGTACGTGAACTAAAGGCACAGTTTGAAGTTCTGAAGCACAAAGATCAACTCCAGAGGTTAGGGATTAAGCAACCTTATCCTCCTCATTGGAATGATGTACCCTTCCCTCCGAAATTCAAGCCACAATCAATGGTATTATTTGATGGAAAGGCTTCTCCTAGTCAGTATATCAATTACTTTGATATTATGACTGTGCATCTGCAGAAAAATGATGCTCTTCTCACTCGAGTGTTCATCGGGTGCTTGACGGGTTCAGCTTACGACTGGTATCGTAGTTTACCCGACAATTGCATTTCGTCTTTTGACGAATTTAAAGCAATGTTTCTTTCCCGCTTCTATGAAGGAGGTATGGATATGAATACGTCCTCCTTAATAGAGATTAAACAAAAGGAGAAGGAAGATACTCAGACGTTCATCGAACGTTTCCGACATGCAACTTTAAAAATGCCTCCTGGTATACCAGATTCAACGTTGATTGATACATGCAAGATGAATCTGCGACCATCCATTGCTGTCTTCATGGGTTCCCAATTCACAGACTGGGCCTCGTTTATTATAGCAGCAGTTTTTGCCGACAATTGTAGGTTGGCTCGTGAACATGGGATGATTTTTGCCTCAGAGGACAAAGGAAAGAAAGGCTCTTCTGGTAATAATTCCGACAATCGTAATGGGAAAGGAAAGGATACCCTTATGGTTAATCTTTCCAAAAACAAAACGACATCGAATAATCAGAAGTCTTCTAAGCCAAAAGAAGAATACTCTTTTGATGAGAGCGATATCCCAGGGATATTCTAATGTCTGGTAAAGAGTGGCAAACTCCAGATTTCGGAGCCAAAAAGGCCTAATGAGGTGAATCTGACTGATAATCCCAAATATTGTATCTATCACAGATATATAAATCACCCCACTAAGGCTTGTTATGTCCTAAAGAAGAAAATCCAAGAGTTGATAAATGCCAATGCCATCGCTTTAACTAACAATGAGCATACAGTTACAACCAATATAATTTCTCTTCAATTTAGAGGTTTTCCTCCACAACAAGTCCCAGATGGGATTGTCCCAATTCCGAAGGCGACAATGAAGATTGTGAATATTCTGCTTGTCAGAGAGAAAAATGAAGGATTGATGCCTCTTACATTAAAGAATGGTGAAATCATGTGGGTACATGTAAAACCCCTAAAATTTTACTATTTTTTTTATTAAATTCGATACTGATTTAAATTTTTGTATTTTTACGTCGCGTAGTTGTTTTGTACGTCGCGCGCGAATTTACGATTTTCGTATTTTCTCGTCGAGTGCGAATATGTGCGAGTAACATATTTTTAGGAAAAAAATAATTTTTGATTTTATTATCAGTGGTTTCAAAATAATATATAAATAATTATTTTTATTAAAAGTAATTTAGCAAGAAGGTATTTAAAGATTTAATTTTTATGTTTACTTTTGAAATATGTTTTATCCAAATTAGTAAAAATGTAGTTTGAAATTTTTCCTATTAATGGCTAAATATATATTATAATTTTCGAAATTATTTAATATTAATATTTTATTATTCAAAAAAGTTATTTAAAAATATTTGTTATTTTCGAAATTATTATTATGGGTATTTTGAAAAATATATTTGGAAGTTATGTGACCATTTAAATTATGATTTAATCTTTAGATTTATTTAAATATATTAACTCAATACAAATAATGGAGATTTGATTTATTTAAATTGATTTTTAACTATAGGAATGTAATTTAATGGGATTCATATTTGGATTTGGATTTGAATAAACTAGAGAATTATCTAATGGGGGATTTAAACCATCCCAATTCTTATCCAACTGGGAATTCCCACATCCTATAAATAGGCAGGTACTCCTCCAACTTTTCATTATTCATCCACAAATTTCCACAACGTGTACGTGCCTCGTGTCGGTGTCCAGTCTTTTTCCGTGTCAGCCCGTGTCGGCAGGTGTCTTTTCACTAATTAATTTTTTTTACAAATACATTTGTTTCCTTCTCGGCGTCCGACAAATCCGGACCTCGTCACCTTCCTCGTGTCCAACACTTGGACACGATCCATAAACCTAGCCCTAATCCTAAACCCAGTTATTGCCCCGTCCAGCCACCGTTCCCGACACCACTACCACACCCAAACAGCCACCACCACCACCCCTGTGGCCATCACCACCTCGGCATCCACCCCTGGAAACACCCAGACCCAACGTCGTAACCACCAGGCCGTCTCCATCCCGACCGGCCACCCGTCGTAGAAAACCCCGACGATCCCTGTCCGCACGGCTCCATCACCCCCGCGTGGACCACATCTCCCCGGAATCCACCACGTGCCATCAACCACCTCCGCCACACCCTCGCCACGCCCCCATGGAACCACAGCACAACCACCACGGCCACCGGCCAGAAAACTCCAATCCGCCACAACAACAACAGAAAAGAAAAAGGAAAATCTTAACCGTAACTTACTTGACCTCCGGCGAGTCGGCGCCTTCGTCGATGGCGAGCGTCGCACCTCGCATCCGCTCGTCCCGTCAGACCCACCAGTGTAGCCGTGGTCCTCCATCACCTGGAGACGCTCCACTATGGGCCGTCCACCACCAACTGGAGCCGACGACGACCGCGGCCGTGGTGATCTCTCCATCGCCTGGCCTTCGCTGCGTGCCCAAGACCCTCCAGCGCATCCACCGCCGTCCTCCCCGACCCGTCTCCTCTGACCAGAACGCTGCCACGTCTCCGATCCAGTAACGGAGATCGTCGTCATGCCTTTCCGGCCCAGCAGCCAATGCCAGCACAGTACCGCGTCGGCGAGCTCGATCTTGGCCGTCGGCGCGAGTCCCCAACGCCGATGAAGTCGTACGAACCCCCGCTCTTCCGCCCTAAGCCCGCCATCCACCATCCGCCGACAAATAACCACCCTTCGCCGCCCCCTTCCTCTCTCCACCTCCCCATGACTTTCGCCGAGTCCCATCGCCGCGCCGCCGTGTCCCCCTTCCACCGCGAGCCCTAACCACCAGACCCGCCGTCCACCGACCTCCCCGACCGACGAAACCCTCCCGATCTCTCCACCTCGCTCAGCGTGCCACACCCACCGGAACCCCTCTCCTCCGCGCTTTGCCACGACCACCGCGGCCGAGAACCCACCTCCGCCTTGCTCGCGCCCCTCTCTCCCTCACTCCGATCTCACCCCTCACCTGAACTCCGCCGCAGCTCCGAGTCCCCAACCCCCGCCGACGCGTTTCCGCCGGAGCGACCGCCCGCTGGCCCCTACTCCGCTGAACCCCTCTCGAATTTTTTTTCCATTCTTTCTGTCTCTCTCCTCCCTAGGAAATGGGACAGCAGACTCCTTTTGTTTTGTTTTTTTTTTTTCATTTATTGTTGAATTTTTGGCTTTGTTATCATTTATTTATCATTATTATTATTATTATTATTATTATTATTATTATTACTATTATTATTATTATTATTATTATATTTATTATTATTATTAATATTATTTGTTAAAATTAATACTAGTATAGTATGAGTATGGTCATTAATTATTAATTATATCGAATTTAAAATAAACATAGATATTAAATAAATTTTCTAAAATTATCTTGTGATAAAAATATATGTTGTATGGGCTCTAATATATTTATTTTCGTGTATATTTCGTTTCTTGATAACTAAAATGATTTAATAATTTTATAAATATTTATGGGCTTCTTCCAATAATTTTATGTATATACATATTATCAAATTAAAGTTTTGGGCTTTTGTATTAATAAAGGATGCTTTATTTAATAGTTTTATAAATGATTTCTAAATGCTATAACTATTTTCTGGAAATATTTATAATATTGATTGTACCAATTTCTTTGAATATATATTCTTGTCCGTGACTAAATCCTATTATTCATGTCCCCTCGTCAATTCTATCCTTCCTTACGTCCACCCTAACTAATCTGACTGTCCTGGACCCAATAGAACAGTCCGTACCACTATCCGAGGTACCCTTGTATAGTTGTTGCACCAAAGTTGATCTTGTGCCACATTTATTTTACCACACCAGGCAGCTCACCAGGATCATCACCAGGCAAGTATACCTTGCTAATTAAACTGTCAATTATTTATTTACTGCATTATTTACTTTATTTCATATTGTTAGTTTCCTTTGATATAAACTGCGCGTCCAAGCCATACTTGGGTGCAAGCGACTTTATTAGTCGTTATTTTATTTATGCATGTTGACTTAGTGTTAGCGGACTACCTTTTGTTGGAGGATATCCTTATATCTTCCTTTGGCCATGACACACACACTACACGGTTGAAGACATATTGCTAGGGGCACGACTTGTGGACTGGCCCTCTCTAAGTCGTGTAACGGATAGATGATCGTAACTGCTATGACTAGGGTTTAGAGACTCAAGCAGTTATAAAGCTGGACGAGCCATGGACATGACTTGAACAGTGTGGGAAATATTGGGGGAGGACAGTCGCTAGTGCGTATGGGAAGCCAAACAGGTAAACCACAGTCTCCGGATGGAACTGTGGCGATATATTTGCAGATGCCCTCTGACGTTTTATACGTTACGGACGGATACAGATGACTGGATGCCAGTTACGTACACATAGCCACAAATTCCACCCATGCGCATGAAAGTTGTCCTCTAAATTGCACGTTAGGCGGTTAGAATCTCCTTTGCATTTTTATGTCTAGTTTATATATTATTTTATTCTGACAGTTCATATTAGCTTGTTCTTCCTGTATCTTGTTACGTCCGTCTGAGGACCTGGTTTTTCTCCAGGTGTGTGTTCATGTTTTCCGCAGGTATTCTAGCCAAGGTCGTGGTCTTCTTCATTCCTTCGAAGACAATTGTGCTTGGTTCGTCTTGCCATTTTTATCGCTCGATTTATTGTACATTTCTTCCATTAAGATAGTTGGTAGTGGACTTTGTCTCTGCCCAACGACTGTATTATAAATATTTGAGTTGATATTCACATTATTATTCCTTTCATTGTGGATGAGATTTAGTTTGTCTTGGATTACTGCATTTTACAGCTTATGTATTCATACGAGACTTACGTATTTCGTATGAATACAGCTGGCATGTCTACGTACTTAGTCCTACGTATATTGGGACTGGGGCGTTACATGTTTTTGTGGTGGCCCATGCAGGTCATGATAAATTGTTTGGTTACTTTACCGTACCAAGCAAGCCTGCGTATAGGATTAGAGTCTAGGATCTCATCCACACACTTGACTGCCTTCTCGCTTGACTCCTCGATTTGCATCTTGCTTGATTCCCTCTACCGTTAATTCTCATCCTTCCTTCGTGCTTGATGTTGGTTAGAAAGGTAATCCATACTAGGTAGACTTGTCCCATTATCCCATCACCCTACTAGTTTAACTCTTGTAAGTTGGGTAGAATGCCTTATGACCTAGCTATCCCTTGTTCCTTATGACCTATATTAGCAAGTTCACTTAGGTTCTAGAATTTAGAGGACCCTAAACCATCTATTCCACCAAAGAATTGGACACAAGAGACTAGGACGACTGTATAGAGACCGACATAGGATATACCTTAGAGCCTTAAGGAGTTTTGAACTAATTCTACTCTACTTCAATCTATATCCCACGTGCCTATATTTTATTATCTAGACTAATGATGCTAATATAGCCTAGTATTTGCAAGCTAATTCTTTATCGAGCTTGATCAAGGCATATGCTATGGAGTGGCCACTCACTAGTATATTATCTTATTAGAACCAGTGCATGATGGTCTGATCAACCAAGTGCGCTTTGGTTCGCTTTTATCTACCGTTCTACGTGGATGGGGACATAGCTAAACTTGTCCTCTAGAGTCCCATCCGCGACCGCCTTGACAATTCTTTTGAAATTATTCGATCGCCTTTGAACCATATATTGATATTCGAAAAACAACTTCTTTGGACTCATATTGGTTCTCATCTTTCACTTATTTAGACGAAGACTCGCACTTGATAGATAGACCCAAGTATCACCTCTAGTTGCCCCATCATCAATTGCCAAGCTAGTTAGCCATCGACCAAGTCAAGTGACTATAATCTTCTCTCAAGTTATTCGCCCTCAAGCTATTACCTTGACTATCTAATCCTTTGGAACTTAGGACGACTAGAAATATTTTCTTAGTCGTACCCTAAACCTAGATGACCATCTTTTCCAAGGGACCATGTGCCCTTGTTCTCAAGATTTTTACCTTCAATTCCAAAACTCTTGATCTTTCACCTACGTTAGTTAGCAACCTCACCCGTTACCATATCCATGATTATTTTGACATTATTTGAACTCGCAATTTTTATCCGTGTTGCATTGAACGTCGTCTCCTTGCCTCGCCTGACGATGGAATCGTGTTCCGTTTTGATATACCCTTATACCTACTCTCCCCTTCCCCCTACTCATTTTTATTTCGAGGACGAAATTCTTATAAGTTGGGTAGGATGTAAAACCCCTAAAATTTTACTATTTTTTTATTAAATTCGATACTGATTTAAATTTTTGTATTTTTACGTCGCGTAGTTGTTTTGTACGTCGCGCGCGAATTTACGATTTTCGTATTTTCTCGTCGAGTGCGAATATGTGCGAGTAACATATTTTTAGGAAAAAAATAATTTTTGATTTTATTATCAGTAGTTTCAAAATAATATATAAATAATTATTTTTATTAAAAGTAATTTAGCAAGAAGGTATTTAAAGATTTAATTTTTATGTTTACTTTTGAAATATGTTTTATCCAAATTAGTAAAAATGTAGTTTGAAATTTTTCCTATTAATGCCTAAATATATATTATAATTTTCAAAATTATTTAATATTAATATTTTATTATTCAAAAAAGTTATTTAAAAATATTTGTTATTTTCGAAATTATTATTATGGGTATTTTGAAAAATATATTTGGAAGTTATGTGACCATTTAAATTATGATTTAATCTTTAGATTTATTTAAATATATTAACTCAATACAAATAATGGAGATTTGATTTATTTAAATTGATTTTTAACTATAGGAATGTAATTTAATGGGATTCATATTTGGATTTGGATTTGAATAAACTAGAGAATTATCTAATGGGGGATTTAAACCATCCCAATTCTTATCCAACTGGGAATTCCCACATCCTATAAATAGGCAGGTACTCCTCCAACTTTTCATTATTCATCCACAAATTTCCACAACGTGTACGTGCCTCATGTCGGTGTCCAGTCTTTTTCCGTGTCAGCCCGTGTCGGCAGGTGTCTTTTCACTAATTAATTTTTTTTACAAATACATTTGTTTCCTTCTCGACGTCCGACAAATTCGGACCTCGTCACCTTCCTCGTGTCCAACACTTGGACACGATCCATAAACCTAGCCCTAATCCTAAACCTAGTTATTGCTCCGTCCAGCCACCGTCCCCGACACCACTACCACACCCAAACAGCCACCACCACCACCCCTGTGGCCATCACCACCTCGGCATCCACCCCTGGAAACACCCAAACCCAACGTCGTAACCACCAGGCCGTCTCCATCCCGACCGGCCACCCGTCGCAGAAAACCCCGACGATCCCTGTCCCCACGGCTCCATCACCCCCGCGTGGACCACATCTCCCCGGAATCCACCACGTGCCATCAACCACCTCCGCCACACCCTCGCCACGCCCCCATGGAACCACAGCACAACCACCACGGCCACCGGCCAGAAAACCCCAATCCGCCACAACAACAACAGAAAAGAAAAAGGAAAATCTTAACCGTAACTTACTTGACCTCCGGCGAGTCGGCGCCTTCGTCGATGGCGAGCGTCGCACCTCGCATCCGCTCGTCCCGTCAGACCCACCAGTGTAGCCGTGGTCCTCCATCACCTGGAGACGCTCCACTATGGGTCGTCCACCACCAACTGGAGCCGACGACGACCGCGACCGTGGTGAGCTCTCCATCGCCTGGCCTCCGCTGCGTGCCCAAGACCCTCCAGCGCAGCCACCGCCGTCCTCCCCGACCCGTCTCCTCCGACCAGAACGCTGCCACGTCTCCGATCCAGTAACGGAGATCGTCGTCATGCCTTTCCGGCCCAGCAGCCAACGCCAGCACAGTACCGCGTCGGCGAGCTCGATCTTGGCCGTCGGCGCGAGTCCCCAACGCCGATGAAGTCGCACGAACCCCCGCTCTTCCGCCCTAAGCCCGCCATCCACCGTCCGCCGACAAGTAACCACCATTCGCCGCCCCCTTCCTCTCTCCACCTCCCCATGACTTCCGCCGAGTCCCATCGCCGCACCGCCGCGTCCCCCTTCCACCGCGAGCCCTAACCACCAGACCCGCCGTCCACCGACCTCCCCGACCGACGAAACCCTCCCGATCTCTCCACCTCGCTCAGCGTGCCACACCCATCGGAACCCCTCTCCTCCGCGCTTTGCCACGACCACCGCGGCCGAGAACCCACTTCCGCCTTGCTCGCGCCCCTCTCTCCCTCACTCCGATCTCACCCCTCACCTGAACTCCGCCGTAGCTCCGAGTCCCCAACCCCCGCCGACGCGTTTTCGCCGGAGCGACCGCCCGCTGGCCCCTACTCCGCTGAACCCCTCTCGAATTTTTTTTCCATTCTTTCTGTCTCTCTCCTCCCTAGGAAATGGGACAGCAGACTCCTTTTGTTTTGTTTTTGTTTTGTTTTTTTTGTTTTTCATTTGTTGTTGAATTTTTGGATTTGTTATCATTTGTTTATCATTATTATTATTATTATTATTATTATTATTATTATTATTATTATTATTATTATTATTATTATTATTACTATTATTATTATTATTATTATTATTATTATTATTTGTTAAAATTAATACTAGTATAGTATGAGTATGGTCATTAATTATTAATTATATCGAATTTAAAATAAACATAGATATTAAATAAATTTTCTAAAATTATCTTGTGATAAAAATATATGTTGTATGGGCTCTAATGTATTTATTTTCGTGTATATTTCGTTTCTTGATAACTAAAATGATTTAATAATTTTATAAATATTTATGGGCTTCTTCCAATAATTTTATGTATATACATATTATCAAATTAAAGTTTTGGGCTTTTGTATTAATAAAGGATGCTTTATTTAATAGTTTTATAAATGATTTCTAAATGCTATAACTATTTTCTGGAAATATTTATAATATTGATTGTACCAATTTCTTTGAATATCTATTCTTGTCCGTGACTAAATCCTATTATTCATGTCCCCTCGTCAATTCTATCCTTCCTTACGTCCACCCTAACTAATCTGACTGTCCTGGACCCAATAGAACAGTCTGTACCACTATCCGAGGTCCCCTTGTATAGTTGTTGCACCAATGTTGATCTTGTGCCACATTTATTTTACCACACCAGGCAGCTCACCAGGATCATCACCAGGCAAGTATACCTTGCTAATTAAACAATCAATTATTTATTTACTGCATTATTTACTTTATTTCATATTGTTAGTTTCCTTTGATATAAACTGCGCGTCCAAGCCATACTTGGGTGCAAGCGACTTTATTAGTCGTTATTTTATTTATGCATGTTGACTTAGTGTTAGCGGACTACCTTTTGTTGGAGGCTATCCTTATATCTTCCTTTGGCCATGACACACACTACACGGTTGGAGACATATTGCTAGGGGCACGACTTATGGACTGGCCCTCTCTAAGTCGTGTAACGGATAGATGATCGTAACTGCTATGACTAGGGTTTAGAGACTCAAGCAGTTATAAAGCTGGACGAGCCATGGACAGGACTTGAACAGTGTAGGAAATATTGGGGGAGGACACTCGCTAGTGCATATGGGAAGCCAAACAGGTAAACCACAGTCTCCGGATGGAACTGTGGCGATATATTTGCAGATGCCCTCTGACGTTTTATACGTTACGGACGGATACAGATGACTGGATGCCAGTTACGTACACATAGCCACAAATCCCACCCATGTGCATGAAAGTTGTCCTCTAAATTGCACGTTAGGCGGTTAGAATCTCCTTTGCATTTTTATGTCTAGTTTATATATTATTTTATTCTGACAGTTCATATTAGCTTGTTCTTCCTGTATCTTGCTACGTCCGTCTGTGGACCTAGTTTTTCTCCAGGTGTGTGTTCATGTTTTTCGCAGGTATTCTAGCCAAGGTCGTGGTCTTCTTCGTTCCTTCGAAGACAATTGCGCTTGGTTCGTCTTGCCATTTTTATCGCTCGATTTATTGTACATTTCTTCCATTAAGATAGTTGGTAGTGGACTTTGTCTCCGCCCAACGATTGTATTATAAATATTTGAGTTGATATTCACATTATTATTCCTTTTATTGTGGATGAGATTTAGTTTGTCTTGGATTACTGTATTTTACAGCTTATGTATTCATACGAGACTTACGTATTTCGTATGAATACAGCTGGCATGTCTACGTACTTAGTCCTACGTATATTGGGACTGGGGCGTTACAGTACATCCTGACTTAGTACCTGAAATGAAGGATAAAGGTAAAACTTTAAAATCCAAGAAAGGTAGAAAAGTTAAAACTTGCAACATGATTTCTCATGTTATTCCAGGTCCTGGTGATTTAGATCATCTTTGGGATGGCATTCCTTTGGAAGATAGGCTGAAAGGTTTAAACATATGTCCTCCAAGTTTAACTCCTCCTACCAAGCTCAAACTTACTCATCAGCAGTGGTTAGCTATGAATAGTGTTCCTTTATACAGGACACAACAGGTTTTTGCTACTTATGAAAAAGCTCCTACAGGGATTTTTCCTCGTGTCCCGAATACTCCTTTTTCTGTAGTTACAGAGGTTTCTGCTTCTTCTTCCTCTGTTGAACTACCTATTAAAAGTCCGTTGCCCATTCACTTGTACAGTCAACAATCAGTCAATCTCATAAAAAAATGGGCTATGACTTTCAAAAAGCAGAGGGTTTGAACTATGATAAAGGAATGCGACTTCCTTTACAGATTCAAAGTCAAAAATCCACTGTTGGATTGGGTTCTGAACTTTTTCTTAAAAATCTTCGCAAAAAAAAAAGCTAAGGGAAAGAAGACTAAATCCTGCAATATGGTACTTCCTTCTCATGATTCTGAAGAAGAAAGCTTTGCTGGTACGAGATCTGGGAAAGAATACCACAAAGATTACGAGGGATCTTCCAAAGAAGCAGAGGATGTTGTAGAAACGATCCCAGTTCAACCATCTCTTGTTCCTGCTAAACCATCGGTGGTTGAGAAAGGGAAACAGAAAGCAGTACGCTTTGACGTTTCCTTGAAATCTGCTTCAAATCAAGGGGTGATGATGAAGCCCTATAAATTTGATATTCTAGCTCAGTTAGCCAATACTCCGGCTAGACTCTCTATATTCGAGCTACTGCGTCTTTCTAAAGAAAGCAGGAAGACTTTGAGTGAAGCTTTACTACAAGCAAACTTATGCTTGGCTCAACTCAAGAGTCCTGATAATACACCAGTATCGTGTCCACAATGTCATAGTGTGATGGAGACAATTCCTAATATTACCTTCATACAAGAAGATATGTTGTTGAAGCATAACAAGCACGACAGGCCTTTGTGCTACACTGGATATATTGAATTCACTGAAATTGACAGGATTTATATTGATCATGGTTCTTCTATTAGCATTATTCTTCAAAGTATGCTAAGACCTTTGAGGATTTCTACTAGTGATTTGATTTACACTAGTACCACAATAGTTGGTTTTAACTCTGGCAAGAGTAAACCACTGGGGAAGATTCGTCTAAAGATTTATATTGGTGATCTTCGAACTATGGCTACTTTATATGTTATCAACTCAGACGTATCCTACAACATCCTTCTTGGAAGACCGTGGATACATGAGCATAACATTGTGCCTTCAACTCTCCACCAATGCTTCAAGTACGTGGATTCACATGGGGTTGTGAAGACTGAATTTGCTGATATCAATCCTTTCAAGGGTGTTGAAGCCTATTTTTCTAACTCAATACTCTACAAACAAGAGCATGTGAAGAAGATATCAGATATGGCTGAAGATTAATCACATGTTGAAGATTAGTCTGTCAATGAAGATCCTCCAGAAGAGCAACCTTTGAAGATCAAAGTCAAAGGTCAAATCCAACCCCAACCTGTCAATGATCAACCTCTGATGATCAAGGTCAAAGGAAGAACTCGAGCTTCATCTGAGGAATCAGTGAATATTCCTGCCAAGAGCCAAGTTCAATCTTTTATGATCAAAGTCAAGGGACGTACTTCTCGTACGAATGATCCAGAACCACCATTGATCATCAACCTTGGCAAGTCTACGCAGAAGACGGATGGCGGTCCATTAATGATAAATCCTAAGCGTAGTACTCAACTTGTAAATGATATAAATATTGATCATTCTGTACTTTCTGATATCAATAAAGATTTTCTTTTGGAGTATATGGCTGTCAAATTTGTTGAAAGAATGTCTTTATCTTCTGATGATCAAAGTCAACAATATCAAGATGACATAAATACAGAGGAAACCTTGTACATTGATCATAAGGAAAACTCCTTTCCTTCTCATGTCGATGTTGGACCTTATGCTCAAAAGTTCCTAACATCTTCCCCCTATCTTCTTCCTGTAGTCTCGCCATCACAAGCTTGTGTAACTTTTAGACGTCACGAAGAATCTTACTTCGTGATTCCGTCTAATAAGAAAAATAAGCACCAAATTGTGTTTGGCCTGGCTAGAAACATCCATGTTGTTCAGACAGATGATCTTAGAGATAAAGGTAATAGAAAAATCCGAATTGACAAATATAGTCAACAATCTCTCAAGATTATCCAGAAAATGGGATATAATTTGAAAACTATGCAAGGTCTCAATCAAGGCAAAGGTAGACGATTACCATTATGTGGTGATTCATTTTACCAGAAAACTCGTCATGGGTTGGGATATGATCCATCTCACATGTTTAATGACGATATACAAGAAGAATTCTCTTCTAGTTCTTCACAATCCTCAGATTCGGAAGAAATCCATTTTATCGAATCTGATACATCCCACTCCTCATATACAGGAGGAGACTATTACGATGAATCTGAGTGTGTATTCTCAGTCAACATGGTTCAAACTGAAGACGAATCTGAGCCATTTGAAAATGACCCTTGGGCCCAACAGATGGACACTCAATTGGAGCTTCGTTTTGAATAACGACAGCCACCTACGGAGGATGAGATTCTCCAAATTTATGTTGGAAATAGAACTATATCCAAGCCAATATTCATCAGTAAGAACCTTTCTGAAGATGAAAAGGAAGAGCTGATACAACTGATTAAAGATTATATCGATATTTTTGTATGGAGTTATGAGGATATGCCGGGTCTAGATCCTAAAGTTGCTACTCATAAACTCAATATTCTTCCTAATGCCAAGCCTGTGAAACAACAGCAACGACATTTTCGACCAGACATGATGGATGCAATCGAAGCAGAAGTTAAAAAGCTGATTACATGTGGCTTTGTTCGTGAAGAACAACACCCAGACTGGGTTGCCAATATTGTTCCTGTTATGAAGAAGAACGAAAAAGTCCGAGTTTGCATAAATTTTTGAGATCTTAATGCAGCTTTTCCAAAAGACGAATTTCCACTTCCCATTACTAATGTCATGATAGACAATGCACGCAGTTTTGAACGCATGTCTTTCATGGACGGGTTCTCAGGATACAATCAGATTAAGATGCATCCACAAGATGAGAAGCATACTGCTTTTAGTACACCCCTCGGAGTCTACTGCTATACGGTTATGCCGTTTGGTCTTAAAAATGCTGGTGCCACGTATCAACGGGCCATGAGCAACATCTTTCAAGAACATCTACGGAAGACAGTTGAATGTTACTTAGATGACATTGTTGTCAAAAGTCGATCAAAAGATGATCACATTTAAGACTTGAAGACATTATTTGAATTGATGCGTCAGCATCAATTGAAAATGAACCCTACTAAGTCTTTCTTAGGGGTTTCCAGTGGCAAGTTATTGGGATTTGTCATTACTTCTCAGGGTATCCATGTTGATCCTGATAAAATTAAAGCAATTCTTGAAATGCGTCCTCCACGCAATCTAAAAGAACTCTGAGGCTTCCAAGGTCGCATTACTTATATCAGGAGATTTATATCCAATCTCTTTGGGAGATGTCAACCTTTCCCCCGTCTATTAAAGAAAGGTGTATCATTTGTTTGGGATAAAGCATGTCAGAAAGCTTTCAATGACATCAAGCAATATCTTACGAATCCACCTGTTCTGGTACCACCTGTGGTAGGAAGACCTTTTTTGCTATATGTTCGAGCATTGGATCATTCACTTGGTGCTCTTCTTGCACAGAAAAGTGATATGGTTCATGAACATGCAATTTATTATCTTAGCCGAATGATGGTCAGAGCTTAACACAGGTATACTTCTGTAGAAAAGGAATGTCTGGCTTTGGTATTTGACGTTCAAAAGACACGACATTATGTGATAGGACAAACTATTCATGTCATCTCCAGAATAAATCCTATTCGGGTATTGATGAGAAAACCGAGCATTCTTAACTCCAGGTTAGCTACCTGGGCGATGTTGCTCACTCTTTATGACATGGTCTATGTACCTCAAAAATTAGTGAAGGGTCAAGCATTAGCTGATTTCTTAGCAGCTCACCTTATACCTAAAATATCGAAGCTATATGAGGACATACCAGATGAAGTTGTGGATTGCAACATGACTTTAAAAAATAACATTTGGCAATTATACTTTGATGGAGCGTCACGAGTTGGAACTAAAGGTAATATCGTCTATGGTGTAGGAATCTTCTTGGTTTCTCCTGACAAAATGGTCATATACCGTGCTTATTCTCTCAATGAGCCATGCTCCAATAACATGGCATAATATAATGCTCTGCTCACTGGTCTCCAAGTAGCAAAACAATTGGACATCGAGTTCCTGGAAGCTTATGGAGATTCTCAACTGATTGTTAATCAGGTTAGAGGGACATATGAAGTCAGAAATCCTGACCTCATCCCTTATCATCAAGTGGTAATCGAATTGGTCCTCTCATTTAAAGGATTCTTTATTGAATTTGTACCACGTTCTCAGAATTTGGAAGCTGATGCTCTTGCTAGTTTAGCAGCAGATTTAGCTGTTCTAATTCGAAGACAAAATACCATTACTTTGTTGGATCGAGACTTATTCTGTGTTAAGAATAATCTGCATATTTAACAGAGTTATATTACAGAATCAAATTCCCAACAGAAGGATTGGAGAAGTTCATTTATTGACTATGCAATTCATGGGATTTTACCTGAAGATCCAAAAGAAGCTGCATCAATCAAGAGATGATCATTTCGATTTTATTATGATTCGTCTCTACATATGTTATATTGTCGTTCATATGATGGACTTTTGCTGTGCTGTCTTTCAGAAAATGAAGCTAAACAAACACTCCGCGAAGCTCATGATGGTGTTTGTGGTGCTCATCAACCAGGTCCAAAATTACAAGACCGCATTCGAAGAATGGGGTATTATTGGCCTTCAATGATAGCAGATGTTGTGGATTATGCCAGAAGGTGTAAAGCATGTCAGATTCATGCTGATTTTATTCATCAATCGTCTGAATTCCTACATCCTACAGCAGCTTCTTGGCCTTTTGAAGCTTGGAGCATGGACATTATTGGTCCAATTAACCCTCCTTCTGTTAAGGGACATCGGTTTATACTGGCTATAACCGATTACTTTTCTAAATGGACGAAAGAGGTTCCCCTTGTTGAAGTAAAAACGTCTAATGTGGTTAGCTTCATTAAACATCATATCATTTATCGTTTTGGAATTCTTCGACGGATAATTCATGACAATGGACTACAATTCGCCAGTCAGGCATTTTATAGGTTCTGTGATAAGAATCGAATTCAAAATCTAGCTTCTACGGCTTATAATCCAGCCGTTAATGGTTTAGCCGAAGCTTTCAATAAGACAATCATCAAACTTCTCAAAAAGTTCGTCTCTTCTAATAAATGTGATTGGAATGAGAAACTTGAAGAATGTTTATGGGCTTATCGAATGACAGTCCGAACTCCTACTGGTTTTACACCATTTTCACTGGTTTACGGATGTGAGGCTGTCCTTTCACTGGAAATCCAGATTCCATCTTTTCGAATAGCCATTGCTAACGAGCTAACTACAAAGAACAATGATCGCTTACGACTACAAGAACTTGAAGGATTGGACGAGAAGCGTCTTCAAGCACAACAGCATATTGAGCTATATCAAGCCCGTATATCTCGAAATTTCAATCGTAAAGTTAAAGAGAGGGTATTCAAAGTCGGTGAACTAGTACTAGCTGTTCGAAGACCGATGGTGATGACTCATAAGAGTAAAGAAAAATTCCAAGCAAAATGGGAAGGCCCTTATGTCATCGAGACAGTTTTCTCCAATGGTGCCTATAGGTTGTCTAAACCTAATGGAGATTTGCTCATGATGCCGATCAATGGCAAATTTCTGAAGAAATATTATGTTTGAATTTCTTCCTTATTCCCCAGCTACCAATGTTTGGTTAAGCTGATTACTTGTCTCCTTGGAGAGAAGTTTTAATCTTTTATCTTACCAGTTGATTGGATCTATTATTTATCATGTTCTCAGGACCTCTGAATAAATATTAAGTCTGCTTATTTTTCCTATCTATCATGTCCATTTGGCCTTCGAATAGATATTAATCTTTTTTTCTTTGAGTTGTTACAATCTGTCATGTCCATATTACCTCTGATAGTATTGTATACTCTAAACAGAAAACAAGATTTCATTATCTATCATGTCCATATTACCTCTGGATAGATACAATTTATTGAGTTTAGAAGACTTGTCATGTCCATATTACCTCTGATAAGTGTTTTCAATCTCATACCTATTGTTTAAATTCAAAATAAATGATAGGATCACAAAACAAATATTTTATTCATTTCTTGTGAACATTACAGAATGAATAAGATAAAAGATTACAAAAACTCTTTATTTGTTCCTAAGGCGGAGCAGAAATATCTTGAAGTAATTTCTGCAGCTCTGCTAGACGCCTGTCACGAGAGCTCAATACTTTCTTGGTAGCTTCAGCACGTCGAGCTTCGGGAGTGCAAATATGAGAAAGTCCAGCGAAGCTGACTATCAGATTATCCTTGGCTTCATCAAGGGTTCTGATAGTAGATTCAGCTCCGTAGGCCTGTTCTTCCAAAATTGAGCTTTGAGTAAGGTGCTGGTCCCGATCCAAGATCATCTGCTCCCTCTCGGCCTTCAAGCGAGCCGGTTCAGCCTCAACTTCTTGAATTTTATCATTTTGTTGCTGAATTTTCATATTTAAGGTGTCATAGGCTGCTCTATGGCCATCCAGCTCGGGTTTTATTCCAGCCAAAAAAGCTTTCTCTTTGGCGACCTTTGTGCTATATTCATGGAGGGCTTCATTATATCTCGTATCCCGAGCAAGGTAATCAGCCGATAAGGTGTCATATTCTTCTTGGATGAGACTTTTAACAGTTTCACTTGACAGCTTAAGATACTCTTTGATGGGCTGTTCAAGTCCCTCCACGATCTTCTCTAATGCTGTTGCTCTCGTCGCATCATTGAACATAGCAACATTTCTTATGGTAAGAGCAATTGCCGCCTTCAAGCTCTCATAATTGAGGCCTTTATTCAGGACCATTTTGATTAAAGTCGCCAGAGTTTTATAAAAGGTTTCAGTGTGAATCTCAACTAGGAGATTCATTTCTATATTTGAACTCGGCGTTGCAGCAATATCTACTAAGTCTCTTCTCTGAAGACTGGGAACAGAGGTTGCTGCTGTGATAGCAGGCTGAGATGAAGCCATGGTTGTTAGTGCTACCATAGCCAACTGGTTACCAGGAGCTTCAAGAACAGTGTCTTCAATATTTGTTACTCCAGCCGTTTTTGGAGCTGAAACTACTAGAGTTTCGGTGGCGGTGATAGGTTCGGGTGGAATGACAGTTGTGGCAGCTGCCTCCGGTTCGGGCATTGACTCTTCAGAGACTTATACTGGATCAGTAGTAATAGCGGAGGATGCTATTACAATTTCCCCAGTTTTAGTTGGTGATTTGAGTGTGCCTTCATTACCTTCTTCAACTATTGGCTCTGCAGGATCTTCAAGTGCTTCAGTTGCAGTAAATTCGTCTACAACTGATTCTTCATTAAAATCTAATTCTTCTTCAGCAATCACCTCGTCATCTACAGTAAGATATAATGTAGTTTCTTCCTTATCCTTGCCCTTAGCAGGAGAGGATACTTCTGGCTGAGCCTGTATTTCTGGCTCTTATTGTACCTTCAATGATGGAGGACATTCTTCTTGAGACTCTACTTCGGGCTCTTGTGCTACCTCTTCTTGAGCATCTCCTTCCGAAGAAGAAGCCTCCTCCTCAGATTCCTCGTTTTCCTCATAAATGTCTTCTTGAGGAGGAGGATGAGCCACAACCTTCGGGGAAATGGTAATACCTACAAAAAATTAAACAAAATAAGTTAATATACAAAAGTCATAGTTTTATATGGATTTTGTATAAATTATATTTACCTGGAGTATGTGTGGAACGCTCCAAGTACGCATCATAATCTCCAATCCAGTCTTCGTCATCAAAAGTGATAGCTGGTTCATCGGATGGGATAAATATCGAATCAACAGTTTGTATTGGGGCAACGTCTTCAGCAACTTGTGCCTTTTGTGGCAGAGTTAAATGAAGTGCCGAACTGAGACGTCCGGGAGATAAGACCACTGCAGATGTTGCTGGTTGAGGTGCTGAAGATCCTTCTCCAGGGTGAACAGAAGAAGATCCTACATGTTGCAGCTCATCCGCCTGAGTGTCACTCTCCGGAGTAGAGGCTCTTGATCTGGAGGGTCTTTTTATGGTGGCCTTCTTTTTCTTCTTCTCCGGGGTTTTCTCTGGAAGTGTGACGGCTGCATTTTGCTTCCGTTTACGGGATTTCCTAATAATAATAGGTTCTGCAGCCTCTTCCCCAACTCCAGTTGCAATAACTTCCAGATATGGATATGGAACAGCAGCATCGTCAGGGATGTCTGTTGGTACCCTGACTGGCTCTTCAATATTGCCTTCCTTGGGCCATCTCAGGCTACCTCTCATATTATAGCCATGGGCAAAAGGAACGGATAGAAGCGTAAAAGTGAGCATAAGAATGAAGAATACGTAGCTCTGTAGTCCTGGTAGCGGTTGAGACTGAATCTGGCACCTGTACGGACAGTACTGAAATATCTCCAACCCCTTGCACCATCAAGCAGTTTTCCATACTGACGAAAACTGGTAATGGGATTACCAACATGAAGTTGGTCATACCCAAATTGACGAGCGAACCTACTGGGTAGATATGGTTTGAACGTACAATTATCTTCATTTCTGTACATCATGTGAGAGGGTCTGATGCACTGTAGCCATTTGAAGACTGATGGTGGCAATAAAGCTCCTCCTTCAACTTTATCCTCAAATTGAACACCAAAGCAGTGGCTGGAACTGGTGGCCGGGTACAGAAAAAGTTCCAACCATAAGAATAGTTCAAAACTGCTCGGGTATCTGCCACTGTCGTGGCAATCCATGTAGCTTTACTGAATTTTTGGAGGAAGACCTCCGCATCATCACCCGGGCCTGGTTGCAGCAATTTGCAGTTGTGGTGCAACAGCCAGCCCATTAAATAAGTATAGGGCATTTCTACCCTGGGGAATGCGTTTCGATGAGGAGCATTGTTGATTAACTTCTCACCAAAAGTTCTCAAACCTGCATTTACTCGGCACACCATTGCCGATAGCAGGTTAATTCTGACTTTAAACACCAAACGCACTGCTAGCCATAGTACATTACGGTAGATTCTATCAACTGTACCAGTTTCTAATACGATCCATCTTCTCAACCATAAAGAAAGGAAGCATGCCAGCAAGACTTTGCTGGAGATCTTCTGGCTACGATATCTGAGGAAGCTCAGGGCTTCAGTTCCAGCAGGGAATTCCTCAGTCTTGGTGGATAAATACTTGTTCGGGAATTTGTAGACAGTCCGAATTTTGTTACCAGGAATTGTTGAATCTATATTGATAGCTGGAGCTTTATTTTCCTGAAATCTTTTTTTATCATCCTTGGATATTTTATCCTTATGGAAGAAGAGATACGTTGTCCACTTGTTGATATATGCTAGATGAGATCCACTCTCATGCATAGTAGTGCAGATCATATAGTGGCACATCAATTCTTCATACACTTCAACCAACTGAGGGTTTTTTTCCCTGATTTCAGCAAGTTCCCGATTGGAGGGAACGTATTCTTCATATGGGGCTTCTCCCATTGGCAGCTTCGAGATGAATTACATCTCATGGAGAGCGAGACCTATTTCATCTTTCGGGGTCACAAAAGTTCCAGTTAAACTTATGTATATCTCCATGAGGGCCAGGAACAAGTTACCGTTCGATGCTATACCCTGACTAGTAGAAGCCACCGCTTCATACAGGCCAATATCTTTCAGCTCTGTCTGGAAATTCTTCATCATCCAAATGCTAATCTGGATCCAGTTCTGGTTGAATGGAGTCAACCATCCCGGTAGCCTAGGGTTTGTCTGGGGATATAGTACCCTAGCCCTTATGAACTTGTTGACAAACATCTGGGTCTGCACTGGTTGGATTAAGGCCGAATCTTCACTCGAAGTAAATCCTGGCATGAGGCCAGAGAAAGAAGTGACACCGCCATTGGGAACACTGACGTAATACCCCATGTCGTTGGCATGATCCCTCTTGAATACGATTCTACCCGGCCTTCCATGACTGCTAGGAGTCAGATTCCACAGCATTTGTCGAGGGTGGGTGGCATGGATGAATGCTGACAAAGGTTAATCTCTGTCCATATCAGGGAGATACATTGTTTTATCTCCAGATTTGATCACCCAAGACTCCTTCTTGGGGTGTGTCTGTGACTTGCAGTCTATTGCATCCCCAAATAAGAAGGCTGGTTTTGCAAATTGTTGTTCATTCAGTGAAGTCAACAATTCTCCATATATCATGGATAGCAGCATCCTATCCCCTTGGGCAGCTATCAACTGTGCCCTCTTTATGGGATAGTCTTCGATTGGGAAAACGCTACATGAGACAGATTTTCCATATAATTCGAGCCCACCATGCCAACTGATGAGCTAAAGACTTCTGCGAGTGGATGAGCTTGCAAGTCCACTGCCAAAAGAAAAAAAAATCAAGTTAGTAAAAATCTAATTTGAAATTTTATGGGTAAAGACTTTGACTTTTACGCTTATTAAAGTTGATAAAAAGTTTTAAAAGTGTAAAAAAATCTTTGTTTTACACAAAGTCTTTCATTTTTGAAATTTTACGCTAGCACATGTTGATGTGAGCATATTCAAAATTTTACGCTGGCATGTATTGACATGAACGTATTCTAAAACTTTACACTAGCAAATGTTGATGTGAGTGTATTTTTACGCTGGCATGTATTGACATGAGCGTATTCTAAACTTTACGCTGGCACATGTTGATGTGAGCGTATTCTAAAAAATTACGCTGACATGTATAGACATGAGCATATTTTAGATTTTATGCTGACATATATAGACATGAGCGTATTTTAAATTTTACGCTGGCATGTGTAGACATGAGCGTAATTTAGATTTTACGCTGACACGTATAGACGTGGGCGTATTTCTTAATTTTACGCTGACACGTATAATGTGGACGTATATTCGTAACTTTACGCTGACACGTATAACGTGGGCATATTTTGTTATCTTAATTTCTACGCTGACACGTATAACGTGGGCGTGAAATGAAAAGATTTAGGTCTTCTTCTCCGACGAGTTTGTTTGGCCAAAGGGCGGTGTTTTACCCCTCATTGGAGGAGCCACGGCGGGGTTGCTTTGCTGAGGCGCTGCGAATGACCGGACGGGATTTTGCGCACGGTCGACCGACGAAGCATCGACGGTGGGCTTCTTGCCTTTGCTGCCGGCGGCGGATTTCTTGGGGGCCATCGAATTGAAGGCAAAAGTATGAAAGGGGAAGAAGAGGATTCGAGAAAGATCGGGATTATGAAAGTAAGGAGAACAAGTAAAGTTTTCTCTCTCCCCGAAGAACCCTATTTATAGGGAATTTTTGAATTGGTTCAAATTCCAAAATTTGCGCCGACTGTTGGATATCCCAACTTTACGTGGATGAGCGTTGGATATCCCGAACTCTACGATGACTGGTCAAATCTCGAATTTTACGCTTATGTTCAAAGTATTTCAAAATTTGAAAATATTTGAAAACTTTGAAGGGGGTCTTGTAGGAGCGTAAAAAATGCTTCATAGACCAAGTCAAAAAAATAGAGCTTTACGCTCAACAGGCTACTCTACGCAGGCTATTTTACGCAGGCTATTCTACGCAGGCTACTCTACGCGAGCTGTTTTTACGCAAGCTACTTTACGGCGGGGATAGGCTGTCAGATCATGCATTTAATGCAAAGCGATAATGAATCTGACATAATGATTTGCTGACAGCGTGTAACACAGAATTCGAAGAGATTTGATTTACACAGAAACCAACATTGTCGTTTACTATGTGGACTGGGTTATTTTAGGCTCAAAAGATGGCTTCTTTTATGCATGAATACTATATGAGCTTTTTATGCTCAAAGTTGACGTGTGCGTGAAGTTTATTTGGGCTACCTTTTACGCTCAAGGCTGTTTTATCAGCCACTTTACGCGAGAAGTCTATTTTTGGGCTATTTTACGCCTAGTCTACCACTTTACGCTGGGAGTGTATTTTGGGTCATTTTTACGCCCGATCTTTCCTGACCATTTAAGAACGTGGTTTGCACACGTGGCTTTCATGCCATACTTCCCGAGGAACGTGTGTACGTGCTTATTACGCCTATGAAAACTAGATCATTTTTACGCTCAAGGCTGTTGATTCATTTATGCCTATGAAAACTAGATCATTTATGCCCATGAAAATTAGGATTACTTATAGCAAATGTTTTTCCAGTTAGAGCATGTAAACAAATAGAAACATATAAGCTTACTACGCAATGTGAAGCTAAAATTACAACAAAGCCAATAGAAGTGGGTCCCAAATATAAGAGGGAACATAAATAATTGACAGAAACAAGTTCAGATAATTATCAGTAGGTGCCACTGTAGGAACCCTAGAGGGAGGGTGAATAGGGTCAAGCTAGCTAATTAAGCACTTAGCACAAGCTAATTAGCAATTTAAATATATAAGTGCAAGAGAAGAAGCAATAACAATACCGACACACGATGTATCCTGGTATCCTCCCTAGAGGCAATCCAGTCCCGGAACTCTCTCCGGATTTAATCCACTATTTGAGCAAATAGTTACACACGAGTTTGGATCCGAAGAACTCGCCAACTTCTTACACGAGAGCTTTAATCCGAAGGCCTTTCCGACTTCAACCGAGAGTTTGGATACGAAGACTCTCCAACTTCAACCGAGAGTTTGGATACGAAGACTCTCCAACTTCAACCTTTTACAATAGGTTTTGATCTCCTTACAATAGGATGAAGATCTTACTTTTCAACTCAATAACTCTAACACAATTTGTAGATGGCAAATGAAAGCTTTGTAGAGTTGTATGTGGATAGGCTTTGGTGGTTTAGAAATTTTTAGGCTCAAAGCATCAAACTTGAATGAAGGGGTTCAAGGCTATTTATAACCAAAGCAAAGGAAAGTACAATAATGCAACTTTCACAATCCGTCGGATCATCCGCCGGATTTTCGCGGAATTCCGTCGGATCATCCGCCTGTATAGTCCAACGGCTATAAATAGAGCCGTTGGGATCAATCATTCGTAAAATCCGACCGTTGGAATGCAAACGGTCATATGGCGAAAAATCCGTCGGAATTCTGCAGTTTTCCGTCGGATAATCCGAACACTCACAGAAGGTATTCTGTGAGACCATTCGGATCTTCCGCCGGATTATCCGCCAGGATTCCGAAGATTGTCCTGGGTTATTATCTACCCTAGCTTTCGATTTTGCCATCTATTTCTTGTGTTTACAATGATTACTAAGACTCATTCAGACTCCAAATATACTGTAGTAGGAGCAGGCTTCTGCAGAGTCCTGAAATGATGATGGATTGGCTTCTTCCTTTGATAGGTGTTGGCTTTTTTCCTTGACGGCAGCTGTCCAAAGATATCCAGTTTGTCGTCGGGTGGTTCAGAAAAATCTTGTGGGATCCGTCGTCTTTGGCCCACCATGATTTTTTCAATGCATATGTCCACATTGATCTTGCTTATTGCTTTTCTGCATGTACATGTTAGACGAACAAAGCAATATACATAGTAGCAAGTATGATAAGTTTAATGCACATTAGGACAATGCTGAGTTTAAGTATAAGTGATAAGGTGATAGCATAAATGTTAGTGATATCATAATGATTAAACTTAATTGAATGACCACAATCAAAAACATAGTTTTGATTTTGGCAACCCGATTAAATTTAAGATAGATAAGCTCATATCACTAATATGTAAACCAATAGACACATATCACCAAAGGTATAAGTATAAGTAGAAATGCTATAGTGATAGTATGAAGATTAGTGATAATGAAATGCTAAACTTAACATATTAACCATATTAAAAAATATGATGCAATCATTGGGCTAACAATCTTCCACTTTTTTATTATGGCAAATCGGTTAAGTTTAGTATAGGCACAATAGATGCATGTATCACTAATTTACAAGAGATATAAGCAATATCACGAAAAGCATATCTAACTAAAAGCATAATACTTAGACTACTTCTATCCCAATTGTACTTCACCCCCTTTGACATGATCAAAAATACGCTCCCCCGTACTAAAAGATAAGAATCAATCTTAAGTACATAAATTAGAGCATGATGAAGGCATAGACAATCATGATCAAGATATACTAATTGAGGAACAATGGAAAAAGTGTGTAAAGACAAGTATGTAAAACTACATACCAAATGTAGCGTACTAAAATAGAAAATTGCTTGTCAAAACACAAAATGGTTGGTAAAACTAAAAGTATTTGAAAAACAAGAAATAAATAGTTTACCAACTTGAAATCCAAGGAATAAATCCAAAACACAATAGGATATGAAATATTGCTCTAGTTTTGGAAGAGAACTATGAAATAAATGATTTCAAACAAAAGCCATAAGGAATAGATAATTGCAACTAATAGATACCAATTGAGATATGAAATTAAATAAACTTGATACCAATTGAAATGATGTAAACTTGAAACATTGATCAAAGAAACCATTAATAATCATAATTGTCCACAAATAAATAGTGGAACAAAATAAAAGAATGATCAATGTAAAATATTGCAATTGATATAAAGTAATCTCATTATTTGCAAAATCTATATGCTTATCCAAGTTCATGCATTTGAACTCAATTACTTTATCATGCTATATGAATACCCTTTAGATAAACATGAAGGTAAAGAAGAAAAATACTTGAGAAAGAGAAATTCAGTCGACTTGAATGCTCCCCCTCAAAGTACTACCAAAGTTGATAAAAATCATGAATTTTGGATAAGTCCTCAACAAGGAAAGCCAAATCAATTAAGCATGAAAGAAAAGCCAAATCAACGAAAGCATAATATTCATCAAGATAAGATATGAAAGTTAATATTAGCAAGATGACATATTTAACCCATATGAAAGAGAGAGATAAGATAATAAGGACAATCACATACACTCTCATAAACCCTTCTAAATAAAAATATCATGACCTCAATCAATAAGATATGAAAATGAAGAAAATATGGGTCCATGATAAACTATGTATACGACATATTAGAGGGTATAGATGAATTAAAACAATTTATTTGCTCCCCCTCAAATTATGTGTAACTAGTTTCAAAGCACTTATAGCATCAAAAACTAGGGGTAAATCAACTATGGATTTCTCCCCCTTGCTCAATGCATATAAGGCTATAAAATCATCATAAAATGAATAATGTCATCTTTAGTCAATAAGAGATATCCAATTAATACTTACTAAAGATGAGAAATCAAAAGAATATTCCAATTTAGCACGTATAATCAAAAGATGACATACACTAACCTATGTAGAAGTAACTCATATTTAAATATGATATATTAATATATGTTACCTTTTGAGAAAGATGTCATCATGAAAAAGAATAAGGACAGTTAAATCAATCATGATGAGAGTCAAAATATCGCTCAAAAATAAAATAAAAATAAACCTCAAATAACATGTCCATGATTATCTAATCAAGAAAGAATCAACCAATTTATTACTTTGCATGGACTAGATATGTTGTACCACATATTTATCCAACAACGGATAAATCCAAACCTTGCTAATGGTAAATTAATAACTCATAAAGTTCAAATAGCAAAGGTCATATGTGATAAACCATGAGTAGTCAAAGTAGAGTAATAAATTAACTTGATAATCTCATAACTAGATAATTTAAGACTACTTAATCATTAGGATTATTCATAAAGTAAATAAATGAATAAACATGATCCAATGATAAATCTCATCAAGAGAAAATTCAACATCCATATTTATAAAGAATCTTACAGATCAATGAAAAATATGGAAAATAGTCAATCTCAAAATGATCACACATTCAATCTAAAGAGATGTAATGATAATACGATAAAATCATGACTCAAAAAGTGAGAAAAATTTAAGAGAGACTTGCTAATGACTAGTATGGAAGAAAGTTAAAACAAGGAATCACAAACCTCTAAGAGAAAACAAGATCTAATAAAGAATTTGTAAAACTAGCATATCATATATAGATTGAAGTATAGGAATATAGTTAGATGTGTGAAAGTGAGCCAAAATTATATAGCTTAATAATATATCACAAATAAGCAAACTATATAATCCAAATAAGATTAATGAGGAAAGCCATTAACAAGATAAATGTGCTCATTAAATCTTAAGTCACTAACACTAAAAATACTTGCTTAAGCAAAGAGTTCTCAATAAGTATAATACATTTTGAATGATCAAAATGATTTGTAGACTCTTTATTAAGAAAGGATAAGAGTATAAGATAACAAAATAAAAAGAATTAGACTCTTATCAAGTATAGGCCAAAAGAGATATTCATGTAAATACAAATAAAATAAATTTCTTTGCCAAGTATAGAGATTAACCCAAGATAATGAAATAATGGATCGATCTAGAGAATGCAAAATTATTATAGCCATTATGAAATAAATGTATTCTCTAGAAATGGGAGACCTCTAACCAACAGCTCAAACCATAGTAGCTAAGGACATAAGACATGTGATGTATCAATTACATGGATTCTCATGTGCTACAACAACATCATTGGGAAACAATAATTCCAAAGAAGCATAAACCCAAGGAATGAGCAAGAAAAGCACATTAAAAATAAGAAAGCTGATCAGATTATCCGTCAGATTTCAGCGGAAGTCCAGCGGATTATCCGAACTTAGTGCTCACAAAGCTGCTGGAATTGATCGGATTATCGGTCGAATTTTTGCGGATATCCGTCGGATGATCCGAACTATTGCTCACGGACTTGTTGTTTGCAGTCGGATGATCTGCCGGATTATACCGAAAATCCGTCGGATTTTTTGTCTCTCTATAAAATCAAATTTTCAAAGAGCTTTCATAGTGCACCAAAGAAAAGTGAAAAGATATAGACTAGAAAATGTGCACTAATTAAAGAGGTAAAATCAACATACAAGGTAAGGCACAAAAATATGTGATCCTTAAAAGAACTTTCATAAATAGTCATGAACAAGACACTAATAAAAGATTTCTCTCAACATCCCAACTTAAAGGTATAAAATAAATACATATGCAAAGTTAGGAATCACATAGTTAAAACTATATATATATAAATAGGCATACATGAGAAGATTCAAGAATCAAGAGAAAAATATGTATCCATAAAGTCAACCAAAAAGCTAAAAAGACATCATTAAAAGAAAGCTTTAAGGAAGAAGCTTATTGATTCAAACAGAGATTACACAAATTTGATCAAAAGAATCAATAGCTAGAGTATGAGTTAAGCACAAGTTTAAAAGTAACAAATATGGATAAATACTCTTTAAGTTAATATAAAACTTTAGCTTAACTCATATGCCTACATAAAGGTATTTATACAAAAATAGATATCAATATAAGAGATACATGAACTATATGTAGATGGAAATTTAAGTCATGTATCCTTAATGAATATTTGAAAAATCATTACAAATTCAAAAACATGTATAAATGAACTTCATTAGGCAAAGACATAATTGATTCTCAAGAAGATAATCAAGATAAAGTATGAGAATCAATAATGAATATATTATGTAAGCACAAGGTTACAATGGAAGTATAAGTGTATACTTGTCAAGTGATAAGAAGCTTGTGCTAAACATATATATTCACAAATATCGATTTAAAGTAAATATTACATATTAAGGAGAAATTGGTAAGAAGTAACTAATCTCAAAAACTTTAAAGATGGAGAGTTAAAATCATATTAACTCAAATCAAAATCAAGCTCCTATGGACTAGAGTGATATGCATGCTTCATAATATAGAGATTAAGAATAACAAGCATGCATAAATTAAATGTGTCACACTTAATAGAAAATGAGTGATAAACTACAAGTGTGAATTAAACATTTAAGCTAAGTAACTAGTCATGCTAGATAAAAGAAATAATAAGAAAATTATCTAAGCATGCTAGTATTATATCTCACATTGATTTATAAAATAAGCAACTAAGGATATCAATGTGAGCTAGTAGCAAGACATCAAGAGAAACATGCTCGACTCTACAAATATAAACCATTTAAAGAGAATCGATTAGCATGTTACTAAAGTGGCTCTAGTGGCCACACTTGTGTTGGTGCAATTGCATAGAAGATGATCTTTGAGCTTTGCAACCACCAACACGCTTCTCGGTGCTATGTTCCGATACAAGAAGCTCCACCTACAATATTAGGCGAAGACTTTGGTATCCAAATAAACTTGGATCCACATTTGTTAGCTTTAGGGACCCATATACTATTTACTCTAGCATTGGTACAAAAATTCCTACGAATAGGACAAGTTAAACTCATATATCTAATGCGAGAGCAATAGAAGCACCTCATACTAGTGTGTGCATATGTATCGGAATGAGCATGATTATGAACATGTGACATACTAGATTGATGAATATATTTAGAGTGAGCATGCATGGATTTGGTCTTAAGAATATTATGTTCTAATATCAAATTATCATGCATACAAGTAAGAGAATCAAATTTAACATTTAAAGCATTATTATCTTTTTCAAATAAAACAATTCTAGAAATAAAATCATCAATTTGTTTCTTTAAAGAGTCAATAGAAGAATCATGCAAATGATTTAGCTCATGAGTTTGCCTCTTAAGATCTTCTATTGATGAGGAAAGAGATTTGATTTTCAAAATTAAAGCCTCATTCAAACTCTTTAAAGAAACACAAGATGAGTTTTGAGAATCAAGTCTAGATAATAAAACATTGTTTTCATTTCTCAAAAACTCATTTGCTTCTTCTAAATGAACAACCTTTTCGAAAAGTTCTTCATTTGTAGAATAAAGGTTATCAAGAATCTCTAAGGATTGTTTAGCCATGGCTTTCTACTTAGAGCATTTTTTGCATTTAGAAGAAGGATGATTGTCTATGCTACTAGAAATAAAACCCTCTTTATCGGAGGAGGATAAATAAGATGCCAGAGAAAAATAACACGGATATACTCTAAGGATGTTAAGCCTAACAATAGAGTCCTTGCTCTGATACCAATTGTAGGAACCCTAGAGGGGGTGAATAGGGTCAAGCTAGCTAATCAAGCACTTAGCACAAGCTAATTAGCAATTTAAAAATATAAGTACAAGAGAAGAAGCAATAACAATACCGACACCCGATGTATCCTGGTATCCTTCCTAGAGGCAATCCAGTCCCGGAACTCTCTCCGGATTTAATCCACTATTTGACCAAATAGTTACACACGAGTTTGGATCCGAAGAACTCGCCAACTTCTTACACGAGAGCTTTAATCCGAAGGCCTCTCTGACTTCAACCGAGAGTTTGGATACGAAGACTCTCCAACTCCAACCGAGAGTTTGGATACGAAGACTCTCCAACTTCAACCTTTCACAATAGGTTTTGATCTCCTTACAATAGGATGCAGATCTTACTTTTCAACTCAATAACTCTAACACAATTTGTAGATAGCAAATGAAAGCTTTGTAGAGTTGTATGTGGATAGGCTTTGGTGGTTTATGAATTTTTAGGCTCAAAGCATCAACCTTGAATGAAGGGGTTCAAGGCTATTTATAACCAAAGCAAAGGAAAGTGCAATAATGCAACTTTCACAGGCTGACGGATCATCCGCCGGATTTCTGCGAAAATCCGTTGGATCATCCGCCTGTATAGTCCAATGGCTATAAATAGAGCCGTTGGGATCAATCATTCGTAAAATTCGACCGTTGGAATACAAACGGTCATATGGCAGAAAATCTGCCGAAATTCCGTAGTTTTCTGTCGGATAATCCGATCACTCACAGAAGGTATTCTGTGAGACCATTCGGATCTTCCGCCGGATTATCCGCCAGGATTCCGAAGATTGTCCTGGGTTATTATCTACCCTAGCCTTCAATTTTGCCATCTATTTCTTGTGTTTACAATGATTCCTAAGACTCATTACAGACTCCAAATATACTGTAGTAGGAGCAGGCTTCTGCAGAGTCTTGAAATGATGATGGCTTGGCTTCTTCCTTTGGTAGGTGCTGGCTTTTTCCCTTGACGGCAGCTGTCCAAAGATATCCAGTTTGTCGTCGGGTGGTTCAAAGAAATCTTGTGAGATCCGTCGTCTTTGGCCCACCATGATTTCTTCAATGCATATGTCCACATTAATCTTGCTTATTGCTTTTCTGCATGTACATGTTAGACGAACAAAGCAATATATATAGTAGCAAGTATGATAAGTTTAATGCACATTAGGACAATGCTGAGTTTAAGTATAAGTGCAAAGGTGATAGCATAAATGTTAGTGATATCATAATGATTAAAATTAATTGAATGACCACAATAAAAAACATAGTTTTGATTTTGGCAACCCGATTAAATTTAAGATAGATAAGCTTATATCACTAATATGTAAACCAATAGGCACGTATCACCAAAGGTATAAGCATAAGTAGAAATGCTATAGCGATAGTATGAAGATTAGTGATAATAAAATGCTAAACTTAACATATTAACCATATTAAAAAATATGATACAATCATTGGGCCAACAGCCACAACCTTCGGACTGATTATTAACAATACTACAAGAGATGGTCATCATTTATTTAATTTTTCACAAAAAGTCATTTGGAGCAAAATTAAACATAATTCTAGCATTTATTCTGTAAGACAAAATTGGATACTAATAATCATGAATTTGGATAAGTATATGAATATCAATATATTGCATGAAAAGAATGTTTGATCCATGTGTTTTCTTTGCGTTTTATTAATGATATTGTTGCATGTATGCTACAGTGTGCATATTTTTTCATAAATTATGCATATATATATGGTACTACATAATTGCAAATAATTAGTGATATATTAAGGAAGTCAATGCAGAATGATGACTGACATGGGTCAACATAGACGCAAGTGTACACGAAATAGCGAGGGAAAGATGTATTTCTAGTATCGGAAGACTCGAGACATGTACCTATCTGCTGCTAATTAACAAATTTTTGACGTTGAAGTGTTTATGAATCATTTAGAAACAACAGTGTGTGCTTAAGAAACAAAACATAATTCATCTTAGTGTCAAACGTTTTATACCGTCGTTAAGATTGGAACAATTATAGATGAGGATCTCAGTTGGTAGATCTCAAACATGTCCAGTTAGAAAAAAAATAGGCCCATCAAAATAACCAAAACAAAAAGTTTACAACAACCCTTTTATCACTTGAGTTGGCTCCACTTACATATGAAACTCAAGGAAGAATGCATGCACTGCACATGATCAGACGGTGCGAGCAGACAACCTTCTCTTTTCTTTCTTTTTTCTTTTTTTTTTCCTTCTGATGTACTCATTCTCCAAGTCTCATGAAATAAGCTAAACAAAAGCTTTAAAAACCTAAGTGAATATTTACAAGAAAGAGTTGCAACATGAACCCTGAAGTTAAAAACTTGGCTATTTCATACTCGATTAACTCTTAGATTGTTAGAAATATTTGATTTACTTCTAATAATAATCTGCAAACAAAATAAACAAAAATTAAAGTTACCGGCCTCTGGGGAAGTTGCGCATGAAGCACTGCCCTAAGAGTTAATCCGGGTCTATGTGCAGACATTTTCAGATGCTCCTAGTGGTAAAACCCCCGCTCTATCGGTATCCCGTCGTCACACACAACTCGGGAAGATTGATCATGACTTAGCTCTGCCCAGATCGAGGTTACGAAGAACGGAAAGAATTTTCGTAAGACAAGAATTTGGGAAGAGAGATTTGTTAGAGATTTTTTGTGTGTTAAGAGAGGAGATGAAAGGCTCATAATATAGGCATAAACTTTGTAACCGTTGCTTGAATCAAGGACATAATAGATGCTGAATGAAACATATAAAAATGTGGTTCATTGAACCTAGACAATATTAAAGAGTAAATATTACAAAATTAGTGGTTTTGAGCTTTTGCTAGCTAACAAATGTGTAACATGTGCGTATGCTAACACAAAGTGGGCCTTAGGGTCAAGAGCCATCATAACAAACACAGTACCCTCCTTACCGAATGGCTCCATGACCCACAATCGGA
Organism: Iris pallida; assembly: GCA_029216955.1. Lineage (NCBI taxonomy): Eukaryota > Viridiplantae > Streptophyta > Magnoliopsida > Asparagales > Iridaceae > Iris > Iris pallida. The sequence continues at coordinate 17,299,584 of JANAVB010021600.1, read as the reverse complement.
GGAAGCTTTCAGAATTGGCACAACGTTCCTATGGACCCTGTGGAAGGCGAGATGCGCATGTATATTTCGACACGAGGCCCCTAACATTAGCCGTATCATCTCTAAGACAATCAGTCTATTGCTGTACCAAGTGGAGGACGAGCCAGAGCTCACAGAGAATATCAAAGACATTAGTAACCCCATGCTAGACCACTGGCTCCTCCAAATCGGGGTGGCGTCAAAATCAACGTAGATGGTGCCACATCATCATCAGCCATTGCGGTCGCTGCAGTCGCAAGGGATAGTAGGGGCGCTTTCATAACTGGCAGAACATGGCATGCATCACAACAATATGGCGGCGATAGCGCTCTAGCGGCGGAGTTATATGCTATACACGAAGGAATCCTCCTAGCAAAGGAGCTAACAAGGACAAGCATTTGCATCGAAGGAGATTCTCTGACTGCTACCAGAATCTTCGATGGCAAGCTGGAATTGATTCCATGGAGGCTTGCTGACCAGGTTTCTAAATCTCGCAAAGAGATCAACTTGCTTCATTCTTCGCCTAACATGTAAGCCCCCTGAATTTTTGAAATTTATTTTTGAATTTTCCAAATCATTTATTCTCGATAATTTTTTTTAATTGATTAATCTTGATCATTAAATGCTCTTTACCGTGCCTTTGACTTCTGGAACATCAGGGATGCCAGTCTCTAGAAACTTTCTTCTCAAAGTTTGTAGTAGACGAGATTACCTTCACGTCGATATATCATGTCCCATCCAAACTCGTTCCCTTGTGCTCCTTTTGTATCGCGCAACTTTGGGTCAACTTAGACCAATTAATCATTGATTAATTATTCCCACTTTTATTTTTGATATTCGTTTGCACGTTACCGTGACTTTTAATTTAGGAGCACCAGACCAGTCGTTTTCTCGGAACCAACTTGTTATGTTTGATCTACTCGAAACGCTCTTCACCCATGACCTTCGTGTCCCACTCAGACACTCCATTTTGTGCTTCATTTACTTCGCACAACTTTCGGGTCAATTTAGGCCAATTAATTATCCACCGTAAAATCTGATTTAACTTCCAATTTAATTTTCGGGCCCGATATCGGTCCAATCCAGTCGACCCAAAATATGGTCCTGGCCTATTTTGAACCTACTATGCACGTGCCACTTGCGTGCCATCGAATTGATTTTCCTTGTGCTCCCATTTCGTCCATGATTTTTAATAGTTTAAATTGTTATTTAATTAAATCTTGGTCCCGAACCTGTCCGATCTTAGCCAGTACCCGACCCAATTGGGTGTAGGCCCTATCATGTTTGCCCATACACCCCACTTATATTTTTTCTATTTTTTCTCTACTCAAAATATCTATATATATATAAATATCTCCTTTTCTTTCTCTTATATATATATATATATATATATATATATATATATATATATATATATATATATATATATATATATATATATATATATATATATATATTAATATAACTCTCTCACTCTCTTTTCTATAACAAACAAACACACACAACCCCAACCCCTCCACCTCACAGTCGACCACATCACCCATGTGGCCGAACACACAGCCCCCTCTCTACTTCTCTTTCTCTCTCTTCCCCACATAATATCTCTCATTCACTCTCTTTTTTTTTTAAAAACTACACATACACATTTCTTTCTCTCTCTCTCTCCCAACAAACAAACACACCACACCACCTCACCCCTCTCCCGTACTGGTATAGCCCCCCCCTCTTATTTTCTTTACATCATCATCATTATCTCTCTCTCATTCTCACTCTCCTTCTTCTTAGTCTTCTTCTTCTTCTTCAAAGAAGAGCACCACACCACAACACCACCACCGAACACCACTACAACATCACCACCTCACCATCACTTCACAGCCGCCTCCTCCCGAGCGCAACCGCCGTCGTGGCCGACCTCCGCCGCGCAGGACCGGCGCGCCACCGCAGCAGCAGCTGCGAGGCAGCAGTGCCACAACAGCAGCAGTGCAAGCTGCAACAGCAGCAGCATCAGCATGCGCGTGCGCGCACCGGCAGTCGCGCGCCGCCGCGGCCGTCGCCGTCGCCGTCGCCGGCGAGCCCCCCTGGGCTACGCATGGGCCGGGCGCACCTTCCTATGGCGGCCACCGTCCTCCGGGACGCGCCGCCTAGGCGTTTCGTGCGTTTCGCACGGGTACCCGCCGTGACGCGCGCGGGAACGGAACTCAGAATCGCGTCTCGAAACAGCAACTTCGTGCGCATTTTTCGAGAGATCCGACCGTTGGATCGACGAACTCCTTACTCCGTCTCAATCTCGGTATAGCCCTCTTCACCTCTGTCAAGTTTGAACCGTTAATTTCGTCATTTGATACCTCAAATCTAGCCACCAAGTTGACGTTTTAATTGAACTATTTTTGGACAGTTTCATGACGCCAACTTCGCGGGTTCGTATCTTCATCGTCGCAGCTCCGTTTTGTGCGCTACCAGTTCCGGTGCACATCTAGTATAACCCTCTTCCTGCCCCCTTTAGATTTTATTATAGTTTGAGCTTGTTAGGTCGGTCGAATTCGACGCCAAAGTTAGCCGTTCGAATTTTTATTATTGCACTTGTAAAATTCCATTTTTGAACCCGGGACTCCTGATTCAATTTCTGACACCACCAGTAGACTCGTGGCATCGTTCTGGCCTATTTTCATATAGAGTTTGCTTGATTTGGAGAACATGGGCCCTGGCACGTATTTCGGTACAAAGCGGGTCCCACTTTCTGAGTCAACGGGACTTTTTGACGCCGGCTCATCGGAATTCAATTCCGGATATATCGTTGAGTTAGTGTCGTCATTCTGGACTCGTTAACATATAATTTGCTAGGTTTTAGTGGACATTAGTTTCGGCACGCATTTCAGTGCAAGTCGGATACCAATATCCGGGCCAACGGGTCATTTTGAGATCGGCTCATCGGAATCCAATTCCGGATACACCGTTGAGTTCGTATCGTCATTCTGGACTCGTTGACATATAATTTGCTGAGTTTTGAGGACACTAGCTCCGACACGCTTTTCCGTGCAAATTGGAATTTTAATGTCCTGGTCAACGGATCAATTTGAGATCGGGTCAACAGAATCCAATTCTGGATATACCGTTGGGTTCATATCATTATTCTGAATTCGTGGACATATAATTTGTTAGGTTTTGTGCACTTTTATTTTGGCACATTTTTCGGTGCAAAGTGTGTCCAACGGCGGACATCATTTTGGCCCAAAATTATCGTTTTTGCCCTGTCTCCAAATTGGACTTTTGGACAGGCTATCCTAACTGATTTGACCATTCTGGACACGTTGGTGATATTTATTTTATCATCCGACAACATCTGTAGGTTTTTACCCTATTATTATAATCCTTCTCCTTTGTGGTATTTTAAGAACCATCGATTCCAGTGATTTCACAACCACTGAAATTGAATGTGTTGACCCTGTAGATGTTTGTAGAGACTAGCTTTGATCCAGTTTGACCATGGTTGACTGTTTTGACTGAATGTCGAAGTAGAGTCAACATTTGACCTAGGTTAGACTAGTTTGACCTTGGTTGACCAGAGTTGACCAGTTGACCAAAAGTCAACTATAAGTCAACCATTGACCCAGTTTAACCTAGTTTGACTTGGTTTGACTTCTTGTGACCTAGTTTGACCTAGTGTGACTCAGTGTGACCTAGTTTGACTTAGTTGACTGAGTCTGACCTAGATTACGTAGCTTATACTATAGAATCAAGCCTAACACTGTTGAACCCTAATTAGCTTATATATATCTTATCTTTAGGTCTGTGGCATCACTCTGAGCATCGACCCCATTTTGACAGCTCAGGACCGCAGGCGAGTACATTCACTGATAGTTTTCATTGTCTTGATATCTGCTATATCCGATTCAGTCGTAGTGTCTTACTTGATTCCCAGTCACGATAGTTCACGGACTAGTATATGTTGGATCATGACATGAGATGTTGTTCCTGGATTTTCTTGGTATATATGTACATTTCCTGCCTTGTTCCATGTACTTGTATAGACACCGATTCCTGAGAGGGAGTAGCTATCCTTTTAGGGAATCCCGTGTCATGACGTGTCATGTCCAGGTCCATTATACTATTCGGGGATGGAGAATTATTAGGGGTTATGTGATCCAAGCCACCCTGTCACTATTCATGTGCTCGCGCCACTCTTCCCTCACGAAGGGTGTAGCGAGATCCTCTTGCCTTGTGCTCGTTATCCAGGTTGGCCGACAAGATTTTCCGTTGAGGTCACCGCGGATTGCCAGGCCAAGTGGATAGCCTGTCCTGTCACTTATCCTAAGCCAATCACATATCGCTCTAATAATTCAAGGCACATTTTATATTTACTTTATCTTATCATATATCATGTTCTGTTCTACATACAGTACTTCTCACCATGCTATGATTTCAGTTACTCACATGTTTTATATGCCTCTATGATGTACCTTGATTGGAGACTGAGTTCTGCTCGGGAGAAGGGTTACAACCCCGGTCCTTGTTTGGTTTAAGGGTTGTAACTCAGCTTTCGAACGGTTCCCAAGTCTTCATATATCTTTGTCTTGTAGTTCATTATACTATCTCTTATAGAATTTGTCAATTCACATGGAACTGCTGTTAGTGTTGTACTTGCTCATTTTTCTGACAGGATACCGTTGATAATATTTTAGGAGTTGTTATACCATTAGTGGACTTCATGATGTTGGTAGCTGAGGTGGATCTCACTATTATTCTATGTGAGTTGCCTGGGAGTTATCCTTAGTTAGTCTTGTTGTTCCTTCTTTATTTTTCTGTCTTATGATTCCTTCTAGTAGTTTCTAGTTGTTCTTGTGCTTTAGTTATCTTTCTTGTCTTATCATCCCTAGCTGTTGTGATGTGACTAGAGTATATTTGTAGTTATAGGCCTTATAGACGTAGTGTACATTTTTGGGTACTAGACAGCGTTCTACCGCCGATACTGCGGCGTAGGCTGGACGTCGTCTACGTATTCGTATCCGTATATCCGGTGCGGGTCGTGACATAACATCATCTTTGTTAGGAGAACAGGGAATAGGGTTGCTCATGAGTTAGCAAACCATGCTCTTGAAAATGCTTTTTCTTCTAAGTTTTACAGTACTTCGGAATGTATTTGTAATCTCATCAACGATGAGGCAGCCAGCTGCGGTTCCCTGTTTGAACCCACAAATGAATAAAGCAAACCATTCCCTTCAAAAAAATAAAATAAAAGATATGATAAATAATAACTTACCATATTTTTGTCTACCGAATATGTTTGTTAGGAATTTAAATGGATAGAAATAAAAGATCCCATAAAAGAAAATTTTATTTTTTCATTTCTTTGACCAATAAAAATATAGTGATCTGAAGAGGAAATTTAAATAGATGGAAATAAAAGAATACATAAAAGATTTGATAAATAATAACTTACCGAATCTTTGCTTATGAACTTACCAAATATGTTTGCCTATGAATTTAAATAGGAATAATATCATTTATCTCTCAAAATTAAAATTAAAATTAAAATTAAAATTAAAATTAAAATTAAAATTAAAATTAAAATTAAAACTAAAACTAAAACTAAAACTAAAATTTAAATTTAAATTTTAAATTAAAATTAAAATAAACATTAATATTAACATTAAAATTAATATTAACAATGATATTAACAATAATATTAACATTAATATTAATATTAATATTAATATTAACATTAAAATTAAAATTAAAATTAAAATTAAAATTAAAATTAAAATTAAAATTAAAATTAAAATTAAAATTATGGTATATTTTATTGCTATCTATTTAAATTCCTAGGCAAATAAATTTGGTAAATTTCTAGGCAAAGATGGTAAGTTATTATTTATAAAATCTTTTATGGGATATTTTATTTCTATCTATTTAATTTTTTTTTCAAGTTACTTTATTTTTATTGGTCCACATGGAAGCCACGTGGAATGTCTCATATAAGAGTATGAGCCTATGGCTCATATCCTATTTTCCCATATTTTATTTATAGTTAATTTAACTATATTTTGATATATATATATATATATATATATATATATATATATATATATATATATATATATATATATATATATATATATATAATATATATATATATATATATATAAAAGATTGGAAAGAAAAAAATGGAGTATTAAGTTAGTTTTCATGTTACACGTCATAAATTCAATGACAAATTTATCAGAAAATTTACTGTACAGATAATAATTTTTATGAAATTGGTTAAAAGGTAAAAAAAAAATGGAAAAATTAGGGGGAAAGATAAACATAGCCAAACGGTTTGGCAGAAAACGAGCATGCTCAATTTCAGCCAGACTGTCTGGCGGAAATTGAACATTTTGTTTGGTTTGGTTTATGGAAAGTTTGGGTTGGTTTTCGTTGGTTTATTTTTATTATGGTTTTGGTTAGTTTTTATTTGGTTTGGGTTTTTTGGTTTTGATTGATTTTGATGTTGGTTTTTTGGTAGTTGGTTGGATTTTTTATTTTTTATTTTGGTTTGGTTTCTTTCCTTTATTAGTTTTGGTTTTTTAGTTTGGTTCTTTAGTTGTTTGGTTTAAGTTTATTTTTTGGGTTGAGTTGGGCTAGTTTTTAACCGTTGCTAAGATTCCTTCCAACGGTCCAATTCGAACGTTACAATCCCTATCAACAAACTATGAATTTTCTCCTCACCAATGCTTACATGCACATGCTCAATAAAGCCAATGTGGATTAATTGTATTAACTATCCCTATATTTTATACTTATTATACAAACCATTCCCCTTGTTAGCAAGTCGGCGAACCGAAAAAATTCGGGACGACAAAAGTACGAGTATAAATCGGCTCAGTGCAAATAAAATACATCAAAAATTCGGTCAAATATTTGAAAAATGAAAATATGAGGTTAGAAACTTCATATTCTTAAATATGTTGTCAAATTTGGTTAATTAAATAGATTTCTAGTACGTTTTTTGTGCCAAATTTTTCAATAATTTATAAAGAACACGTTTAAAACTTCGCATGCTTAAAATTTACATACTGATTTGGATTTATTAAAAGTACGCAAGTATTATACGTCTATGAAAGATACGAAAAAATTCGCATATAATACGAGTTTTATTGGGGTGATTGCTAACAAGGACCACTCCTGCTTTGAATTGAAACGTTAGGAAAAAAATCTTAGCAACCGTTAAAAACTAGCCCACCTCAACTCAAAAAACAAATATGAACCAAACAACTAAAGAACTAAACTAAAAATAATCAAAACTAATAAAGGAAAGAAAATAAACCAAAATAAAAAACCAACAGCCTACCCAAAAAACCAACATCAAAATCAATCAAAACCAAAAAATCAAACCAAAATAAAAATAAACTAAAACCATAATAAAAACAAACCAACGAAAACCAATCAAAACTTTCAAAAAACCAAATCAAACCAAACGTTCAATTACAGCGAGACGGTCTTGTGGAAATTAAGCATACTTGTTTTTGCCTGGCTATATTTATCTTTCCTCCTAATTTCTAAAACTTTTCACCTTTTAACCAATTTCATAGAATTTATTATCTATACAGTAAATTTTCTGCAAATTTATTGGTCACACTCGCAGCCAAATAGAGGTCTCATCACACGTGATCCTCACGTGCCCCCAAACACTAAAATGAAAAAAGAAAAAAAAAAAAACTTTACATAACGAGTCGCCTTCTCTCGATTTCACCGGCGACAGTCTCCCTCCTCCTCTCCCCCCATAATTCCCCAAACCCTAACCAGAGAGAGAGAGAGAGAGAGAGAGAGAGAGAGAGAGAAACCCTAACCCTAAATCTAGAGATGGGCCCACCACGCCCGCCCCCTCCCTGTCAGGTGCGCTGCTCCCGTTGCCACGAGGTCCTCACCGTCGCCCACGGCATCACCGAGTTCAGCTGCCCCAAGTGCCAGCTCCCGCAGATGCTCCCGCCGGAGCTCATCCGCCCTCCCCATTCCTCCTCCTCCTCCTCGGCGGTCCCCACCCCTCCCCCTCCCCGCGCCCCTCCCCCTCCCCCTGCCCCACCCGCGGGGCCCACCGCCTCCGCCGGCCGGCCGGCCCCGCCGGCGGCGCAGGGGATCGACCCGACGAAGATCCAACTCCCATGCGCGCGGTGCAAGGCGATCCTCAACGTCCCCCACGGCCTCGCCAGGTTCAACTGCCCCCAGTGCGGCGTCGACCTCGCCGTCGATCTCTCCAAGATCCACCACTTCTACGGCCAGTCCGGCCTCCCCGCCCCCCCTCTCCCTCATCCTCCGGCGCCAGCTGAGCCTCCCGAGGAGATCAACGAGGTACTGCAGAACCCTAATTTTGGCTGGCCATCAAATACCTGCGTTGCACGGACACAAATGCACGACACAAGGAAGGCACGTACTAGCATGGTTTCAGTGTGAATTTCGTGAAGCCCTCCGCTTGAAGAAGTTGGAGGCTGGTGAGAAGAAGAGAACTGGACGATTTGATTTAGCCATGTATATGGGTCTTGCGAGTAATTCATCGTACAATTTAAGTCGAACTAGTCAAGGAAACTGGCAGTGAAGTGATGAGTAGCTTATAGCAAGATGGAAGAAGATGGGATAAATGTATATGAATAATTGGTGGCAGAATGATTGCTGTTTAGGAAGCAAGGATAACTCCCAAAATTATAGCCATGCCCGTACCACATCTTGTCGGACATGTACCAGATGCGACACGGAACACTTCAAAGGATTTAGAGCCGTGCTTGTGTCGCATTGTGTTGGACACGTACCAGACACGATATAGACACTCCAGAATACACGAGGACACACCAAAGTTGTCGTATCTTTTTTGTGTCAATTTTTTGTCGTGCAATATAGGTTCCTGTAAATTGGTTTGTATTACTCTTCTATAGTAGTAGTAGTTTGATCTCATTTAATTTGGTGTAAATTTGAAATTGTTTGAAGCACTTTTCTTTTTTCCTAATGTGTCTGTTATAATAGTCGTAGTTATATGTAATGGTTCCTAGGCCCTAGGGAACACCTTTGCTTCATTTACTTTGATGATCAATGCACGACATTGATTGTGGTATGTATTTGGTGCGATGCATTATCTAGGTCAATCTTTTGAGTGTGCAGACTAGTCGGGAGCAAGTAGGAATGTTACAGGACATACATAGTTCCATTTGTTTTATTTAACTGACTAATTATTGTCTGTTTTGTCTTTAGTGTTCATATAGTCACTTATACTTTGTGAAGGAACTTTTAGATTGTGAGAGGACATTAAGTGTTAGAACTTTTGAAGGAAACTTGTGCCACCCAATGGAGATTATGCTACCCCCATCTCCAGCACCTGCATACACTTCCTACTTCTTGTTCAATAACGCATAATGGAAGCAATTTGAAATTCTTGATATCGTTCTAGTAGATAAACCTTGGAATCCACTAGGTAGAACTTGATAACATTAGAATCCACCATAAAATTAAGAAATAATGTATGATTGAATCTGATTATAATGCTTGATAGATGCACTTATTTATAGTCATTTAAGGAACCCTAATGAAGAATGAATGAAATAAATCTTAGTCCTATCCTAGATAAATAAAACATATCATAATCCCATTCTACCTCTAGATAAAACAAAATAAAACCAAATTTATCTTTCAGATACACTTACCAACTTATAAAGGAAAAGATGTTCCGATCCTTGTGAGAGTATGCCACGTTTGTCCCCTCCACTTGGAAACAACTCGTCCCCGAGTTATCATTGAGATAAAGCGGATCTCCCCGGGGGATGATACTCATGCTGGTCAACATCATTAAAAGTCTTGGAGATAGCCATATCACAGAAAGATCTGCTACATATGCATTATCATTTATCTTCCTCACTATTTTTATAGGACCCATACTTTTTAGGCTTTAGCTTATTATAGGAACCAACGAGGAACCTCTTATTTCGCAAAACACCATAACCATGTCACCTTCATTGATCAGTTTCTTGCGATGTTTAACCTGTTCTTTTGTACTTGGTATTGGACTGTTCTGGCTCCTCCCTCATAATTCTTGGACAAAATGCACCCACGAAGCCATGTTATCTACAACTAAAGCAACACCATGACTTTTCGGCAACTCGAACCAAATCTAAAGCATGTTGCAGTACCTTCCTGTTAACAGCAAGAAAAGAAGGAGACATAATAATGGAGTTTGTGAACAACACTGTTGAAGAAAACACTGTTTGAGGCAAAGCATTGTCCCATTGTTTTAGTTTATCTCCATATTTGATTCTAATCCACTTTTCTGAGTTTTTATTCACTACTTCAATCTCGCCATTTGTTTGGGGATGCACAATAGTGATATATACTTCAAGGTTCTATCAAATATCATCCAGAAATTAGTACAAAATTTAGTTACGTGTCTCGAACTCTCGGTCCAAAACAATAGAAGTTGGAACACCATGTAATCTTACTACATTGAAGAACAAGTTGGCTATATGCAGAGCATGAGAAGTCTTGTAAGGAACACAAATCACCATCTTTTGAAACTTGTCAAAACCACAAACATAGAATATTGTTGATATGCTTCTGGCTTGTTAACTACTTCAATGATTTATAATAAAAATAGATCACAAATTCTAGTGAATCCAAGTAGCTCTTCCAAGTCTTCAATGCTTTAGAAACTGCATACAACTCTTATTCACTGGCTGACCATTTTTGCGTGGCTTCGTTTAGCTTCTCACTAAGAAACGCCACCCGGTGAACTTCTTGAGAAAGAATACCACCTGTATCAACTACATATGCATCACACTCTAGTTCAAACACCTCAAGATTTTCCAGGCCTAGCATTGAAACAGTTGTCAGCTTCTCCTTTATTAGAGTAAAACTATGGTCAGCTAAGCCCTTTACAATCACTATAATTTTTTATCCATTCTCCTTCGATTCTTCAAGAAACTTGGTGTGCTTACATATTAGGAGAACCAAATTCTCCTCCACTTCAGAGCCTTAGGATGACTTGTGCTATTATCAATAGGTCGTAGTGCAATCTTTCTCTCGTCCCACTAGAAGTCAAGAACACATGTATTTTGCCTACCATTATGGGTAGCATATATATCATGCATATCCACCACATGGAACACCACTATTTTTATATGATTTTCGTATGAAAATAGGAGCATAACAAATCTTGGTGACCTGAACAGAAAACCCCTTGATACAACCAATCTTATATGTATTGGGATGTGGCTCCTTAAGTAATTCTAAGTGGTTCACCAACGCTCGACAGATAATATCGTTGCAACTTCCAGTAATCAGAGTGCTCACTTTCTTGTGCACAGAACACTGCGATTGGAATGCTTGATTGCAAGGTTTAAAGGATCGGCCGATACCGATACGTATTGGCCGATACCGATACGTATCGGCCGATACCGATACGTATCGGCCGTATCATAGCGGTTTTGGCCCCTGCCGATCCGATACTCACCAAAAAAAATCAGTATCAACCGAAATTGGTACAAAAAAGTTTGTATCGGCCGATACGGGACCGATATTAAATTGAATTCTTTCAGACGATCTAATCAGAACGTCTCACAGGATGTCCAACAAAAAGAGAGAGTATAAATTGATTCCCAAAACATCAAATCCAACAAAGATCAATAATAGAGATTCGTATTCGAAGTAGTAGACAAAAAAAAATCTATAAATAGATGCAAATTCTTCTACAGACTTGCACCAAAAAAATTTATTAAAAAAAATTCTCGAGAACTTACCTTAATCTTCCAAGAACTTTTTTCCTTCGCGGCTTCCATCAACCCATCCGCAGCGGAGAGACTGCGAGGAGGGTCCCTCTTCCTAAGCGTGGAGGCTTTGGTTTAGAACTTTGTTCTCTCTTCCCTCTTAGCATGGGCACAGAGAAAGAAAAAAGAAGAAGAAAGGAGCAGCGGCTTTGGAACTTTGTTCTCTCTCCTCTCAAAACACATATTTATATGTTAGATTTGTGTCGTTGGATTTAGGTTAAAAAAAAATCAAAGACGTGGGCTAGCTTGAACCCGTGACCGCCCACAGATTTCCAACAGACCTTTACTTCATCCTTCCAACCATATAGTAAACTTAATGCCTATGGTTTCTATTGGCATGTTTATTTATTTATGTGCTGACTTACATATTGTTTACTAACTTATTGTACATATATACATATTTTTTTACTAACTTATTGTATCTAATTATATTCTACATATTTATACATATGCACTAACTTATATATATATATATATATATATATATATATATATATATATATATATATATATTGTTTCTAACTATATTATTGTATTTAATTATATTGTACATAAATATAAATATACACTAACTTATATACTATTGTATCTAACAATATTTGTTATTGTACATATATACATATACTGTATCTAACTGTATGTAACATTTTTTATTATTGTATGTAAAGTTTTTATAACATTTGTAAGAAATACGAAATACGAAAATGGTTCATAATAAAAATAGATACTACAAATACGAAAAGAAATACAAATATATCACTAAGGTTAATTCTAAAATGGTTCATAATAAGCATCCACTTTCTCCCGCGTACGATTTTTTTGTGACATTATGTTATCTTATGTTAAATGTTATATTAGAGTTATTAGTTATTGGGCTTTAGTCCCACATTGCTTAGAGTAATAGGAGAGGAGGCTAGCCTCTCCTATATATATGTAGTCTCTCTTCAATAAAGAGATCATCTATTTTATTCCATTCTACATGGTATCAGAGCCAATTACCCACTGCTTGGACTTTACTATGCATATTGCGGAATATCCGGCTGTGGAACCAGACGTTGATGCTTCACCACGACGTTGAGCTTGGAACTCAAGAAATTTCGCGTAAGAATCGTCGCTCATCTGAACCGAACGAACGCTATTATCAGTAGCATCCGAAGTAATATTGGCAACAGGAGCTCTAGGACATTGCCACTGAAAATGTCCCTGTTGGCCACAGTGGAAGCATGTTCGTAGTCGTCCCCCATCACGACCACCATTGCCGCGTCCGCCATCGCGACCATAAGTCCGACCACCTCGTCGTCCATCACGAACGCCAGGACGAGCAGCGCTACCAAGGGCAGATCGATCAGCAGGAGCATCTTCCGGAGTGGTCTCAACCACCTTTGCGGCCCGAAGAACACGGAAGTAGGCCTCCATCAAAGATTAGTGTTCTAAAAATCGGCCTAGGCTCCCGCCTAGGCGCCGCCTAGGAGCTAGGCGCCCGCCCACCGCACCGAAAACCCCCTAGGCGGTGGGCTAGGCGGCTAGGCGGGCCCTAGGCGCCCCTAGGCGGGCCCTAGGCGAGCCTAGGCGTCCCTAGGCGGGCCCTAGGCGAGCCTAGGCGTCCCTAGGCGGCTTGTTTTTTGAATTTTTTGATTTTTTTTGATTTTTTTTGATTTTGTTTATTCTTAGTTGTATTTTGGATATTTGTTTGGGTTTTAAGATAGTATTTGGATTTTAGAACATTGAAATTTCAAATTTCAAATTTCAAATTTCAAAATTTCAAAAATTTCAAAAATTTTTTTTCTAGGCGGCCGCCTAGGCGCTAGGCGGACCTCCGTCGCACCGAGTCCGCCTAGCGCTTTTTAGAACATTGTCAAAGATGGAACATCAGATCCAGCAATGATCTGGGATCGAGCCGAATCCGCATCAGGACGGAGAGATGCAAGATATGCCATAACATGAAGCTGCTCGCGTTGAGCCCGAGCTTCATTGATATCCGACGTCAGAGGAAGAACACGATCAATTTCATCCACCATAGCCTTGAAGGATCGAAAGTGGTCCTTATGAGACTTGTCTCCTTGAGTTGCTCGGTAAACGCCGGCAACCGAGTCGTATATGCGAGACAAGTCGCGTTTTCCATCAAACGTTGTTGCTAGGACCTCCCATAGCTCCTTGACCGTGTCCGTGTTTTGAACCATGTCCTCGACGGACGGTTCCATGGGGTTCATCAACTGTGTAAACAGTCGACTATCATCCGTCTCCCACTGTTCAAATGTGGGATCAGTCGTTGCCGGAGGGCTGTCAGTCAAATGTTTAGATAGCCGCATCCCACAAAGTGTTTTCTCACCTTTCTTCCGCCATGTTGAGTAACCATCTGGACCGTCAAATCGACGGTCGACAAGACGAGTCGAAGAGATCGTCGTGGCAGTGCTCGTCGTGTTGCTGACACCGTTACCATCATCTGCCTTCGAATCTGTCATCCTGAAATGGAAGCAACCGTCGCGAGTTCTTTCCAACCCCAAAAATCACACCAACTTTACGAATGTGCTATAAACGTGGTCAACACCGGCGCGCACATATAAAGTGAACACGTCAGGACACAGGAGAAAACACGATCATTCTCTGTGTAGATTTGGATGTGAAGATCAGGGTAGGAAAAGCATTTATTAATTCCAAACGGTTTAATCTAGAAATAAAGCATTTGACCACTGACTTTTTTTTTGTCTTTTTTGTTTTTTTTTTAAATTAGGGTTCGGAGGGTGTGTGGTGGCTGATGAAAAATGTCAGGGTTTTGAGCCATCGTGGGTGGTCCGGGTGTCTGCACAGCAGATCCGGGGTGTTTGGGGGGGTCCGGGTGTTTGCACAGCAGATCCGGGGTGTGGGGGAGCCAGGTGTCTGCACAGCAGATCCGGAGTGTGGGGGAGCCGGGTGTCTGCACAGCAGATCCGGGAAGGGGGAGGGAACCGGGGGTCTGCACAGCAGATTCGGGCATGGGGGCTGGATCGGGGGGGGGGGGCGCTGGACAACAAGGGGGGGTCGGCGAAGGGGGGGCAGCAGGGGGGGTGGGTCGTCGAGGGGGGGGGGCAGCAGGGGGGGGTGACTGGGGGGGGGGGGGGGACACTGGACAAGGGGGGGTCGGCGAAGGTTGGGCAGCAGGGGGGGTCGGCGAAGGGGGGGAGAAATTTTGTTGTGGAATTTTTTTTTTCTTCCTTCTATGGCTCTGATACCATGTAGAATGGAATAAAATAGATGATCTCTTTATTGAAGAGAGACTACACATATATAGGAGAGGCTAGCCTCCTCTCCTATTACTCTAATCAATGTGGGACTAAAGCACAATAACTAATAACTCTAATATAACACTTAACATAAGATAACATATTGTCACAAAAAAATCGTACGCGGGAGAAAGTAGATGCTGATTATGAACCATTTTTGAATTAACCTTAGTGATATATTTGTATTTCTTTTCGTATTTGTAGTATCTATTGTAAAAAAATATTATTCATGAAATTTAATTGAAGGGATAGACCAGTAAATCTTCTAGCTAACTTTATTTTGATATATTATGGAAGAAAATAATTGGTGCCATGGATCGTATTGTAATGGTTTGTAATTATGCATAAAACTAAAATTATGAATATAATTAAATTTTTACATTTTTTACATAAATTTTAAAAATATTCGAAAACAATATAATTATGGATCTTGTGACTCTTGTCTCATCCAGTCATTTGCATTGCTTATAATCCCTTGAGGAGTAAGTGTATCTTGTGCCTCCCTTGTCTTAATTAGTTAAAATTGAAACCTATAGAACAATGTAAGATCAATTAGTAAGAATATAATGAGATAATAAGATTGTGAAAACATGTAAATGAAGAAAACTTATATACCAAGGTAAACCAATCAACAATGGTGACTATTGTTTCATTAAGTTATAATAAATAACAATACATAAATACTCAAATAATGTATAAATATGTAAACTATTTTTTCTCTAAATATTTACTAATTTATTAATAATTATTTAATATTGTCGATACTGTCCATACCAAAACATCCGATACTCCCATTCGATACCCGCCGATAATGCCGATACTGCCGATACCGATACCAATACTTTGAACCTTGCTTGATTGCATTGGTCCGGGCTACTTTGGGGTTAACAACAGCTTTCTGATTATTCCTGTAGACTACTTGCCCTCTTCTTCTGGAAACTCTGCACCATGACCAGCCAATACATCTTTATTCTCCTCTCATATGTCGTCCTCTTCATGATTTGCTAGATTCACTAACTTCCATTGGGGACACTGATTGGACTTGTGCCCAATCTGTTGACACCTGTACCACTTGTCTCCATATGGTTTAGCTGTTTAAGCATATAAGTATCTTTCTTTGTAGCATCTCTGGCCACTTATGTCACGTCCCAATTCCGATAATTGATAGTCCAGAGGGCGTTATGTCGTACAAGTCTAAATTGAACTTGTACAATGCTGTAAATTTCACGAGATTTCAATAATATTGCAACTCAAGTTTTTGCTCGAAATAAGCATAGCATTTTAATTACAATATAAGAACATTTAGATTCATTTGAGTCAACTGAATAATCATTTGGAGCGGAATTGAGATTCTTCTAAAGAATAATGAAACCATATATATCTGGCTAGACCCTTGGTTGGGTTCCAGATCCTTGATCGAGCTTTTGGGAGGTCAGCTGGACAGAGAAGCGGGCAGGGGGCTCACTTGCAGTAGGATCATCAGAGATGGAGTCTGGAGGCCAGAAGGATATCCATATACTGCCTAGTTTGCCGAAGAGATTAGACTTATTACTATTGACGCCAGCCAGCATGAGGATTCATGGAGCTGGGCAGGCCCAGGTACGAGGGGCGGATCAGGACTATTCTGCTTTCGTAGCTGCTATGATCTGGTTCGTACTCATCACGACCAGACTGAGGAGGCGGACTTCATTTGGGGCAAGGGGGTTACACGTAAAATGCAACTATGTGCATACCGACTTCTTTGGGGTAGACTAATGACGAGGGACAGACTCCTCAGGTTTGGGATGCAGATACCGGATGCCAAATGTGTGCTATGTAACGGGGAGGATGAATCTATGTAACGGGGAGGATGAATCTATGGGACATCTATTCTTTGTATGCCCGATGACCTGGCACATTTGGACTGAGCAGTGTGCACAGCTGAGAGGAGGAGTTGGGGTGGATCGAGACATCCGGAGCATTTTCAACTGGATCCGAGACCACAGAGGCCGGGATCCGGGGTGGGCCAGAAGAGCCATAGTGCGTCTCGCTGCGTCCGTTTGGCACATCTGGAAGGAGCGGAACAGACGTATCTTTGAGGGCTTGACTACCCCCCTATTGGAATTCTACATAACATAGAATTCGATGTATCAGTAATGGCCCCATAATGTTAGTTTTTGGGGCATGGAAAGTTTTGATGTTGTACTGTAATACATTTTCCGCTTTATGCGAGAAATAAATTCACCCTTATTCCAAAAAAAATAAAATAATATATATATACAAATCAATGAATTGATTCCAACAATGAGTTCCACACATATCCTTATTATGAAATAAAAAACACCTAAATTCTAATCAATAGGAAATGCTACGGACAAAGATAAGGGACAAGATATAAAATGCATGAAATATAATACATGTAATTCTTACCCACAGTGGAAGCTCCTTATAAAATAAATGATTAGGATGTATAGTACCTGCAAAATCATCTCGTTAGCAATTATCCTAACTATATGACAACCAATGATTTATCTTGCTAATTTTCGAACTACGTCAACAGTATACAACGTTCCTTCTAGTGCGTGTACGGCGTACTAGTCCCACTAAAGGTTTCATAATATTCGTACGATTTTACCTTAAGAAGAACGCATGGACATATTTCTCCTAGGTCGACATGGTCCCAGTATCCTGAATGTCGTTCGAGAAATTACCCTTGTGCACAAGTTGTCAATGAGCAATGCGTATGCAACTATCTATAAAACATAGGATGCATAATGAATATAAATGGAATATGAAATATAATGTAGTTCTATAACATAATCGATATCCATCATTCAACCATTCTCGAGCCACTGCTTGTACACATAATTTTCTTACTAGGGTCATCTTATCAAAGTTACCACAACCTTCTCAAATGAATTCTCAATTGTTTCCATATTGAAATAAAATTAACACATGTATTATGTTCGTTGCTATTAGAGTGATTTGTTCTTCCCGGCAACGAAACAAGTGAAGTTTCAATTCCATTCTATATTATACAACATTAATCGAAATCGGTCATTATAGCCTTATTTATTTATTTAGCATACTAAAATACCAATTCACATATTCGTATAAGGAAAATGAATATCTACTTTTGGAATTTCGTACCAGTCGTAATAGTTCATACTAGTGTACCAACGAATCTATAATTTTGTATTTCCAACTATTTTCAAAACTAAGCAAGAAAGAACACAAGAATAATAATAAACGAACACACTAAGTAATATATTTTAATATGGTTCTTTTTATCATGGTATCAATGATAAGGAACATAAGGGAGGAAGAGAGTTCTTTTATTAAAAAGTGAGAGATTGATGAAGAAAGGGTTGTATTCACTCATATGTTTGGAGAATTGCCTAAGAGAGTTCCTTCAGACAACTTTGTTCTCGTCTCTTTCTTTCGAAATCCTCTGTCCACTTCGATTGAACTCAAGGTTGTGAAAAGTGCTAGGCGCTAGTCGGACAGGCACCTGCCGCCTAGCGCCTAGCCCGCTTAGGCGGTTCAAAAATAAATAAATAAAATCCAAAAAGCCTACCGAAATGCATAGTTGAATGTCGGGAGGGTCTAGGCGGACGCCTAGGCAGGCATCGGACGGGCACCGGGCCCCTAGCGCCTAGGCGGCCGCCTAGACCGCCTTTTAGAACAATGATTGAACTTTGACATGGTTCTGCAACGTCTTCTTCTTTCTCTTCCGTCCTCTCTCTAAAAATTAGAATAGTATGGAACAAATAAAATGAAGGGAGGTGGACTCCTTGTATAACCTTCCCAAATGGTTTCGGGAAGAGAGAAACCTTATCTTCAAATAATCAACTCAATCCTCAAAGATACGCAAACCTAGCCTTAAATCCAACAAAACTCCAACCAATTGAGTGAAAGAATCTAAAAAAAATAGTTAGAAGATTAACTGAAAATAATTTTTCAAAGATATTTATGCAATCCATCAAGATACTATAAGATCTCCAGGATATCGAAAGATCCTAGAAGTTCTTCTAGGTAGGATGTTTCCTTAATGGCTATCATATAATACGTGGGCCTCGGTCAATAATCCATCCAAACCCGACCCATCAAACAAGCATCTCTTTCCAAACCCAATCTATTATGGTGCATTGGACCCAATTTCAAACCAAGCACAAGCACCATTCCGACCGTTAAACCATCTAAGACAGCCAAACCCAAGGGACAAAACATGATCAAAGTTCAACTTTGATAATCAATGCTCGAGCAAGCCTAAATCAAACCCTACTGTCGAGCCAAAGTGGACAGACCTACTGCAAGGTTCAAGGTGGGAGCAGGGTATTACAACTCAAGCATGGTGAGTTGGACCGTTCTTCGCCTTGTTGGTTGCAACAAAATTTGGTTACTTCTCAGCAGTAGTTCTTGGAAGTGCCTGATCGATATGGCTCGTCTTGTCAGTTGTTGCCACCCAGGTACTTGTGCCAACAGCCTCTCCGCTTTCAAAGCCATATTACATGCCTCTACGACAACCACATTTTGTAAACCAATCGTTCATGAATAGTGAAGCTAAGCCCATTGGTGTATCTCACAATTTGTTGCACCTCAGTTTTGGTCACAATGTGGGGTGAGTTGTATAAATTCTTCCGTATAGTTAGAAGCAGAACCAAGTCCCTGTGTACAATTCTGATACTACCGAAATAAAATTTGTTGATAGTCGTGAGGCAAAAATCTATTTGTTTCATTCGTTACGAAGAACTAACAGCTCCTCTTCCTTGATGACGGCGATTATTATGCAATTGATCCCACCATGCAGCTGCTCCAGCTTTCAACTTCTAAGCAACAATGTTGACCTTCCTGTCCTCTGCTATATTTTCCCTCTCTTCTATCTCGAAGAATTTTTCTACTTCATAAAGCTAATCAGGGAAGGGCTTAATATTAGATTACTATTGCAATTTGGGAAGGGCTTAATATTAGATTACTACTGCAATTTGGGATCTTCATCTTCAGGTTATGTTCATTTTTGTCTTTTTTATTTCTCGTGCCTTTCTTTCCATAAGCAACATGAGTACATGATCATCATAGTTTTCTCCAGTATCATCATCATAGATGGGTTGCCGCCTCTGATCATTTGCAAATATACGAGAATTGATACACCCTGCTTCTACATCATGGATGCCATCTTCTACAACTTGTCGACATGGTTTGCCTGAGCACAACAGGTCGGCCTAGGTTAAGACCATTGACAAGATTTTCACACGTGGTTTCTTTCTGGATATAGATCCAAATCAGTGATAGCATCTTGAAGTTCTTGGAATTGAGCCTCCACCTGTCTCTCTAAAGCATCCACTCGAGCATCTAATCAACTCCAAGAACATGCAGATCCTTTGCATGGGTAAAATAATTGTTTCTTTCTTTAGCAATCATCAAGATCCTACGAGGTTCTGATGCCACTTGACACAGAACGAGAGCTATTTAAAATACTAAATATCGTTCTAGTGGACAACCATAAAATACACTAGGTGAAATTAAGAGCACTAGAAGAACAGAAAAGATAAGAGAAAGGTCTCAATAATAATCAAGAAATAATGTATGGTTGAATCTGATAACAATGCTTGATAGAGCTCTTAATCACAGTCTTCCAAGGAATCCTAATCCTACTGCAAAAAGAGTAACACAAATCTTAATCCTATCCTAAATAAATAAAACATATCATAATCCTATTCTTGATAAAGCAAAACAAAACAAAACCAAATCATGTCCTCATGACTTGTACCAACTCCTAAAGGAAAATATATCCAATCATATTGGAGTTATACTACATCATTTCACTGTCCTTTATTGAGTGGGAGTGTCCAATATGTATGCTTGACTACCTTACTTTTCATACATTTCCTTAATGCTTGATTAGTAGCCATCTTTAGCTGTTCTTCAACGTATTTTGTCTTCTCTGTGGTTGTTTTAGGTCGCAATTGATGTAGAGCGAGAAGAAGATGGTGGTGGTACAGCTGGCGAAACCTTTATGGACTATGTAAGTGTATCTTGCTTCACTACTGGCTGGTACTATATCTCATATAGATTAGTTATTAGTTGCATCTATGTTTTCCTATACAGTTCAATTTAAATGTTGAGATTATCAATAACCTTCAAGTTTCAATTGTCTTATGATGGATTTATTTTGCAGCACCCTCCCAAGCTATCCCTTGGCCATCCTCATCCAGACCCTGTTGTGGAAACATCTTCCTTGTCGGCTGTGCAACCTCCTGAACCGACATATAATTTGAAAATAATAAATGAGCTAGAGCACACAAAGGCATTGTCTTGCTTGCAGATTGAAACCTTAGTTTATGCTTGTCAGGTTTCTATCTTCTTTGTTCTCCTTTATTATTTTTAGGCTGCTTTGTTGACCAGATGGTCCATTAACATGTGGTGGCTTGCATTACAACGATGACAAATTTTTGTCTTTGGCAGAGGCATCTTCACCACCTGCAAGATGGTGCAAGAGCGGGATTTTTTATTGGTGATGGAGCTGGTGTGGGTAAAGGTCGTACAATTGCTGGTTTGATCTGGGAGAACTGGCATCATCGGCGGCACAAAGCTCTGTAAGTATTTTGTTGAGAGAGATCTGTTCAAGTACCTTTGACTTTGATCTTATTGTTTCATTACTGTTTCATTCCAGTACTATTTTTGAGTGTTTATATATTTGTTTCTGGATCTCTTCCTAATAACTTTCACAGGTGGGTCTCTGTTGGTTCAGACTTGAAGTTTGATGCACGGAGGGATTTAGATGATGTAGGTGCAACGTGTATCGAAGGTATCAGTTACTTAAGCTTATGGCACATGCCTGTTGTTGGTGAATTCCTTTAGTTATTAGTGATAAGTATTATCTTTTACCTTTTCTTAGTGGCAAGTGTATGTCTTTTTTGTGCTTCTGTGATAACTCGTTTACTATTCGTTCATGTATTCTATAGTTTGTGTGTACTATAACAACATAAGTGGGTTTATAGTGAGTCATAATGTTTGTTTTGAAACCTGATACAAGTAAATTTGTTTCTTAGATTTTAATAATTTATTAATGTTTGTTGACCATTTTTGTTTTGTTGCTCCCTTTGCTAAAATTATTCTGCAAAAATAATTTGTGTATTTGTGTTGATATATATATATATATTGGAAGAGGTAATTGTTGATGTTCGCTCCCACAAGGATTCGAACACCGTCCTAGCCACTTTGAGCTACCGTGTCTTGACTATACAGTATACACACACACACACATGCAGTCTTACCCCCATATATAATGAACCATAGTTCGCGATATCAATCGATACCACTACCAAAATTGCTGAAGCCTACAGATTCAAAACCACCCCCAAATCCCAACCCTAACAAAAACTGCTAATTAAGGACCTATTACTGATATTGGAAACCACGATATGAACCAGCATCCTCTGGGATGTAAGCAGCAAGCAGTATCTTAGAAGCCAAATTCTCCTAGGCGGTCAACGAATTTCAGTAAGAATCTCGTTTTTCCCGGCGACGAGAGCTCGTTTTCCCGACGACGGGAGCACTTCCCATAACAAGACCAAAATTTAAAAAAAAGAAACTTTGGGAAGAAAGTTGAAGAGTTTTTAATAGACATTCATCAAAGTAACAAGAAATTAAGAATTACTTACCTTGACATCATATAAATCACCATGCAAATGATTTTCTTTGTAACTTTGAACTAAACTTTATTAATTCTAATAAAATATTAAGATATCTATAAATTTTGATAACAATAATTAATAAACATAAAAAATGTTTGCGCACACTCCCAACTTTAGACTCTTCTAAGGATCGCCCCTCCCCCCCCCCCCCCCCCCCCCCCCCCCCCCCCCCCCCCCTCTTCTCCCGCCCCCGCTTATGGCTTATGGCTTCTAAGATATAGGAAAATCATGGGTTGGACGAGCACCCTACATGCCAAAATATAGGTCAACCCTAACTTAGACTTGATTCCTTGTCATATTGTTAGGTTATGTGACGATGTGGAAATAGGTCCCAAGTTTGATATGAATAGAAACTATAATTCATATACATGCTGCCATTCAATATTGTTTCCTTTACCCTCTATATTGGTCCAATATCGTTATTCCTCTAAATAAATTCTTATTGTTGATAGAGCCTTTTTTTAAAGTTTACATCGGTAATATAATATGCATTTCATGCTGTAATTCTTCTGTTTAGAGCTTCTTTACTTGATGACATTGCATTATATTGTTAAAAATGATTATATGCACCACCTAATGAAATAAAGATGAAACATAGAAGGAAATAGAAAGAGAAGGCAAGTGACATTTTAAACTTAAACATTTTGCATGCAATGTTCTAAAAAGCGCTAGGCGGACTCGGTGCGGCGGAGGCCCGCCTAGCGCCTAGCCCGCCTAGAATTTTTTTTTTTTTGAAATTTTTGAAAATTTGAATTTTGAATTTTGAAATTTGAAATTTCAATGTTCTAAAATCCAAATACTATCTTAAAACCCAAACAAATATCCAAAATACAACTAAGAATAAACAAAATAAAAAAAAAATCAAAAAAAAAATCAAAAAATTCAGAAAACCCGCCGCCTAGGGGCGCCTAGGGCCCGCCTAGCCGCCTAGCCCACCGCCTAGGGGGTTTTCGGTGCGGTGGGCGGGCGCCTAGCGCCTAGGCGGCGCCTAGGCCGATTTTTAGAACACTGTTTGCATGTAATGTTAGTGTTTCCAATTTATTTCTTTATTATCTATCATAGAATAATCGGTGGAGATATGAGTCAAATATATGCTGACATTTATTAGTCAAGCTTAATTTATTTTTTCTGCAGTGCATGCTTTAAACAAGCTTCCTTACTCCAAGCTTGACTCTAGGGCTGTTGGCATCAAGGAAGGAGTTGTTTTTTTAACGTACAGTAGCCTCATAGCATCGTCTGAGAAAGGGCGTTCTCGTTTGCAGCAGCTGGTGCAATGGTGCGGCTCTGGGTATGATGGCCTCGTGGTATTTGATGAGGTAATCACGATTCACACATGGCACAGCAGAAGTGATCAGTTTGTTGTAGGCCTATCTAATCCACCTTTGTCTAACAATACCTGTTTCTTACACCTATTTTGCTGGGTGTGCTACTCTGCATTTAGCTTTGGGGTTCCTTTATATCTAATGCTGCTCATTTTGTGGATTCATAAACTCATCGCAGTGCCACAAGGCAAAAAATTTGATTCCTGAAGCAGGGGGGCAAGCCACACGGACAGGCGAAGCAGTTCTTGAGCTCCAGGTTGATGCACTAGACTTACCACTGAAATCTTGATACAACTGCCGGAATCTAGATGGCTACTTATCTATGGACTCTCATCTAATATTCGAACAAACTTGTTACTAATTATTCAAAATATGGATATCTTACCACTCTTCTGCAAGCTACATGTTTCTGAAATCATTGTTATGTCATGTTTTTCAGTTTTAGCACGTTAACCATGTCTTTGATTTCCACTATGTTTCGTCTTTCATCATTTAGAATGAGTTATGATGCTGCTTGTCATCTTAATAATGCCTGTAGGAGCTGTTCTATCGCTTTTATGCAGACAAGTGTTTGAACTGCATCTAGTTTTATTCTTCCCTTCTTCGGGAGGTAAGGAGGGAGGGGAAGGTTGTGCCTCACATAATGTCTACCAGGGAGGAGGTATATTAGAAGTTGTGAAAGGCTGAACCAAGTACTTTAGCTTTCCCAAATGTACCCTGGAAGAAATGTCTTTTGTAGAAAACTTGTGTATTATTTCATAACTTTTTATATGTGTGTGTGTGTGTGTTGTAAATTATTATTATTATTATTATTATTGTAGATAATAATACTTTATTAAATAGAATATGTTATGTAATAAAATTATTATACAAAACAGTATATGTGTAGCTAATCCGAATAGAAAATTATTTGGTGTTTACATAATAATACTAAAGCTAAAATTGTAAATAGTACTAAATCTTTACATACATAATAACAAATCCTTTATCCTAAAGTTTCAGGTTCAGCAATTTGAACTTTTCTTCCATTTAGCTGTGTTAAGGGAGGGCCATGTGTTGTAACATTAGCGGAAACATATCCTTTGTTACCAACCCAACTCAATTTCTTACGCTTACCCCTAGTTATACCAACTCTTAATCGCTCATTCTAACTTCTGTATCTATTGGGCTACATTGTACTTGTCCAACCATCCGTGATGGTTTTCTCTCGTCTTATCCTCAATTGGTGTCAAGGTTGTGAAAAGCGTTAGTCGGGCGGACATCTTCCGCATAGCGCCTAGTCCACCTAGGCGGGTGCCTAGGCGGCCGCCTAGATCTAGGCAGTTCAAAAAAACAAAAAGAATCCAAAAAAATCTACCAAAAATTGCAGAAAAATGCATTAAACCCCAAAACATGCCTAGTCGGACGTCTGGGGGACTAGGCGGGCACCTAAGCGGACATCGGGCGGGCACCTGGCGCCTAGCGCCTAGGTGCCCGCCTTTTAGAACAGAGATTGGTGTCACCTCCAACCTTTTATGACTATGCTCATTTTATCCTATCTTTCAATGCATTGCCACTCATCTATCTTAGAATTCTAATTTCAGCTATGCTCATTTTTTGGACATCTTTTTTTACTTGTTTCTGATCTATAAATCATGGTTGGTCTTATAGCTGTCATATAGATTTCTTTTTCAACTTCAGTGACATCTTGAGGTCATAAAGCACTCAAAAAGCACTATTCCAGTTCAACCATCATATTTTCATTCTAAGAATAACATCCTTCCAACCTCTCTTTCTCGATGATGATAATATTATGTATACCGAACAATCGTTCCTAGGTATCTATTGTCCATCAATCTGTACTCCCTCATTCCAAGCAAGGTTCAAAGTATCGGTATCGGAATCGGTATCAGACTATTCCTATGAGTATTGGTATCGGCGGTATCGGCGGTATCGGTAGTATCGGTGGTTTCGGATCGGAGTATCGGATTTTTTTGGTTTCAGAAAACAAATAATTATGGATAAATTATTTACTTTTAAAAACATATATTTCATACATTTAGGCATAATTTTAAGTATTTTCAGTGTTATTTCTTAGTAGTTTTGAAATTAAATGAAATAATAGTCATCCTTACCGATTGGTTTACATACAATAGATTGATTTTCTTCTTTTACATGCTTTTACAACCTTATTATACTTTAAACCCTTGCTAATTTATCTTTTTCGTTTAATTTTCTTTGCCGAATTGACAGAAAAAGAGACTCTCAATGTCGGTATCGGTCAGTATCGGGTATCGGTCGGTATCGGGTATCGGTCGGTATCGGATCGGGACATGCCAAACCGTATCGGTATCGGCCGTATCGGATCGGTATCGGCCGATACTTTAAACCATGATTCCAAGTTCAGTGGTGTATGTTGTTTGTTCATTGTTGAAGATATTGTATTAGTTAGATGCTATTAAAAAAGGGTTACTCTAAACTATAATTATGGAGAAACATAATATAATATTTATGAGTTACATACAACAATATAATATCTATAACTTAGTTCGAGATAAGGTCATATTGTTATTCTGTAAAATTAGGACTTATAACGTTAAGTATATGGTTTAAAGACAATGAAAACCGGAAAAGATGTAGGACCTGCTCATATTCCTATTGAGGTTTTGAAAGGCTTAAGTGAACAATTTTTTTGACATGGTGCACTGATTTTTTCAATCAAATCCAATGGACTAGGAAACAGATTGATGATTGGAAAACTAGTAGTATAGGAGATAGACAATTATGCTAACTATCGGGAAATCAAGGTTATGAGCCATACCATATATTTTGGAAGAGATTGAGCAAAGAGTAAGAAAGGAAACAAGAAGGCTAGATAATCAATTTGGTTTTATGCAGAGCTTTGTTAGGGAAGCAATTTACTTACTAGGAAGATTAGTGGAAATTTTAGAGAGAAGAAGAGGAATTTATATATGGTTTTCATTTATTTAGAGAAGACTTAATATATAACACTAGGGTGATAATGTGGTGGGCTATCGAGAAGAAACAAGTTTCTAGTAGTTATATTGAGACACATGCTATGTATAGAGTTACGGCTACCGTGCATACCATTGAAGGAGATATCACATCATTTTCCATCCCTGTTAGCTTACATCAAGGACGGACATTAAATCTTTACCCTTTTGTGCTACTTATGGAATGGAACTACTAGGCATATTCAGGTTCACACTACATGGTGTATGTTGTTTCTTGACGATATTCTGCTGGTTGAAGAGACTAGACTAGAGAAGGGTTAGACTCTTGAGTAGTATTACAGAGATAAAGTTTGGACTCTCAAGGGTTTTATAACGAGTAGGACAAAACAAAGTATATGAAATATCTCTCCATCCAAAGGTCAAAAAGAAACGAGGGGTACACAGTGATGAACAAGAGATTCCTACTAGTGATAGTGTTCAGTATTTCTGACTAGTCATTCAATATCATGGAGAGCTAGGGTAGGATGTTGGCTTGCGCATCAAGTGGATGTTTGGTGGGGTTAGACTACAGTCTGAAATGAAATTAAAAACAGTGAAGGTAATTAGTGCTCAAAGTTCATATTGAATTACTTACTATAATAACACGTCTTACCCATCAGCCTGGGTAGCAGCAAAGCCCATCCCATAGAGGTACTCAAATTAGACCAGTGATATGATGATCATATAAAGAAGCAATTCTTTGATTGGTCCCTGTTGTAAGGAAAATATATCCTGTAGCATGCTATAGTACTGGAATTTTTTTGGTATCAGCAGGCTCGTCACCTCTAATCTACCAATGCATCTCTCTTTAATGTGTTCTATTCCATTATTTTTTTAAACATGTTTCGTTTCCATTTTGTAGTTTCCAATTTGTTTCATGTAATCTTTTTTTTACTAGTTTTTATTTTAGGCATATGTATATTTTGATATGTAATTATGTCATGCCTTTAGTTACAGCAGATTTTGTTATAACAGGCACGACTTCCTGAAGCTCGAGTTATCTATTGCTCAGCAACTGGTGCATCCGAGCCACGAAATTTGGGTTACATGGTTCGCCTTGGCCTATGGGGAGTTGGGACCTGTTTCTCTAAATTTCATGATTTCTTAGGTTTGTTTTTTCATTTATTCATGCTCTACTTTTAACTAAGGGTTATCTACACTAACACTCTCTATGTTTTGTCTTTACCAAGCGGACCTCCCCTAGTTTAAAAATAAATACACTGACACCCCCTGCCCTTTATATTTTTTTAAAGTAGAGGTGGTCAGTGTAAAATCCTTTACATAAATTATAAAACTTAGGGGTGGTCCGTGTATTTAACACAAAAAATAGGGGGTGTCAGTGTTTTATTTTTAAACTAGGGGAGGTCCGCGTAATAAACACTAAACATTGGGGGTATCAATGTAAATAACCCTTTAACTAACTTACCTACCGATGTATAATGAATGTCGAATTAATGTTGAGAACTTATTAATGCTGGTTTAATAGTAAAAAGTTCACAAAGCAGTTAGTACCTGTTAAAACTTCTACTGCATCTAAATATACAATTATTCATGCTTCCAATATTTCTTTGGTATTGGAAATCAATTGTCTGTTGGATAAAGATGCCCTTGTACATGCATGCATGCACACACAAAAAACGAATGTTTTTTGAGATGGCAATAATTTGTTTGTGGCATTGTATCAATGAATAAGCCTTTACTGTAGTCTGATGTGATTTGACATCTCTAGGTATGTTTGATGCCAACTTTGACATACACATAAATGCTTTTGGAGATGGCCATAATGTGTTCTAGTGGCATGTATTGATTAATAAGCCTTTACAGGAGTCTGATGTGATTAGCATTTTCAGATATGTTTGATGCCAACCAATTTCAAAGTCTGTGGAGAGCTCCTTAAACTAATTCACATTTCTTTTAGGTGTGTTATCTTTATTGTGTTGGCTCTTTTATTGATATAGTTAGTAGAAAATCAAATTCTAAATAATAAGATGCTACCAGAAGTTGCATGACCGTCATACATGTTGATTGACTCTGTATCTGTGTGAGTCTCAGTAATCAGTATATAAAATCATTTTCCATAATCGAAAAGTAACTTGCATAAGCATATTTAAATTGAGGATATCAGTACTGCATGTTTAATCAATGCTTTACTCTCTTGAATCAGAAAATGCTAAACTATCTTCTCTATGCACCAAATCTTTTATAGGAGCTCTTGATAAAGGTGGTGTAGGAGCACTAGAACTTGTGGCAATGGATATGAAGGCAAGGTTAGCATGTGCAAGGTTCATATAGATTAATTTCTTCTCCAAAGTATATATCTGACTGTAGCAGTTACTGAACTTCTCTAGGGGTATGTATGTTTGTCGCACACTGAGCTATAAAGGTGCTGAGTTTGAAGTTGTAGAAGCCCCATTGGAGGAAAAAATGATGGTACAAGGATCACTCGTCTTTTTCTTCCTTTTAGTCATTGAACATTTCAAGTAGGTTCTATGTTACTAGTGTTACTTTTATAGTATCTTACTATCATATTTCTCGATTGTTTCCTAATAATGTTTGGAGAGCAGTGTGGAATAGAATAGAATAGAACAGAACAGAACATTAATTTACAAAAAATTAGGTACTTGTTAATACTTGCGTCTTGTAAGAGAGTCTATTGTATTGCTCTTTTGTTTTGTTAGTCTCTTCTCTTTTGTCTTGTTAGTCTCTTGGTTAGTTCCTCAATTTGTAGCCCCCAAAGTGTGCTCTCATCCTCTCCTTTAAGCATGCACTCACTCCATAGAAGAGACTTAACAAAACAAAGGAGTAATACAATAGACTCTCTTACATGATGCAAGTACTAACAAGTACCTAAATTTTTGTTAGTCTCTTGCTTAGTTCCTCAATTTGTAGCCCCCAAATTGGGCTCTCATCCTCTCCTTTAAGCATGCATTCACTCCATCAATGAAATTATTATTATATTTCTCGATTGTTTCCAAATAATGTTCGTGGACCAGTGTGGAATAGAACATTAATTTGCAAAAGTTTAGTACTTGTTAGTACTTGCGTCTTGTAATAGTTTATTTTGGAGTCTATTGTATTACTTTTGTCTTGTTAGTCTCTTCTCTTTTGTCTTGTTAGTCTCTTGCATAGTTCCCCAATTTGTAGCCCCCAACGTGGGCTCTCGTCCTCTCATTTAAGCATGGACTCAATCCATTCAATGAAAATATTCCATTGGGTTGAGATTCACATCTATCCTCAACAAGGTATCAGAGCATGGTCCTCCTCCTCCAAGCCTTCTCCTATTGGAATGGGGTCGACTATAGAGCATAAGGAAGCTCCTTAAAAGGATTTGACAAAGATTTTGTTACCATCTACCTACCTGAAGTCAACCCTCTATGTTGGTACCAAAGCACTAGCCAAGGTAGTTATGAGCATGAGGTGGTCATGCCATTAAACCTAGGCCACTTGTTGGCAAGTAGGTAGACCTACCTTTTAGATATGCAGTTTAAAGCTCATGCAACCAGGAAGCATCCTCCATGTTCCCCTGGAGTAGAAAGAGTTGAACATATAATTACACCACATGCTTTTTCTTTTCTTTTCTTTTGCAAAGTAGATACTACACCATTGAAGGTCTCTTTGAGTTGAACATATAGTTAAACCATATGCTTTTTTCCTTCTTCTTTTGCAAAGTAGATACACCATTGAAGGTCTCTTTGCCAGGTAGATGCACCATGGAATGCTCACTTTCTTAACGAATACACTTGATTTTACTGATTACTTCGAAGAGATAAATGGAGGGTTTTAAAAGGTAACTAGATGCCTATTATTTTGATGTTATTAAGGCAATGTAATGCAATAGTATTATGGCACAAACAACTAATGGATAGATTAATCAATTCCATTCTTTTGGATGATTCAAGCTTTAACATTAAGTGCTTACCTTTCAGCATTAGCTATGTTTCCGTGGATGAACTTTTTCGATAAATTCAGGTTACAAAGGGCCTGCCTGTTTTAGCAATGTGTGTTAGTTGACTATTTAAGGTAGAATTAGGAAGAGATGGTTTTGAATCTAGATATTTTGGAAATTGTTGGATGTATGTGGAATATGACTGTTATTTTAGCAAGACAAGAAATGATGGTTTATATCTAATTGTCAAGTATCATGGGAGTAGGGTGGTTAACTCAGAAAACTGAGAGGAGAGGAAGCTTAGAAGTTAGAATCTCCTAGGAGGCCAACGAATCTCAGTAAGAATCGCGATTCGGCATCTTAGGAGAGACTTGGGAGATCTTTTCTCCGGCAATGGGAGCGCGTTTCTCTGGCGACGTAAGCGTTTTCCATAACATGACCATAATTTTAAAAGATGACATAAATTTTGGGAAGAAAGTTGGATATAAAATAGATTCACACAAAATGCTGTATGTTTAGAATGTTTGGTAGTATAGAACTAAAATTCACACAAAATGACTATCGTAAATAGTATAAAGAATGGATGAGAGGCAATATTAAAGCCAGAAGACAAAATGGATTCATATGTGCACAAGATGTCATCAGTAGAGGATAAATGATCAGAGTTACTACGCATAAGGGAGTGCGACGGGTGTGTCGTTAAGTAGGAATTATTGGTCTGTATTTAAGTCTATGTTGGACATATGTTAGAATTTATGTTGCACGAACACGAAAAAATAGTGTCTATATATGTATCGTTCCGTGCCCGTATCTGTATATGTATTCGTGCAATATAGGTGACTACCTTGTACATATTCGAAAGTACGTGTATCGTATCTCATATGTGTATCGTGTCCTTATTCGTATCCAGTGCAACATAGGTTAGTATCAAGTTAGACAAGCCGGATACACCAAAGTCGGTGGTGTGTTTGTCGGTTTGTCTCGCCTTGTTTGTATGGTTTACTCGTGTACATGCCCGTGCAACATAGTCTCTACTAGAAGTATACCAAAATTGTACCTTGAATTGAGGTAGTGAGGCACTAAAAGACACATCAATTGTAAATAAATCAGAAATTTTCATATGGGAGGAGAATGTTTCAAATAATAGCAACTAAAGGGAAAAGTTTGGAAAAAATTTGTATGATTGGACAACTCGCCAAATCAATTGGCGAGGGGAAGAAATCGCCAACTCACTTGGCGAGTTGCTCATTCACCACCAAGTGGCTTGGCGTGAGAGGGGGAGGGGGGGGGTAAATGCAAAATGATGAGAGAGAGAGAGAGGGAGTAGCCTGCCAATTGACTTGGCGTGAGAGAGGGTGGGAGGGGGGTAAATACAAAATAACAAAGGAGGGGAGGGGTTAAATGCAAAAGAGGGGGAGTAGCCCGCCAAGTCACTTGGCGTGAGAGGGAGAGAGGCTTTTTCACATAGGTCCCTCAAAATATTATTTTTTAAATATAGGTTTCTCTTAACTCAAAAATGTCATAAATAGTTTTTTACATATTGGTGGTTATTATTATTATTATTATTATTTAAATTTTTTCAGAAAAAGGGAAAACTTCCCTACTAAAGGGATTTTAACTAAACTTTATTTTAGTTTTTTTTCTGAAAGGGACCAGAATAAAAATAATTAGAAAAAAGAAAACGCCTTGTCAAGAACGTTTTTCAATAGGTTTGAATATTTAAACACGGAACGAACCAAAACGTCATTTATAAGTGCGTTTTGTTCTCTGTAATTTTTCAGAAGTTATTTATCTACCTGTAATTTAATAAAAAAATATAATGCTCTCCACGAAAGTAAATGAAAATATAATAAAAATACTTTTCGCTGGTCTAGCTTAATGAAAATATAATAAAAATACCTTCATGCTGAGCAAAATATTTTCATTAAATTACAGGAAGAGAAATAATTTTTGAAAATTTATAGAGAACAAAACGCTCTTATCAAAGGCATTTTGGTTCTCATCGTATTTAAATATTCAAACCTATTGAAAAACATCCTTGCCAAGGGCGTTTTATTTTTTTTTTCTTTTTTTGTTTTGGTCCCTTTCAAAAAAAGTAAGAAAAAATAAAATAAAATTTAGTGAAAACCCCTTTAATAGGGGCATTTTCCCATATTTCATTTTTTTTCCTGAAAAATAAATAATAAATAATAATAACTATCAATACATAACAAAAAGAATATTTAGGACATTCTTGGGTTAAGAGAGACCTATATGCACAAAATAATATTTTGAGGGACCTATGTGAAAAAAACGTTCTTGCAGAGAATTATATTTTTATTAAATTACAGGCAGAGAATAACTTTTGAAAAATTATAGCGAACAAAATGCCCTTATAAATGACGTTTTGGTTCTCTCCGCATTTAAATATTCAAACCTATTGAAAAACATTCTTGACAAGACGTTTTCCTATTTTTTTTATTTTTTTATTTTGGTCCCTTTAAGAAATAAAATAAAATAAAATATAGTTAAAACCCCTTTAGTAGGGGCGTTTTACCATTTTTTTTGTTTTTTTTCTGAAAAGATTAAAATAATAATAATAATAATAATAACTACCAATACATAAAAAAAATGATATTTTTGGGTTAAGAGAGACCTATATTTAAAACATAATATTTTGAGGGACCTATGTGAAAAAGCCTCTCTCCCTCTTACGCCAATAGCCTTGGTGGGCTACTCCCCCTCTTTTGCATTTAACCCCTCCCCTCTTTTGTCATTTTGCATTTAACCCCCCTCTCCTTCTCTCACGCCAAGTCAGGCTACTTCCTTTCTCTCGTCATTTTGCATTTAACACCCCCCCTCTCTCTCAAGCTCGCCAAGTGAGTTGGTGATTTCCTCCCCGCCAATTGATTTGACGAGTTGTCCCGTCATGCGAAATTTCTCCAAACTTCTCCCTTTAGCTGTTATTATTCGAAACATTCTCCCCCCATATGAAAATTTATGTAAATAAATCGATCACTGCGCCTTTAATCTAGTTGAGAGTAAACAGATTCATGTTCATATGCCAAAGAATTTAGTTAAAAACTTATTTTGTATCTTTCAAAGTTCTGTATTGGGACTTAAATGCCAATGCAACATACCTCGCTTTTATACCTTTTTTCATCAGACATCTTTTTCTTCGCCATGATTGACATTCATTCATCCCTCATTTTATTATTAGGAAATGTATAAAAAGGCAGCAGAGTTTTGGGCCGAATTACGAGTCGAACTATTGTCTGCAAGTGCTTTCCTTTCTGAGGAGAAGTCCAATTCTAGTCAAGTGTGGCGTTTGTATTGGGCTGGCCATCAGGTACAGCTACTATATAGCTCATCGATCTTTTGTTTTCTCAGGAATTGAATATTGAGCCTTTAAATATTCTGTTCACTGAAAATATGAGGTTGTTATTTGCAGCGTTTCTTCAGGCATATGTGTATGTCAGCTAAGGTGCCTGCTGCAGTACGATTGGCCAAAAAGGCATTAGCAGAAAATAAGTGTGTCGTAATTGGCCTTCAGAGTACTGGAGAGGCTAGAACTGAGGAAGCTGTGACAAAATATGTGTGTCCTTTCTTTCATTTTCCTTTGAACTCAATAAATTAATTAGATTCGAACTAGATTTGCAATAATATTTCCAGCATTAGTTGTGAACATTGAAAGTTTTGGCTCGGTTGTGTTATGGAGCAGGGTGCTGAGCTAGATGACTTTGTTTCTGGTCCGCGGGAACTTCTGCTCAAGCTGGTGGAAGAAAACTATCCTTTGCCTCCGAAGCCTGACTTAGTACAAGGTATGTGGTTAGCCTGTTCAAAATACTGTTTTTGGTACCCACAATACTTGGTAACTTTTCTCATAACCTTCCTTAGGTGAGGAAAGTGTGAGGGAGCTCCAGAGGAAGAGGCATTCTGCAACTCCTGGTGTGTCATTTAAAGGAAGAGTTAGAAAAGCAGCAAAATGGAAAGCTGCAAGTGATGATGAAAGTGACGAGGATCCTGATTGTGAGTTTCAACTGTAGCAACATGAGTACTGATTTATAAATTTTCTTCAGTAGTCAGCATATCAGAGATTCAGAACAAACATCTAGCATGGAGCTGTGATTATTTTCTTCTTCAGAGATGCAAAAAATTGCTTTTCACCTTATTTTAAAGTCAAGGAAGTATTTATTGTATTGGCATACACTGTCTCTTTGGGATGCCATTTCTTTGCACTCGTTAGCTTGTTCCATATATAGGTGACCACAATACCATATAGCATATCTTACCTCTTTGTTTAGCATCTTCCCTAATCAGGGGAACTTATAAGGCGCTCTTGGTAGGTCTAATACCCACTAACTGCCCTAGGTTTTATGTTAAGGCCCTCTCTTGCTCATAGCTGCCTCAGCTAGGAACTTGGCACCAATAGAGAGGTAGCTGTCAGGTTGACATCCTGTCAAAACCTTTGTCAAGATTTTTGAGCTTTCTCATGCTCTATAGGCAACTCCTTTTTTTTATGGGAGAAGAATTGGATGGTGACGATAACTCATGCTATGCATCTATTGCCGTAAAAATGTCCGGTAAAGAATTTTCTGCTGGTGGTTTAAGCTGTCTACTAAAGAGTGTAGCAGCCCTATTGGTAACTGTAAATAAACTAAGGTATACTTGTTCAACTTGATTTTGTAATGTGTTCTCTCTTGAGTAGCTTGTGTTGAAGTCGAACTCAACATGAATATTCAAGTTGATAATTATTTGACCAGCTTGATTCAACTTGCTGAGTCACTTATATGAGTGGTTCAAGCTTGAGTTAGAAGAAACTCAAGGTCGATACAACAATGAAAACAAAGCCTTTATCTTTTTAGGGTTGCCTGTTTGAATTATATGCAGCTTTGTTAAGGGCCACATGCTTAGTAACAAAAGCCAGATCCTTCTTTAAAACTTATTTCGTTTATGTCTACTGCTAGTCCTAGCGCTCCTTTAACTATTATCTTATCGCTGCTTCTTATTGGAGCATCTATTGGTCTGAGTTGTACATGTCAAACAACCTAAGATGTGGTCCTCAAATAGCATCACATCTAACTTTCCGCGAATACACACATTTCTTATCGTATCTTTTAATGTATTGCCACTCGTCCATCTTATCATTCTCATTTTGGTCAATAATTTTTTTTGACATGTTTCTTAATTGCCCAACACTTTGATCGATAAAGCAAAGCATGCATAGTCTTACAGCCATCTTATAGTCTTTCAACTTCAAAGATATCTAGTGATCACAAAGTACTCCAAAAGCACTCCTCTATGTCAACTATCATGTTTTAATATTATGCGTGAGATCCTCCTCAATCTCCCGTCATGAATGATTGATCCTAAATACCGAAATTGTCACTCCTAGGTATCTCTTGTCCATCTCCATCTATATGTAATACCCCCTCATTTCTAACTCAAGGTTGATATAAAGAAAAATAACCAAGTCAACTCAATATATGTGTACCTAAATAGTTATGTTATTCAGCTTAATCAAACTAAGCAAGCTCAAACTTGGGTAACAATAGCTTAGCTTCATTTTTTTTTCTTAAATTTTAATTAGACTAGAGGTTGGCTTCCCTGGAATCTATGAGCACTGTCAACCATTATGTCAAGCCAAGTTGAGCCTTTCTTGAACAAATTTCTCAAAAATTCACTTTGTGAATTGTTTTGTAGTTTTATGTTGGTGTCCATGATTGTGTGCTTTCTATGAAATTATTAAGTCCCAATTGCATAATTTAAGACGCCGGTTGCCTTGTGTATGTACTTGAAAAAGTTAGTCTAGGACATGGTAATGGAATTGAAACCTAATAGAGTACACATACTGCCATTTTCAGAGGGAAAAAAAAAGAACTTTTAGTTATTTCAGACTTGTTGACCAGTTTTGGACAAATTCCAAGTACTAAGAAGTTATGGCAAATTTAATAAATTATGGATATTTTCAGGTTAGTTTCAGCCCATTTTGGGTTGTAACATACTCAAACTTGACTGAACTTTTGAATATTAGCCTGATTCCAGATGCCTCGGCTGATTCCACTTCTTGTGCAGTTTCGATCAGTTCATCTGAAATATGATACATATGTCCTATGCGTCGCTATCTGTCATTTTCTTAAACCTTGGTTAAAATAGTATCGCTTTTAGTGACTTAACAACGAAGAGTCAACCTTCATTCCACTTTGGCCATCATTTTTTTTACTTTCCTGATTAAACCTTTTTCTGGAGCTTTAATCTTTTGTTTTTTGATTCAAAGTTGGATGACTTATGGTTTCTCACTTTTCCACCTACTCTCTCACCCTGATTAATTGGGGTGG
Organism: Iris pallida; assembly: GCA_029216955.1. Classification (NCBI taxonomy): domain Eukaryota; kingdom Viridiplantae; phylum Streptophyta; class Magnoliopsida; order Asparagales; family Iridaceae; genus Iris; species Iris pallida. The sequence goes on along the minus strand of JANAVB010021600.1, from coordinate 17,262,335 downwards.
AGCTTATCAAACATGTTTTTGGGTAGATTTACTTTCAATTTGATAACATCTGCTTTTGGTTTTCTACTTTGTAAAGGTGGTACTTACTACTTTTAATTCTTTATGTTTTAACTTCTATGGAGTTGTGATCTTAGCTTTGGATTACTGTGTGCATGACTATCTCAAAATTGTTTTTCCTATGTAGGATTGTGCAGTTTAAACTTTAAAGATATACTTGCACGTGTACGTTAACTTTTGTGTCATGACCTTTTGCTAGAGGTACATTTTTTTTGTAAAATGTATATCATGAGAATCATCTTCCTTTTTTGTTATACTTTTCTTTAGCTAAGCTTGGTTCCTTCGGTATCTCACTTGCCTAAAAGATTCTTAATCATCTTTGGAAATATCAAAATGCCCCTCTGATCCCTATACTTCGGCTGTATACCTCCACTAGTAAACTCTCTACTTAGTTTCCTCTGCTGCTAGCTAAGCTTGGTTCCTTCAGTTATCTCTTGCCTAAAGGATCTTTAATTATTTGTCTGAAATATGAAAATGCCCTCTGTACCCCATACTTCTTCTGTATTCTTCCACGAGTAAACTCTCTATTTAGTTTAGTCCCCCAAACATCTTGGTTTTCTTACATACAAAGTATTTACTTGTTACTAATAAAGTATAACCTCTGTTCTTCTTTGGATCCCTTATTTCACTTAGCATCGGTTTTTCCTAGACCACAAAGACTGGCACCTCTTCTTCATCTGCACCTGAAAACAGTGGGCAATACAGCGGCTTGTGTTGAGACAAGTTTATTCCTTCTACCTACTATTGATGACAACAACCTATTCTTGCAGCAGTATAGCTAGAACTTCTCATTGTTTGCTTGTGATGCATCCTCACTAACTCTAGTGTTCGAACTCTAGTTTCTTATTCCTTGTGATAGCTGCTAAGTCAGGATTCTTTGGTTTTATCCCACTTGCTTTGGCATCTATACAATTGTACGAGTGATTGCATCTCTCTTCTATGGTTATGCATTATATTTCTTGTTGGCATTGTTGCTTATCTGGTATCTATCCAGCACATCTGGGCATCTGTGGTGATGCCACAACCGAGTCGGGGACGTCTAGTCACAAGCTAACTATGTGGTGAACTCGAGGCATTTATGAAGTATATACCACGCGCTCTTGAAGCTTTTGATGTTTCTAAGCCTCCTCCACCATCACCCTTTCCCCACTCCAGTAATCTAATTGTTGAAGTCATTGTTCCTGTCTCTTTGCTGCATGGTTCGTTCATATATTATAGATGGTGTAGTCTTTGCATGCTTATTATGTTGTCTCTTCATATATTCTCCATTAGTTATGTGTCTTCCATGTTCTTCATATTGGTTATATTTGTGTGCCTTGTTAGTCATTTTTCTATTGTTCCTTTCATTTGGTACTCAAGATTTGATGGACTATTATGGCTAGCTTAGTGCATAATTTTAGTGATGCTTACACACATGATTTTTTTGCCCATTATATTGCATTGACCCATCACTTGAATGATGAATATATCCAAGGATCTAACTGGTTATCTACAAATTGTATGGAGCTTTCTTACGCTCCATTGACAACCCATTATGATGGGAGAAGGCTTGAATGATGATGGTGTAATATACAAATTATTAGTTATGTTCTATATTATCTTAAAAGCTTAATTTAAAGTTAGAAAATTAGTTAAATTTCACTTTTCATTATTCCATAGATATGATTATCTACAAAATAATGAATGTGCTCATGGATTTTATTTATAATTCTATTGCCGTAGTTGCCATCTATAAGTTATTAGTTATGCTTATCTTTTTCAAAATCTATTGTAATTTTAGAGGGTTAGTTTAGTTAGTTTAGTTTTACTCTTCAATACTTCATACATGTTATTCATAGCTTCTTGCCTGCATTGCAGCTGAATCTGATCATGAATCAACAGATTCTGATGAGGAGTTTCAGATGTGTGAAATATGCAACAATGAGGAGGTTGACTTTTACTTCTCAGGTTTTGACATCTTTTTTTTCTCTCTCTCTCTCTATTATTGATACTTTTATTACTATGAAGGAGAAAAAATTGTTGCTTCGCTGTTCCTGTTGTGGCCGACTTGTCCACCCTACTTGTTTAGTGCCTCCTTGGACGGATGTAATGCCCGTGGAGTGGTCATGTTACTCGTGCAAGGAGAAAACCGATGAATACCTCTTGGCAAGGGATGCTTATGTTGCCGAACTCCTGAAGAGGTATGTACTGATAAACTTCAAAACATAGTAAGCAGTATCGGTCGTCCTTCGAAACAAAGCAATTCAAACCCACTGAAATCCCCTGAAACAGCCAATTAAGAAGGGTCCATGCTTCAAAAGTTATTTTTTAGAATTCCAAGTTACCTTTTTAAATCCAAGTGTTAACATGACAAGTATGGTCAGATATGAAGCAGCACAGGAGCGCAAGCTAAAAATTTTGGATATCGTCCGGTCTCTGGATCTTCCAAATAATCCTCTGGATGATATAATTGACCAGGTAGGCTTCATGATTTTTGCGTATTTTAATTTGTTTAGAATCTGTTTAAATTCCATATATTTTTTTATGAACAATTTATTGAAGAAGGCCTGTCTCTTACTTGTGAAACAAAGGGGTGAAATATGTTTGCTTCCATACGTGTGTCTGATTGTAATCATCCTGGTTCCAAATAATTTAACAGTCAGATTATTAAGCCCTCTAAACCTGTATCTGTTATGATGTATTTTACAATTTAAAGCACTGTGTTATTTTCCTATAGTTTAGTGACGTGCACTGGTGTTTGTCTAAGGATGCCATGTTGATATATTTGGTCGTGCTGGAAGTAAACGCTTATCTCTACTATTCGTGATCCGTCACTTAGAAAATTTCCATTCATGTAGGAGCTGGTTGGATCGGGCATTGATTGCTGAAAGTATCCGCTCTGTATCATTTACTTCAATAAATATGCATACAAATATACTGACTCAGATAAATAAGATTTTTTAGTAATCTTTATTAACAAATATACAGACCATTCAAAAGATGAACGACAGAAGTGGTATATAATTTATAAGGACATTGATATTATCTTGGAGTTTTATCTGGAAGTATGGTATTTGCTTCCTGACCATTCAAAAGATGAATGACACAAGTAATATATACTTTATAAGGACATTAATATTATCTTGGAGATGAATGTTAATAAAGATTACTAAACAATCTTATTTATCTCGGTCTGTATATTTGTATGCATTGTTATCTTCTTTGTCATATATAATTGAAGGTTTTCTATCTACAAAGTAAGATTGGAACCCTTATTCTCGTAGCTATAGTTTTGACAATATTCGAACATGGGATACACTGTTGTTTCACCTGTTCTTTTGTTCTAGAGCCCTTTCCATTCGGATGCACCAACCCTTATTCAGGTGGTATGATGATTCAAAGAATCAAATACTCTTACCTTCATCCTTTTGTGTGTTATATTTCTGTTATTGCATTGACTATCTAAATTATATAGAGTGCATTTGTTCTAGTTAATTCACAGTACATTTATGAGAACAATATCACTATTAATGGTCGAATCTGAGGTACCTTTTTCTTCAAGACCTTTCTCAATGCAATGTGGTTTAACCATGTGACTATCGTTTTCTAAATCAACCTTTCCTTACATCCAAATTTTCAGCTAGGTGGCCCTGAAAATGTTGCAGAACTGACTGGCAGGCGTGGTATGCTTGTAAGGGCCACAGGTGGCAAAGGTGTTATTTATCAGGCGAGGAATACGTAAGGATTGATTTAGTTTCATTTCATTATTTGCACTGACTTGTTTAGTTACTGTAAATTCTAACTCCAAGAATTTGATCAATTAATACCGTTTGATTTGCATGAGCATTAAGAACTAGAATTTCATTTGGGAACCTTTGTTCCACGTTTTTATACTGTTAGAATAATTCAAATATTCAACCTCAACACAACTCTGGAGTTTTGGTGTAGTGACACTGACTTTAATATGGTATAAGAACAACCTGGGTTCAAATCACACTAGCACGCATTTTAAGCTGATTTAGAAAGAAAAAACGTACCACTGTGTGAACCCTCTATCAGCACAAAATGGGCAATTCAACCTTCAGGGGTGTAGTGGAAGGGACTAAAACATATACAAATAATGAGAACTTGAAATTCGCTCGTTTGATGAGTGAATTCCAATTCTTGGAATGGAATTCACTAATATTTTCATGATACCATGTTAATTCTGTCACTGAAAATTAAAGAAAAAATGATTGTTCCAATGGATGTTTGTCTACACCATTATGTTTGGGAGGTAAAATTGCATTTCCCAATATGGAAAAAAAAGTGATTTCAACTATTCAAGCCAAGCAAACCCCATGGAATTGTAACGGGATTCCATGATGCTCTATGAATTCTACCAATTCATGGAATTCCAATTCGTGTAACCGAAGATGCCCTTGTTGAAATTAATGCTAAAATTATTGTTTCCAGGAAGGATGTTGCAATGGAGATGGTGAATATGAATGAGAAGCAATTATTTATGGATGGTAAAAAGTTAGTTGCTGTAATCTCTGAGGCTGGATCTGCTGGTGTCTCTTTGCAAGCTGATAGAAGGGCGTTGAATCAGGTATATTTGATCTTCAGCTTTCCTTCGTGAAGTTTATGTGTATCGATTAGCGCTCCTTGTGAATGTGTGAACTGAATTTCTTATTCCAGAAAAGAAGGGTACACTTAACCCTCGAGCTTCCTTGGAGTGCTGACCGTGCAATTCAACAATTTGGGAGAACCCATCGTTCTAATCAGGCTTCTGCACCTGAATATAGGTCCATTCTCAATGAACTGCCTACATCCAGCTAATAGTTGCTTCCGGTTATAAGAGTTATTTATTGTGTCAACTCTTTGTAGTATGTAGATTGTAAGCTACTGCTATCTTTTCATGTTTTAGCTTTTACTTGTGTGTTTAGGCATGCATTCGAATTTAGAATTTCTGTTTAATGGCTAGGCATCTGATATGATATGTATGAGGGGTAAACAGAAAGGCAGTTGCTCCCTAAACTAAAACCTACTTCCCCTAGAGACGGTTCCTCCTAATAATAGCAGATGGCTGTATAAGGATTTGTTGTGCACCTGAATATGCAACTGGATGTAGTGTCACAAGGATCCTTTGTACCATTTTCATGCAATTGAAGTTATAGTTTGTAGATGGTAGATCTGTTACTTCCACTGTTGCTAATACCTGATCTCATTTTTTGGTTGTGCATGTATAACACAATTAAGGTGGTAACTACCCCTTGATTTCCTAGACACACATGAATCCCACTCATTGTCACTTCAGCAATAATTACCATATTATTTATCAGTTTCAGTGTAATTATTGATTTCATAGGAGATAGTAGACTGATATTTACCTCATAGACCACTTTGGTCATAGCTCACTTTGTTGATAGCCCTTAATGAAACACGCTCGCTGGGTGTTGTTTTATCAACCTCTTCATGAATGGAGTTAAGGCTGTGTAGATCATGACCTCCCTCGGATTGGGACACCTTTTTTGTAGATATGTATAAGACATTTAACCATATAGTTAAATATCCAGTTACTTTAAAGTATACTCACTTGAAAGCTTTAGAGATGAAACAATGATCTTACAAAGAGATTTTCAATTGTCAAGTGATAAATTTAGACAACACTACAATGTCAAAATATACCAAAGAGTACCAATTGATAGCAGTATGCGAAACCCTAGACTAAACCCTTTTTTTCTGGAAATACATTTTATAAAATTCCTTAACAGGTTTTGTAGACATCAATCACAATTTTGAATTTTTATCGACTTCTGAAAATTATCAGAATGTATACTTTTCAAGATTTGAATATCTCATCATAAAGTAACATCTGAATATTTTCTCTAAAATCCATATCATACAATATCTATTTCCGGATAATTAAAATTGAATTCTAATTTACTTTAGTTAATTGTAAATGTATACATCTTTCACCAACTTATGGTTTCAAATTTTAATATCTAATATGAGAAACCACCATTTGAATGTAATATCTAAATAGTAAGATGTCTGTAGTTCTTATGTAATTTTGAGATTCGGTTTTCAAATAAACTATAATGCGACACTAAGATTGTTTAGGAAACCAGTCATGTAAATGATAGACATCAAGTAATGAAAATAGGGGGGTAGGTAATCAGATATTCTAGACTGATAGTAAGAAATATCCAAGTACTGATTGTATAATTATCCATAATCCCTAATGTCACATTCCGATTCCGTAGAATCAATAGTCGTCCCCCGGGCGTGATGCCGTGCGAACCTAAGTTGCGATTGCACAAGGCATATTCATAAGGTTATCCGAAACACAACATTCAAATCTAGTACGCAGAGAAGTTGAACACATTGATATAGAAGGAACTTGTCTTTCATTGATAATAAACTTGTTTACAGACTCGATTACAAAAGAGGGCGTGCGGACTTACAAACTGACTTCGATGAGATAGTCATTCCATACATTTACATTCCTTTATACAAAGCAACAAAATCACTCTCTTTGACCTGGGATCGACGTGAGTTGATGCGACATGGCACAATGTTGACTAGAGTCTTCAAAATGTTGCAGAATTTGCCTTCGTGCTAGCAAGGCTTTCAAAACAGACGAGCGTCGCCTTCAGTTCCTTGGCACGCTATTCCGGTTTGGAGCACTTGTGGAGAGCGAGGGTCAATACATTACACGTGTACTGGTGGGTAGCAAATTAAATCCCGTGCTCTCATTTGGTTGAAGAAATTATATGAATATGCAATATATTGGTAAACTTCTAGTCATCCTAATCAATTCATGAAAGCATTTGAAAGACACAATAGCATAACGACGATGATTCTTACCCAAGGCAGAGCGTACCGTTGCAATATAAAGCTTACCATGTTCTTCCCTGTTATATTGATAATGATGAATACAATAAAGCGCATTTGTGAAAGTCACTGGCATGACAAGCCATCCTGAACATATAGCTTGGTAAGACAGTGGTCATTCAACGCAGGTAGTGAGCCCCGTTGAAAGCTACTGCCTACCGTGGCATGCATCCAGCATAGCTATCCGTGTTTCCTCCTAGGCCGGATCGGTCCCGTGGCTCCGAAATACCGTCCGAAGAAACAATCGCTCTTGTGCACAAGTTGTCCATGACCGTGCTAAGTTAACAAGTTATTCAAGGCACGTTTCATGGTATCGTTGCGAAATCATTTAATCGATTCGATCTTTGCTTAGCACAGTTCTATATAGCGTGGTATTAAGCAAGCACGTAACAATTATATGATAAACAGTTCTATAGCCCGTATACGTGAGATGTCGTGCAACAGTTTATTGGAATAAGCTTTTGTGTCGTTGCATTTACATCTAGCATAGCATATTTTGGTATTGTTAGTTTATTGGAGAAAAGAGTGTCGAGGGAAGAAGGGTCAGCCACTCATCTTAATTGTTTGATTGAGGCGAGAGACCCGTTGGCTGCGCTAAACGGCACATACGCGATCACTTGAAATCGCATAAGCAACTGATTAGAACACTGTCTCATTCAATGAGTTCGATATACGAATGCGAAGTTCGAAAACGTAAGCCATGAAAACCATCGAAAACATTCACGAAAACACATTCAGAAAACCAAAGCCAATGAAGCAAGTGCGGCATGAAAAACAGAGCAACGGGAGGTCTCTCCCGACTCAGTCGTAGAGTCGATCCTTGAGGCGCAACCCGCTGAATATGGGACTTGATTCTGAAGAAGCCATTCCATAACGAGTAAAGCATTTTAATTCAATCGGTCCCCTTCAATCGATCCCGATCAATCGGTCCCGACTTAATCGATAGCGACAATGTTCCTTTCTCGCGCACCCCGTGGACGGAAAACGGGGCACGATGTAGGGACATGGCACTACACCTAAGACCTTTCATACCATAGATGTAGGACTTACTAACATTACACTCAATTCAACTGTTGAAAGTACACGAACAGAACTATAAGGGGACTGACAAAGTATGGTTCTTTTTAATTAATTATGTCTGTAACTGAACAAATAAGTTGAAGGGCTTTCTAGTATGATTGCACTTATTCTGTTCCTCCTGGTAAGTAAACTATTAGGTGTGGAATATCTAACTGATCAAGTTATATATAACATGATGTGGGTTGTCAGTCTATGGCTTATCATGACACACCAACAGTGAACAACTTCACTGTCAGTGTTCTCTCACTTGTGATGAAACTCACAAGGAAATAGTAGGTTCGCCATGCACCCATTGAAACCTTACAATCATCCGGGTTTGCTACTTCCACTAAGTCATGGCAGGCCGCTAGCTATTCTGGCAGTCATTGAAATTTGCTTGTATGGTGGATTGCGTAGTTGCTTCCTCTGCCTGCCTGGTATAGAGTCTACCTAACCTGTTTCGTTACTGATTCTTCATTTCTCTATATTGCATTGCCATGCATACAAATGATTAGTCGAATACATCAGCTAGCTATCGGACAGTGAAGTAACTGATTGCCAAGCAAGATATTTAGCTTATGTGCCATATTTCTATTTCCTTTCCTGTTTAAATGGTGTAACATTTAGTTACCACACTCTTCTTTGATGATATGACAAAAATTGTTACTGATACTAGGGAAATAGATGTGCTTGGCAGATCTTTGACAAGTTCCATTGTCTATTATGTAGTTCAGGCTTCTTTTCACGAACCTTGGTGGTGAACGCCGATTTGCATCGATTGTAGCAAAGAGATTAGAATCACTTGGAGCTTTAACGCAAGGTGATCGCAGGTGAGCTAATTGTTAATGTGGAATGAGCTCAATTAAGTACTAGGGAGTTTTATAATCCTCTATATTTTGTTCATTCTCCGTTTCAACATGTACAGAGCGGGGCCTTCTTTGAGCGCATATAATTATGACAATAATTTTGGGAAGAAGGCCCTTACAATGATGTATAGGGGGATAATGGAGCAGGTATGTTCTATAATCCTTTTTCTGACAAAGTCATTAGAGATTGTTCTTACACTAGGAATTCTTTGTTATGACTTATTTAGCTTTTCAGGATTCTCTACCAGTTGCTCCTCCTGGATGTTCATCCGAGAACCCTGCTTCCATTCAAGAATTTATCATTAAAGCTAAAGCTGCCCTTGTATCAGTTGGAATCATCAGAGATTCTGTTCTCTGTAAGTGTACATAGTCTTTTAGTTATTTTGTTGAATTGAAATACGTAAATTGAAACAAGGATCTTGTTCCATGTATGACACACCAGCCTGTTACATTTAAAGTTAAATAAAGTATTATGATATGTTTAAAATGCACGATGTGTGTATTAGAAGCTCTGGCACTCACTAAAAGTAACCAATTGGTGGCAATGGCATACTTATGGACATTCTAAATCCTAAAGTATGACATTATTGTGTATAGGTAGGAAAGGAGGCTTATATGTTTGGATTTCTCCCTTCTACAGACACATCCCACCACTAGCCCCACAAAAAACCATTGCTGCCTGACGCCTACGTTGTCTGCAGAATGTAGTCACTATTAGCGCCAGGTATAAGTATAGAGGTTACAATTATGGCTTGAGTGTACCATGAGAACTAAGCAATGTCTGGAGATAAGATAATGGCATGATTTATGATGGTGATCAGTAATGCTACATTCATGACTAGAGCAGTTCCACTTGTGGCAATTATTTGAAAGCATAGGATATGGAACATAGAATACTTACCTTTTAATTGAGATAAGGAGCATTAAAATTGGAGTATATGGATAAGAAGAAAAAAAGGCGACCAATCGTCATGAGGTTCCTGTCGATCTTTACAGTTAACATTAAATCTTTGGAAGAGGAGTTATAATTTTATTGGCATTGCATGCAGTGTTATTGTGATTGCTTTCTGTGGTGCACTCATAAACCGCCAATGCTGTAATCATAGGATTCTTGCACGAAATTTGGCAGCATTTCAGTGTCGGTAATGTGGGAACCCCTATTCCAAAGAGTTAAGCAATAACTTTATATATGTGGCAAGGTTACAGCCCGTGGGAGTATTACAAGTATTTACACCCGCCTGACAAAGTGCATGCTGGGATTTCTGAAGTGGCAATCTACTTTGTTCATTGTGATTTATACAATTAATACTAGTATTTTCACATTTCAAGCGATTTGATGACATGTTGCCTATGCCTCATTTAGTTGCATCTCAAAAATTGACTAGTTTGTATCTGCTTGATCCAATTGTTGAAAAGTATCAAACCACTTGGTTCATAATGTATTATGAGTTGTTGGTGTATATATGACGGTGAACAGTGTATTCACCTCTTTGGATGCCACATTATGCACCTTGCTCTGCGGATGTAAATTCTTATATCTGCCCGTGTTTTATAAGTTTATAACCACCCCCATGTATTTTACATATATTTATGCATCTAATGGGTCTATTGTTGATATAGGTAATGGAATTGGAAAAGATGGTGGGAGATTTTCTGGTCGCATAGTGGACTCTGATATGCATGATGTTGCGCGTTTTCTAAATCGGATTTTAGGCTTGCCTCCAGATATCCAAAATAGGCATGTATTCTGACTTACATATGATGATAGTCAATCCACTATGAGTTTATATTGACATCTCGGTACATGTTTCAGGCTTTTTGAGCTTTTCATCAGCATCCTTGATCTTCTTGTCCACACTGCACGAAACGAAGGGCAATTTGACTCTGGAATTGTTGATATCAAAGCTAACCTTATCAAATTAGAAGGATCCCCGAAGGTATGGTATTATAAGTGTTGTGTAGCATTATTTTCTTACTCTTGAAAGATTTGTTGACTTTTGATTCTTTTACAGACTGTGCATGTTGACGGCCTGTCTGGTGCCTCTACTGTGTTATTTACATTAACTGTTGACCGCGGAATAACTTGGGAGGTAATGTTACCCTTGCTCCGTGCGGTTATTAGTTGATTTCAGAACAGTATTCAAGGCCATCATTTCCAAACTTTGTTCTTCTGTATATAGTTAGCAAAAAATATAATCGACGAGAGAGAGAAAGACGGACTTAGCTCTCCAGGTGATGGATTCTATGAATCTAAGAGGGAGTGGATGGGCAGAAGGCACTTCATGTTAGCACATGAAGGGTATGGCATCTACTCGCTTTAATCTCTTTCTATGATTCTTTAGTAAAAAAAAAACTCTTTAAGATGCACCTTGGAATTGCCACTCTTTAAAATGTTGAAAAATGTTGACGATATTGGTTCTTCTTCAAAGGAAAATGTAAGGACTAATTAATCTGTTCTTGGTGTAATTGCCTGAACATTGGCAGTCCCATCCAGCGGGGTAGTTTATCTGAGAGCCACAGTCTCATCCAGCTTCATACTTTTGTTGCAGAGCCTACATATTGGAATTCATTGTTTAACTGCTTCCTCCCAACTTAGAAAGGTTAAATTACTCAGTTTCATTAGCTGCACGGTCTGGGACCCTGGAACAATTAATCGGGTTACTCTGTAGTCCCAACAAAATAAATAATTTTAATAAATAGGAAAATATCTACTATCATTTGATAAAAAAAAATTGTCATAACTCTAAACAATAACAATTATGAAATGACTACTACTAACATAATTTGAATACTAATACCAATGTCGAACATAAATAAATAAATAACAAGGATTTAATCTTGATAGAGAGAGCTTAAATTTGGCAATAAAGAACAAAGAAAGGAGAACATGAAAGAAGAGAACTATAGGCTAGAGATTTGACAATATGCAGGAATTAGTAGAGGAGAATAACAATATACTATGTTACCATATTATATTCGAAAGGAAAAAGGAAAATAAATGTTAAAGAGGATATGTCAATTGTAGGCATCGTTTTTTTTAAAGCTGACTCGGTCTTCGAGCTCTATGTCACCCTTGTTCCCGCATCCACTTTGTGCTCATGCAACCAGCAACCAGGGGCGGATCTTTATGGAGGCCTGCATGGACCTGGGACCCCCAAGATTTGAAGTAATGATTATAGTTAAGAGGAAAGCGCCTAGTGGCAAGATTCTGATCATGTTTGCGTAGGGGCTTGGCCCCTCCAACATTTTAAGAGCACAAAGCTGCTATTGCAAAATAATAAAATATACAATATAAATCTATTACTATGAGCCCAATATCACCTTAACTTGACTATCTTATCCTATTATTTACTATGTTCTTAGTAAAGAAATATAGGCACGCACAGCCTCTCCCCCATTATATCTGTCCAACATAATTTGGCCGCCATTTGTTCCCTCATAGATATATCAAAAGAGAAGACTTTCATGTACTGAAATTTTGGTCAGTGTTAGTTTTTCAAAAAAATTACCAGGGTTTCATCTATTTTTCTAGTTATAAATTAAATTGTTTGTCTATTAATTATCTAGTTGTTTTCGGCTATAAAATTTGTCAAATAATGACCTTCGAAATAATATGTGAATGGAGTTCCTTGAGCTTTAGTTCAAATTTAATTATTGATGATTTCAACACTTTGGCAGAACACCTAGCACACTTTAAATTGAGGTAAAAAGAAGAATTGTTTTCACATTTGTCTGGTTTTGGACTCTGTATGGGTACTCATTGTGGATAAAATTGACATTATAAACTACTTTTGTATTATTAATTTATTTCTTAGTTATAGTCGCCCCCCCCCCCCCCCCCCCCCCCCCCCCCCCCCCCCCCACACACACACACACACACACACACACACACACACACACACACACACACACAAAATTGTTTCATGATCCGTCACTGCCACAAACGTCATCCATCTCTGCACCTACACTATCACTGTTACCCTTATCCACTTAGTGCATGCCACCATGTCTGCCTCCACAAACCATGCTGCCACCCTCATACACCTTCACACCTCTTCATATACATTTGTGCCACTGCGGCCTCATCCACCATCATGCATGTTGTTGCCAAAGAAAATAATATGTACCACTTAGTTCCCCTTTTACATAGTATTTATTGCCTATACTGGTCCACTCAACATGTCCACAAACTATTCTAATGGAACAAAAAGATCAGCACATTACAACCACCAAGGCCACCTTTTATTCTTACATTCGTGTGCACACATTTGTTAACAGTAACAAGTTTCAGACCTTCAACTATTAACAAGCTTTCACTTCAATGTGTGTAAGCCCTTACTGCCTCCTCCCAAATTTCAGGATGAGAGCATCACTGCGTTCCAAGTGTATGGTTACATTGCCATGCCCTTCTACTGTCAGGGTAACCACCCTGGTCACCTCCTTTGGCAACTTCTCCCCCAGTCCTTGCCAGACTTACCTTATCCTCATATGTCGAACCCTTAACCGTGTCCCATCCACCTCTGCTTGGTCCCTTCACTGTCTTCCTATGAACACCATTGCCAATGTGATCCCTTTGCTGACGATTGTCAGTAGCCTCTGTACTGATCCAGCTCTGTGGCGGTGATGGGGTCGATAGATGGTCAGTGCTAGATTATTATTTTGGGAGAGTGGTAATCTTTTTGTTGGGGGAAGGAACTGTTGTCGACTTGCTTGCATCCCCTGCCTCTATCCATCTTCAGAATACGGTCTTCTGTTGCACGCCTCGACTAGAATCCCATCTCATACCCGACCTCCTTTGCCATCTCCGATCCCCCACCTCAGCATCCTTTGTATCTACCTCTTTTCTCTCTCGTTTTTCTTATGGGAAACCAACCTTAATGCTTAAGAAAGTCAAAACATGACACAACTTACCTTACTCTTAACCTAAATCAAAAGAACGTAGAAGGTGCAGGATCAAGAACCAGAATCTTCTTGGAGAATATGAGCATTACAATAATCAGAACTCATAATATAATATTTGATATTCTTATTGTCTATATTTGACATCAATGAAGTATCGTGGTCTAACTTGCAGCAAAATATAGTAACTTTTTGTGCATTGTTATCATTAACAATATAAGAACAATGTCAGCCTAGTTTGTCATAGTTAATCAAACTTCTAATCCAAATTGTACACCGATTATGGAGGGTGGCTTATATTTATAGCTTCTTTTCTTGCAGCACATATTGTCAAGCAATTGCCACCTTAGATAACCACAAAAAATAATCCGATAATTTTGTGACTTGTATCCTTGTCAATCAGGGATACATGTATAACCTGAACCGGAGCATATAATTAGTAGACCAAACACATTTATGATTGGTACTAAACTGTCGAAATCTCTGCCAAGAGTGCCAAATTTTCATATGGTATGCAACCATCTGTTATAGATGAAGCACTTCTAATCAGATATCCTAGATGATATGGGTTCGAGCCTTCGAGGTGTAGAAAAGCCTCCCCTTCTATTGGCAATAAGGCTGATTGCACCTTCATCCTTCCCAACCCTGCATTAGAGGGAGACTCGTGGCACTGGGCTCCCTTTTTTGTGTCTAAAACTATTGCCGAATTTGGGATTGTTAGTGGAAGTACTGTTAACTATGTTATATATTGAAAAATAACTCATATACTAGTTTATTCTCTGATGCTGCTGCTTCACTTACTTCTAAAACCTCTTTTTTCTTGGTCATTGCTACAGGTCAGCTTCTGGGATATTTAAAATTTTTAGACCTGCTATTGGGGAGGTTTTAAGGTAATAAAAATATTGATGGGAGTGCACATTCTATAATCTACCAGACATTTTAATTCTAAAGTCTGCTCTGCATGCTTTTTCTTCAGGGAAATGTCTTCAGCTGAGCTCAAAAGTAAGTACAGAAAGGTTAATTCAATAGAGAAAGCAAACAAAGGTTGGCTGGAGGAATATGAAGTCTCATCTAAACAGGTAATACTGTTTATTACAATCATTGTTTACTCTTCTTATGTCATATATGTGTTCTTTTCACGAGACATCTGAAGCTTCATGAACCACTGTCGGTTATTATCTTAATGCTCATTAACTGTGAACCTTAAAAATTGCTGCCTCTTTTTTGTACTGTTGTAGTGGCCATGAAAATCAATGTAAGCCTGTGTCTATATACTAACCATCAGAATGAATATTCCTTGGGAGTCTTTGCTTTTGCTAGAAAGTGGAGCCACATGAAATTTGGATATAAGTAACCTACATCAGAATGGTAAATTATATGAATATATGCATAATATAATTTAGAAGGTATTTTTGAACTGCTTCATGCATGTCTTTGCATAAACTAATATAATACAAAGGATGGTGAGGAATAGATATATGTAGCTGGAGACTGCTATCATGATAGTTCTGTTTACAGATTTTTTATTTTATTTTTGGCATTTCTTTGACACTTCCCCAGCACTTTGGGGACACTCATTTTTTACATATTGCATTGTATACTGACAAAGGAGGCATCACAGTGATAATCTGCATTGACTCTATAGTAAATTACCATTTGTTTAGAAATAAGAAGTGAGAGACTTTCTTACAGGATAGATTGACAATGACATAATATCCATATAAAGCTTCTGGGCTCATGTGGGATATAATTACCATATAACAGGCTGTCCAATGTCACGAGGCTCCTCTAATGCAGGATTATCAGGATCAAGATGTACCTGTCTTAACCCTATTTCTGCAGTCTTTTTCACTGACTCAAAACCCCCATCATGCAGGATGCGAGCACCAAGCCTTCAATGGCACAACTTAAATATCTTATGTTAGAGTTCATATCTTCGACAGAGTTGCCAATAAATGTTTCTTGTTTTGGGTATATAATGTTAATGAAAATCCGTGGTCTTGTCATTTTCGCTTCATGCCATGTTCTTTTTTTAGTAATTACATTTTTCATGCCTTATGTGGCTGCTGTTGTCAGATCCCTCTTCATGCTTCCAGAAACATATAAATATGCACACGATTTTGAAATGCCTGTGATGTAAAGGCGCTTCGGAATCAATTCCATGTGTAGAACAGATTCTGATATCTGAATTTCTGTGAAAATAACAGTGTCTTATCGAAAACGTAAGTTATGGCTTGATTTTACTGAAGTTAGAGTTGAAAGAAAATTCTATAGACCATCCTTTATAATAAGTGTCTGGAAATACCAATATTCAGAAGTCTTGACGAAAGAAAACAGAATAAGTAAGTGGTGTGTTGTGGATAGCTTAGCCATAGGTCCAAAAGTTGCCCAAACCCGGCTAAGCCCAACACAATTTGAGCAGCGTTAGGGCTGGCCCTACTTGCTAAAGGGCAGTGCTGGAGCTTGAAAGTTGAGTCAGCTATCTGAACTTAGGACGAGGTAGTAGGGATGTTGTGCCTATATCAGCAAAACTCTCAGTTACAACAATTGTTACATTTCAAATGATCCAAAGTTCATTGCTGATTGGAAGGTATTGTCCTACTCTTACTAATATATTAACAAGGTTGTGAAACCGCTAGGCGCTAGTCGTGCGGGCACCTAGCGCCTAGCTCGCCTAGGCGGCCGCCTAGATGTAGGTGGTTAAAAAAAATCCAAAAAAATCTACTAAAAATTGCAGGAAAACAATCCATAAACCCCAAAAACATGCATAGTCGGCCGTCGAGGGGACTAGGCAGCCGCCGAAGAAGGCATCGGGCAGGCACCCAACGCCTAGCGCCTAGGCGCACACCTTTTATAACAGTATATTAACAAGAATCAGAAATTTTACCAAGAAAAAGGATATCCAAATATATATTACATTTCCTTATATTATGAAACTGAGAAAAGTCAACCAACCCAAATCGGCACATTTTCTTCTGTGTTTCATTTACATGGATGATGGATAGGTTAAAGCTTGATTATTTTCAAGAAAACTTTCCTTTACGCTTTTGAGTTCCTTCGCCTTTTTAAAAGTAATTGTAAACTTTTGCTGACAGGGAGTCTATGAAACTATACAATGTGCGTATCACATGCTATCTATTTGCTTATTTAACGATGGACATAGTTTTTAGTAAATATGATGTGCACCATCTTTTGACATTTTATGGCAATTTTTTTTATTTATTGGACTATTTGTTCCTTATTAAATTGGATCTGTGTGAAATCACGCCAACATGAACTGCAAGCCTGGTATTGTAACCATTAAGGCAAGATGCACTATATAGGTATCAATATTAAATTAATACATTACCATTTTGTATATAAGCTATCAATATAGTTCCTATGTAAAGAGAAAATTTGATGTGAGATGCATATTCTCATTTCGCTGATTTTTCTCTAATGTGTATTAGTAGGCGGGATGTTCTATTGTGTCAGAAAAATGTCTTTCAGTAAATGTGATAAAATATGGTTGCACAGTTCAGTTAGTAGGTTGAACCTTACTACAAATAGGTGTCAACTTCTTCCTCTTTAGAGTTTGGAAGATCCTCTATATTAGAGGGAGGTGACATTTCACAATCTCTTTGACCTTGGAAGTCGAAAATGGTCAAGCCCATTACTTTACATACTAGTTGACGTCGTAAAATTAGAGTGTAGCTGGTATGACATTTTTGTCTTATTTGTTTACTTACATTATAAAATTAAGAGTGTAGCTGGTATAGCATTCTTGTCTTATTTATTTACTTGTTTACTTTTATGTTCGTCTTCCATTCGCTGTGCATGCGCATGTGCATGTAGGCATGGTCATAGTTTTAAAAGGCGAAAGACGCAAAGGTTCCTGGAGCCTAAGGCGCTAGGCGCAAGGCTCAAGGCGCGCCTTTTGAAAGCTAGGCGCACTTTTTTCTTTATATGTAAAAAATATCTACATTTAAAAACTTAGCTACATAGAAGTCCAAATTCCTTGAAAATATCACTAATTATAGACACAAATTATTCTTTATATATATATATATATATATATATATATATATATATATATATATATATATATATATAACAATCTAAAAGCCCATTAGATATAAATAACCAAAACTATATACATATAATATACAAACCACATATATATAAGCCTTTAAATATAGAAGTACATTCTAATTTAGAAAACAATCTAAAACCCACAATAATATTAATGACAATAATTTCTATACTTTCCAATAAAGCCCATAAACTATATAACATGTATATAGAAGGTTAGAAAATATATATATATATATATATATATATATATATATATATATATATATATATATATATATATATATAAGTAATTTTACGCTTAGGCGCGCCTTGTTGAGCGCCTAGAGCTGCGCCTTTCTACACCAGGCGCGCGCTTTTTTAAGGTGGTGCGCCTAGCTTGTTCCTAGGCGTTGTCCCTGCGCCTATGCGCGCTTTTTAATTCAATGGGGCATGGTGTGGAGTGGGTTGGTGGGTCTGGATTGTGAGTAGCTTGGGATGGTGAAGAATTATTTGATGACAGAGTCCAGAATTGTATGCCAAGATGTTCTAATAACTATCAACTGAAACAATGGATACTATCAGTGGAGGTAGAAATCTTTTATGGTGGCTTTATCTTTATTAAAAACCATCTATGATACTATTCTCTCCGTTAAGTTGAACTCTTCCAGATAAGATATAGATTCAAATGTATGATCAATTGTGGCTAATTGGGCTTTTGATCAAAGATGCACTAGTGGCTTATGTAAATGACTTCTTCTCCTGCATTTACAACAAGCAAGATAGAAAGCTTACTGAAGGGGAAATTGATTAAGGGGATTTCAACAAAAATATATAATGATAGTGACGTAGCGAATATGCATTAATAATCCACCTTCTCTTTTAGCAATTAATAAACCTACAAGTTTTAAAGAAATAGTCAAGAATGCACTTGTCTGGTTTCTTTCAACGATGCAAATTTGCTGAAAGTTGAACCTTTGGTGTCAAATTAAGAATCTCAACATTCACAAGTGATTGAAATATTTGTTGTAAAACCATCTGCACTTTTTTACGACTGCAGACTTCATGACTATGGCATAACAAACATTTTTCTCCTTAATGTCTGGTGAGAATAGATTCTTATATATGTATTCCTAGTTCTCCTCATCTGTAGTTATTTTTTTGGTTATGCAGTGCATGCATGGGCCTAAATGCAAAATTGGCAGCTACTGTACAGTTGGGCGAAGATTACAAGAAGTCAATGTTTTGGGTGGCCTAATTCTTCCTGTTTGGGGAACTATAGAAAAGGCCCTATCTAAGCAGGTGCATGGCTTCATCCATTTCTCAATGCTATATCATCCGAATATTTGTGCATATTTTTATATTTAAGTTTTTTTACTTCTTTACGATACTAGCTAGGTATGTTTTGACACTTATTTTAGAGATTCCTACATACTCTTTTTCATATGAATCCAGTCGTGTGTGTGTGTGAGGGGGGGAGAGAGAGAGAGAGGAACCATAATCTCTCTTTTTTTCTCTTTCAATTATCCCGGTTTCTTGAGAAGCATTGGCTTCGTGGAGTTTATAGTTAATTTAACAAAAGAGAACTTTAAATTTCCTCCAGGTTGATCCTGTTAACTTCAAAAACTCTTGTAAACAGTCATTCTGGATTTATCAATGCAGTAGTTCGTCATATATTTTATAAAAAATCATGAGTTTGTTTTCTTCTGCCCGTAAAAGTTCCGTTTCTTCTCATGCCATGTAGCTGATCACAAGATTTCAGCTAAAAATATTTTTTTCTAGGAAAGTATAATAGTATATTCAAGAGGAAGATTCTTATAGAAGCTTAGAAAATTATGCTATTTCCTCTGTACTTTAGTCCATCTTATATTTCTCTGACTGCCTCCCTTGTTATGATTCAAAAAAGTTGCAGTGTGTTGTCCCATTCTTTTTATTCTGTCGTTCCTCCATATTTAAGATCTGACCTTTCATGCAAATTTTTGAATGTTACCTCCACCAGGCTCGTCAAAGCCATAAGCGTATACGTGTCGTCCGCCTAGAGACAACAGCCGATAATCAGCGCATTGTTGGGCTTCTCATTCCAAATGCGGCAGTAGAATCAGTGCTTAAAGGTGTGTTAAGTTGGTACAGAGCTTGAAATCTCTGATATGATTTAGCAAAAATATGTTTATCTTGCTAGCTTGAAAACATTATGGATCCATAATGCATGCCTATAACAGAAGCAACTTTCTCGCAGTTATGTAGGCTAAGGAAGTTTTTAATATCTCTAACATGGTTAAAAATTTTGACCTCAGTGTTCACAGAAAACTCTTGCATTTAACTTAGTGTTCAAGACTACTAGTTGCTAGGTCACTTTCAGTTTGAAGACTACTTTGAGCTGAACCTACCTATTTCCTGTCACGCGAATGTAGATGGTTCATATTTAAGGCTACTTTGAGCTAAACCTACCTATTTCCTGTCATGCGAATGGCGATCATTCATATTAAGGCCTCAGTTGAAAACTTAATGTTCGGTTTGAGTTTAACCAAAAAAGAACTTTTTAACTAGAAAAAGGTGCCCTAGTCTGAAATATTGTTCTTCTGAAATATAGCTTAAACAATTAAATGTTATTTGTAGAAGACTTCTTGGATACTATTTTGTTTCTTACCGTTTTCACAGCTCTTTTAGATTAATTTACTTTCTTTCTTTGTCATCTATATATTTGTTCTTTTTTATATTTTATTGCTTTTAGCGGCTGTTACTACATATTCTCATCCATATTACTTTGTTTGGCATAAGCGCGATCAAGAATTCTTGGGAATAATGTATTCCCTTGGGCATCATGTTCCCACCATATGAGGGAATGTTATTCCCACGGTAAAAGGAGGTATGCGTTATTCCCGTTAGATGGGAATAACAATATTTTTGAAATTGCCCAAACTACCCCCTCTGAGCACCTAGATACAAACTCAACTTGTACCCGAACCCAGCCCGACTCAGCCAAAGTCTGACCCGGACAGACTCAAAACTGACTAGACCCAAACCTCACCCGGTCTCAAGCTTATCTTGAACTCAAAACCAACCCAAATTCGGACCCGACAAGAACCCTACACGAACCTGACCCAACCAAAACGCTACACAAGCCTTACCTGACACGATTCAACTAGACCCAACGACTCAATTAGATCACTATAATATAATTTTATGAGCTGGTCAATTTAGGAAAAATATGCACAAAATATTATAATCCTGGTAATTTATTTATAATAACAAACACAGAAATTATATATTCACAGGGATATTGTATATTATAACCAAACAGTAAAATTAAATGCCCTTGGATTTGATGCTTGGGGAGCGGGAATACTGCAATATGCGATCAACGGACCCTTAAAGGGAGAAATCTTCTGAAATAGTAATGCTGAATTTACGTTTGAATGCAGTCAGAAGTGTAAAATTCTCATAATAACATCCTGGGCTCCTGCTGCTGCAGGATTTGGGGAGTGTCAAGATGTGTATGCAGCCATTTATGGAGACTGTTGCCCATACTTGAACCACACCATTAAGGATGCAGCTGCCAAGCTGGCATGTTTAGAAAAATACTAAAAATAGCACTATACAGCGACCCATAGAAATTAGAAACTTATAACGTTCTTTAATGATCAGCTCACTGCCGACGTCCTGGGAATTACACTTGCAGATAGAACTATTCTAGCAAAGTCTCAAAGTGTTTCAGACGCAGTACTGTTTGTTATCAGAAGAAATAATATCCAAGTCCAATTTAAACTTTTAACGAAAACAGTATCCGTAGTACTCCCCTGAGGGCGTAAGTATTTAATGACAAATAATTGATTTGTGGCTTTTTGCTGTTTCAGGAACCTACTATACTTCTCTAATTAATATTCTCTTGTTGCTGCAGATTTATCTTGGGTACATGATATTGACGATTGACACGAGAGAGAGAGAGAGAGAGAGAGAGAGAGAGAGACTGTATGTTTCATATTGATGATGATGATTGCCAATACCACGTCTGTAGTTAGCTGTCAGCAACTTTATTCCAACTTTGGTTGTGGTGGTGTACCAATTTTGAGATGGCGCAGATATTTGATTGTATGGTTGAGATCCATTTTTTCAATATAAGGAAATTACTTAAAGCCTCTGTCAGCAAAAGCTGAGAAGATATGAACAGAGAATCAACTGCGAATTGCATACCCTTTTTTCCGTTTTGGGCAATGGGGGTACATCTTGTAAAATTATTAGTAAATAACGATTGTGTAATCCCCACAATATTCATATCAAAACAAATTAAAATGCCAAGTTCCTGTTGGTTTGCATTATCAGTAGTCCGCAACGGCCTGTTCTCCATTGGATTTTTTTTTTTTTTTTTGAGGTAGTATTTCTGCACTCTCTATTTTGAATAGGTTCCAAAAAAAAATGAATAGGTTCAGTATATATTCTTGGAGTTCAATATGACCCCGCCATTCTCGCAACTGCAATTATTTACAGTTGTAAAACCAGAATTTTCTGAAGAGGGATGTTATCCAATTTGTTGGAGGTTGAGAAGTTTCACACAATTCTCTATATAGGTACCATACTGAACGGACTGGTGTTTTGATTTAAATTTCATTTAAAAATTAGCCGAAACGTCAGACAATTTGGCGTTTCCTCAATGAATACACAAGGTGGCCTAACGTTTTGTTGCAGAAACGTCAGATGCCGATTTGTCTGACATTTCTGGTGTTTTTATGTATTTATTTTTATTTCTAAATTTTCAACACTCGAATCAGTTTATTTTACCATGGTTAAATTTTAATTTAGTTTTATATTTACTTTACAATGCTTAAATATTAATTTATTTCTATAACAGTAACAACGATTAGATTTTGAGATGTAACAAGTTTCTTGACATAAGCATGCAAAAACACATTTTCTTTACAATCTCTTCTCTATAAGGTTTTCTTTCATTTTCTCTAGTTCAATTTTCATCTCCATCAAGAAGCTCTACGATTTTTATTTGTCATGGATTAAATTATAAGAATATTATGTTCGCATAGAAGTACACTAAATGAGTTATCTTATGAAGGAGGTTTAACTCAACCTCTTCTAGCGTATCGGAATACTACATGGGATAATTTATGCAATATGTTGCCGATCGTTTTTCTATCATATATGAATTTATATTAACGTACATTTTTATCTACTTGTTTATTATTAAATGGTAAAAATTTATGAAATTTTGTTCTTGAAAGTAACTTACATTCACCGTATATAAATAATAAATATTTACTTACTGCGCCGTTGCCAATTTTTGATACAAATATCATTTCAAGTAGTCTAACTTTTTTCAAATAATCAAAGTTTTAATATTGGTCATAGTTCTTCAAACCAAGTTGTTCTATTTATTGAAAAAGAACATATTTTAAATGAAAAGGAGGAGGATGATGAAAATAATGATAATTTATTTGATGATTTAGATGATAAAATCGATAATAACCTAAATGTTAGCCCGCTCGAAATATTTGTTGAAAAAATATTTGAATCTCGTCCTAAATTTAGAAGTTCTATAAGTGATATAGCAATGGAACATAATTCTACTTGTTCAACTAGTATGAACAATGTCCGAGAAGATGTTGGAGAGTATACGCAAAAGCTATTAGTGTATGCGTAATATTTGTTATTCGCACATTAGAAATTTGAAATCTTTATTTAGGTGGAATTACAGCATGATGTCATCCATAGGCACTACTGCATGGGTTAAAAATAAGACCATTGGTACAATTAAATATACAATATAGTCCATCACACATTGTAAATGATATATATAGAGGTCATGGAATACATATTCAATATTCTAATAAGCCAAGAAAATTGCGTTAGTTGAAATTAATTATACTTATGTTGATGCATATGGCAGTTTTGAAAATTATGCTGTTATAATTATGAAACGAATCCTGAGAGCAAAGTTTTATAAATATTATTTAAAAAAATCAAAGAATATTTGTTTATTTCAAGACATGTAATCAATGGTTTTTTTAAGCGGTTGTTCAACTGTAATTAATGTTAATAATACTTTTCTTACATCTTGATATCAAGGTAATATATTTAGTCGCTGATTGTGCTCACGACCCTAACTACCATTTATATCCAATTACTTATCTTATTGTTGAAAATAAAAATATTGATTCATGAACATAATTTTTAAACAATTTGAAAATATTTTTTGAAAGCTTTTCTTATCAGTAGGATACTATTTCATTTATATCAAAATAAACAAAAAGGATTAATAGATGGTATGCATGAAAAAAAAATTCAAACTCGCACATTTTTTGTATTCAATATTTTAAACAAAATCTGAAAACTAAATTAACCGAAGTAAAACACTATCGAGTCTGTTTAGATAAGCTTGTAATATGATACAATGAGGTGGATGCAAGTAATTAGTTCAAAAAAAATTTTAAAAAAAATGTTAAGTTTTTGGTTTTTATGGATAGGTTTTTAGGATTAGAATTTTAGGGTCAGTTGGTCGGGTTTTAGGATTAGATTATCGTTAGTGTTTAGAATTAGGGTTAATGTTTGAGGGTTAAGGTTATGGTTAGGATTAGTGTTTTAGGATTAGGGTTTTGAGACTAGGATTAGTTTTAGTGTTTTAGGGTTAGGGTTACGAATTTTAAGGTTAGGGTTAAGGGTTTAAGGTTAGGGCTAGATTTTTATAATAGGATTAGGGTTAGAGTTAGGGTAGCTATGTAATTAAATTAGAAAAAATAACTAATCTTTCGCTATGCTTACTCTTCCTCTTGCTTCTGTCGCCACAACTTCTCTCATCTTTTTTATTTCTCTCTCCTCCTAATCTTCTCTATTTATAGGCATTGATCGGTGACACAAACGACAAATGTCCATTTATCTACAAAGTTGAACTTTTTAAAAAAATAAAAACAATAGAAACGCCAGACTGACTGGCATATTCGTTGTAGAAACGTCAAAGGGACTGGCATTCCTGCTTTTTTTAATTTCTTACATCTTTAGGAAATTTTGTAAAACTTCTCATCCTTCAGCCAATTTTGAGAATGTTCGTCCATGTACATAAAATTTTATGTCATAAAATTGACTTGAATTCTATTTTTTTCGTTGGGGACTTTGCTGTACGGTGACGCATATCATGAAGTCCAAGTTGATCTTCTATTTGATGATTCGCTTCCCTGTGGGATCGAACACACCTAACCAGAATACGTTATGTTTCCACCTGCCAACCATAAGAACTAGGAGCCTTATATATATATATATATATATATATATATATATATATATATATATATATATATATATATATATATATATATATATATTATTTTTTTTGATGAAGAGCGTGGCGCCCTCCGCTAGGGTTTCGTCGACGGCACCTTTGCCTCCCCTCCGACCCCCCGATCCGCTCGCGGGGAGGGAGGCGCGTCAGTGGGGAGGAACGGGAGGGGGAGGGCGGCTTCACCAAGCCAGAGGAGGGCCGGGCAGCGGCCGGCAAAGGGACCCCCCTCCCACGCAAGGGGGGGGGGTCGGGAGGTGGCAGCGGGACCCCCCCAAGCGGGGGGGGGGGGGGTCGGGTGGAGGCGGCGGAAGCGGGTCTGGGCATGGCAGGCTCAACCCAGGCGGCGGCGGAGGGTCCTCCCCGGAGGGGGAGGGGTCGGAAGGCAGCAGCGGGACCCCCCCAGGCGGGGGGGTCGGGTGGAGGCGGCGGAATCACAGCAGGGCCGGGCAGCCCCAGGCCGGGCGGTGGCGGTGTGTCCTCCCCGGAGGGGGGGTCGGGCGGTGGCCTGAGGGGATTGGGGGCTTCAGCCCCCGTCTTCGAGTTCGGGTCCGGGACCAGGGTGGACAACCCAGACGAGGCGGGCTGGCAGACGGTGGCGAGACGCCGGACTGGAGGGAGACGAGGGACCCAAACTCACATATCGGGGCGGACGGGGCCAGGGAACTATGGGACTCGATGATCAGCAGGCACAGCTGATACCCGTCGTCGTGGAGGTGGTATGGTGCGCACTGTACCATGATGGAGGCCAAAGGCGACGGCGGCAGAGAAGGGTAAGGGTATTGTCGTTGCTGATGGCAGGAAAGGCCCGGTATTCCCTGCGAGCCCTCCGATCAGGACCCCCTTTGAGGAGTAGAGGCCTCGGTCATGGAAGGAGGTGTGCACGCCAGTGGAGTCGAAAGTCCGCTGTTGTCACGCCCCGCTCCCGTAGGAGCGATCGTCCTCGCTAAGGCGTGATGCCGCACGAACCTAGATTGCGCTCGTGCAAGGCAGTTCCATAACGGCCGATTACATCGGCGGCGACGGGGTCGTCGCACAGAAGTCCCAAGCAGAAACATTGAATACATTGCAGCAGAATTTAAAGAAGAACACAAGACATTCAAAACAATCTCTTTTATTGATATTGAATACAAGATTACAAAGTGGGCGCAAGGCCAATTACAAGTCTCTCAGGCTCACTTTTCTCTCGATTACAATTCACTCTGCTCTCTCTCATCTCTCGATTACAAATGCTTGAATCCAGCGGAAGCTTCGGAAGGCGATGTCCATACATTATGTCCTGTATAAGTCTTCAGTTCACGCGGCCGCACGCTTCGACTCGCCAAGGAACTCCGTGCCTCGACGCATCCAAGCGAGCTCCGCACTACGAGCTTCTACCTGTGCCTGCACATGAAACACTGTGTGGGTGTCAGTACCACTGTACTGGTGGAGTGAGCTCCTCGCCCACCCATACAAAACCTGCACGCTTCATTTACTTTGTGCAACATAAACCCTTTTACGATTGTCTTTCTATTCTTGCCTTAGGATCAGTTTTAGGACCAGCGTCTTAGCGCAACTTGTGTATCAGAACCATCCCGTGCTTGTAATGTCAACGTTAACTCACTCTTTGCCTCTAGACCTCCTCTTGTGCCAACAACGTTAACCTATCAAGTCGTGTTTGCCTTACGGCCATAATCAGAGACGCAACTACACGAAGGACTCTATTTCCTTGCCTCTAGACCTTTCTCGTGCTTGCATTGTCGACGCACCGACTTATACTTATCTTTCGTGCCAAACTCTGGGACGTAACGACTTGGTCGTGCCATACTCGATTCGTGCTTCAATATCACCGAGGCAGTACCTCCTCGCTTAGTCTCGCATACACTTGTGTTGTGACAACGCGACCGTGCCTCATAACTCAACGTAACTCCACACAACATGCCCTACGGCCCTTTTTGACTTAACTCGCAACTTAAAAGTCGACGCCACATCTCGTGCCGAAGCACGTCGCCTTTGCTATAGCTAAATCTTAGGCTCCGACATTGTGTCTTTTTAACTCATACATATTCAACTCAATCCAAAGGCACGCACACGGATTGCCGCCCGTGCCGACACAAAACTTACCATATTAGTTGAAAACAACAATTATTATTAAGTGTTTGTTATGGGATTGGCCTAACCAGCCGCCTTGGACGTAGCCTGGCAGTACGGGACCCTTTCAACGCAGGTAGCGAGCCCCGATGAAAGTCCCCGCCTTACCGATCGCCTAACCAGCGTTGCCTATTACCCAGCTCGGCTACAACCAGTTTCTTCCTAGGCCGAGACGGTCCCGTGGCCCCGGAATTCCGCTCGAAGAAACCACCCCTTGTCGACAAGTTGTCCAAGTTCATAAGGGTTACATGGAGTGTTTTAGGATACAGTTTGGGCTTGTTATATGATCAATTCATTTACTTGGTTGTTTTAACTCTTTCCCTTTTTCATACTTCCTTTGCAGAGCCCCTAACCAGGGTTGCCTCGGCGACTAACCATCGCTTAGACTTAACGTTCTTTGAACTCAGGGAACGGCTACTGCATAGCCTTCCAACTTAACTTGAACATAACATGTTTCCTTGAGTGTCGACCGACCGTGGATAACTTTCCATTGAACCAACCGTGGCTCGCCTCTAAACCGACTCGTGTTCTATGCAACGTTATCGCCCAAGTCATACTTCATATGACGGGCCTTAGGATCGTGGGACTACTTATCTTGACAACCGCAGAATGAGCGGGACAGCACGTAGAATAACTTAGGTCGACCGGCATAACTTTGCCTAACTCACTCAAGCCTACAACTTAACCCAAGGGACGAGCAAAGGCTATGCCAAGCCTTGCGGAACAGGACCGTGCATGCTTTAGCAAGCATTTGTGCGGACGACGCCTATGACTTAGGCTAACTCTCAACTTTTGTACCGCAGACCAACTTTCCTTCTCCCAAGCCACGGGACGAAGGACCGAGTGTCATTTTCAAAGCACGACGTGCACCAACTCTAAGCCGACCGTGGGACGTTTTCCATGTTCTAACTCGATTCAAACTGTCGGGATTATTCCCTTAGCTATGTGGATGCGTAGCTTTTATTATCAAGCCTAACTTGTGCAAGTTGAAAACACGATTTATTATGTGAAGGCAAAGATGAGGAGAGTTCACCGAAACTACCCCACCTGAGCGATGTCTTCGAGCAAGCCGTTGCAAGGCTAAGTCCGAACGCCGTCGGCATTTCGATTCCTCCGATTGACTTTGCGGGACGGGGCACTACATCATACACCACTCAGAACAAGTCTCGTCCTCGAGACTTTCCTGAAGGCAAGCTATTCTACCATTTCTATGGCCAAGACTTAGTCGTACACATTTCGCCTACGCGTTCCTTCGATTCTGAGCCACGCTCGCACTATTATCAATCACTCCTTTAACACGATTTCAAGATCTCGACACACTCCCATCTTTCAAGCCTTGCTTGAACTCGTCGTATCACTTGGCCGGATCGTGCATGCATTCCAAGCGTCCCCAGAATACCTGCATTCAGCCAAGCCGCATGATAGAAAATTTGTCATTCTCACTCGAGTCGCATCGTGCACATACCCAGGCGTCCCTGAAATATATGCATGTCAGCCGAATCTCGTGAGCAGGGTTTTCTACATTCGTGATTTACGCTATCCATCCATGCCAATCCTCAAGATCAATCCTTCGACTGATAACTCATGAAACATGGCGTCTCGCCTAACCGCTAGGCCATTTCTTTTCGAGGCTAAGTCAATGTCAGGATTGGAATCATAGTTCCCCAACAATAATGCCAACACTGACCCCAATCCTAGGGTCAAACCAAAGTCGATCATACGGGGTCTTCTACCCAAGCTCGCGTCACTCAAATTTCTAAACATCAAGCACGATCACCTAATTCGTATTATGGCACGCATTGTGTATATTCAAATTCCTTCAATTCACCAATTCTAACCAATTCATGTATTCGATCACGAGGTCGTCTCGCTCGACAATACGTTGCGCCCCAATCTCATGCGAGTCCGATTATCCACGGCGGTTCATGAATCACCACGCAACGCTCCCGCGGAATAATCATTCTCATCGGGGCGTAACTCTTGTTTGAGTTTAGACTCATTCATTCTCGATACGCGGATTGGACCTACTCAATCCTCAAGTTCAATCGACAAGCACACCAATTCAATCTCGAGTCTAACTTCGTGTCAAGCCACAAGTCAAAGCACAATCTGTCGCACCGTACAAGTTCGACCACTCCCGCTGTATGAATCACCATACCAGCGCTCACGCAGAGTGATCGCCCTAATCGGTGTGACGCATGTGCGAGGCTGGAGTAGCGCTCGCATAAGACAAGAACATCAACATTGTGGTTGTCGACGAAGCAAATCCAAACATTCCAGTCTTCATCCAAGCCAAGTTCGATAGTTCGATCGTCATTCGTTCAACTTAGAAAGTCCTCGAGCCAAGTCTATCCTTTCCTCGACACATTTTTAATATTTCAAGTATAGCGTCCAACGGAACAATGACATTTGCACGACCGTCGTTCGCCGAGTCAGAGTGCCCCCGAGTTATCGCATATCGATCTTTGATACGCCTCAATACCATCGACGATATGCGTAACCTGACGATCTTCCTTTGCAACCAATTTCGAGTCGTGCGTTGATGCTGTTGTCCGAGTTGGATATTCCTCAATTTTCTTAATACTCAAGATCAAGTTCAGTCGCTTTTCCTCAAGCTCGTTTCAAGATCATTATTCAAAACTCAAGTCGCATTTCAGTTGTATCAATCCGATATCGCACGTACGATCCTCTAAGTTTCCTCGATCAAGACCATTCATTTTCATTCTTCGTTCCGAATCGTTTTCTAACTCGCGTTGCTCATTCATAAGTTGTCCGAACGAGATGCTCGTTCGGGACATTCGAAGTCACAACCAACTAAGCGTGACGCGTTCTAAGGCTTTGCGCGATTTCATCGCCTCGCCGACGTACTCGTTATCCTCGATATTCACTCGAATAATTTCTAAGACGAACCATACACCACTCGGATTCGAGCCACTCGACTAGTCGTCGACACTCATTCTTATTCTTCTCCGAACCTATCACATACACCACTCGGATTCAAGCCATAAGATCTAGTCCTCAATCACGTTCGCGTCATTCGCTAAGACATCCTTCAGATTCGTTCGACGAATCGCTAGCGTAGTCGCTCGCGTCGTATCGACGCACTAAGTCGTTCGCACTATTTCCTCAAAATCCAAATCAATCTTCCGTGTACGCCTAAGCGTTAGTCCGATAGCGTTCCTATCGATAGACACTCTAAGTGCATCTCCGCCCCCGACCGAGCGATACTTGATATCGTTCGCGATTCGTTGCACCAAGGGTCGAGGTGCGCGACGCGAAACACAACTTAGCCAAAAGGCCGTGTGCATAGCTATCCCGTGTGGACTAAATGTTGAGTTTGCAAGCTCATTTGTTAGGGTCGACGTTTGGACTAATTAGGCATGCATGCGACTTGCTAAGGTCGACGTAGTACTATTCGGGCACACGTGCGACTTTGCTAACATTAGCACATATTTTCTATCGAGTCAAGTTTGCAACGTTCGGCACAAAGGCCCTACCGACGCAT
Source organism: Iris pallida (assembly GCA_029216955.1). NCBI lineage: Eukaryota > Viridiplantae > Streptophyta > Magnoliopsida > Asparagales > Iridaceae > Iris > Iris pallida. The sequence continues at coordinate 17,231,635 of JANAVB010021600.1, read as the reverse complement.
TTGGCAACGGCCTACCGATGCGTTAGACTGAACGCTTGTACGAGCTTTCGAAAATATTTAGACTTATTGTATGGACATGCCGAGGGACATTTGAGAGAGAGCGCACCAACGATAACAACTTGCGGAAGCAACAGAGTTTTGCGGAAACATCGAAGTTAAAGAATTCAATCGACGGTCCAAGGACGTAAAGCCGTGCTCTGATACCACTATGTCACGCCCCGCTCCCGTAGGAGCGATCGTCCTCGCTAAGGCGTGATGCCGCACGAACCTAGATTGCGCTCGTGCAAGGCAGTTCCATAACGGCCGATTACATCGGCGGCGACGGGGTCGTCGCACAGAAGTCCCAAGCAGAAACATTGAATACATTGCAGCAGAATTTAAAGAAGAACACAAGACATTCAAAACAATCTCTTTTATTGATATTGAATACAAGATTACAAAGTGGGCGCAAGGCCAATTACAAGTCTCTCAGGCTCACTTTTCTCTCGATTACAATTCACTCTGCTCTCTCTCATCTCTCGATTACAAATGCTTGAATCCAGCGGAAGCTTCGGAAGGCGATGTCCATACATTATGTCCTGTATAAGTCTTCAGTTCACGCGGCCGCACGCTTCGACTCGCCAAGGAACTCCGTGCCTCGACGCATCCAAGCGAGCTCCGCACTACGAGCTTCTACCTGTGCCTGCACATGAAACACTGTGTGGGTGTCAGTACCACTGTACTGGTGGAGTGAGCTCCTCGCCCACCCATACAAAACCTGCACGCTTCATTTACTTTGTGCAACATAAACCCTTTTACGATTGTCTTTCTATTCTTGCCTTAGGATCAGTTTTAGGACCAGCGTCTTAGCGCAACTTGTGTATCAGAACCATCCCGTGCTTGTAATGTCAACGTTAACTCACTCTTTGCCTCTAGACCTCCTCTTGTGCCAACAACGTTAACCTATCAAGTCGTGTTTGCCTTACGGCCATAATCAGAGACGCAACTACACGAAGGACTCTATTTCCTTGCCTCTAGACCTTTCTCGTGCTTGCATTGTCGACGCACCGACTTATACTTATCTTTCGTGCCAAACTCTGGGACGTAACGACTTGGTCGTGCCATACTCGATTCGTGCTTCAATATCACCGAGGCAGTACCTCCTCGCTTAGTCTCGCATACACTTGTGTTGTGACAACGCGACCGTGCCTCATAACTCAACGTAACTCCACACAACATGCCCTACGGCCCTTTTTGACTTAACTCGCAACTTAAAAGTCGACGCCACATCTCGTGCCGAAGCACGTCGCCTTTGCTATAGCTAAATCTTAGGCTCCGACATTGTGTCTTTTTAACTCATACATATTCAACTCAATCCAAAGGCACGCACACGGATTGCCGCCCGTGCCGACACAAAACTTACCATATTAGTTGAAAACAACAATTATTATTAAGTGTTTGTTATGGGATTGGCCTAACCAGCCGCCTTGGACGTAGCCTGGCAGTACGGGACCCTTTCAACGCAGGTAGCGAGCCCCGATGAAAGTCCCCGCCTTACCGATCGCCTAACCAGCGTTGCCTATTACCCAGCTCGGCTACAACCAGTTTCTTCCTAGGCCGAGACGGTCCCGTGGCCCCGGAATTCCGCTCGAAGAAACCACCCCTTGTCGACAAGTTGTCCAAGTTCATAAGGGTTACATGGAGTGTTTTAGGATACAGTTTGGGCTTGTTATATGATCAATTCATTTACTTGGTTGTTTTAACTCTTTCCCTTTTTCATACTTCCTTTGCAGAGCCCCTAACCAGGGTTGCCTCGGCGACTAACCATCGCTTAGACTTAACGTTCTTTGAACTCAGGGAACGGCTACTGCATAGCCTTCCAACTTAACTTGAACATAACATGTTTCCTTGAGTGTCGACCGACCGTGGATAACTTTCCATTGAACCAACCGTGGCTCGCCTCTAAACCGACTCGTGTTCTATGCAACGTTATCGCCCAAGTCATACTTCATATGACGGGCCTTAGGATCGTGGGACTACTTATCTTGACAACCGCAGAATGAGCGGGACAGCACGTAGAATAACTTAGGTCGACCGGCATAACTTTGCCTAACTCACTCAAGCCTACAACTTAACCCAAGGGACGAGCAAAGGCTATGCCAAGCCTTGCGGAACAGGACCGTGCATGCTTTAGCAAGCATTTGTGCGGACGACGCCTATGACTTAGGCTAACTCTCAACTTTTGTACCGCAGACCAACTTTCCTTCTCCCAAGCCACGGGACGAAGGACCGAGTGTCATTTTCAAAGCACGACGTGCACCAACTCTAAGCCGACCGTGGGACGTTTTCCATGTTCTAACTCGATTCAAACTGTCGGGATTATTCCCTTAGCTATGTGGATGCGTAGCTTTTATTATCAAGCCTAACTTGTGCAAGTTGAAAACACGATTTATTATGTGAAGGCAAAGATGAGGAGAGTTCACCGAAACTACCCCACCTGAGCGATGTCTTCGAGCAAGCCGTTGCAAGGCTAAGTCCGAACGCCGTCGGCATTTCGATTCCTCCGATTGACTTTGCGGGACGGGGCACTACAGCTGTCGATGGATTATGTTACCCTGATGGCGGTCGGTGGAGGACTCAGGGCCTACTTTCCCGCAGAGGAAATAGCGGAGGTCTCTAACTTCTAGAAGAACACCTTGGTGCTATATGTGTTAGGGAACAAGCCGTTCTATGGCCAAATCCGGGATTATGCGGAGAGAGTCTGGAGACCCAAAGGCAGCATGGAATTCTTCTCCCGGGAGAATGGGTTTTATTATGTCAAGTTTGGGCAGACGGAGGATGTGACCAGGATTTTGCAGGGAGGACCATGGTCATTTGATGGAAGACTCATTATATTGAAGGAATGGACACCGGAGCTGAGGTGTGAGAAGGATGTGTTGAATGCCATCCCCGTCTGGATCCGATTCCCAGAGTTTCCAGTGAAATACTGGAGCATCCCACTCCTCATGAGACTCGCCAGCCTCGTGGGGAAGCCGATCAAACCAGATGAGACCACTGCTTTCCGTACCAGACTGATGTACGCCAGGGTCTTCGTAGAGATCAAGGCGGGCTCGGAGCTACCGAGCATGCTTGAGTATCAGGTACCGTCTGGAGAGGTTCTGACGCAGTCGGTGGAGTATGATTGGGTCCCACCCATGTGTTCTTACTGCGAGTGTTTTGGGCACATTACCAGTACGTGCAAATACAAGGGAAAGGAGGCCGCCAGGCCACAGGTGGCTCAGACGGAGGCTCCTGGGACGGAGTCGGTTCAGACGAAGGCACCTGGGAAGGAGACGGCTTCCAGCCACTTGCCTGGGGAGACGGCGCCAGACAGACATATGGAGGAGGACACAGTGATGGAGGTTGATATGAGGCTGGAGACAGAATCACCGCCGAGACAGGAGAGCATGTAGGGTGCACTGGTCCCGTTCAGGCCACAGAGGACTATGGTGACCAGGGGTATGTGCGCGGTTGATAGTGGTCAGATGGTGGTAGAGGCCTCCCCAGCAATTATGGTTTACAGCAGCAGGAAGAGACACGCTCCGGCCACATTGGAGGATATACCCCAGGCGAGGGATATGGATGACCAGACTGAAGCCAATCCTGACTGGTCTCTTACCCTTAGCAGGATTCAGGCTCATCTTGCCCCTTCCTCCATGGTAGATGCAGTCATTGATCAGGCGGACGAGACACTTCCCTCGAGTGTCGATCCAGACGAGTTCCAGGGGGGACCTCTCATCTATTATTTAGATGTCGGTCCTAGCATGGAACATTAGGGGGGGTGTTCCATTGGACGAAGGAGGAAGATTGGAGGGATTCTGAGAAGAGAGTCATGTGACATTGCTATCCTGCTGGAGACGAAGATTAGAAGGGCCGCTATGCTCTCGCGTCGGACTCCGGCAAACTGGGATCACATTCACAACTTAAATCTTTGTGGTATGGCAAGGATCTGGATTAGCTGGAACAAAGGCAGCTGGGAGGGGGTGCAGATTCATAAATCAGAACAACTCATCGGCGTTACTTACGGAAACAAAGGTGGGTTCCGATTCATCCTGGGTGCTGTATATGGGCACAATGACCGGAGACTCCGGGGGGCTTTGTGGGAGGATATTGTGCATATGGGTCATATGGCGGACAACATGCATCTCCCTCTGCTCATCATGGAGGATTTCAATGCTATGCTGCTCAGGCAAGAGAATGTGGGAGGCCGTCCTGTTCCGGACTCGATCTTATACGACTTCCAGAGGTGTCTGCTTATGTCAGGGATGCGGGGGATGGAGCGAGTTGGACATATTTGGACCTGGCACAACAAGGCTACACATAATCGGATTGCTTATCAATTGGATCGGGCCTTGGACAATAGTGAGTGGTTCAGGTGCTTTCCGAACTCGGTGGCGGAAGGTCTGGCGGCGGGTACTAGCGACCATTCTCCTATCCGAGTTGGCCTCTGTGTGAGACCCACTTTGAGGGCGAGGCCATTTCGGTATAACAACAACTGGTATCTGTCGGCTGGATATGAGGAGGTGGTTATGGAAGAGATGCAGCACTTCCGGGAAGGCACGACCCAGTTCCGCATGGTTCACAAACTCAAGCAGCTCAAGCGGGTCATCAGGGGTGGGTGAAGATGAGACTGCGGACTTCTCTGGCGGATAAGGAAGCCGAGCTTCGGGACACTCAGGTGGCCCTACAAGCTGACATTCTGAACGGGGAGCTGGCGGCTAAGGAGAAGATCCTGATTGAGGAGGTCAGCATCATGAGACTGCAGGAGGAGATTAGTGAGGCACAGATGGCCAAATGTACCTGGCTCAAAGATGGAGACTGCTGCACCAAATTCTTCTACAATGTGATCCGCACCCGTCAGCACCGGAACAGCATCCCCAGACTTCTGAATGCTGAGGGACGTCTTGTAGGAGATCCGGTGGAGATTCAGGAGGAGGCTGTCAGATTTTACACTGACCTATATCAGCAGACGGACTACTCTAGCACGTTCCCTGCCTTAGTCACGAAGAGACTGGTGTCCCGCCATGGGAACAGTCTGCTTTTGGCATATGTGAGGATGGAGGAGGTGGAAGACATTGTGATGAAGGCTAATCCCAACAAAGCTCCCGGACCTGATGGCTTCTGTTCAGGGTTCTTTAAGCGACACTGGGGTGTGCTTAAGGCACCTGTTCTGACGACGGTTCAGGAGTTCTTTGTGGAGGGCCGACTTCTGAAGGAAATGAACCACACATTCTTGAGGCTGGTTCCAAAGAAGGAGGGAGCGACCTCACTTGCAGATTTTTGGCTCATAGCTTGCTGTAATTTTCTTTACAAGATTATCACTCATCTTATGTGCAGGCGTATGAAGGGGATTATGCAGGGATTGGTGTCCCGGAATCAAGCAGTGTTCATCAAGGGTCGGTCGATAGCGGAGCACAGCCTGCTAGCTCATGAGATGGTGAGGGAGTTCAGCAAACCTGGGGGGATGAAGGCTTGTGTGAAGCTTGACCTCCGAAAAGCTTATGATACGGTCAACCGGGACTTCCTGTGTCACTTGATGCTTGCCATGGGGTTCGACGAGAGGTGGGTTGCGAGAGTGAGGGAGTGCATCTGCTCCCCTACTTTTTCAGTCCTCATCCAGGGCACGCCACATGGCTACTTCAGTAGCAACAGGGGGTTGAGGCAGGGTGACCCCCTCTCCCCGTATCTATTTACCTTGGTGATGGAGTACTTTACTTGTATGATGGATACGGCAGTGCATAGCAAGAGGATCGTTTCCTTTTTTCAGTTGGTGAGTCCGGTTGTATCCCACTTGATCTATGCTGACGACTTATTGGTGCTACTCCAGCCTTCCATACGGAGAATGAGAGCGCTCTCTGATATTATGGAGGAGTTCGGGCGGCTATTTGGGCTACAGTTAAACCGGAAGAAGAGCAGAGTCTACTTCAGCTCCCGGTGTACACAGCAGGAGGAGAGAGCCTTCGCCTTAGGTGTGGACAGAGGCGAGCTCCCAGTGAAATATCTGGGGGTCCCGCTGACGGTCAATTATGCTAGAGAGCAGGATTGTCACATCTTGGTGGACTTTGCTCAGAGGAGAGTGGAAGGCTGGCAAGCTGCGGGTCTATTATTTGGCGGACGGATTGAGTTGGTGCGTTCGGTTACTGCAGGCATCACGATGTTCTGGCTCCAATCTATCCAGATCCCCACGGCTACTATTCGAAAAGTGGAGGCCATCTGTGCTGACTTCATATGGAGGGGAGGAATGCATGCGATATCCTGGGACCAGTTATGTCGGCCACGGGAGGAAGGAGGAGTGGGGTTGAGGCCTCTCCATGCGGTCAGAAAGGCAGCTTGTGTGAAGATGGCCTGGAGATTCATCAAGGAGGGTCGCTCTGGGCAGAATGGATGGCGAACAGATACCTGAGGAGGACCAACTTCTGGGCCTGCAAGATAGACAACAATTTCTCGGTCACATTTAAGGCCATCCTGAGGTGTAGACCGGTGCTTCAGACCGCTATATGCAGGTACATGAAAGATGGGACGACTACCGACCTCTGGCTTGACCCTTGGTTGGGTTCCAGATCCTTGCTCGAGCTATTGGGAGGGCAGCTGGACAGAGAAGCGGACAGGGGGCTCACATGTAGTCGGATTATCAGAGATGGAGTTTGGGACCAGAAGGATATCCATTTACTGCTCAGCTTGCCGAGGAGATTCGCCTTATTACTATTGACGCTAGTTAGGCGGAGGATTCTTGGAGCTGGGCCGGCCCAGGTACGAGGACGGGTCAGATCTATTCTGCTTTCGTAGCTGCTACGACTTGGTTCGGACCCACAACGACCGGACTGAGGAGGTGGACTTCATTTGGGGCAAGGGCGTTGCAAGTAAAATGCAACTTTGTGCATACCGTCTTCTCCAGGGTAGACTGATGACGAGAGACAGACTCCTCCGGTTTGGGATACAGATCCCGGATGTCAAATGTGTGCTATGTAATGAGAAAGATGAATGTATGGGACATCTCTTCTTTGTATGTCCGATGACCTGGCACATTTGGACTGAGCAGTGCGTACAGCTCAGAGGAGTTGGGGTGGATAGAGACATCCGGAGCATTCTCAGCTAGATCCAAGATCATAGAGGCCGGGATCCGGGGTGGGCCAGAAGAGCCAGAGTTCGACTCGCCGCGTATGTTTGACACATCTGGAAGGAGCGAAACAGATGTATTTTCGAGGGCTTGACTACCCTCTCTATTGAAATTCTACATAACATAGAATTCAATGTATCAGTAATGGTCTCATAATTGTATATTTTGGGGCATGAGAAGTTGTGATATCTATGTATTGTAATACCTTTTCCGCTATATGCGAGGAATAAATTCACCCGTATTCCATATATATATATATATATATATATATATATATATATAGCAGATGACCTCTAGCCTAGTGGTTAAGAAAGATGCATGCGGCCCGAGTGGTCAGGACGATTCCAAAAACAATTTACGTGATTCTAATATATATATATATATATATATATATATATATATATATATATATATATATATATATATATATATAATGTACTTATCAAATTGCAATCAAAAGAAAGATACTGCACTTAAACAAGTTGATGGCCGAAGTGCCAGCATTGGGGAATTATATACCTACAATTTCTTCCTACATGGTCCCAAGGTCCCAATTCCTCTGGAGACTGGAGACAGGAACAACAAATTCAAAAAGGGAGAATCGGAAATGCCAATTTGTCCGCCGCTAGAGGGTGACCGCATTGGCCCGCGTTTGCATGACGGCCAGCTATTGCCTCCCGCTAACACGGGCCCACCCCGGGCCGGGGTGCAATGGCGGCCAGCCATTGGCCCCCCTCTAACACGGGCCCATCCCGGGCCGGGGGCCAATGTCAACGCGGCACGTGGTCGCAGGCCGGCACGGGCACCCCCCAGTGGCAGACAACTTAGCAGTTTCCTTGGAGAATAGACTCATGACAAGATATTCCTATTGCAACATGATTGCGAGGCTCACCATCTGAGGTTTGCTCCCCATTTCTTTCAAACAATGTTGAGCCTTTTGCCCCTTCCCCATGTCTCTGCTGGTGACATATGAAACTAGAATCTGTAGCTACTAGAGTATAAAATCCTTTATCAGCAGGGCTACTCAACCAGTAAACTGGCCTCCAATGATGCAAACTTCAACAATGATCCAGTTCTAGAAACAAATTTCACAAGAAAAATGCTTTACCAAATCTTCAGGGCCTTCGCCGTTCTCTCAATCACCATCACATATTTCAATGACAAGTGGGTCATGACACCCTTTGGCGTGCATGCGCCGCACTTTTGGTCGCATGTCATAATGATAAGAGGCAGGCAATTGAGGAAACAGATTAAGGATCTGGAGATCAATTAAGATTCAGCTCTGTGGGAAAAAGAACTGCATGATATTTCAAAGGCTAGATAAAGGAATGATCAGCTTGGCCTGTTTATAAAAAAATTATTGTCCGAAACCTCAACAAACACAATGTGAACATTCTCAAAGCTAGCGGAGATAAACATATGCACTGAGAAACGATTAGATCCTTATTAAGTACACACAGGTGTATACACGCCAATCTTAGCATGATAATCTGAAACAGACAACAGAACCAGACATCCAATCTTTCCATCAAAGTTACCCAATGCAAAAGTGATACTCAGTATTCTTTCTTGCCAAAGTTTTTGCACCAGAGTTGAGAAGGAATTGGGCGAACCGGATGATGAGGGCGTTGCTGCATCCAAAGAAGGATAAGGATAGCTCTGTTAGCATCGCCAAGTCATGATGTTATAAATTAAAATAACATGTTAACAAATCATATGATAAAAAACATTCACACTGACAGCTCACTGAATTAAGTCCCAGGCAATACGAAGATACAAGTTTGTAGGATATTTCTCTAATTCTAGAGGGAAATAATTCATAGTGCTTTGAGAAATCGGAAGCATTTATCCTCTCCGGAAGCATTTCCCACCAGATAATCACAACCTTCTTCCAATCTGTATGTAGGAAGCATTTTCAGTGAAGGGATACCTATATACTTTGATTGCCTTACACAAGACTAATTAACAGACAAGGATGTGTTCTCAACTTAATTGACTTGATTAATTTGGGAATGAAAGGTTACAATATATAGGCCCCTTCCTAGTCCAAACACTTAATACTAAAGAGCCATGCAACCCATAAAATAGCCAAATATCTTCTACACTGTTCAAGACAATTTCTGATAGTGTTTCACCCTTTGAGCATTCCACCAAAAGTAGATATCTCCTAGTTCCCCCTTCAACAATTGTGGATTCGACAAGATATTTTAAAAAGGTTTAAAGCATATAATAAGAGATCATGGGAGTTTGTTTTAAATGTTAAAGAAGCCTACCTCAGCTTGCTTTAAAGCTTGAATGTTCTCCAGATTCAGCCAGTTAACTGGAAGTACATAATAAGTTGAAGCTGAGTCCAGTTTATCTCAAGATTCAAACTAGATCATGCTTCTCTTCCTATCTATGCAGAACGCAAGGTTTCAAATGGCGGCACTTCCTAGGTATGAAGTTGAGTCCAGTTTTATTTGTTTGTTCTTTGCACAAAATTATTTACACAAGCCAAAGCAGAGTTAACTGGAAGTACATAACAAGTTAAAGCTGTGATTGAACAAACTTTGCACTTTTTTATCATGTCAATCTCAACATCACTTTAGTCAACCAACTTGTAAGCTGAAACTAGCTGTGTCGGTAGTATACAATCCTATCAGATTTTGCTTTTTTCTGTGTACGACTACCAATAACAGCATTGTCTTGTGAACTCCTCTCTCTGATTGAAGCTTCTGTGTCGGTAGTATACAATTCCATACCCATGTTTGGTTAGGTTAGGTTGGAAATATGGGAAAGCTTAATTTATTTAGCTTTCCATAAATACCTTTTATTTAGCTTTCCAAGGGGGGGCTTGGGTTTTACTTTCCCACAAGAATGAAAATACGAAGCCCCTCCTATTTCATAATGCTTCTATTACCTAAATTCACATGTTTGGAATAGAATTGAAATTTCGAAAGTAAAAGGAGGGTATAATTGTCCAAACAAAACATCCAAACAACATTCCAAGGAAAGCAAAACTATTTCCAAGGGGGACCTTGGGTTTTACTTTCCCACAAGAATGAAAATATGAAGCCCCTCCTATTCCCCCCTCCCCCCCCCCCCCCCCCCCCCCCCCCTTCTTTCCAATTCCCAATCCTAGACATACCAAACAAGGATAAGGAATTTAAAACCCACTCCCAAGTCTCCAAAGCTTAAATCAAACGCTCCCTAAGAAGAAACTTGGCATATAATGGTATAGGCTATATGCATATACTCCATTCACACTCAATTTGTACAAACATTAGAGTAATTTTACTTTCTGCTCGTCAAAGAAACTTGTTCTATTCTCATGAGGAACAAGGACTACTCACATTCGAGATAAAGGATAATTAGGAACAAAGAATTCACATTCTAGCAATAAAAGGAGAGGACGTGCACTATTTCTATAAAAGGAATCATTCCCTATAACAAATACCTTAGAAACCAGAAGCCAGAAGCGGAAGCGGAATAGGCGGTGGGAGCGGGGGTAGGAGCGGAGGGCAAAAGGAACTAGGGTTGTGCATAAACCGACCAAGTCGACCCAAATCGAACAGAACCGATCGGTTTTAAACCGAATCGATGGTCCTGTTGGTTTGGTTCGGTTGAATTTTTTAAAAACCGACCGGTTCGGTTAATGGTTTGATAATTTTAAAACCGATTTAAACCGAACCAAACCTAACATAGTGCATCAGTTTTAATTTTAGGCTTTAGCCTTTAGGTTTATTCGGTTTGATAGAGTATATGAGGACTCAACTGAGTGAGGAGTAGCCGCTCTCTCCCCAGAACCTAACCCTAACTCCACCAAAACAAAATAGGGGCAGCTCCTCTCTCTCTCTCTTAATTTTTTTTTCGTAACTCCTCCCTCTCTCCAGAACCCAGATCCAGAGACACGGTCCAATCTCCGCTGGCCAGTCTCCTCCTCATCCTCGAGACTCTCCTCTCCATAGACTGGTAAGTAATATAGATACTATAGATATATAGATAATAGATGTATAGATCTATCATCTATCTATCGATAATAGAAGTATAGATCTATAGATAATAGATGTATAGCTCTAGCATCTATAGATTATGTAGGGTTAGGTTAGGGTTTATTTTCTTCTTGTATGTGATACAGACACTAAACCAAACATTAATTTCTTGTATAGATCTGTAAGGGGTTGTCGATGTCTCTTCTTAATAAATTTTAAGAGAATAATGACCCTAGTGGTTATATTCTTGGTGGTTATATTCTTCAAGTAATTAGAAATGATTAATAATCAATTTTAAGAGAATAATTGTTATTTTCTTCTGTGTAATATTCATCAATCATGATGCGATATTGCGATGGTATTACTTATCAGAGATTCATAGTTATATTTTGTCAATTTTCTTTTGTGTCAATTGATATTTTCTTCTGTGCCAAATAGAGATTAATAATCAATTGATATTTATTCTTCAACCATGATGCGATATTGCGATGGTATTAGATATTCAGAGTTATATAATTCTATGTCAATTTTCTTCTGTGTCTAATATTTCCTTCTGTGTCAATTGATATTTTCTTCTGTGCCAATTAGAGATTAATAATCAATTGATATTTTCTTCTGTGTCAATTAGAGATTAGTAATCAATTGATATTTTATTCTACGTTAATTTTAAGAAACATAAGTACCAACATATTTACATACTAATATGATACATCATTACAGGTAACAAGGGCAAGTTTATTTTCTGCACAAGTTAAGTTCCTGGTCACTGTGGTCATGACTTCATCATCATCATCTTTCTCTGTAAGATAAACCGACTTTTAGTTGAAATTTGAAACATTTTTATTTTTGTCGCACATCTAGCTTCAACTCCTATTTGCAATGCAAGTGCAAGTGAAACTAATCCGATATCAAATTCAAGTCCAATGGATGAGTCTCCAGTTATTGCATATGATGAAGGTGAGGTTCCTCTAAACTCAAATAATAATAATCCATCTTCATCTTGTAGTCTTGGCAATGGTAAGAGGAAACCAACAAGGCCCCCTGCAGCGGCTTAGGCACACTTTACTAGAGTTGGCCTTCGAGCAAAGTACAACTACTGTGGTAAAGATTATGCAAGTAACCCCCCAAAAAATGGAACTTCAAATATGAATACTCACATAAGTCTTCAATGTAAAAAGTTTCCTGGTCGAGAGTCTAAACAAAAATCCTTATCTTTTCAACCTAAGAGAAGAGGGAAAGATGGAAGCAATAACAAACTCATTGCCACCTCCTATGATACGGAGTATCTTCGAGAGTCGATAGCCAGGCATATTATCAAAGAGGAGTTGCCATTTCGACATATGGAGAGCAAGGGGTTTAGGGACTTGTGTAGATATTTTGAACAAAAGTTTACTGTTCCATCTCGCACTACTATCACACGAGATGTTTTACATATGTATAAGTTGGAGCATGAAAGGTTGAAGAATATTTTGGTACACATGGACATCTATTCAAAATATGAATTATGTGTCTCACCGCGGATTACATAGATAGTGACTGGAGGTATCAAAAAAGAAATATAAACTTTTGTCAAGTTCTTGACCATAAAGGTGAAACCCTTGGCAAGTCAATTGAAACATGTCTATTGGAGTGCAGGATTGAAAATGTGTTGATTGTGACAGTTGATAATCAAGCGCTAATGATACAGCTATTTCTTTCTTGGCAAAGATAGTGAACAATTGGAAAGGTTCAATTATGAGTAGTCAATTTATCTACATGAGATGTTGTGCACATATACTGAATCTCGTTGTCACAGATGGTTTAAAAGATTATCATGAGTCGATCAATAAAATTCGTGATGTGGTAAAATATTGGAGAGGTTTCCCGACAAGGTTACTAAAATTCAAGGCATGTGTAGACAAACAAAGGATAACTTCAAAGGCGCTTCTATGTCATGATGTTCCAACCAGGTAATAAGAAATTTAATTTTTTAACTGATACTAGGTTTACTTTCTAGTTTTTTAACTGATATCAGTCTGCAATTTTTGGTATCAGTCTGCAGTTAAACTAGACTAGTTTTTGGTATCAGTCTGCAGTTTTTATCTGATACATTGGTTTACTTTCTTGTTTCTGGACTTGTAAATTAAGTGATATCGGTCTGCAGTTTTCTAGACTTGTAAACTAAGTTTTATGATACTCTAGTTTTTTTTTAAAGATATTTTTCTGTAGTTTTCTAGTATCAATATGCAGTTTTCTTTTTTGTTCTTCAAAAGAAGTGATATCAGTTTTTTAAAATATCCATACTTCCTGATTGTTATTCATAGGCTTCTTGAATAAGTATGGACAAGTCAATTGGTCGATTGCAGGATGAAATGAAAAGGTACCATACTTCCTGATTGTTATTCATAGGCTTTGACATTCTCTTTCAAATAATAGCCTTGTAAACTAAGTTTACATACAATTAAGTTCTCTAGATTTGTAAACTAAGTTTTATGATACTCTAGTTTTCTGGTACCAGTTTTCTATTAAAAATATCATTCTGCAGCTTACATACAAAAGATATCAGTTTACATACAAAAGATATTAGTTTTCTTTTAAAAAATATATCAGTCTGCAGTTTAGTTTGATACCAGTTTTCTAGACTTGTAAACTAACTTTATAACTTTACATACAATTAAGTTTTCTAGACTTGCAAAGTAAGTTGTATGATACTCTAGTTTTCTGGTATCAGTTTTCTTTTAAAAAAATATCAATCTGCAGTTTACATACAAAAGATATCATTTGTCTTTTAAAAAATATATCAGTCTGCAGTTTAGTTTTTTCATACTCTAGTTCTTTATGAGTTCTAAAAACTAATGTTAGTTCTTTTTTCATTGCATCCAGGTGGAATTCAGCTTATTTGACGTTAGACACCGCCGAAAAGTTTCAAAGGACATTTGAATGCTTAGAAGAGGAAGATGGCCAGTTTGTACGTGAATTTTATAAAAGTCGCACGAAATTGACTCCTTTTGTTGATGATTTGAATAATGCTCGTGCTCTTACAAAGTTCTTAAAGGTATTTTATGATGCAACTTTGAGTTTTTCTGGTTCTACATGTACCACATTCAATGAATTTCTATGGCAATTAGTTGTGATTCATGAACAATTAAAAACTTAGACTTCAAGTAAAGACATGTTTCTTCAGTCCATGGGTCATAATATGAAGAAAAAGTATGATAAATATTGGGGAAGCTATGAAAAAATGAATCATTTTCTGTTTGTTGCTATACTAATTGATCCACATCACAAGGAAGACGGTCTTGAATTTTGTTTTGGGGAATTATGTGGCGAAGATATGGGTAGGAAGTTGACATATAAGGTGAAGAATTTTTTGAATGAATTGTACGAGAAATACAAATTGCTTTATCCTGAAACTGGCAGTGAAGAGCATACAGTTGAGCCCAATTTGGTCAATGAGATTGATGATGATGGTGATGTTAGTAGGACAATAATCTCTTCTCGCTATCTCAAGAAAACGAGAAGGAAGATTATTGGGGAGTAGAAAACAGAAGTTGATCAGTATTTGATGGAATCATGTGAAGCTGACAAACCTGGCTTTGGTATACCTGAATATTGGAAGAAAAATTCAGATAAATACATGATTTTATTTTATATTGCTAAAGATATTTTGGATATAGACGTTTCTACTGTAGCTTCTGAGTCGGCTTTTAGTACTGGTGGTCGCGTCCTTGATCCATTTCGGAGTTCTCTCCAACAAAAGTACAAGCACTCATTTGTACTCAAAATTGGTTACGGTCAAAAGTGAAAAATGATCTTCGTAGTTTAGTGGACGATAACGAAGACATTGAAGCAGGTAATAAGAACTTTAATTAAAAAAATTGTTGGTTTGTTACTTGTTAGTAGTTATTATTCTTGATATCTTTAATGGGTTGTTATTTTCCTCTCTCATAGATATTTTAGGTGGTGCTTCAAAGAACACCTTTGAACTTTGATGAGAACTGATTGGTTGGTGCTGCAAGCTGTTGTACATAGATTGATGCATGGTGTAGTCTTATGAATTTTCTAGTGTTGCTTGGGTATTTGCTACTCAAGTCTGCAAGCTGTTGGGTTTTGAATCTTTTGATGAGCACTCGTATTCTTGTAATACGTATGAATGAAAGTTATGAAACACTATAACTATTTGCTTGCAACCTTTATTTGCTTGCAAGCTGCTGGACTCATGGTTTGTTTCAATTTTGAAGCATTTGCTATTGAGAAGTTGTAACTGGATAATGGATATTTTGGTTCTTCATTCTTATGTGTTTGTCACTGGACTGGATAATATATTGGTTCTTCATTCTTGTATGTGTGACAATGGACTAGATATATTGAATCTTCATTCTTGTGTGTTTGTCACTGGACTGGATATATTGGTTCGTTTTTTAGCATATTTGCTTGTCAATATATTTGATTCTCTAAATAGTGTTTTTATTTTGGAATATGGGTGTGGCTTTGTTCTCTGTTCTTTGTACAAACTACAAATTGTGTCTCTAAAGAGTGTTTGTCAAACATGATATATTTCATTCTCTAAAACTGTATGTGGATGCAGTCCAATATTGTGCTTCACTGCATTGTGGTTATTCACAGACAACAAAGTCTAATACTGTGCATTGTGATAAAGATTCAAAACCGATCAGCCGAGCCGAACCAAGTTGGTCGGTTTCCAAACCGAACCGACCAGTTGGTTGGTTTGGTTCAGCTGTAAATACTTTCAAACCGATTAACTTCGATTCGACTTCGGTTGTGACCAAATAGGTCGGCCACCGACCGATGCACAGCCCTAGGCGGAACTACTTAGAAGAGTATAATGTTGGGAGCGTGATAGGAGCTTACATAATTTTTTAAGTTTATTAATTATTGTTATCAAAATTTATATATATATCTTAAAATTTATTAGAATTTATAAAGTTCATTTCAAACTTATAGAGAGATTATTTGCATGATAATTTTTATGATGTCAAGGTAAATAATCATTTGTTTCTTCTTACTTTAATGAACATGTATTAAAAATTCTCAAACTTTTTCCCCAAAGTTTGTCTTTTTAAAAAAAAATCATGGTCCTGTTATGGGACGCGCTCATGCCGCCCAGAAAACGTGATCCCGTCGTCCGAAAAAACGAGCTCCCAAGTCGCTCCTAAGTAAGAACCGCCGAATTGAGGTTCTTACTAAGATTCGTTGGCCTCCTATGAGATTCTGGCTTCTAATACAAATACTACAACTTAGCCTAGACCCTCCCCATCAACCAAGAAAGGAAGGTTTAGTCATAAAAGTTGTTCATTAACTCTTCCCTTCTTACTTGACCTCTGTGTTACCAGTTTCTCTCATACTTATAATTCCTAAAGTCACATCATTTCAGTATTCATCTAATCAATCTATTTTTTGTTGCCCCTATACATACTGAAAAACACATCCAAATCACAAAGTTCCGCTCTAAACAAATGCCAGTTTGCAGCCAAAGCATAACTCAATCTATTCACCTCAGAATCTACCATTTACTCGAACATATATTCATATTGTTCCAGTACTCTGCCCTTTGATTAAACATAAGTGCAAAAAAAACAGACCATAAGTTTTAGATGCAGCCAAAAAGTTGGATAATACCTGCCTCTTACATATAAATAGAAATGTGCTTAGTAATATATATTATTCTTACTATCCCACTAATCTGGTATGGCATGAGCGAATCCAACTTGGGTATGGTATCAAACAGTCAAATGATGTAGCCTACCCACCAACATCAATGTTGCCTTTGTGGTGTGGGTGACTAGAGACTTAACAATGGTACCACATCTATCGAGCAGTTTTGATTTTGGACAGCCGAAAAAGCCTTCAGAAACTACAAAGGTGGGCCATCAACATAAGAGGAAACTAAAGAACTGAAGTCGGACACAAGGTAGGTAAAAGACGCAACCTAGCTTAGGAGGATGTGAGAGAGGAACACCAAGGACATCAGAGCTGGATGTTTGGGGTCTAGTGAGTTAGCCCGATATAAGTAGATGAACCTGACTCAGAATAAGCTCTTAGAACTCCGTATGTGTAGTTACGTTTTCGGCCTGAAACAGTGAAACTAGCAAAACCATGCCAGAACTAGGTGTACCCAAGCTGAAGCGGAGAGGAACCTTTTTCATGTGTATGTTTCGGACCAGTATAATTTGAAACTGAACCGAAGACCGAAACCTTAACTAATGCTTACATAAACACATTGGCCCAGCTTCATAATGTTGATCATTAATGGATTAACCATTTTAAAAGAAAGAAAGCTACAATATTTGAACATCTTCACTTTTTCCTGCAATGCATTAAATCTAAACCATCCAAGTAAAAGTTCATTTTGTTTCATCTCATTTTTAGCAAGGTTCAAAGTAGCAATTTATGTTTCGATTTCATCCCTATTTTGAGTTATAGTTTCTCATATTCGGTGTTAACTTAAGAGAAAGTTCAAAAGATAGTTAAGGCAAAAAAAAAAGTAGAAATATTACAATTTTAAGAGATACACTAGCAAAGAAGAAAGCTAAAAAAACAAATTAAAAGTCCAAATTTAATGAGGGAAAAAGTACTTATAAGGCCTACTAAGAGTAGAAAAGTACTTACTGTATTTGGAGCAATTCATGCTATTTGGTTGGCAGGAACTCAGATTTCCAAGTTTCCAACCCCATTAGATAATATCAAGTCCAGCTTTTGTATGCAAAAAATGAGGAAGTGGAATTCTTCCATTTTATCAGTAAATTATAATTCCGTGAATTGGAAGTCACTTGCATCATTGCATGACTAACCTTTCAAAATGAAGAGGTGACCGTAGCAATAGGGTTTTCCAAATCACTAATGTTGGTTAGGTGACTAACCTCTCAAAATAAAGTAAGACCCGCATTACAAGTTAACCAAACATATTGGTTGTTGAATGTCAAATAAGCTGATTGAATTGGGAGTTGCAATTCCATATCAATTTTATGAATTCTATCAACTTTATGGGATCACAAATTATACTAGCCAAACAAGCCCTAAGAGTGTAACAAAAGGTACTGTTTTTAAATGTATACAGTATCTTTCTGTGGTTCTCTATCCCAAGTAGATTCTTTAAGCAACTATAGCTTTTAGTACGTCGAAATAAATTCACACAATACAGGCTTCCCTTAAAAAATTTAAGGTACCAACCAAGATCCATATATCAATTTAGTCTGAATTGCTGTTGTCGAAAGCAAAACAAAAGAACCATAGAGTACTTCCAGCCATACTTTTTACATGTTTATTAACTTTCCTAAACCCCTTTAGGTAAGTTTTTTTTAGTTGTAGCAAGTACCAACACTATAATCCGATTTTATTGGGTTCTTGTGCACCAAGTAGCACTGGTTTCAGTAACCTTATGAACCTCCTGTAGAACTTTCTTACCATTGACACTCTAATTGGTTTACTTTATATACAATTATGAAGTCTATGCATAGGTTGAATTAGTCTTCAAATGACTAATTAATCAATCGTGCCATAGCTAATTATATAGACTATGCATATGTTGAGTTAGTCTTCAAATGACTAATTATTCAATGGTAATAATAGCTAAGTATGGTCTATTTTATTGCAAACTTGTTGGTGACCTGTATAAAAAGGACATAATGGCTAGGAAGAACGGAGCAAAAAATCATGCCATGTCCGTGTCCCTTCATGTCAGACACATATTGGGCACAAGCACATATACTCCAAAATACACTAGGACACACCAAAATAGGCGTAAAGCCAGTGTCGCCGTGTCCGAACTGTGCCGTGTGGTATTTGTGTCCTTACAGCATAGGATAGATGCCTAAAATTGAGTCTATTGTTTATTGTAATCAGCTAAAATTTAAAACATTACTATTATCCTAATAAATTATGTTCCTAGTATAATTCGGAAATCTAATATGTGTTGCTCTAGAGAGATACTAATCAATTCCCATGGTTGATGATCAATCCCACAGATCATGGTACCCCATAAATTCATGAACTGGGATGTATGGTGAACCCATGATGAAGAATCTCATTATTTAACTGAAGAATCTATAACTTAATCTTCATAAGTAGAATTGCTTCAAACTGATCATTTTAACTTCAAACTGCAATGGAATATATTAAAAACTGCAGTAAGACTCAAGTAATTGACATTTCCTGTGAAAGATCAAGACAACTTTCCTTACAATCTGCTGGTTCCCATTTGTACTTACGTGCATTCTGTTAACTTCTCAATTGCACTCATGTGTGAACATAATAAGATCTCTGTGGTGTTTCACTGGTGATTTTAGATAATTATCCCAGTAGCCAATACCAATTCAGTCATTATTTACCAATTTCTGTAAACAGGTAAAACCATAGCTTCTAATACCCTATTAGACAATTTTGATAAACTCTTCTCAATAAGACAATTTGCCCCAATATTTAGTCTCCCGTCGTGCAATTTAATTTAATATATTTTATAAAGACTCTAGTGATCTTCAACTGAAAGCCCTGGTCAATGAAATTCACTTCTTTGTAAAATACACTTGCAGTTAACGAATCTCGACATTGTAGATTTGAAGTAAAAACTAAAAAGTTAAAACAATTCCCAAGTATTTATCAGACGTCGTGATATTTGATACGACGACAATATTCACATTTTTGTATTTCCCCTACTAGTCAAACG
The DNA here is from genome assembly GCA_029216955.1 of Iris pallida. Lineage (NCBI taxonomy): Eukaryota > Viridiplantae > Streptophyta > Magnoliopsida > Asparagales > Iridaceae > Iris > Iris pallida. The sequence goes on along the minus strand of JANAVB010021600.1, from coordinate 17,211,867 downwards.
TATCAAAATTCCAAAGATTGGATAAAAGACTTCGAGTTCGGTTGAGTAGATGGCAATGGGGATGGAAGATGACGATGACAGCAAAACATGGGGATTGTTATGTTGAACCTCCAATCGGCAGTTACGTGTAACTTATGTAAAATAAACAAACACCCACTTTACAGATACTAACAAATATACTTCAATTGTTTCATTAATTGTAATGTAACATTTAGCCAACGTATCTTTTCCTCTACCCCTTTCAGATCGTAAATTACTAAATCCCCTCTATTTTTAGAACACTCAAATCTACTTTTGCAGTAAAATTACACCTATAAATCTAGATCACACTTAGCATATTCAGAAACAATTCTTTGTAAAAATAATGTAATCGACTAATCTAATCGTCCAATTCATGCTTCCAATCTAATCACATTCCAAAACATCAATAGTGTGTCCATTTTGCCTCGTGCCGGACACTTAAGTGGATATTCTAAAATACATCAGGACACACCGAAACCGGTGCCATGTCGCTGTTGATGTGTATGACAATATTCACATTTTTGTAACTTCCACTAAATTTCGAAAGACTCGGTAACCGAGCATCGAATTTGCTCAAATAGACAGCAATAGGGATGTAAGGCAATGGGGATCATTGTATTGAACCTCCAGTCAGCAGTTATATGTAACCTATGTAAAATGAACAAACATCCTTTAGACCTTAAGTTACTAAACCCCTCCATTTTTAGAACATCCAAATCTAACTTTATAGTAAAATTACACCTTAAATCTAGGTCATACATGGCAAATTCAGTGACAATTCTTCATTGTTCTAAAAATCGGCCTAGGTGAGCGCCTATGCGCTAGTTGGCCGGTGCCGCCTGGTGCCCAAGCCTAGTGCCCCCGACGTCCGACTATGCATGTTTTGGGGTTTTATGGACAATTGTCGCAATTTTCAGCATGGTTTTATTTTTTTTGGTACCACCTAGAACTAGGCGGGCTAGGCACTAGGTGTCCGCCCGGCGCCTAGCAACTTTTACAACCTCGCAATTCTTCCTAAAATAATAATCTAAACGACTAATCTAATTGTCCCGTTTCCTGATTCCAATCTAGTCACACTCCGAAAATCAATAGTGTGCCCACTTTGCCTCGTGCCGGACACATAATTGAACACGACGCATATATTCTAAATTACATTAGGACGCACAGAAACCAGTGCCGTGTCGGTGCCGTAGTGTATGTATCCGTGTTGTGTTATATTCGTGTCCGCACAGCAAAGATCCAGAAATTCTTAGCATCAATACGATCGACCAATTAAATCAAACCAAAGTGGAATAGAGAGAGAGAGAGACCTCGAGCTCGGCTGACTTCATTGCTATGGGGATGCAGACGAGGAAGATTCCGAACATAGCGATGGCGGTGTTCCTCCTCCAGTGCTTCGGCCTGCAGTAGGGCCCACCTGTCATGCTCCACACCTTCCCCCTGAAGTCCACCTCGCCGCCATGGCCGTGTCCGTGATGATCTCCTCCTCCCATTCTTCTTCTTCTTCGACTGATCTAAAATTTGGGAACTCGGGTTTTGTTGATGAAGAAGTAGGAGGCTACTTTTTCACATATCCCCTCCCACGTTTAGGTAATTTATAAAGGCATTTCACTTTTTCATCAGAGCTAGTCTATTTTAAACTTTGTATTATTTACAAGTTTGCCATTGAAGAAATTGATCATGGTTATCCCACTCTTTGGTATAAAAGTCACTTTTTCTTTTCTTTTTTCCCTCTTTTTCCTCAACCCATCTAAGAAGAAGAAGAAAAAGAACAACAACAACAACAACAAAAATGTTAAATCCTAATATTGGTGGAAACTATCCCTAATTTTTTTTTCTCATTTCCAATTTCGATGGCACCCAAAGGCTCCTCATAATATACAAATCCTAATATGGGAGGAAACCGCAATATTGCTGTTCAACTAGTGCAAACAAGGACTGTCCAATTTTCTGGCAGTCCTACAAACTGAATGGACTGCCAGAAAACTGGACAGTCCTAAGTCACAGCATATGAAACAAAGGACTGCCCATTTTTCCGGCAGTCCTTACTGTATTCAGGATTGTCCATTTTTCTGGCAGTCCTTACTGGACAGTCCTACATAGGGGTGAGCATTCGGTTTATTCGGTTTAAACCGAACCGAATAACCCAAAACCGAATTGGACCGAAACCGAATAAGCAAAACCGAAACCGAACCGAATTGGCCCAAAACCGAATCAAACCGAACCGAATTAAATCGGTTCGGTTTTCGGTTTATTCGGTTTATTCATTTTTTTTTAATTTTTTTTGAGCTTTTTTTGTTAATATATATAGTAACTAAATATACATAGACATATTTAGTATATACCTATATATATTTAGTATATACCTATATATATTAATACTTATATATATAGTATACACACACACACACAATATATATATATATATATATATATATATATATATATATATATATATATATATATATATATATATATATATATATATATATATATATTAAAAAAAAAAAAATTAAAATTTCTTATTCGGTTTTCGGTTTTGGACCGAAACCGAAACCCAAAACCGAAACCGAAACCGAATAAGAAAATTTAGTATTTTCAAAACCGAAACCGAACCGAATTTTTTTTAAAATCGAACCGAACATCTTATTCGGTTCGGTTCGGATCGGTTTTCGGTCCAAAATCGAATAATGCTCATCCCTAGTCCTACATATAGTAAGGACTGCCAGAAAAATGGGCAGTCCTTTGTTTTACATGCTGTGACTTACGACTGTCCAGTTTTCTGGCAGTGCATTCAGTTTGTAGAACCGCCAGAAAATTGGACAGTCCTAGTCGACGCAGAGTTTTCTCGTTCGTGCATACTTGTGTTTAATTTAAATGGGTAATTTTCCACTCCGAATGTAGTTTAATTCAAATGGGCTACAGACAATTGAAATAAACAATGTAATGGATGCTTGAATTTTTTAATTTAATTTCTAAGGTTTTGGAAACAAATAGAGAAAGAATTTGGGTGCCATCGATCTTCTTGAGAAGGAAATTTGTAAGAGAAGAGGAAGAAGAAGAGAAAATTTCTAGGGTGGAAGAAATTTCTAGGAATTTTCAAATTAACTTCTTGCTTGGGGATGGAGAAATGGTGGAGGAGAAGAGGAAGACGAAGAAGAGAGGAGTTAGGGTTTAGGAAGAGAGAGAAATTTTTTTGCAAATGAGAGGAAAAATTTGGGTTTGGGAGAATTTTAATTTGGAACAGCCCTAGATAAAAAAAATGGGCTATCCTAAGTAAAACACACAAAAATCTGGGCTAGCCCCAATTCGGACTAGCCCTGATCAAAAAGTGAAGTGCCTTTATAAATAGTCCATGTTTATGATTTTGAAAACTAGCATTCGAGTACAAGTTTGCACTTTGCAGTGTGCATGCACACTCTCATAACTATTGGCTTCTTACTTTCGAAAAAAAAAACTATTGGCTTCTTACATCATGTTGAGTTGCAATATACTTGCAGCAAATTGTATTTTTCAAAATGTGTTTGGATTGAGTACCTTTTTTCTCTTGCAAATGGAAGAAAAATGAGTTAGTTATTTGGATGGTTGTTGAAAGTGAAAAAAAAGGAGTTCCGTTGTTTGGATGATTGTTGAAAGTGGATGTTGTGATTAAAGATATGATAAAATATACTTAAACTAATTACGAAAAAATACATTAACTATCATCATTGTTAGAAAAATATTTGTAAAATTTTTATTGAAGACAAATTAAATTAATTATTATAACTAAACACATTACCATAATTAAACATACATAATTATATTAATTATTAAAACTATTAATTAATTGAACATATCATATATGTTCTCTCTATATAAACTAGCATATGTGCACATGCCTTTCACGTATTTTAACATTTCTTAATTAGTTTAGAAAGACTCTTTAGAAAGACCAAAGGATAGTCTTCCTAATTAATAAGTTGTCCTTATTAAAATTAATGAACTATTTTTAATTAGTATAAGTATGTAAGGGTATTTTTGGAATTCAAAAGTTTCACCAACTAAGTTTTCCTATTATATAGTAGAATAGATTATTAATTATATTAATTACTAAAACTATTAATTAAACATGTCATTATATTAATTGTTATTAACTACTCATAACTACTCCAGAATTCTCTTCCCTGGTATAAACCCATTTCCCACAAGAATCGATTCTCTATCTCTCCCCCATACTAACTACTAGTCTACTACTCATCTCTACTTGCTCGTCGGCCGGCCGGATCCGCACCAACTTAGCCACCCCACTTCTTCAACAGAGCTGCAACCACTCACTTTTTTTTGTTCTCTTTCACATTCCCACGCCACTCTCTCCGTCCTACGCCCCGGCCATCCGCCACTCCCCATATAACCTCGTCCATGATACTCTCTCCGTCAGCACCGTCTCACCTTCTCGGTGAGAAGTCGCTGTCGACAGCGTAAGGTCGTTGCCGCTGCTGACCAACGCCAACAGTGGCTTCGTCGTGTCGGACGTCGTTGTCGGAGGCTCGAGTGGGTTCTTCTGCTAGCTGCGAAGAGAGTCTTTCTCTTCAGTTGGAGTCCATTTGCACCCATTATTTGATGTAGCTTGGAATTGAAAAAAATCAGGGAACAAGTGAAACATGTCATGGACAAGACACTTCCCGGAGAGTTGCTACCTCGAGCTTCAAGTAAAAGTATCACTTTCAGCCACTTTCATCCTAGTTGCTGTGATCCAAAAAGTCCATATAATACAAATTTGAAATTAAAAAAATGTACCGAACTTGTCGGACACTTGTGGTCAGCGAGGAGAGGTATAATATCCTCAGCTAGACGGACGATCTCGGGATCGAACCGCGGGGGGAGGCGTGGACAGTAGACCCAAATGACATACAACGTGTTGGAAATATAAGCTAGAGAGTTACAAGTTTTAAATAAAGAAATATCCTATGTTATATGTTATGTTCATATGCATGACAAGTTTTATTTCGGTTTCCTCATTTTCTATTTAACTTACACCTTTAATAAACATGTAACTTATGCAAATACATATGCTATATAAGAGCATCATCTTGTATCCATTTTCATCAAGCAAAATCAATAAACATTATTCTACTTCCATATTTTGAGTATCCTCTTCTAGTGTTTTAGAAACAAGAGAACACATTCCTCTTGTGCTTTCACATCTCCTAAAGAAGTTTATCTCCATCAAAGTGGTATCAGAGCCAGAGAGGTGTGTCATGGCTTCCAACAACAACAACAACATGTTGCAGCCCCAACTACCTCGCTTCACCGGCAAGAATTATAACCAATGGAGTATTCAAATGAAGGTCCTCTACCAATCTCAAGATCTTTGGGATATTGTAGAGAACGGAGTTCCTGAACCCGCTGATGTGGCTAGTCTCAATGCACAACAACTTCAAGAATTGAAGGAAGCTCGCAAGAAGGACAAGAAAGCATTATTTTTCATATATCAAGCGGTGGATGAGGTTATCTTTGAAAGGATATCGACGGTGACTTCGGCAAAGGAAGCATGGGACACACTTCATTCATCATACAAGGGAGATGCCAAGGTGAAAATGGTAAGGCTACAAACTCTTCGTAGCGAATTTGATACACTAAAGATGAAAGATGTAGAATCCATTGAAGATTATTCCAATTGGGTTATTTCAATTGTTAACCAATTGAAAGTGAATGATGAAAAAGTTGAAGATCAAAGAATTGTTGAGAAGATTCTACGAAGCTTGACTCGAAAATTCGAGTCTACCGTAGTAGCCATTGAAGAATCCAAAGATTTGTCTACACTTTCAGTAGAGAGTATTGGGTTCACTTCAGTCCCATGAACTCCGTATGAAACAATATGATTCCACTCCTCTAGAGCAAGCTTTCCAAACACATATGTCTTTCGGAGGCGGTTCGAGAGGAAGAAGAGGTGGTCCACGAGGTCGTGGAAGAGGAAGACACAATGGCGGCAGATACATCGAAGCTGAGAAAAAGGAAGATGTTGATTCTTCAAATTGGAGGAAAACAAGAGGAAGAGGAAGAGCTGCAAGTAGAGGCCAAGGTAGAAGTCATAAAGATTTTTATCAAGTTCAATGTTACAATTGTGGAAAATATGGCCATTATCAAACAGATTGTTGGTCCAAAAAGACCAATAATGAAGAAGGAAGCTCAACTTTCATGCATGAAGAAGAAAAGAAAAGTGAGAACGACACTCTCTTTCTCGCTTGCAATGTTGAAGAAGTTACACATGACGAAGTATGGTACATCGACAGCGGCTGTAGCAACCATATGACTGGAAACAAAAAGGTGTTCATGGAGCTTGATGAATCAATTACAAGTGAAGTTCGAACTGGGGATGACAAGAGACTCTCAGTGAAAGGTAAAGGTGATGTTCTTGTCCAATCAAAGAAAGGAGTAAAGCGCATCTCTAGCGTTTTCTATGTTCCCGGACTCAAGCACAATCTTCTGAGTGTTGGCCAGCTTCTATTGAAGGGATTCCAACTTCATTTTAAAGAAGATCTGTGTGAGATAAAAGATAAGAATGGTGCTCTTATCATGAAGGTAAAGATGACACTAAGCAAGATGTTTCCTTTGAAGCTTCATTCTCAAATTGACTCATGCATGCATACTATCCAAGACAACTCGTGGCTATGGCATTTTAGATTTGGACATCTGAGTTTTAAAACTCTTTCACTCATGGCTAGCAAGAATATTGTTGAAGGCATGCCGAAGGTTGATATTCAAGAGAAAGTATGTGACGGATGTGCACTTGGAAAGCATCATAGAAATTCTTTTCCAATTGGAAAATCTTGGAGAGCATCACAACCACTTGAGCTTATACATTCATATCTTTGTGGTCCAATGCAAACTACTTCAATTGGAGGTAATCGTTATTTCCTTACCTTTATTGATGACTATAATAGAAAGACATGGGTTTTCTTCCTTAAAGAAAAATCAGAAGTATATGGATATTTCAAAAACTTTAAGGCATTGGTGGAAAAGGAAAGTGGCTTCCCATTGAAGACTTTGCGTACCGATCGCGGAGGTGAATATGTTGGGCATGATTTTCAAACTTATTTGAAGGAAAATGGAATTCGCCATCAGCTTACTGCTCGATATACTCCTCAGCAGAATGGGATCGCAGAGAGGAAGAACAGAACAATTGTGGACTTAGCTCGAAGCATGTTGAAGGCAAAAGGTATTCCTAATGACTTCTGGGCTGAATATGTTGCATGTGCTATCTATCTTTTGAATCGTGCATCATCTAAAAGTTTGCAAGACAAGACTCCTCAAGAAGCATGGAGTGGTCATAAGCCAAGTGTGGCTCATTTGAGAGTTTTTGGTAGCATTGCTTATTCTCATATTCCAGACGAGAGAAGGAAGAAGTTGGATGACAAATCTAAAAAATGTATTTTCTTGGGATATAGCGAGCACTCCAAGGCGTACAAGCTATTTAATCCAATTACCAAGAAGCTTGTCATAAGTAGGGATGTGAAATTTGATGAAGCAGCAACCTGGAATTGGGCTGAAAATGACACAAAAGGCAAAGTAGTCCATGTGGAAGAAGAAGAAAAAGGAGAACAAATTCAGCATGACGATGAGGTAAACACTCCACCTCTTTCTCCTCATTCCTCTCCATCTTATCCGTCTTCGAGTTCGCATCATCCTCCAAAGAAGACAAGGAGCATACAAGAGCTATATGAGGCAACAAAAAAATTGGAAGAAGATTTGGCTAATTTTGCCTTATTTGCCGATTCTGATCCAATTACTTTTGAAGATGCTTCAAAAGAAGAGAAGTGGAAGTATGCTATGGATCAAGAAATTGATTCTATTCAAAGAAATAAAACTTGGGAGCTTGTGAGCCTTCCAAGTGGGAAAGAAGCTATTGATGTGAAGTGGGTGTACAAGACCAAGCTGAATTCTAAAGGTGAAGCTGAAAAACACAAGGCTCGTCTAGTTGTGAAAGGTTACAAACAAAAATTTGGTATTGATTACCAAGATGTGTTTGCCCCAGTTGCTCGTCTTGAAACCATACAAATTATTTTAGCTTTATCGGCTCAAAGAGGATGGAAGGTTCATCAAATGGATGTCAAGTCTGTATTCTTGAATGGTTTTCTTGAAGAAGAAGTCTATGTGCACCAGCCACCTGGTTATGTAGTAGAGGGTAAAGAAGAGAAGGTATGTCATTTGAAGAAGGCACTATATGGGCTCAAGCAGGCTCCGAAAGCATGTTATAGTCGCATCGACAGCTATTTTTTGAAGACTGGTTTCAAAAGATGTCCCTTTGAGCATATGCTTTATATCAAAGAAGGCGATCAAGTCAAGCAAGAAGAAGATGGAATTTTTATTTCACAAAAGAAGTATGCCAACGATATTTTGAAGAAATTCCAAATGAAGGGCGCCATCCCACTTAGCACTCCAATGGAAGTTGGTTTGAAGTTATGCAAATCTGAAAAAGAAGAAGATGCTAATGCAATTCTCTATCGTAGTCTTGTTGGTAGTCTTATGTACTTGACTGCAACAAGACCGGATCTTATGTTCGTTGTGGGCATGCTTAGTCGATTCATGGAATCACCAAAAAGGAGCCATTGGGATGCAGGAAAAAGGATACTAAGGTATCTTTGTGGAACCATCAATGAAGGCATACATTACAAAAGTGTTGAAGATTCAAGGTTGATTGGCTATTGTGATAGTGACTGGACAGGAAGTATTGATGATTCTAGAAGTACTTCTCGCTATGTTTTTCATATTGGTTCTGGTGCAGTCTCATGGGCATCCAAGAAACAAAAGGTCGTTGCTCTTTCAACAGCTGAAGCAGAATATATTGCTTTGGCATTAGCATCTTGTCAATCATTATGGATTAGATGGATCTTGGGTGAGCTCAAACATGAACAAATTGAAGGTACAACATTGTTTTGTGATAATTCTTCAGCCATTTCTCTTACCAAGAATCATGTTTTCCATGGAAAAAGTAAGCACATCAGGATCAAGTACCATTTCATTCGTGATTTGGTTAAAGATGGTGAGATTCATGTCAGACATTGCAGAACAAAAGATCAAGTTGCTGATATAATTACAAAAGCCTTGAAGTATGATATTTTCCAGAAGATGAAAGAAGAACTAGGCATGGTGAAGATCTAGCTTAAGGGAGGCTGTTGGAAATATAAGCTAGAGAGTTACAAGTTTTAAATAAAGAAACATCCTATGTTATATGTTATGTTCATATGCATGACAAGTTTTATTTCGGTTTCCTCATTTTCTATTTAACTTACACCTTTAATAAACATGTAACTTATGCAAATACATATGCTATATAAGAGCATCATCTTGTATCCATTTTCATCAAGCAAAATCAATAAACATTATTCCACTTCCATATTTTGAGTATCCTCTTCTAGTGTTTTAGAAACAAGAGAACACATTCCTCTTGTGCTTTCACATCTCCTAAAGAAGTTTATCTCCATCACAACGCAGTGTACACAAAGTCCCGTACGTTACGCCAGACATCTAAAAAAATAAAATAAAAATAAAAAATGTTACGCCAGGCATTAAAAAAATGAGGTATATATATTATATAAACTGTAATTTCAGATTTGCACTTTATGCATGTTATTTTCCCTCAGAAGTTGCTTGGTTTGCTGTAATTGAAAATCATATACGACATTTGTTATTGAATTATAGTTGCACCCAAAATAAATGCAATTTTGATGTACGTATTGCAACTTTTGTTGTATTAATACTTCGTTTACAATCAACCAAGTACCATAATTGGCTTAAATATTGCAACAAATATTGTTAGAATTACATTTACAATCGAACAAATAGCATTATTGATGATATGATGCATACTTCTTGTTTACAATTTTGTGCGCAATTACATTGTTATTGACCCATGTACTAAAATATTAAGAGATATTGTAACTTTACAATCTACTGTGAGGGGGTAGCCCTAAAAACTATTTTATCTTATCATATAATTTCTCTTGTTTGGATTATTAGCAATATTGTCCATAAAAGTTTTTCGTTGCTTTGGGTTTATCAAGCCAAAAGAAAAATGAAACAAAATTTTTATTAGAAGACCTATTTGGTTTACATCTGTTGGTGTTTTTTGCCTTTGGACTAGAAAAGATAGTCCCACATCGGCTACACCAAATGGTGAGTATCTCAATATAATGCATTGCTTGTGTTGAGGTGTGCACATGAGGTGTAGTGGGGGCACAAGTTTGTGCCATGTGGGAGTATTTTTCTAGAAGGAAAAAGGATTAAATCCAACAAGGATGCAAGTTGATTTTTGTTGTGCGGACTCGGACTCGGACACGAACTCCAGGATGTCTCGTGCATGCACGAAAGTGTTCAGGGGGTAGGCGTGGACTGGCACACTTCTATGTTGATTGTGGGATGATCTAAAATATCAAACTCTATTTTTTGAGTATTGGTATTTTAGTCCCACATCGGATAGAAGAAGAGGTGAAGTCTCAACTCCACTCTATAAATAGAGCCCCTTGGCCTCCTTTAAAAGACGTACCAAGAAGAGAGTTAAGGGAGTCTGTAAAGTCCAGGAAGCCCGTTCAAGTCTCAAATATTGACTTACGAGCGTTCCATAAGTTCTTCGTGAACTTGCTGGTTCCTGGGAGCAGATCGTGTTGGGGCGAATCTTGCTTTGAGCAACGGTGATCTTAATCACCCCAGCAAGAACCTTTCCTCTTCTTCTTTCTTATTTCTTCTTTCTTCTTTCTTCTCCTTCATCTGAGTTGTAACTCAGTTCTGTCCGCCTGCAACTACGATTGAAAGGAAGAACGTGAGATTTATTTTCTGAACTCAGTTCTGTCCGTCGCAACTGCGATTGCGAGGAAGAACATGAGATTTTCTTTCTGATTATTGTTGCTTTTGTAATCAGACTTATATTATAGTGTTCCTCCTGGATCTCGAGAATAATCAGAAGGTAAACGTTTGTTGAACCTCTGATCTCGACATCGAGTCTACCATCTTTGATCAAGCCCCGGGACTAACAATCTCAAAGCAAGATCCTTGTAGATGGAGAACTCTCGTGCTTCTCTCATCGATACCAGCTTTAACGAGTTGGAGAAATTCGATGGAGAACATTTTCAAATCTGGAAGAGGAAGGTCACCCTTAATCTTCAACTCGTGGACGTAGACCATGTGTTGATTGAGGATGAACCGACAATTCCAGAAGGAGGAATTGCCGATGCTATTGCTGCTGCACTCGTCAAGCAGAGCAAATGGAAGAGAGAAAACAGCATATGTAAACTGCTGATTCTCAATTCTATGGAAGACTCTCTGGCAGAGTCATATTCCAAGAAGGAGAATGCCAAAGAGATCTTGGATTCTTTGGGTAAGCTATATGAAGATGATGAGAACATGTCCAAAATCTTCATCGTCGAGAAGTACCACAAGTGGCTCTTCGAAGACGAAATGGCGATGCTACCTCAAGTAAAGGAATTCCTGAAGTTGCGCCAGAAGTTAGATGACGAGAAGATGTCCCTCGTCGACAAGTTTGTCGTTGGAGGGATAGTCTCGAAACTTCCTGCTGGTTGGAGCAACTTCTATGCTAGAATGCATCGGAAGAAGCTGGGCATTAGCTTGGAAGATCTTCTACAAGAGATCCACGTTAAGGACGAAATTCGATCTCAACAGAAGATGGACTCTCTGTCCAAACAACTGGCTAAGGCCAACTTGGTGCAGACAAGAGAGTTCAAGGGGCAGCAGGTGGCTTCTCATCACAAGAAGAAGGACTCCACTAATCTAAAAGTGAACGGGGGCAGCGCCCCTCACGGGGATGCCCGGGGGCGGGTGAAGCCCCCGTTAGAAAACTTTCTCACGGAAAGACAAGAGAAAAAGCTCTCTGTGTGAAAATATACAAGCCCCTGCATAAAGGAAAAATTTTGTGTAGGAGGCACCACGCAAAAAATCTAAAGGCTAGAGTGTAATGCTCCATTGCGAAAATGACAATTTAAGCATAGGAAGCTCCTACGTGAAAACACAAGTTTTTGCTCAATATGCTACTACACAAAAACACAAGTTTTCGCTCAGGATGCTCCCACACAAACATGTTTCTTCACATTTTTCGAGTAAAAACATAATTACGTCAGCTGTTATGAAGCTTGTGTTGGTGTTTTTGTCTTTGGACTAGGAAAGATAGTCCCACATTGGCTACACCAAACGATGAGTATCTCAATATAATGTATTGCTTGTGTTGAGGTGTGCACATGAGGTGTGGTGGGGCACAAGTGTGTGTCATGTGGGAGTATTTTCTTAGAAGGAAAAAGGATAATTCCAACAATGATGTAAGTTGATTTTTGTTGTGCGGACTCGGACACGGACTCCAGGATGTCTCGTGCATGCACGGGAGTGTTCGGGGGTGGGCGTGATAGGAGAAGAGATAGGGAGTCCGTAAAGTCCAGGAAGCCCATTCAAGTCTCAAATATTGACTGACGAGCGTTCCATAAGTTCTCTAAAACTTGCTGGTTCCTGGAAGTGGATCGTATATAGGTGAATCTTGCTTTGAGCAACGATGATCTTATCACCACAGCAAAGCAGCCTTTCTCTTTCTTCTTTCCTTCTCTTCTTCTCTGATCTAATCAGATACTTCTTGTGGGCTTTCGTCGCTGTTGCTGCTAGCAACTCGATTTGTATCTTCCTAAAGGAAGCTCTACTTTCGTTTGTTGTTATAACGAAATCTCTTTAGATTTTCGTTACCTAGAATCCTCCAAGGATCTCTGTGGTGCACCTTCTTTGAAGTGTTGCTATGAAACATTGTTACTATTGAGACAACTATTTCGTTTATCTATTTTCCATCAAAAATATCGGGAATGACAATCTCAAAGCAAGATTAGAAGATGAAAAACTCTCATGCTTCTCCCATCAATACCAGCTTTAACAAGTTGAAGATATTCGACGAAGAATATTTCCAAATCTGGAAGAGGAAGGTCACCTTTAATCTTCAAGTCGTGGACGTAGACCATGTGTTGATTGAGGATGAACCGACGATTCCATAAGGAGGAACTGCAGATGCTATTGCTGCTGCACTCGTCAAGCAGAGCAAATGAAAGAGAGAAAACAACATCTGTAAACTGCTAATTCTCAATTCTATAGAAGACTCTCTGGCAGAGTCATATTCCAAGAAGGTGAAGGTCAAAGAGATCTGGGATTCTTTGCGTAAGCTATATGAAGATGATGAGAACATGTCCAAAATCTTCATCGTCGAGAAGTACCACAAGTGGCTCTTCGAAGACGAGATAACGATGCTACCTCAAGTGAAGGAATTCCTGAAGTTGTGCCAGAAGTTGGATGACGAGAAGATGCCCCTCGTCGATAAATTTATCGTTGGAGGGATAGTCTCGAAACTTTCTGCTGGTTGGAGCAACTTCTATGCTAGAATGTATCGAAAGAAGCTGGACATTAGCTTGGAAGATCTTCTACAAGAGGTCTACGTTGAGGACAAAGCGATCTCAACAGAAGATGGACTCTCTGTCCAAACGACTGGCTAAGGCCAACTTGGTATAGACAAGAGAGTTCAAGGAGAAGCAGGTGGCTTCTCATCACAAGAAGAAGGAGTCCACTAATCTGAAAGTGAAGGGTCCTTTGTTCAAGCAACAGAAGTCTAAGTCCCACGTGACTTGCTTCAACTGTGGCAAGAATGGCCACTATAAGAGTGAATGCAAATCCAAGCCCAAACGAAAATAGCAGGTATGGCTAAACTTGGATATTTTGATTACTTAACTTGGTTGCTATTGTTGCACATGTTGAGTTATCTAGCGTGGTAGCTGACTAGTGGTCTGACACTAGTGCATCTGACCACGTGTGCTCTCGAAGGAGATGTTCACCAAGGACGAGCCGTGTTATGACGAAGGTCTCGATTGCGAACATGTACCTAGCATAATATCTGAAGATCGAGACAGTGGTTATGAACCACCGACAAGAACACTGGAATACATATTATACGTACCAGAGATTTCTGAAGATCCGATCTCAGGAAGTCTGTTATCTGAAACAGACTTGAAAGATGGACATTCGTACTAGCTAGATGGTAACTTTTTGGTGAGGAACATGCTTCGAAAAAATGTTTGGTGCTGAAGGGATGTTCGAACTTCTGCTGATGGCGATGAAGTTACTTCATTGAATGGACTGAGAGTTGTTCTATGATAGAAGCAGACTCAAGCTGTCCTATCGGGACCTTATCTTCAGAATGTGGGGGTAAGGAGGTAGAAAAATTTAAGGTCTGTACAGATACAAGACTGTTGGAAAGCTGCTCAGACGAATGAACTAAAGTACTGATCATCTGGAGTTAGTACACTCAGATATCTGTGACTTTTATCAATTCTCCACAGAGGCCGGTTCGAAGTGTTTCTCGAAGTGCACGTTCGCATGACTTTTCAAGTAGAAGGATGCAACATTCGAGTAGTTCAGAGACTTCAGGGCTGAAGCTGAACGTTAAACCAATCTACAACTACTCAGAAGTGATCGAGATATAGAGTATAGATCTCATGAATTTGCATCATTCTGCAAAGAACATGGAATCATCAATGAGACTACTGCTCCGTATTCTCCTCAATCTAACGGAGTAGCGGAGAGGAGGAACAGAACGTTGACAGAAATGATGAACTTAATGCTGCTAACTGCGGGTCTTCCTAAATGCTACTGGGAAGAAGCTGCATTGACGACCACTTTTATTCTAAATAGAGTGCTGTATGCAACTTCGGACATAACTCCTCATGAACTCTGGTTCAAGTTAGATCTAACTTGAATGTCATTCGAGTGTGGGGGTGTCTGGCTTATGTGAAGCTCCCAGATCTGAAGATTCATAAGCTAGGGACAAGAACTACGAAGACGATCTTCTTGGGGTATGCCGAGAAGAGTGATGCTCGAAGATTTCTTGATATTGAGTCAAATCATATCATCGAATCTCACGATACTGAATATTTTGAAGACAAGTTTACAAGTCACAAGAACATTATTCTAACGGATATTTTGGAGAATGATGGAGGTGCAAAGGCGACTAAGATCTTCAATGAGCCAGTTGTCCAAGATGAAGTTGTTGCTGAGGAGACAACGATTGAACCAGAACTCGTTGAGCCATCGTCAAAGCGAGCGAAGAGGCCGAAGGACTTCGGAAATGATTTTGTCACTTATCATGTGGAAGCATATCCGCTTACCTATAACGAGACGATGAAGACTAAAGACGCAATTTTCTGGAAGGAGGCGATTGACAATGAAATTGATTCCATCACCTCAAATAACACTTGGGTGTTGGTTGATCTTCCTGAAGGAGCGAAACCCATTGAATGCAAATGGATCTTCAAAAAGAAGATGAAAGCAGACGGAACTATTGACAAGTTCAAGGCTAGGATGGTAGCCAAGGGATTTTCTCAGAAGCAAGAGATTGACTACTTTGACACGTATGCTCTAGTAGCCCGGATAACCACCATCAGAATGTTGATTGCTCTCGCAGCAATACATAAGATGGTGATACATCATATGTATGTGAAAACAATTTTCCTAAATGACGAACTGATCGAAGAGATTTACATGCAATAACCAGAGGGATTTGTCGTAAAGGATCTTGAAGACAAAGTCTTCAAGTTGATGAAATCCTTGTACGATCTTAAACATGCTCCCAAGATGTGACATGAAAAATTTGACAAGGTTATAAGGTCAAATGGCAACATGGTCAGCGAGACGGACAAGTGTGTTTACACGAAGTTCGCTGATGGAAGAGGTATAATCGTTTGTCTGTACATGGATGACATACTGATCCTAGGTACGGATATGGGCTGTGTCACAGAGACAAAGAAGTTCATCTCGAGCAAGTTCAGTATAAAGGACTTGGGGGAAGTTGATGTGATCTTAGGGATCAAGATCATCCGGACAGACACTGGACTAGCGTTGTCACAGTCTCATTATGTTGAGAAAATGATCACTCGTTACGGGTATCACAATCTTCCAGGGATCGATACGCCGTACATGTGTGATTTGAAGCTGAAGCCTAATTCAGAAGAAAGCGTCAGGCAGCTGGAGTATGCAAGCGTAATCGGAAGTTTGATGTATGCTACTACTGCCACAAGGCCTGACATAGCTTTCGTCGTGGGAATGCTGAGTCGTTTCATGAGCATCCCAGGCATTGAGCACTGGAAGCTGTAAAACGGGTTATGAGATATCTCAAGAAGACTCAGACATATGCACTGCACTACAGCAGAAATTTACCGGTAGTGGAAGGCTTCAGTGATGCCAACTGGTGCTCAGAAGTGGAGAGCGAGAGGTCCACATGTGAATACATTTTTATAATGGGTGGAGCTGTTTGTTTCACTTAACAAAATGCCTTAAATTGGCTTTTGAAAGAAAATAAGAAAAAGTACAAATTGATTCTGGAAAGTATTGCTATGAAAGTCTGATCTGAGAGCGATCACTTTGTTCCTTGGACCACGCGATAATGATGAAGAGAACTGCTTGAAGAAGACGAACAATCAGAATAACTAAGTCACCAGAAAGGTATCGAGCAACGGTACTGATGGCACAGTCGAATGCTTTCCTGCTTTGCTTCACCATGTTCTTGAGAAAAAGTTAAAGAAATGCTTCTGGGAATATCACTCTGAAAGTATGAGTTTTTTCAGAATCTCCTCTTCTGTCTCTATCTTGATGATTGTTTGCCATTGATTGTAAAAGTGCAGAATAATTTTATAGGAGGACTGAACTTAGACTCACAATACAAACTTGCTTATATAAAGAAAGCCTAGGAATGAAAACCTAGGTACAGCAATCTAAGTACGATTGTTTATTTTTTATTCTGGGGGATGACGATAGAGGCTCGGGAAAGCGATGGCAGCTCTGCCTTACTCCTTGGACGATCGGATGTAGCCTTGGCTCTGATGAAGAAATGCTCTTGGGATGTGTGTGAAGACTCTTCTGTGCGTGCCTTTGTCTCTTTGTGTGTCCAGCCGGGTGGAGAGAATCTTTTTTACAAGGAAATGGCACCTTACTATTTATAGGAGTGGGGTGTGATCATTAGGGTTTGCAATAATTGCCTCCCTTGAAAAGTCGGCAGTTTTGAGATTAATTACCATTTTCTTTGATCCAGTTTTGTTGGCAATTGATCTGGGCCGTTAATCTTGATTGCAACAAATCTGGGCAGTTAATGTTGATTGCACCAAATCCATATGGGAAATTAATGCTGATTATCACAAATCTTTGTGATAAACTCGGATCTCCTGCCACGTGTTCAATCTGCTTGATTGTCATAAATCTGATTTGATCCGAGTAATTATGATAATTACACTAAATTTGGTTGTTGGGATTTGTTGATAAATCTTGATTGATCTGGTGCCATGTGTCCAACCATCATTATGCTGCGAGCCGTAGGGACACGGAGGAAACTGATCTTCTGCCACGTGTCCTAACCGCGAGCCATATGGACAGGGTGTCTTGACAGAGCCGCATGAGGGTGGTTTCTCAGGATTTGAACCACATGAAGGTGGCAGCCGCATAGGTATGGCCTCCGCAATTTGAGCCACATGAGGGTGGTTTCTAACTGAACCGCATAAGACTAGCCACGTGTCAAGGCTGCATGGGCGTGGTGTCACGACCCGCACCCTAGAGTAAGGGCAAGAGAAGTGGGTACGTCCAGCCTACGCCGCAGTCCTAGGTCAATCATCTAACAATATAAAGTACCTGTACAGTTTATACTCTCCGAATGGAGGTGACAAACAGAAAACAATCTCAATCACATCTAGGTAGAAGAATGAAAGATAGATAGATAGACAGTAACTCAAAGAGAACAGTAGAATAGATGAAATAAGTCCAAGTATCTAGAATAACATAACATCAGAATGTCAACTCATAATACAATAAGTCTAAGAGTCTATATATCTCAACATCTCAAAATACAACTCAAATGTGAGACAAAAAGATAATACAGAAAAGACTGTCTAGCTAAACTAGCCTAGACTACTGGGGCAACATCCTCAGCTGCAGGTGGATCCTGCTGAGGGTCCACAACATAAGTATCATCTAGTCCTACTCCATAATAGGTAGACACCAGGACCTCATCCTCATCCTCTGTAATATTTTCAACAGGTCCAGTCAGGACAGGAACGAGCACAATATATCTCACGCAGTGCATAGTATGATAGGAAATATAAAGCATGCAATAGAGTAAAATACAGGAAACACTGAAGGAAGATACATGTAGCAAAAGAGATAACTGTAATAAAATATCTACTATAATAAAGAACTAGCAGTGTCTAGTGAGTCAGAGTAAAATATAGACATGTGAAATGGCATAGGAGATTCATGGCTACAGCTAAGAGTGATTCATGACTATAGCTACTGGGGTAATATCCACATGACTATTTCCACTCCCCCATCCCCAATCAATACACAAGAATCCATTCAAGTTATGTTAAGATTTATGATAAGCCCATAAATGGGAGATTCATGAGAGGCTCTGTGAATCATGAGAGTACATGAGTCACAAGCGATTCGTGAATCTATAAAAGTATAGAGATACATGATGATTCGTGAAAAGCACAAACATGCTGTATCTGATGCTCCCGAGGGGGATAACATCTCATGAAAAGATCCATATAGTACCAATCCGTGATAACAATCGTGTCAGCATCAAGTAAAGTAATCTAGAGCAAGAATATAAATCCTGGCAAATATGAAACGGTCAGAGAATGTACTCGCCTGCTGTATGAATGTCTGTAGAAAATATGCTGTCTGAGGAGAGGTGTCTGGCTCCTAATCAGAGCAATACAAGTCACAATATATCCACAATGGTAAAAATAAAGTATACAATGCATACTACATGATTCTAGGTCAATCTGGTCAAAAGTCAACTCTTGGTCAACTCAACAGTCAAACTAGGTCACAGGAAGTCATACTAGGTCAAATAAGGTCAAACAAGATCAAACAAGGTCAAACAAGTTTAATCTAGGTTAAAGTCAACTCCTGGTCAGCATTCTAATCAAACTAGTCAAATACTAGTCAACATGATCAATCTGGGTCAAGTCTAAGTCAAACTTAGACCAGCTAAGGTTTTGGTCAAACAAAGACTAGTCAACAAGGTAATTAGGTCAATCTTGACTAATGGTCAACTTCTAGTCAACCTCTAAGGCTAACACCAATCATGACACAACTCCTAAGTATACCATTTAACCCCATACATATCTTAATCTACATAGGGCTATCTATATAACCCATGTGATCAAACCTAATCAACTAGTTAGGATTTTGGTCAAACTAGTTAAACTAGTTGTTTTAGGTCATTCCTAGTCAATTCTAGGTTAATTAGGTCAATGTTGACCTAAGGTTGACTTTGGTCAACCCTTAGTCAACAAGGGTCAACTAGTAGTTGTTTAGGTCATTAGGTTAGCCCCAAAGCCATAGGCTAGTATCTTGGCCATAGGCTATTGTCATAGGTTTCCATATAACCTATACTTAGAAGGTCATTTATATATATACATATATATATATAGATATACAAAAGTCTATCTACTACATATATATATATCAATATATGTATACCCTATATATATAATACCAATCATTCTCACATATATACATAATATATATACATATATAAATAGCTAACATATATACATATATATACATTTTCATATATATATATATATATATATATATATATATATATATATATATATATATATATATATATATATATATATATATATATATATATAAGCCCATAAATGTATACCCTCAACTATATATATACCAATATATATAGTTGTATATAATATAACATATATATATATAACATATATATAGAGGGAAATAGAGAGAGAGAGATGTGAGAGAGTGAAAGAGAGAATTAGAGAGAGAGTGAAGGAGAAAACAGTGAGAGAGAGGGACTAAACTGGA
Source organism: Iris pallida (assembly GCA_029216955.1). Classification (NCBI taxonomy): domain Eukaryota; kingdom Viridiplantae; phylum Streptophyta; class Magnoliopsida; order Asparagales; family Iridaceae; genus Iris; species Iris pallida. Next base: position 17,191,950 of record JANAVB010021600.1, on the reverse strand, counting down.
CATGAAGAAAGGGGAGGGGGGGTTCCAGTTTCCTGGAACAGGAATCAGCCCCCAATCTCCACACAGTGCACACACACATACCTACATATATACATACATGTATATACACATGTATATACATGTATACACCCTAAAATCTTACCTACACACTCACATACAAATATACTACGTATTTATATACTAAAAATATACAACTACATATACAAATCATAATAAAAATAGTTTTGAATTTCATTTTGGAAAACTGGGAATAAATCCCAAATTCTGGAAAATATGCACTGTAGACTCGATAAGTAGGTAATCTCAAATACACACACTAAACCGAGCTAAGTCTCGAACCTAAAGGTTGGTAAGTGATGCCCCAAGTGTCCTCTAGTGTCTAGGGGGCCTGAAACGACACCACGACACGAAATAATGTGTCCAATCACTCAAAAACCCAATCGGGTAAATCCTGATACGCACAAGCGTACACAGCATCGTGCACGCGTTCCTCACACTCGTGGACACACCACGAGACACGACACATCTCGTGGTCATGCACACGTGTAGCCCACACATAGGGTTACATGATCCACACACTGACACGTGTCCATGACACTCCTGGTCACGATAGGAAACCCGTATCAGTCGTGAAATACACGACTGATACATACGTTCAGACCGCGTCATGCACGCGGTTGCACGTCTCGTGCTCGTGACACAGGACACGACACATCTCGTGGTCGTGTCCTCGTATTCGCCACTTGAAGGGCTACATGCTCGTGTCACCACGAGGTGTTATCGACTCGTGTCCATGCGACACGAAGGCCGTGTCAAGTCGAATTTTCGACTGAAATGCGTGCGTGCACTGCAGTGCGTGTCCAGTGCGAGTGAGATTTCTCACTCGATACGACACGAGAAGTTATGAGATTTTGGAGGCATGTTCGCAGACATTGCCCCCTCGTGTCCACCAATTTTGGCGTGTCCACGTGCTCTGTGCAGTGAGCACGAAGGGTATGGTAGCAGGGCATGCATGCGTGTGCTCGTGCAGTGGGTCCGTGTCCATTTTGGACACGAATACAGCACAAAAATGTGCTCAGTCCACTTGGGTTATAACCTACAAGTCTAGTGCTACACAAAAATGTAATTTGTTTTGGAAAAACACAAAAACCATTTCTTTGAGGCATTTCATCAAACAAGGGTTTTCAAACACAGATACGTGTCCGATACGGACACCAAACCAATCCTATTTTTCACCAAACTTAGCCTACAGTTGGGGTATACCTATATGCATGCATTTATGAAGAAAAATTAGGGTATTAACTAGGTTTATGGGTATTTACCTATTTGAGTATTTCCAAAGGAAAATCAATTAGAGGGGGGGTGTCCTTCCACTTGGTGATGCCCCAAAGCCCCTCAAATCCTTGATAGCAGGCCCTAACTAGTACCCTCTAGTGTAGGGGAGTCCAATGCAAGAAACTAGAGGTAATTTGGATCAAAAATGATCAAGTTATCAAGGTTTGAAGAAAAGGGAATTTTGTAGGATTTAATTCATGTAAAAATGGTTATGAATGAATACAATGGGTTAATATAGGATGGTGGCTGCTAGGGGGGTGTCTTGGCCGGCCATGGCAAGGGGGGGTGTCTTGGCCTTTCCTTCATGGTGAAGCCCAGGACTTTCTTGCCTAGGTTTGGATATTTTGAGTAATTCATGCAAAATATCACATGTAGAAATATCTAGATATTTATCCTACTTTAATCAAAGACTAATATCTATCCTCAAGCCTCTAGGTTAGTAGCTAACCTCTAGATTAGTGCTAAACTAGGTTAGGGACTAACATGACACTAATCATTAATTAAATAATAATAAAAACACATAAATCCAAATAATTCTAAATAAATCCTAGAAAATTACCAAAATACCCTTTAGGCTAAAAAGTCCTAATTTGATGTTCTAAGCCTATGGCTAAGCTCACATGGTCATGGCAACTTCTAGTTTAAGGAATAACTAGGGTTTACACTAAGTTATACTAACAAAATCACAAAGTCATAAGTCATGACTTTGAAAATAGTTTTAATTAACTAAAAATCACCAAAAATCCTATCATGACTAAAATACCACTAATAAATAATAAAAATAATAAATTTTCAAAAATACTCCAATCTCAGAAAACTGGGTGTTACAAGTCTACCCACCTTAAAATAATTTCGTCCTCGAAATTTAGATGGTCGTACTCCTCCTAGGTCAAACCTCCAACAATCAGGGACGAAGCTACTACCTAGCAACATGCAAGGTCAACAAGCAAAATATGGATAGTAGACCTATACTGGGTCATGTCCAAAAATTGGTGGGCAGTTTTAGGTCATAAGGTGTCCTTAATCCAAATCGAAATCAAAAGTAACTCTATGGGATAAATCAGGATAGAGCCTCGGGTCAGGAAAATCGTACTAAGCAAATGAAGCACACGTGGTATGCCTGAGTGGGACACTAAGGTCATGGGTGTAGAGTGTCATGTCTAGGTCATGTATGTGAAATTAGTTTTGAGAAAACAACTAGTCTTGTGCTCATAATTTAAAAGTCACGGTAATGTGCCTACGATAATCATAATTTAGAGTGGGAAAGGTCTATGGCCTAAATTGAACCAAAAATCGTGATGAAATAGTAGTATAAAAGATAGGTTAGGTGGGACAGTCCTGGTCATAGGTATAGACTAGGAAGATAAGGAAACAATAAATCACAGGGCTAAAAGGGTTACCATTCTATGGTCAGTGCTACTCTATCAAAAAGGCATAGCATATACGTTAATTCATTTAGAGGAAAATTCTTGACAAAAGAGTTTAGTCAAGAATTATATTAATAGCTAAAGCTACTCCTACTCCTAAGTAAGAGATGAAGAAACAAACAACAATCGACAAATCAAAAGAACTACCAGGTCAAAACTGACCACTAATAAAGAACATGAGGAGATGGAATTGGATTTTAAGATAGATATAATGAAGCAAGGTGGGAATGGAATTTAAAAGAACAGAACCTGCAAGCACATCGCCAACTGCCTGAGCATCCTCAACTGTCATGGCGTAGGCTCGCCCCTGCTGACCTCTTCCAGCCTGCTGCTGAAACTGCAAAAATCTCTGCTGCTGTGGCTGTAACGGTCCTCTCTGCTGCTGTCCTACCGGAGCCTTGGCTCCTGCTCCCTGTGCTACTCTGCCTGTGTACTGGGAACACTCCCTCAGCTGGTGGTCCGCTGCCCCATATAGTAGGCACCAGCCCAACCTCTTCCTGCACTCTCCACATCCATGTCCCGATTTCTTACAGTAGGGACAACTGGTAGTCTGCTGCCTCGGGGCCTGCTGCTGCTGCCTCGGCTGTTGATACTGCTGTGGCTGCCTCTGTTGATGCTGATAGTGAGGCCTCTTGGCCTGACCTCCACTGCTGTCTGCTCCATGTGTATCACGGCCCCTCTTGAGCTTCAGCTCAAGATCATCCTCAGCTGCTATCGCTCATGCCAGAATCTCCTCAAAAGTGGCATTCCTGTCACTCTTGGTCAAGGACTTGACTTCCTTGACCAAGCCCTTCCTGAACCTCCTCGCCTTCGCTGTCTCGCTAAGGCCCTCTACAAATCTGCTCAACCGGCAAAACTCATCGAAATACTCCTCTACAGTCTGGTTCCCCTGAACCAGGTTCTCGAACTGGGTCTCCAAGGCACCGACTGCCTGATCCGGGAAAAACTTCCCCTTGAAGAGCTCCTTGAAAGCTCCCCATGTCTGTCCTAAAGTGCCTACTCTCGGGTCCGTCTGATACCAGGTACGGGCAAGATCCCGCATCTGGCTGGCTGCTGCCTCTATCTGTAGTCCGGCTGGTATCTCCGCCAGTCGAAAAATCTCTTCAATGTGCTCAATCTAGTCATCAGCATAAAGAATCCCCTCTGTCCCCAAGAAGTCCCTGGGGTTCATCTTCTTGAAGTCCTGAATGCCCGGAATCCTCTGCTGTTGCGGCTGTCCCAATACTCCCTGTGGCTGGACAGCCAACCTCTCCACCGTCGCTCTAGCCAGCTGATGGACCTCATCTATGCCCCTGGTAAACTCCGTCGTATGACGCTGCTGCTGGGCCTGCTGCGTCTCTAGGAAATGCTGGAAGTATGAAAACATCTGTGCAGCATCCACTAATCCAGATGGCATCGGCGGCTGGAACTGCTGCTGGTGCTGCTGAAACTGTGGCTGACAAAACTGCGGGGGAGGCATGTCTGGGGTAGCTGGGATGGTCCCTCGAATAGATAGAGGTGCACCCCCAAATGTGGCAGAAGCTCCCACATGAGCTGGAGTAAGGGGAGCTGTGGTCCCCGGGTCCTGGTGAACTAGACGAGAGGTGGCAGACCTCTCAGTGGTGTCACCTGGACCGAGATGCTGTGATCGTGTCTCCACCATCCCGAAGACAGATCAATAAGGAAGTCAATAACGGTACAAGGATGATAGTATCAAGAAGGACAATATGAAATAGATTATACAAATTTGAACAAAAGTCAGTAGGTTCAAATCCATAGAAATTTCCTAATTGTGATTGAGTATCCACTCTCTCTAAGCCTATTCCTTAAATCCTATCACAGGCTGTAGTGATACTCTAGTTCGAATACCACTACATAAATAGGACCTGCATGGGCCACCACTAAAAACGTGTCACGACCCGCACCCTAGAGTAAGGGCACGAGAAGTGGGTACGTCCAGCCTACGCCGCAGTGTCGGCGGTAGAACGCTGTCCTAGGTCAATCATCTAACAATATAAAGTACCTGTACAGTTTATACTCTCCGAATGGAGGTGACAAACAGAAAACAATCTCAATCACATCTAGTAGAAGAATGAAAGATAGATAGATAGACAGTAACTCAAAGAGAACAGTAGAATAGATGAAATAAGTCCAAGGTTCTAGAATAACATAACATCAGAATGTCAACTCATAATACAATAAGTCTAAGAGTCTATATATCTCAACATCTTAAAATACAACTCAGATGTGAGACAAAAAGATAATACAGAAAAGTCTGTCTAGCTAAACTAGCCTAGACTACTGGGGCAACATCCTCAGCTGCAGGTGGATCCTGCTGAGGGTCCACAACATAAGTATCATCTAGTCCTGCTCTATAATAGGTAGACACCAGGGCCTCATCCTCATCCTCTGTAATATTTTCAACAAGTCCATTCAGGACAGGAACGAGCACAATACATCTCACGCAGTGCATAGTATGATAGGAAATATAAAGCATACAATAGAGTAAAATACAGAAAACGCTGAAGGAAGATACAGTAGCAAAAGAGATAACTGTAATAAAATATCTACTATAATAGAGAACTAGCAGTGTCTAGTGAGTCAGAGTAAAATATAGACATGTGAAATAGCATAGGAGATTCATGGCTACAGCTAAGAGTGATTCATGACTATAGCTACTGGGGTAATATCCACATGACTATTTCCACTCCCTCATCCCCAATCAATACACAAGGATCCATTCAGGTTATGTTAAGATTCGTGATAAGCCCATAAATAGGAGATTTATGAGAGGCTCTGTGAATCATGAGAGTACATGAGTCACAAGCGATTCGTGAATCTATGAAAGCATAGAGATACATGATGATTCGTGAAAAGCACAAACATGCTGTATCTGATGCTCCTGAAGGGGATAACATCTCATAAAAAGATCCATATAGTACCAATCCGTGATAACAATCGTGTCAGCATCAAGTAAAGTAATCTAGAGCAAGAATATAAATCCTGGCAAATATGAAACGGCCAGAGAATGTACTCGTCTGCTGTATGAATGTCTGTAGAGAATATGCTATCTGAGGAGAGGTGTCTAGCTCCTAATCAGAGCAATACAAGTCACAATGTATCCACAATGGTAAAAATAAAGTATACAATGCATACTACATGATTCTAGGTCAATCTGGTCAAAAGTCAACTCTTGGTCAACTCAACAGTCAAACTAGGTCACAGGAAGTCATACTAGGTCAAATAAGGTCAAACAAGATCAAACAAGGTCAAACAAATTTAATCTAGGTTAAAGTCAACTCCTGGTCAACATTCTAATCAAACTAGTCAAATACTAGTCAACATGATCAATCTGGGTCAAGTCTAGGTCAAACTTAGACCAGCTAAGGTTTTGGTCAAACAAAGACTAGTCAACAAGGTAATTAGGTCAATCTTGACTAATGGTCAACTTCTAGTCAACCTCTAAGGCTAACACCAATCATGACACAACTCCTAAGTATACCACTTAACCCTATACATATCTTAATCTACATAGGGCTATCTATATAACCCATGTGGTCAAACCTAATAAACTAGTTAGGATTTTGGTCAAACTAGTTAAACTAGTTGTTTTAGGTCATTCCTAGTCAATTCTAGGTTAATTAGGTCAATGTTGACCTAAGGTTGACTTTGGTCAACCCTTAGTCAACAAGGGTCAACTAGTAGTTGTTTAGGTCATTAGGTTAGCCCCAAAGCCATAGGCTAGTATCTTGGCCATAGGCTATTGTCATAGGTTTCCATATAACCTATACTTAGAAGGTCATTTATATATATACATATCTATATATATAGATATACAAAAGTCTATCTACTACATATATATATATCAATATATGTATACCCTATATATATAATACCAATCATTCTCACATATATACATAATATATATACATATATAAATAGCTAACATATATACATATATATACATTTTCATATATATATATATATATATATATATATATATATATATATATATATATATATATATATATATATATATATATATATATATATATATATATAAGCCCATAAATGTATACCCTCAACTATATATATACCAATATATATAGTTGTATATAATATAACATATATATATATATATATATAGAGGGAAATAGAGAGAGAGATGTGAGAGAGTGAAAGAGAGAATTAGAGAGAGAGTGAAGAAGAAAACAGTGAGAGAGAGGGACTGAACTGGACAGGAAGAAAGGGGAGGGGGTTCCAGTTTCCTGGAACAGGAATCAGCCCCTAATCTCCACACAGTGCACACATACACCCCTACATATATACATACATGTATATACATGTATACATTCTAAAATCTCACCTACACACTCACATACATATATACTACGTATTTATATACTAAAAATATACAACTACATATACAAATCATAATAAAAATAGTTTTGAATTTCATTTTGGAAAACTGGGAATAAATCCCAAATTCTGGAAAATATGCACTGTAGACTCGACAAGTAGGTAATCTCAAATACACACACTAAACCGAGCTAAGGCTCGAACCTAAAGGTTGGTAAGTGATGCCCCAAGTGTCCTCTAGTGTCTAGGGGGCCCGACACGACACCACGACACGAAATAATGTGTCCAATCACTCAAAAACCCAATCGGGTAAATCCTGATACGCACACGCGTACACAGCGTCGTGCACGCGTTCCTCACGCTCATGGACACACCACGAGACACGACACGTCTCGTGGTCATGCACACGTGTAGCCCACACATAGGGCTACACGATCCACACACTGACACGTGTCTACGACACTCCTGGACACGATATGAAACCCGTATCAGTCGTGAAATACACGACTGATACACACGTTCAGACCGCGTCGTGCACGCGGTTGCACGTCTCGTGCTCTTGACACAGGACACGACACATCTCGTGGTCGTGTCCTCGTGTTCGCCACTTGAAGGGCTACACGCTCGTGTCACCACGAGGTGTCCTCGACTCGTGTCCATGGGACACGAAGGCCGTGTCAAGTCGAATTTTCGACTGAAACGCGCGCGTGCACTGCAGTGCGTGTCCAGTACGAGTGAGATTTCTCACTCGACACGACACGAGAAGTTGTGAGATTTTGGGGGCATGTTCGCAGACATTGCCCCCTCGTGTCCACAAATTTTGGCGTGTCCACGTGCTCTGTGCAGTGAGCACGAAGGGTGTGGTAGCAGGGCATGCACGCGTGTGCTCTAACAGTAGGTTCGTGTCCATTTTGGACACGGACACAGCACGAAAACGTGCTCAGTCCACTTGGGTTGTAACCTACAAGTCTAGGGCTACACAAAAATGTAATTTGTTTTGGAAAAACACAAAAACCATTTCTTTGAGGCATTTCATCAAACAAGGGTTTTCAAACACAGATACGTGTCCGATACGGACACCAAACCAATCCTATTTTTCACCAAACTTAGCCTACAGTTGGGGTATACCTATATGCATGCATTTATGAAGAAAAATCATGGTATTAACTAGGTTTATGGGTATTTACCTATTTGAGTATTTCCAAAGGAAAATCAATGAGAGGGGGGGTGTCCTTCCACTTGGTGATGCCCCAAAGCCCCTCAAATCCTTGATAGCAGGCCCTAACTAGTACCTTCTGGTGTAGGGGAGTCCAATGCAAGAAACTAGAGGTGATTTGGATCAAAAATGATCAAGTTATCAAGGTTTGAAGAAAAGGGAATTTTGTAGGATTTAATTCATGTAAAAATGGTCATGAATGAATACAATGGGTTAATATAGGATGCTGGCTGCTAGGGGGGTGTCTTGGCCGGCCATGTCAAGGGGGGGGGGTGTCTTGGCCTTTCCTTCATGGTGAAGGCAAGGACTTTCTTGCCTAGGTTTGGATATTTTGAGTAATTCATGCAAAATATCACATGTAGAAATATCTAGATATTTATCCTACTTTAATCAAAGATTAATATCTATCCTCAAGCCTTTAGGTTAGTAGCTAACCTCTAGATTAGTGCTAAACTAGGTTAGGGACTAACATGACACTAATCATTAATTAAATAATAATAAAAACACATAAATCCAAATAATTCTAAATAAATCCTAGAAAATTATCAAAATACCCTTTAGGCTAAAAAGTCCTAATTTGATGTTCTAAGCCTATGGCTAAGCTCATATGGTCATGGCAACTTCTAATTTAAGGAATAACTAGGGTTTACACTAAGTTATACTAACAAAATCACAAAGTCATAAGTCATGACTTTGAAAATAGTTTTAATTAACTAAAAATCACCAAAAATCCTATCATGACTAAAATACCACTAATAAATAATAAAAATAATAAATTTTCAAAAATACCCCAATCTCAGAAAATTGGGTGTTACACGTGGACTCTCAAAATTTGAGTCGCATGGAGATGGTCCCCATGATCTGAGCCGCATGAAAGTAGCGGCCGCATGGGATGGCTTCTCAGGATTTGAGCCGCATAAAGACGGTCCCCATGATCCGAGCCGCATGAGAGTAGCGGCCGCATGGGGTGGCTTCTCAGGATTTGAGTCGCATGAAGACGGCCCCATGACCCGAGCCGCATGAGAGTAGCGGCCGCATGGGGGTGGCCTCCACCTGAACCGCATGCGGCTGGCCACGTGTCAAAGCCGTATGGAAGATTTTAGGATTTGATGGATCGTGCCAGCTATAGAGAGAGATCTTCTTCGTTTCCCTAGAAGCACGCCATCATGTCAGAGTTGTCATTACAGCTTTATGTCAGAGCTGTCAGTTCACTTTTATGTCAGAGCTGCCTTGTTGTGTCAGAGCATTAAATAGGGTCGCTGCTTAATGGCCAGCTGTAGAGACGAGCCGCATAAGGCCACGTGGCTTTCATTCGGACCGCATGGCTAGGTTGGCATTTTTTGAGCCGCATAAAACTCCTGAGCCGCATGAACTCTGAGAGCTTCTTTGAACCGTATGAGACTCCATCTGTTTTGAGCCATAGATCTTCCTATTCTTTTCCATGCTTCTACAAGACCCCCTTCAAAGTTTTTAATTTATAAAATTGAAATACTTTGAATAAGAAGCATGGCTATGTCCACATAAGCTCTTCTGACCGCATAAGATGTTCTGGCCGCATGGACTTCTTAGCCGCATGGCCTTCCTGGCCGCATGGACTGCCTGGCCGCATGGTCTTCCTAGCCGCATGGCCTTCCTAGCCGCATGGATTGCTTTGGCCGCATGGACCGCTTTGGCCGCAAGGACCGCTCTGGCCGCACACTGTCTTTTCTGCCACGTAGGCGTCATTAATTGTCCTTGATTCGTTTTTTGATTTAGAGCCATCTTTTGGGGGAATCCCAAGAGTCGATTCATTAAATATTTGGATTTTATGCTTTGATAAATCTCCTTTATGAGAGGGGACAAAATCCTAGGAGTCGGTTTTGCCTGCAGCACACGACCCAAAGCGTTTATCGGTCCACGTATCCCCCCTTGTCCTCCTATAAATAAGAGTAATTTGGAGAGAGAAACTCTTTACTCTCTTTCTCAATCTAAGCTCTTCTTTCCCTAACCGTCGTCCTCTTTTTCTTCTTCCTCGATCAACAATGGCCCCCAAGACTTCCAAGCCTACGGCGAAGGGTAAGGGAGTGGCTTCTACGTCGACTGCGGCGCCTGAAGTTCATCCTGACGTTCATCCCGCCATTACTCGTAAGGGTTTTGACAGAAATTGCACAACTCAGAACTTCCACCATCATGGCTATATCGCATATTTTATGCGCGGGCCTTCTTCGTCTTCATGAATCTACATGTTGTGCTATATGTGCCGCATGTGCTTCCCATGTCCAAGCCGCATGGGGGTATAAATGCTATCAAGAACCAGTCCTTCTACTTTCTCTGCGCTATGATGAACTCGGGGCAATTGGAAGGGAAATACCTGAAGCCGGCGTTCCTCTTTGGGGATGCTTTGTCAGTAAAGAACTCCCGAGTGCTGGATATATCCGAGAGTTGGAATTTTACTCTTGACGGGGTGGAGATCCATATTCCTCCGATAGAGCGCCATTTTCCTCTGTCATGGTTCAATATGTTACCGCTGGACAGAAAGATGGTAGACTCCTTGACTCCAGCCAAGTCGGGATGTTTATGGAAAACATCAATTACAACAGGAATTTGGGGTCAGCGTATGCGGAAAGGGAACCGGTCAGTCAGTACGTGATGGGACTGGCTCCGGGTACCTTTATAAACGTATTGGGTCCCAATTTCACATTCTCTGAAGCTGACACCTTCTTGAACCAGCTTGCTCGGAAAGGGTCCTATCCCGTCGGCCGGTTGGTGTTGCTGCACTAGATAAACCCTATTCCTGCGTGGGCCAATTTGACCATATGGATTTTGTGGAAGTATGAGACTCCCCTGCGTGAGATCGGCCTCTACCACGCCATTCGGGGCACCTATCATGGTCTACCCATAAATAAGCCGTTGTTCATGGCTCTCCTGGAGATGTACAACCGGCGGACGGAAACCTTCTCTACGCCTGGAGGGGAGCTGGGACTCGCTCTCCACGAGATGTATGTTATCTCCAAGCTTCCCTGGGGGGAAGAAGTCTTTAAAGTGTACACCCCTACGAGCGAAGAGCTCAAGGATTTGGATCGGCAGTTCCTGGGCTTTGTTGCCGTATATCGGAAATAGCTATGTCACCATAGTACTTGTCACCAGACGGCCATCAAGAAGGATGGTAGCTCAGAAGGGAGCATTCCTCACACCAAGTCCTGGGTCTCATACCTTTTCACACTAGGCGCCTCAGGCCGGGTTTCTTTCCGAGATCCTCAAATCCCGGAGGAGGTACAAAACCTAGCTTCGACCGCCAAGAGATCGAGGTCCACGGGAGACATATTTGGGAGTCAAACTGACTCCTTTAGTTATTTTTATCATGGTACTCAACGACTGTCGGAGAAGGCGCTCCTTGCAGGGTTTCTGATGGTATGGCTACGGAACTGCGTAGTCTCAGGAGGAGCGGGTTCCATTGAGAGGATCATCCGCCACTTTATCCTCCCCGCCGTAAAGCTGATCTTTGGGGTCAGACTGGCCCTTCTTTCGGCCATGGTGTGCTGTAAGCCCCCTCATTTTTTGATCTTATTTATTTATTTATTTATTTTATATAGACATTTTAATTTATTAAAGTCAATAATAACTATGTTAGTAGTTTGTTGTAACTTTGATTTTGGAAGCACAACAAATATTGTTTTCTCAAATCCAGTTCCATATTTGAATTCTAGACTCGTCCACCTTGAGTTTGATATATCATGTCCCATCCAATTTTGTTTTTCAACATTTTTTTGACTTTGCGTAATTTCGGGCCAACTTAGTGTAACGCCCCAGTCCCAAAATACGTAGGACCAAGTACGTAGACATGCCAGCTGTATACATACGAAATACATGGACCTCGTATGTATACATAAGCTATAAATGTAGTAATCCAAGACAACTAAATCTCATCCACAATGAAAGGATCAATAATATAGAAATCAACTTGAATATTTATGATACAATCGTTGGGCGGAGACAAAGTCCACTACCAACTAATTTAAATAGAGAAGAAATATACAAAGAAAGTGATTGGTCGAGCGAAGCAAATGACAAGTCCAAAAGCAGTCATCACGAAGGAAGGAATGGCCTTAGCTAGAATACCTGCAGAAATCATAAGACACACCTGGAGAAAAACCAGGTCCTCAGAGGGACGTAACAAGACACATAATATCATGCCGATAAACTGAATAAATAAGCTCAACAGAAACGTATGCATGAGTAAAGGTTCCTAACCATTCTATGTGACATGCAATTTTGAGGGCAACGTTTACGCAGGGGCTGTAACGGATTCACGCAAGCAAGTAATAGCAAGTGGCCAGCAAGTAGCGCTCATCCGAGACGCTATCGACCTGGACAGAAGGTAGTACTCATGAGAGTCACCCTCGGCCCAAAATGTGTGTAAAAATAAAATGTAGCCCCTACGCTAATAACTGTCCCCTCCCCCCAATGATACTACACATGTGTCGACTCCACGATACTGTTTAATCCTTGTTAACTGCCAAGTCTTCTACACAATCTATTGACAGTTATTCCAACGCATGCGCACGGGAGATCAGCCCACACGCAAGTGACCTCTATATGATACTCACAACTCTCACACACAACTCGTGTACAATCGTGGCAAGTCAATGAGACACACTAAATTTGATGGTAGTCCCTTAACTCTAAGCCAATTGCATAAAATATAGTAATTTGCATTTACATATAATTTAAAAAGAAACACTAAAGCATGCATGATATTGAGCAGAAAATTTAAACAGTAAGGGCAAGGTGTCTTGCCTGGTGTCACGCCTGGTGTTGTGCAACGATCCAACATGTCATATTCTGTCCAATGGTCGGGGTCGATGTGCAAGGGTCCAAAATTCACAAGGAAATAGAACGATGATCAGTTATGAACAAGATAAGATAATTGAGGGAAGTTACTCAAAGAATTACATATACTATTTTTGGAAAATACATATAAACTAGAAACCATATTTTATTTAGTAAAGATAATTTTTGGCAACTATTTGAACCCATTTAAAACCAAAAGTTTATACTTTGTAAAACCCATCTCCAATAATTTAGATCAAAATTTTAAAATACCAAAAATAGAATAATAACAAATATAATAATATATAGGCTTTGAATCTAGTTTGAAATTACATATGTCCGATAACTTATTTTGTTACCAATTATATTTTTCTTTAGGAAATTAATTCATAGGTATATTTATCCTTTGAAAATAAAAATATTAATGATAAGATAACATTATAATAATAACTATAATTATTTATACTAGTACTACAAATGTATGAATCTGTCATCATACAAGATTTAGAATAGTGATATCAAAATACTACTCCTTTTCTATCCTCCCATCCTTCATATATACAGTAATAAAACAAATAATATAACAAATAATAATAAAATAATAATAATAATAATAATAACACTTAACAGTGCTAATAAGAATAAAACCAACTGCCTTGACATAGTAAAATATTTATCCTTTTCTAAAGCAACTTTTTCCCTTTCCTTTAATAAATAAAATAATAATAAAAAAATTTCTAACAAAACTTTTCTGACCCTGCTCTAATAACACAGGGAGAGAGAGAGGTTAAATTTAGAGAGGAAGAGAAGGGGTAAGTGTGAAGGAGAGGGTTACCGGAGACTCGCTGACGGCGAAGCGCGGAAAAAGGGGGCGGTCGCGCACGGTGGCCGACGGCGGAATCGGGTAGATCTGGGCGCGGCGGAGGACCTGGGGGAAGGAGGCGGCGGCGGATCGGTGGAAGCGGAGGAGACATGGCGCCGGATCTAGGGCAAAATCGGCGGGGTCGGGCGGCGCCTGCGCAGCGGCGGCGGCCGAGGGCGCCGGCGACTGCGGTAAGAAGGGGTTTCCCAGTGAAGGGTCGTCGGCTCAACGACGGTGGGTGGCGCACGGCGACCGGGTGCGACGGGTTTGCTGTCATCTGGAGCGACCGTGACTCGGTGGGCCGCTCGAAGTTCGGCGGAGAGGGGGCCACGCGGTGGCGCGGCGGCTACACGAGAGAAGGAGGTGTCGGAGAAGCTAGGGGCGGTGGCCGAGGACGGCGCTCCTGGCGCGCTGGAGGCAGACTTCGGAGAGGATCAACGGAGGTTGGTTCGTCGGTTGTGGCGGATGGCTCTCGACGTGGCGACGGTCGCCGGAGACGGCTGCGCGAGGTGAGGTTTTCCTTATTTCTTCTTTCTTTGTCGGCGAAGTTTTGGGACGGTGGTGGGTGATGATGACGGGTGGCGCTGTGGAAAACCGTGGAGGCGAGGAGGCTGAGATGGTGGATGATTTCTGTGTTGGTGTTGTGTCGACAGGGAGAGGGTTGGCGGGAGATGGCTGGGCTGGAAGTCGGGAAGGAGGGGTGAAGGTGACGGGGTGATTATTGCCGGAGTGGCCGGAGGATTCCAATGACCGGGTGGCGGATCGCGGATGCTGGTGATGGGTTTATGCTGGTCGTAGGGAGAGGTGGCCATGTTCGATGGTCGAAGTTGGCGACAGGCATGGTGGCGGCATGGGCTAGGTTTAGGGTTAGGGTTTGATTTGAGGATGGGAAGTGTTTGGGTGTCGACGTGTCCTGCGTGACACGGCGACACGGACACGGGGAGTAGTTGGTGTCCAAGGTTGTTGGACACGGGATCGAAATTTTTGTATATGTACTAAATTACATATAGTGGATGTAGGGAGGCACAGACACGATGCACCAATTTTGGTTGTGGAGAGAATTTTGGAGAAAATTAGTGGATGATAAATAATAGGGAGGAGTACCTGCCTATTTATAGGATGTGGGAATTCCCCTTAGATATGTATTAGGATTTAAATTTCCTATAATAGATAATTCAATCTATTTATTTAAATTAATTTAATAAATCCGAATCAAATTCCAAATCAAATTTCAATACACTCAAATTTAAATCTAATTAAATCCTTGGTTTAAAATCAATGGGATAATCAAATTTCAAATGTTAACCTTTTTAAATAAGTACATAAATTAAAATCAAGATTTAAATTGCCATGATAATTTTCAAATTATGCCTTCCAAAAATACTAATAAAATTAATTTCGAAAATTTATTATTTAAAATAACCCAATAAATAATTACTAAATATGTGTATGCATAAATACTTTTTTTTTCTTTCATGATTATGCCTTACTAGTATACAATAAAAATATTATTTATTAATAGTAGATGAAAGGTCTTTAGAAATGAAAAGAGCAAACTTAGCAATTCTTGTATGATAACAAAATATTTATTATATAAATTATTTTGAACTATAAAAATAAATATTTTCTAAGAATATGTACGCTCGCACATATTCGTACTCGACGAGCAAATACGAAATTGAATCTCGCGCGCGACGTAAAATACGATTACGCGACGTACAATACGTTTTTAAATCAGTATTAAAAATTTAAAAAATACAGTACAAATTTAGGGGTTTTACATCCTACCCAACTTAAAAGAATTTCGTCCTCGAAATTTAGGAATAGGTAGGGTTGAGAAGATAGGGAAGATAAGATTAGGTTATTGAACGAGGCAAATAATGATTTTAACGCAAGCATGCAATTTGTAAGTAATGTCCTCGTTATCCACGAAAAATATTTCACGGCTACGAAACCGAATGAGGATTGCTAGTTAACACCATGAAATAAAGAAGAATTAAGGGTTAAAGTACGATCATAAAATGACATAAAATAAGGAGACAAGGGGTTGACTAGATTAAGGGCAATCAATTGAGAGAATATAGTCATCTAGGTTTAGTGTTGAATCATTCTCGAGTTCCGAGAAGGTTGTGAAGTGAATCTACGGTCGAGAAAAAGGACGAGGAACTCAAGGTAGGGATAAAGTTACATTGGTAGGTCAGTGGCTAGCTATCTCCGCGTATACACGAACTTCATGGTCCTAGGAGAATAGTTTGGCCAAACTATCAAGTACAAGCTTTGTCTAGAATAGGTGAAAGACGAAGCCAACAAGAGTTCAAAGATTATGGTTTGAATACTAATATTGGTTCGACGACGATTGAATAAATTCAAGTAGAATTGTCAAGGCAGTCGCGGATGAGACTCTAGGGCAGGTTTAACTACGTCTCTATCCACGTTGAACAGTATACAAAAAGCGAACCAAATGCACTATGGTTGATCAGACCATCATGCACCGGTTCTGATTAGACAATATGTTAGTGGGAGCGACCCAATAAAACATATGTCATGATCAAGCTTGATAAAGAATACGCTTGCAAAACTAAGCTATTTTAGCATCATAGGTCAAAATGGTAAATACATAGGCACGAAAGATTAGGATTTAAAGAAGGTAGAATGATTCTAAGTCATACAGTCGTCCTATAGTTTTCTTGTCATAGTCCTTGGTTGGCTAGATAAGTTATGGTCCACTGGATGCTATGGTCCAAGCGAACCTATCAATGTGGTCCACAAAATGTTGGTTAAGTCGTGAGGTATTCTACCCAACTTACAAGAGTTAAACTAATGGTGTGATAGGTCCCGCCATGTAAGGTTAAGCATGTAAGAAATTAAGTAGAACAAAATCATATATCGGTTCGAAAGAATTGAGTCGAGGTCGGGTCTCATCTATAGTAAAAAAAAGAGGTATCTTGGTTTCACGGTAGGGATTAGAGTCCAGTCATTTTGACCCGAAAGTCGCAATATGAAATTAGAGTACAAGGAGACGTATTTTAGTAGCACATGATATACCTACATGAAGGTGGGCTCGTGTAGGTCTTGCTTGCGAAAGTTGTTGGAAGGAAAAGTCTAGTGTTGTGCTCCAAATACCCAAGTCACGGTAAAGGACACAAAAGAAATAAAATAGAAAGTGGGAGTTCATGAGATAATGGTTAACGAAACAAATAAATGACCGAGCTAAAGCATGAAATAAGATAACTTAGATTCTAACAATTCAAGATAAAATAAATTAGGAGTACAGTTTCTAGAAGAAGAAAAATCTCATAGGTAAGGGTATGGTCAAAGGAATGATTTCAATCATTTATAAGTTCAAACAATTAAAATGATCACGAATTAAAGATCTAGATTTGGGGGAAGGCGAGTGGGTTAAAGATATATTCATCGGTTTGGTCGATGATTAACTATACTTGTGTATATGCAATATCATAATCATAGGTGGCATGACAATCTAATGTACATTACTTCTATCTCACTAGGGTGACCCTCCTTGCTTCTTGGTCCTACCAGTATGATCTAATCTAAAATTCGACTTCTTAGAAATTTCTCAATACAATTTCCAAGATACTTCGCCAAAATTTCAATTATCTTTAAACTATCAACTTTAATCAAAATTTAAATCTCTAGTCAATCTCGAACATTTCTCGTAATTCGCATAGCGAATAAATAATTTCCTCATCATCACACATTTTTTTTTTCCACCAAATTTAAAATATTCATAATCGTAGGATTTAAACTTGAAATCTAAATATCTTTATAACTCCTAGATCATATGACATAATTTAATTCAAAAATATTTTACCAACAATTATCAATCATCCTCAAATTTGGTCAATCATAAATCATAATTCCACACTTAAAATTTTAGGATCCTTTTCCAAATCAAATTTATATCATTCCAAAAGATGTTTAGCTATACTCGGTTAAATCATAAATGCTCAATGACCTTCAAAATCAAGTCGCAATTTAAATTAATTATTTTCTCGATCTAGCTATCATCTTGTGTATATCACCGTGTAATATCAAATTAAAATTCTAATCATCATTTGAAAGTGGTAATATGCTACTACCCAACTTGGATTTAACTAAACCTTAAAATCATACTTTCTAGAAAAATAAATTCCTTTATAACTCAAATAAAATTCCAATGCATATTAATTGTCAATGCAATCCATCTAGCCATGTGTTTAACCTATGGGCATATACTAGTTTAGTCATCTTACTAAACACGAACTAAGAATTTACGGTAGAAGGGGTCAAGCAAGATGCAAATCAAGGAGGGCAACGAGAGTTCAAAATTTTTGAAGTCAAGAAAGGATGTCAAGTAGGTGGATGAGATTCTAAACTCTAATCCTATATTGCAGGCCTGTTCGGTACAGTCATGTAACCGAAACGGTAAACTTGACCTGCATGGGCCACCACAAAAACATGTAACGCCCCAGTCCCAAAATACGTAGGACCAAGTACGTAGACATGCCAGCTGTATACATACGAAATACATGGACCTCGTATGTATACATAAGCTGTAAATGTAGTAATCCAAGACAACTAAATCTCATCCACAATGAAAGGATCAATAATATAGAAATCAACTTGAATATTTATGATACAATCGTTGGGCGGAGACAAAGTCCACTACCAACTAATTTAAATAGAGAAGAAATATACAAAGAAAGTGATTGGTCGAGCGAAGCAAATGACAAGTCCAAAAGCAGTCATCACGAAGGAAGGAATGGCCTTAGCTAGAATACCTGCAGAAATCATAAGACACACCTGGAGAAAAACCAGGTCCTCAGAGGGACGTAACAAGACACATAATATCATGCCGATAAACTGAATAAATAAGCTCAACAGAAACGTATGCATGAGTAAAGGTTCCTAACCATTCTATGTGACATGCAATTTTGAGGACAACGTTTACGCAGGGGCTGTAACGGATTCACGCAAGCAAGTAATAGCAAGTGGCCAGCAAGTAGCGCTCATCCGAGACGCTATCGACCTGGACAGAAGGTAGTACTCATGAGAGTCACCCTCGGCCCAAAATGTGTGTAAAAATAAAATGTAGCCCCTACGCTAATAACTGTCCCCTCCCCCCAATGATACTACACATGTGTCGACTCCACGACACTGTTTAATCCTTGTTAACTGCCAAGTCTTCTACACAATCTATTGACAGTTATTCCAACGCATGCGCACGGGAGATCAGCCCACACGCAAGTGACCTCTATATGATACTCACAACTCTCACACACAACTCGTGTACAATCGTGGCAAGTCAATGAGACACACTAAATTTGATGGTAGTCCCTTAACTCTAAGCCAATTGCATAAAATATAGTAATTTGCATTTACATATAATTTAAAAAGAAACACTAAAGCATGCATGATATTGAGCAGAAAATTTAAACAGTAAGGGCAAGGTGTCTTGCCTGGTGTCACGCCTGGTGTTGTGCAACGATCCAACATGTCATATTCTGTCCAATGGTCGGGGTCGATGTGCAAGGGTCCAAAATTCACAAGGAAATAGAACGATGATCAGTTATGAACAAGATAAGATAATTGAGGGAAGTTACTCAAAGAATTACATATACTATTTTTGGAAAATACATATAAACTAGAAACCATATTTTATTTAGTAAAGATAATTTTTGGCAACTATTTGAACCCATTTAAAACCAAAAGTTTATACTTTGTAAAACCCATCTCCAATAATTTAGATCAAAATTTTAAAATACCAAAAATAGAATAATAACAAATATAATAATATATAGGCTTTGAATCTAGTTTGAAATTACATATGTCCGATAACTTATTTTGTTACCAATTATATTTTTCTTTAGGAAATTAATTCATAGGTATATTTATCCTTTGAAAATAAAAATATTAATGATAAGATAACATTATAATAATAACTATAATTATTTATACTAGTACTACAAATGTATGAATCTGTCATCATACAAGATTTAGAATAGTGATATCAAAATACTACTCCTTTTCTATCCTCCCATCCTTCATATATACAGTAATAAAACAAATAATATAACAAATAATAATAAAATAATAATAATAATAATAATAACACTTAACAGTGCTAATAAGAATAAAACCAACTGCCTTGACATAGTAAAATATTTATCCTTTTCTAAAGCAACTTTTCCCCTTTCCTTTAATAAATAAAATAATAATAAAAAAATTTCTAACAAAACTTTTCTGACCCTGCTCTAATAACACAGGGAGAGAGAGAGGTTAAATTTAGAGAGGAAGAGAAGGGGTAAGTGTGAAGGAGAGGGTTACCGGAGACTCGCTGACGGCGAAGCGCGGAAAAAGGGGGCGGTCGCGCACGGTGGCCGACGGCGGAATCGGGTAGATCTGGGCGCGGCGGAGGACCTGGGGGAAGGAGGCGGCGGCGGATCGGCGGAAGCGGAGGAGACATGGCGCCGGATCTAGGGCAAAATCGGCGGGGTCGGGCGGCGCCTGCGCAGCGGCGGCGGCCGAGGGCGCCGGCGACTGCGGTAAGAAGGGGTTTCCCAGTGAAGGGTCGTCGGCTCAACGGCGGTGGGTGGCGCACGGCGACCGGGTGCGACGGGTTTGCTGTCATCTGGAGCGACCGTGACTCGGTGGGCCGCTCGAAGTTCGGCGGAGAGGGGGCCACGCGGTGGCGCGGCGGCTACACGAGAGAAGGAGGTGCCGGAGAAGCTAGGGGCGGTGGCCGAGGACGGCGCTCCTGGCGCGCTGGAGGCAGACTTCGGAGAGGATCAACGGAGGTTGGTTCGTCGGTTGTGGCGGATGGCTCTCGACGTGGCGGCGGTCGCCGGAGACGGCTGCGCGAGGTGAGGTTTTCCTTATTTCTTCTTTCTTTGTCGGCGAAGTTTTGGGACGGTGGTGGGTGATGATGACGGGTGGCGCTGTGGCAAACCGTGGAGGCGAGGAGGCTGAGATGGTGGATGATTTCTGTGTTGGTGTTGTGTCGACAGGGAGAGGGTTGGCAGGAGATGGCTGGGCTGGAAGTCGGGAAGGAGGGGTGAAGGTGACGGGGTGATTATTGCCGGAGTGGCCGGAGGATTCCAATGACCGGGTGGCGGATCGCGGATGCTGGTGATGGGTTTATGCTGGTCGTAGGGAGAGGTGGCCATGTTCGATGGTCGAAGTTGGCGACAGGCATGGTGGCGGCATGGGCTAGGTTTAGGGTTAGGGTTTGATTTGAGGATGGGAAGTGTTTGGGTGTCGACGTGTCCTGCGTGACACGGCGACACGGACACGGGGAGTAGTTGGTGTCCAAGGTTGTTGGACACGGGATCGAAATTTTTGTATATGTACTAAATTACATATAGTGGATGTAGGGAGGCACAGACACGATGCACCAATTTTGGTTGTGGAGAGAATTTTGGAGAAAATTAGTGGATGATAAATAATAGGGAGGAGTACCTGCCTATTTATAGGATGTGGGAATTCCCCTTAGATATGTATTAGGATTTAAATTTCCTATAATAGATAATTCAATCTATTTATTTAAATTAATTTAATAAATCCGAATCAAATTCCAAATCAAATTTCAATACACTCAAATTTAAATCTAATTAAATCCTTGGTTTAAAATCAATGGGATAATCAAATTTCAAATGTTAACCTTTTTAAATAAGTACATAAATTAAAATCAAGATTTAAATTGCCATGATAATTTTCAAATTATGCCTTCCAAAAATACTAATAAAATTAATTTCGAAAATTTATTATTTAAAATAACCCAATAAATAATTACTAAATATGTGTATGCATAAATACTCATATAATTTATATATGGTGTGTTGATATAAAATATTAAATATAGTGTATTATTATAGGTGAGCTTAAGAGGATCAACAAGGACATCGGAGTTGTACAAGCCTACCCGTAGACAGCAGTTACAAGCAAGCGTGCCTTGCCATCGTTACAGATCTTTCTTTTTTGTCTTTTTTTTAGCATTGCATGACGTAGGACGTTGATACTTAGTGTCCGTTTATAGACGGATACCGATGTCATGATAGTAACATTGAGTATTGACATTAGGCATTACGTTCATACTGATGTGTCTATTGACACGATTGACCACAGGACACCGACACATTCATGATGCGAGGTTTACATGACTATTCGTGGTATTGACATCGTGTTAGCATTCTAGATTTCTTTATCAGTATTGCTATTACTTTCGAGATGACTGTACAGACTTGACATTGCTAGATTCTAGAAATGGGGATTGAGGAGAACTTGACTACAATATCAGACCTATTGTCATGTGGCCCGTTATTTAGTGACCTTTATATCTATAGCAGAGTAAAGGATTATCACTGTCGAGAATTGATTGTCCTTGGTACCACGACACAGGTACTGGGGACAATACCCTGCTGAGGTGCTAGTGAGCCTTAGTGGAAGGGATCTGGTATTCTAGAAAAGTATCTCACTTGCATAACACATAGACGGATATAGTAGATTGTCCTAGTTCATATTTTTATTTCTGTACCTTGGCATGTATATTATGCATCTTGCTAGTCCTCTGAGGACCTGGCTATTTCCCAGGCTTAGACGAAGCAGAAGACTACCCAGAGGTTTACGGTTCGGGAGCTGAGACCAGAGGCGTACCGGCACAGAAGGACGAGATAGTGCCAGAGGATTTTTCGTGATCATGTTATAATCATGTTTAGTCTTGCTACATTATTTCCTTTTCTTTTCATCAGATTTGTACTTTCCTTCTATTTCTGTGATTTCGGAATGTTTTATCCGCACAGACTTTATTACTTTTATTGCTGGATATTTGAGACATTTCCTTATTTATTCTTGATTTCTTTGTAGACAATGTGCATGTGATTAGATGTATATACCTGTGGACTATATTGTATTTCTGGGTATTATCATGATTTACAGCTTAAGTATTTCGCTAATGGGCTTATTGTGTAGCTTGGGCCATTAGTGAAGTGCTGCTGGCATATATTCGTATTCCTGGTCCTGCGTATTTTAGGAATAGAGCGTTACATGTTTTTGTGGTGGCCCATACAGGTCAACGTTAATCACTTCGGTAACGTTACTTTACCGACGTGAGCTTGCAATTAGAATAGGAAAGACCTATAGGATCACATCCACACGCTTGATACCTTTTTTGACTTTATTTTGAACTCTCACTTGACTTCTTCATTTGCATCCAGTTTGATTATGTTCTACCGTAATCCTTATTATTCATGCTAGCAAAATAAATCTTCATAATGGATGTATCTTCCCTTACTATCATATCAGAAAAGCAGAGACATTGATACTAGAAGTCATAGGTGTAGGTGGAGTCTTCACGAATTTTGCGAAGTCGTAGTGACACCTAGGATAGTCGTACTACTACGATCCTGCAACCAATTAAGGAATATTACTTGAGGATACGTCCATAAACATGATTATAGACTTTTCTCAGACTCTTCAGCATGATTGCTTCATGTTATCTTATATCTTAACATGATTGCTTTTGTGTTCTTATCTATTCGGGGTATTACTAAATCCTTTCTCGTTGACTTCCTGAGTAATTCTTCTCGTTCCTTTCCGCTAAGTTGTTGGATAGTGTTTTATGGATTGGTTGAAGGAAAAGTTTGAGAAATTATATTTATCCTTGTATTATGGAATCAAAGTTTTTGCAGCCTGAGAGATACTGGCGAGGCAAGACTTCAGATAACGGCATCATGGCTACATATGTTTCTTAAATTCTACTTGAACCATATCCTATGTATGTTGACATTTTTTATGTACTTTCGTAAAAAGTTAATTCAAAAATATTTCATGGATTTGGCCAAGAGAAGCTCAAGAATCTGTATTACTGGCATAGCAGATGTGCACTGCAGTCATCCGTTGTATTATAAAACAAAAAAGTTATTTGCAGCCAGATGCACACTGGCGTGGCAGTAACTTCATGTGACATAATCACGGAGATATATGGTTCTCGAGTCTTACCTAGACTATGTCTTATGCATCTTGTTTGGCTTGACAGCGTTCTTGGAAATAATTTGACAAACCTTCCGGCTTTGCTTGACCCTATCGTTGTTTGAAGTTGGTATATAGGTTTGTTTGACCCAGTCATTGGTTCCTATTACCTTCTATTTATTAGATGAGTAAAATATACAAACCTTATAGTTATATTATAGAATATACTTAAGCTAGATTGGTGTGATTGTGATGTTGGGTAGCTAGAAATAGATAAGTTTCTTAGAGATGGATCCTAGTGATATTATGAGTCGAGTATGAGTGCCTGGATATTGGATGCGTAGAGCCCATTATGAGAAATTGCTAGGAGTGATCTGACGAGTATCATTGAATAGGTTATAATACTATACCTACGATTGAGTGAGTTGTATTGGGAGTATTGAGGAAGGAGAAGTGATAGCCCAAGCTTAATAAGTGTGAATTCTGCTTTGATGGAGTTTCATTCCTTGGACACGTTATCTTGTGAGAAGGACTTTCAATTGATCCGGAGAAGATAGCTATCGTAGAGTCTTGGCCGACACCAACATCAGTTCCAGAAGTTAGGAGTTTTTTTGGACTTGCCGGGCATTACCGCAGGTTCATAGAAAATTTCTCATGGACTGCAGAGCCCATGACGCAGTTAACACACAAGGATTAAGAGTTTCGATGGACAGAAGATTATCAGAAGGCTTTTGAAGAGTTGAAGAAGAGGTTGACCTCAACACCTATTTTGACGCTTCCTTCTGGATCGGGAGGGTTCGTGGTTTATAGTGATGCGTCGGGTAGTGGACTTGAATGTGTTTTGATGCAACATGGAAGGTCATAGCCTATGCATCGAGGCAACTAAGGGCACATGAGAAGAATAACCCTACTTATGATCTGGAGTTCTCAGCGATGATCTTTGTATTGAAGTTATGGTGGCATTATTTGTACAAAGAGCGTAGAGGCATTATTTTTACGGAGAGCGTGCGGAGATATTTACGGATCATAAGAGCTTGAAGTACGTCTTCACGCAAAAATGAGCTAAATATGAGACAGAGGCGGTGGCTGAAGACTTCTCTTGAGACATGTCTCTTCATTCATAGACTTGCTATTTTATTTTCTTTCTTTTCAATGGACATGTAGTGGATTATTTATTTCTTTTACTGTGGTTTCGGGATGTCTTACCCGCACAGTTACTTTCATATTTCATGTTGGACAGATTTCTTTATTAGTATTATTTTATTGGACTTGATATCTTGTGTCTTATTTTAAGTGTGGATGAGATTAGCTGTGTACCTGTGACTTGTACTATGTTCTGGGTTGTTATCATGATTTACAGCTTAAGCATTTTGCTAATGGGGCTTACTTTGAGATTTGGCCCATTGGTGAAGTGTTGCTGGCATGTACCGTATCCTAGTCCTATACGTATTTTAGGACTGGGGCGTTACATGTGCAGCATACACCATGGCCTTCGCACCTTTTCTTCTAAGGTCATCGCCCGTGACACGGCGATGGATTTTGAGCGCATAGAGCTGCCATACCATTATCTGATGGGGTGGCTGTTAATGCACTGCCGGTCTTTGATGAGGCATGGAGCAGAAGACGGCATTACAGCTGATGACGCTTTTATTTTTCGATTCCACCATCAGCCCTGGGAGTGCAGCACCATGCCAGTCTGTCGGAGGGCGCTGGCGAGAGTGGACGGATACGACTTTTTTGTGTCTGTTCCTCGTTTTACCGCTGAAGAAGTGAGGAGCGTACATGTTGATGGTACCGGACCTCCTCTCCTCTTACCTGAGATGCTCCTTTGGCTACGTAATATCCGTCCAGCGCACCTAGTATATCGTAATCGCAACAATGTCTACCTGAGCCCTACTTGCCCAGCAGGTTCTCCCGCCAGTTCGGGTATAGCCAGCTGTTCTTTGACAGTCCCAGCTCTTGCCTGGGCTTTGAAGGTAGCATCCTGGATGGTATCAGGGCATGGCACTATTATGACACGGTTCATACCCGAACCACCTTTTCGGTTCCTGATGGTGAGGCTCCAGGAGAGATTTTGTATATGGTGGCCCTATACCATGTTACATCGAGCAAGCCTCCTGTTAATTTTGACCCGTGTACTAGCTTCATTGTGGGTACTGGCTAAGCGGAGAAGTCCAAGGGGTCTAAGACGAGGAAGAGGAGGGCGAACACAGTTCTCGTTCCAGACTCGGAGTCCACCAATGTGGACGAAGAGGATGACGAGCACGATACGGATAACTCTTCCCCTCCTGTGGAAGATGTTGGGGCAGATCAGCCACCTATTGTGCCAGATGAGATAGTGGCGGGTTAGACGCCTGTTGCGCTTGTTGAGATGGTGGCGGATCAGCCGCCCGTTGCGCCTGGTGAGGTAGTAGCGGATCAGCCACCCGTTGCGCCTGTCCCTTCATGCAAACGAGGCAGGCGTGATTCTATTAGTGGCATATCCTTCTCCGTGAAGCGGGCTGCGGTAAGACACCGCGGGCTGCTTATTAAAGAGAGAGGCGAAGGTGATGACGTTGTTTCAGAGGTGAGTTAAATTGTGACCCTCTCATTCTTTAGCCCTTTCTTTTCTTGAACTATGACCTAATCATTTTCTCTTATCTGTAGGCGTCGGAAGAGTCGGACTCTCGGGAACCGGCCACTGTTTCTAAAGTCGATCCGGCCTTGAATAATTTGATTAATGACATATGTGCCGAGATTATTTCTGCCAGGGTACCCTCGGCGGCGGCTGAGGGATCTCACATTGCTGAGATCTTGACCCAGGGCGACGGGGGCTTCGCTGAACCTGTTCCCGAGACTGCTGAATTTCAGGAGGGTAATACTGATCCAGTCGTATCTCCTTCCTGGGCGGCTGGGGCAGAAGAGCCAGCTGAATTCAGCTTGGAGGTTGCTGGTGAGGGGACTATAGCGGCTGTGAGCAAGCCTCAGCCTCCACAACCCTCCCCTGGTAAGATAAGCCAAAATTTGACTAGTAAGGAGGCCCATTTGCTCTATCATCACATCCTTCGGGTTATGCGGATTGATGGTTGCTCTGGACATACAGGTCCTGCCTCTTTACTGCCAATAACGGATATTGTCAGGAAAGGCTCTACCAGCGGGGATCTGGTGGAGGAAAGTGTGCCCCCTCCTCTTCTGACTCATATTGAAGGGCCTCCTGCTGGATCGAGTTCGGGAGATCGGACGGTGACGCAGCCGGGACAGGAAGCAATGGTCCATGCGTCCTCTTCTGCTCCTGTGGCTTCGGGGGTTGACCTCTCCGTCTTGTCGAGTATCCAGGTTCTCCGGGCCGCGGAGGAGGAGTTAGCTTCCATCCATGCGTCTTTTCGCTCGGAATTTGTTTTCCTGGTGGCAGGGGTGGAGAGTTCTGGCGCGTCTCTTTCGACACGGCCAGCTACACTTCCCCTGACGCCGTCCTCTATGGAAGTTCTGGATGTGGCGTCACAGGATGTAGTTGACAGTTTCTACCGCCACTTAAAGAGGGGGGTCGAAGCTGCTGTGGAGCGGGGGACCCCCTTTTTCTTGGCCCGACAATGCGCCCGAGGCTAGATTGACATTCTTAAAACCCTTCCTGGTGGGGCAGGGATAGCTGCGCTTCTGGAGCCTAAACTGCTAGAGGCTGATCGGCTCGTAGCCCAGTTTCAAGTGCTGCGGTAAGCTGATATATCTGCAGCAATAGATCAGAAGCGGGGCTTCCTTATCACTATGCTGGAGAAGGTAAGGGTTACACGAGATACGTCCAAGCCAGTTATAATGAAGGACCTTGGCGACCTATCTCTTCAGTATGACCAGCTGATCCGCAGGAGCGAGGATTGCATGGCTCGGAAAGCGACCGCCTCCCGCAGAATAGTTGATACAAGGGAGAAGATCCTCGAACTCCAAAGGAAGATGGCTTTCTTGGTGTCTGAGCTCGAAGCTTCCCGTGTGGATAAAGAGCTGATTGTTCAGGAGGCCGAAAAGGTCTCCCGAGCTTCTGCTAGCCTGGAGCGTGCTCTGAAGAAGCTCGAGGATGGCTGGTGGGCTCATGCGCACCTAGAAGACGCGGAGCAGATGACTCATGAGGCCGAGCGTCGGGCCAAGCAGGGGTTCGAGCGGTTGACTGCCTTGCTGAGGGACCGTCTCATGGAATTGTGTATCGCCGAGCCATAGTCGGCTTTTTTTTTCTTTCTTTTTTTCATTCTTTTTCTTTCTTGAGAGGGGCGTGGTCCCCAGAACGTGTAGTACTTTTGACTTTAAAATAAAAGAGTATGTTTTATTCTACCCTTCATTTGTATTGCTTATTACGTTTGTGGTGTTATGGTATTTGCCCCACTCGGGACTGTTTGTGGACTTGTTACCCTTGGTATACCTTGGTTTTAGGTACGAATAACAAGTTTGATCGGGATACTTAGAACAATTCCACAGTAAGGTGACCATGGAAGTTCCTGGTATCGGAAGAAAGAATGCCATGGAGCAGCTGGGCTCCCGAGGCATGATGAGAAATGAGGGGCATGTACTAGGAAACTTAGTACATCATTTGTGGTCAACAGAGGACATTTGTGGGCCTATTATCCTTGGCATACTCCGGTCTTGGGTACGGATAATAAGTCGAAAGAAAAACCAACATACTTACTCAGAGGTAATGAGGACATGGTAAATATGAGGGTTTCTTCGATGGAGCCTTCCCACTCAGAGGTAATGAGGACATGGCAGGAGTGGGCTCCATGAAGGGTACATAGAACAACTCAGAGGTAATGAGGACGTGAGAGTTCTATGTGCGGGGCGGTTTGTTTTTGATGGAAGGGAAACAACTCAGAGGTAACATCGACGTGGTTGTTTCGGAGAATTTGTGGACCTGTTACCCTTTTTGTGCACTAAAAGTGCGGGTATTGGATCATAAGGAGGGAGCCCTTTTAGGAAGAAAGTTCAGAGGTATAATCATAGTTACTACCTAAAAGACGCGATATAGATTCATCTGTAGTGACCAGAGTATAAGTGCAGTGGTACCTGCGGGTACATAACTCGATAATCTGGAAGATTTGGGATCAGAATATGAGTTCAGCGGTACTAGAGGGTACGTAACTCGTCATTCTGGGAAATTTGTAGTCGGAATGTGAGTTCAGCGGTACCAGAGGGTACATAACTCATCAATCTAGGAAATTTGTAGTCGAAATGTGAGTTCAGCGGTACCAGGGGGTACATTACTCATCAATCTGGGAAATTTGGAGGATGTCATTTTAGACGTAATACTTCTTCAGGAACTTGCCGTTGATGGACAACATGAGCAAGTCTCCATTTTGTTTTGCGAGGCGGTAAGCTCCATTTGAGAATACAACATCGTTGTTGAACGGGCCTTCCCACTTTGGCTGGAACTTGCCGGCGGTTTTGTGAGTCATAACCATCGGCCTCCGAATTGCCAGAACGAGATCACCCACTTGGAATGTTCTAATTTTAACCTTCTTGTTGAAGGCTCCGGAGATACGTGCTTGGTACAGCTCGATTCGTTATTGAGCTAACATGCGCTTCTCATCTAGGACCTCCAACTCTTGTAGCCGGCGATGGTGACTATCATCTGTCGTCAGTCGGTAGGTGAGAGCGACACGGAGTGAGGGGATTTGAGTCTCCAATGGGAGAACTACCTCACTTCCATATACCAGAGAGAACGGCGTGTTCCCAGTAGTCGTCCGTACTGTAGTGCGGTACGCCCATAAGCATTCGCCAAGCTTTTCATTCCAGTCGCGTTTGTTGGAAGACACGAACTTAAGCAGCTTGATTATTGTTTTATTGAATGCTTCAGCCAGACATTAGCCGTCGGGTTGTATGGTGTTGAAGCAATATTCTGGATTCGGTGTTTGTCGCAAAACCAATATAAGGCGTGGCTTGCGAACTGCGGACCATTATCGTGGATGATCCTTTGGGGCAGTCCAAAGCGATAGATGACATGATGCTTGAGGAAGCTGATCACGTTCGAAGTCTTGACTTCTGCCAGCGGAACAGCCTCCGCCTATTTGGAGAAGTAATCTGTGATTGCGAGTATGAAGCGGTGTCCCCGGGACGAAGGCAGAGTGATCGGACCAATGATGTCCATTCTCCATGCTTCGAATGGCCAGGATGCCACCGTCGGATGTAAGAACTCGGATGGCTGATGAATGAAATCTGCATGGACTTGACAGGCTTTGCACTTTCTTGCATAGTCTATCGTATTGGCAACCATCGTAGGCCAGTAATAGCCCATTCGACGAAGGCGATCTTGTAATTTTGGGCCAGGCTGATGGGCTCCACAGATGCCATCAGGAGCTTCACGCACGGCTTCTTTGGCTTCTGTATTTGACAGACAACGAAGCAGTAATCCATCGTATGATCGCTGATATAGCATTTTCGTCTCTGTATCGTAGAAGAATCTGAGGGAACATCTTCTGATAGAAGTGGCTTCCTTCAGATTCTCTGGCAGGATGTCGTAGACTACAAAGTCAATGAGTGGCTGTCTCCAGTCTGGTGCTTCGTCGACTGTCAGCGCGGAGTAACTCTCAATACATTGAACATTATTCTTGGGACAGACCAACTAACGGCCTATGATGTCAACCAGATGATGAGCATGATTTGGAACTGCTAAGGAAGCGGCTAGGCCTGCTAGGGCGTCGGCTTCAATGTTCTGGAGCCTGGAAACGTGTTCTATGAAGAACCCTTCCAAGGACGAGATGATGTCAATCGCTATTTGGTGATAGGGGATCATGTCTTCATGACGCACTTCGTATGATCTCCGGATCTGGTTAACGATTAGCTGCGAATCGCCGTATGCTTCAAGGTACTCTACCTCCAGCTCCTTTGTAAGTCGGAGGCCAATGACCAAAGCATTGTACTCGGCCATATTGTTTGAATAGGGATCTGTAAGGGAATACGCCCGATTGATCACCAGCCCGAGAGAGAAATCAGCACCACTCCGACTCCAGCGATGATGTTGTCTTTGGGCCCAGTTCTGGAAGCGTCGTCGAAGAACATTCGCCATACGACATCATGAGAGGCCACATTTGAATTGGCGATCTCATCTAGAATCTCTTCGTTTATTCGGGTTGACTCCGAACCTGGATGAGCTGCTAAAAAGTCTGCCAGAGCTTGACCTTTAACAGCCTTCTGCGGGACGAAGATCATGTGATAGGGGGACAGTAATATCGCCCAGGTAGCGAGGCGAGAGCTGAGTGCACCTGGCTTAATCATGAGGAACCTGAGGGGGTTGACTCTTGATATGACATGAATGGTTTGTCCCGTGACGTAGTGTCGCATCTTCTGAATGGCAAAAACCAGAGCAAGGCATTCTTTCTCTATGGCAGTGTATCGATGCTCCGGCCCCATCATCATTCAGCTGAGATAATATATAGCTTGCTCATGGCCTGCATCGTTGTTTTGTGCTATTAAAGCACCGAGAGAATGTTTCATTGTTCGCACATAGAGCATGAATGGTTTTCCAGCAATCGGAGCCACCAGGACTGGAGGGTTCGACAGATATTCTTTGATGCTGTCTAAGGTGCGCTGGCATTCTTCATCCCATATGAATGAAACGCCCTTCTTCATGAGGTGGGTGAATGGCTGACATCGCCCGAAGAGGTTACAGATAAACCTCCTGATGTAGGTCAGTCTCCCTTGAAGGCCTCGGAGTTCACAGAGATTTCTTGGCGGGGCCATCTCCATGATTGCCTTCGTCTTTTCGGGGTCTATGTGGATACCTTGGGAAGTAATGATAAAACCCAAGAACTTTCCGCTAGATATGCCCCAGAAGGATTTTGTGGGATTCATCTTCAAATTGTGCGCTCGCATCAGGTCGAACACTGTCCTCAGATCATGCAGATGATCTTCTTTAGAGCGGCTCTTGACGGCGATGTCGTCAACGTAGCATTCCACTGTCTTGCGCAGGTGGTCTCTTAAGATGATGCTCATAGCTCTTTGTAACTCCACCTTTTAATATTCAAGTTAAATTTTTTTTATTTATTTGTTTATTTAGTAAATAGAACTCTTCACTATTTCAGGTAAAATATTTTAAGTATATCAAATAGGTTAGCCATTGGGCTTTTGTATTGATTACATCCTTCTTCTAACTCAGCCCATTAATTCTCTCTAACTCAGCCATTCTTCTTTTCAAAAATCGGCCATAGTTTCATTGCTTAGGTCATTTGAGGAAAGGGGTCTTGTAAAGAAATTTACAGCTCATTCTCCCCACCCCCATGTGAATGTAGTTTGAAATTCTAACAAACTTTTCTCACAAGAGTGAGCTAGAAATTCTTTTGGCGCCAATCCCTGCGTAGGGATCAAGCCACCAATTATATATAGATCACTCTCCTTCCTTCATCATTCTCTGCAACATTTTCTTGAGAGAATTCTTTTCCATTCTTCCTTCCCATGCTCTTCTCTCTTGTCGACTGAATACCAGGAGGAGAACGACGACGGCTAATGGTCTGAAGACTCTACGAAGGCAGGAAGAATGAGTTCAACTTCTTTGACAGATCAACGAGAAGGGCTGGTGAGCATTAGATTGTTCAATTCTATTTCGATTCCTTGGAAATTTTGGTAATTCAAATTCTTGTGAACATCTGCTGATTGTTCTTTCAAATCCTTGAAATTCAGTGAGCTCTAAGAAGCTTCTTCGATCCAGCGGTTGGTAGGAGTCACAACTCTTTTGATTGTTTAATTCAATTTATTGGTCTATTGATGCAATGGTTCTTTTGTGGATTGGAAATTTCAGATCGATCAGTGTAAACCAAGTGATCGATTATTTGTCTCTATCACCTAATCTAGCTCTGTGATCATAGCAAGGATGGGGATCTGAGCATATCATGGGTGAGTCAGCCCTTGGTAAGCTTGTGAGAATATTTCAATCCAAATATTGATTCTAAATCTGGGAGAACCAACTCCTTGTTCCTATAATTTGATATTGTCTGGTTGATGTCTGATTTGGATTTCAGATATTGAATCAACCTGGGTACGGGATTCGTGTCCAACCTGAAATTCTGATTTTCGACTGAATTTAACTCTCAGGTATGATTCTCATCAGTTAATCCTTGTTATGTAAATTTGATGCTTGTATTGTGGCTGATACTTAGCTAAGTATAGGTTAGGTTGTGGGTCATTTCTCTATATATGAGGTTATCTTTTAGTATAAGTCTCGGGTCAGGGCAGAGTTAAGAATAGGTATTACCTAAGAATGCAGGAAGGACCGTTGGAAGTTGTTCACTAATGTGTTTTCTTAGCTTAACTGGAAATCTCGAGTTATGGGCAGTTGAATTGGATTGATACTCAGTTGAGATTCTCTTTGAAGGGAAATGGTATCAATGAGTGTGAAATTCAGGGTATCTAAGAATAGGATTTAAATTGGACTGTCAGTCAAGAGAGACAGTTCAGTCCTAGACTGAACTGTAATGTCAATTGCATTTTTGGGTGAGCAGAGCTTGCATCAGTGACTAGGTTTGATCCTAATTATTGAACCTGAGATTGGGATCAATTTTCATTTGCAATGAATTGAAGGTAATGTTTTGATTGAATGTATCAGTTAACTCCATTAACAGGTTAGTTTAGTTTATTTGAATTTTTGTCATTTCCTTTTGGAATGGTTAAATGCAGTGGGTTAATGATGGTTTTGATTAAGGAGACCTAATTATGTTAGCACTGGTTTAGGTTTCTTGCAAGCAACACACTTAACTCTACTCCCATATTTTCTGAACTGAGACTGGTTGTTCAAATAGACACTACACCAAAAGAACAATTTTGAAACATTTTGCACTTTTGGCTTTGGAACACAATGTAAGTGTTCCTAGAAGCTGAAACACTTTTTAAATGTTACAAATTGGTTAAATGTTCCTAAAATTACTTTTTGCTAAATTTCAGTAATTATTTTATATTTTGGAACAATTGACAAAGGTTTCTTTTTGTGTTTGATCACATGTGCTAGTCACGTGACTAAACCCAAGTGTTCCATAAGAATCAAATTTTCTCTCTCATCTTATCTGTACCCTTCTCTCTCTTGCTCTGCCTTGGTGGCCTGCGATATGCTCTTCGCCCCTTCCCGTTGGCGTCAATTGATTGACCACGAAGCCGCGACGAGAGAGATCGCCAAGGGCCTCGAGCTCATGACCCGCTTCCATTCGCTCCTCCGCGGTGCTGAAGGTGGGTCGGCCAAGAGTAGCGACGGCCACGGCCAGTTACGGATGGAGTCCCTGTCGCATGAATACAGGTCTTGGTCGCGACGCTCTCGCTCCTCATGTCTAAGCCCATCGCCGACCTGCCCCCACCTGCATCTGCATCTACAGTAGTGGTCGAGCGTCCTATGATCAACTCGACCGCGACGACGGCGGCGATGGCATCAGCGAGAGCACGGGCGCCGGTGGTGCTGGATATCACTCTGGCATGCCCCGGCCGCGAGGAGATCAAGATTTCGTCTTCGGAGGAAGTCATCGAGATCTCGGCGGCGTCGGAAGAGAAGACTCACAAGCAAGACATGAAGAGGTACATTTCTATTCTTTACATTTTTTTTTGAACTAGAGTTTAAGGTCTTATGTGTCTAATTAAAAAAAATTTAAACTCTCATTCCTCTCCATGCCATAGATCTCTTCTAAGCCAGTACACCACCTCTCCATTGATGGATTTTAACCTAGTTTAGTCTGCCCATACCCCCCTCTCTCCCTCCCCCCATGCCCTCCCTCACCCTCCATAATCTGAAATTGATCTCTTACATACTAATTAGGGTTTTCTATATAGGTTAGGGCTTGCTTGAAGTGGTTGAGGCTTTGACTCGAGCAATCAAAATTAAGGTACCTTAATCTCAATCATCTCGGTATTTATTTTCTATTTTGGACTTATTTAGGGTTTATAAATGCATAAATTTAAGTGGTTTGTGAGGACATTAAGTTACTTGATTTTGGGATACTTGATTTAGGTGATGATAAAATAGTTTAGGACCAGTACCCTAGCTTCAACGCTGACAACTTCAGTACATTTAATCCATAGCAACAACTGATACAAAGATTGAAACTTCTTTCTTCACTTGATTATATCATGTCACCCCTTGTAATGTCTCGTGTTGAGAAATTAGGAATTTTACAACTTTTTTGTCTTATTCTTTTGGAAAACATTATCTAGCCTGTAAGCGGGCCTGACCGCTTGCCAGGTGGCCGAAGCCCATTGGCCCCGCTATAGGCATGGGTCCCATGCCGGTTGACCTGCCAATGGGGGGTGGGGTGGGGGGGGGGGGCAGCTGGCGGCGGGCCAAGTAGCAGCGTTCTTCTTCTTTTTGATTTGGGATAATTCTCTGAATCGAGGAAACTATAAGTTGGACGGTTGCTCCGCAGATTGACGATAGCTTTTCTATGGTGTGATCCCATTCTTTTATATGCTCACTTTATTTATATGGAATTGAGTCGTGCTCTTGAATTAAATTATATTTTTCTGGAAAGTTGTTTATAAAATTTCCTGATCCGAGTAGACGAAACGTATAATTTCAGACGCTAACTAAAACCGTGCTATGTTTTTATAATGGAAGTCACTTACGATCCCTGTTAGATTATATTTGTAATGTAAATATGGCCCATAAGCCCAAATATAGACACTATATATATTGTAACAAACCCTAGCAATGAGAACAAGGCATTATTATTTCCTACATGGTATCAGAGCCTCGGATGACGAAAAACTTTGTGCCATACCGCCATATCTTTCTCGGAAGGGTTCTATCCATTCCGGAGGCGGGAGGCGGTAGAAGGAGAAGCTGCGGTGGCGGTAGTGGTGGCGGAGGAGGAGTCTCAGCATTTCTGAATTGTTGGTTCTGCGCACACACACACAAAATTTACTCTCCGTCTATTATGGTGGTTTGTAAGTTTGAATTTCAGTTGGGGATTTTCCCAAACAGGTGGTGGGCTTCATAAGTAGCTGAAGGTGTCAGCCTCTACAACTTCCAAGTATTTTGGTAAGTGTTGCTTCCCTTCGTTTCTATTTCTTTTGAATCATTTTTATGAGACTCTATGTTGCACGGAAGTTGAATATGAGCATGACACGACACGACACGACACTAATTTTGGAATGTCTTATTGTGTTTTGGTTTGTTGTGTCCGAGCACGAAGGGCTACGAACATGGCACTTTTTTTCTCATAATGTACTTGTTTCCTCGGTAGGAGTCCGTGTTTGGTTGCAGAGAATTTGAATTAGAATTCTCATCAGGATGTGTTTGGAACAAATTATGATGCTAGGTTTCAAGAAATTTAGAATTGCAACTGCACAATTAATTACAAGTCCCAGATTTTCGTTTGTAAGTTTAATAACTAAAATTCTTTCGCAGAGAATTCTGAAGAAATAATCCGTGTTCTAAGTCACTCTTTGGTTTACTTTGTCTGAGAGATGAATATAATTCCGTCATAGTCCTCTTACCTCTTTGTCTATACTTTTTATAGTCTAGCAAAGGTTAGAGGGCACTCCTTGGTCGCATGACCTTAAACTGCATATCTGAATGATAAGTCTACCTACCCGCTAACTAGCCGTCTAGATTTCATAACTTGACCTTGTCATATCATTGCTGTCTTGGCTAGAAATTTTGCACTAGAGGGCTGACTTCAAATCCATAGTCATAAAAACTATACAGTCCTTTACTTACAGAGCTTTGTTATGTTCCATAGTACGGATGGAAGAAGCATTACATGATAACGACGACAACGACGACGATGATGAATGGATGTCATCTGAGAGGTCAAAGTAATAAAAAGAAGAAGGAAAAAACATACAAACAATCAAATAACAAGGATTGGACTCACTCTTCCAAGTTCATAGATAATAACCTCAGCTCATTTAGTTAACCTCCTTCATTCTGAAAGTTCCTTGTTCTTCGGACCAATTGCTTCTCTTGTTATATTACCATTATTGCTCTCTCTTAATATTGCTGTGTGCAACTGGGATATTATCACAGACCCGAGGATCAGTGGTGGATTAACAGTCATAACAACTAAATAGCTTTTTTTCCCTTTTATATGTGTTCAAGTTTGGTAAAAAGTTAGGTAAGTTGTGCTATCAGTCACCTGGGTTTACTGACATCAAACTTAACTTGGTAGATAAATAAATCGTAGAATGAACAGAACATAGTGGTGGGCAAACAGAGTATGCGCGTCGACCGGTGTCAGTGTCTATCGCCACAACGTTCCGTCTAATCTTGAAATTAAGAGCTGGACACTTGCATTAACACATTGGACTTGCTCATCTTACAATCGGCAATACAATACCTAGTTCAGTAGTGTCCACTGATCCTTCCCCATGAACTAAATTCCATGTCAGATGCCACAGATGAAGGACTGCATCTGCATCTTTCTATTTGCTAGCAATTGCATGGTACCTTTACAATAAACAAGGTTTCTGTCCACTATGAAGAGTCTCAACCTTTCTATATATATATATATATATATATATATATATATATATATATATATATATACCTGTGGGGTTTAGATGTTTCTCTCACATCGACAGAGATCTCTGATGTTACTTGAAAGCATGGCATTGCTCAGAGGTGTCTCCATGTTGGCTGTGCTCTTCTCCTCTGTGTCTGCCCGATCTCCTGTAGTAGACAAACGCCATTGCCCAAAGAGGAGACCGAGAACCCACCGGGGAGTCAAGACCTTGCGACTGAACTTCCTGGACAGCCGGAAGTGGGGTTCTGCTACTATGCTGGTCACGTGAGGGTGGATGAGAAGAACGGAAGGGCGCTCTTCTACTGGTTCTTCGAGGCTTCGTCGGGCCCTGATGAGAAGCCTTTAGTCTTGTGGCTCAATGGAGGTAAGGAGTTTGCCTCAACAAGTATTGCTCTTAGTATCTGCCTGACATAGGAAAGTCCAGTTTTTTTAGCACTGTTGCACATAGGAAACACTTGCACTTCTGCCATCCATGTGTCATTCTGCACGATTCAAATCAACATATTTGCAGTCACAGATCAGGATCAGAATGGTTTAGTTGCGCGAATATTATAGAGATGAGTCTACAAAGTGTTCTTTTTTTTTTCAGAAAGGTAAAGTCTTTAAACTGAAGAATTTTTTTTTCAATGGAAAGGTGTCCAAGTAATGCGCAATATGCAACTTTTTAGACTCTTGACCCAGCTTTTTGATGTAAGAAGAAGTGGCAAAATTTACTTAAAAGTGGAGAGGCTTTCCTTTTGTTCCTCTGTCAGGATAAGTTAGTTTCTAAGTTTAGCTCATGATCCACTACTTAGGGAACAAACGGTATTCTAATTATAAAATGTATTAATGTAAGTATTGAATTAGAAGTGTCATCGGTAAATAACCTTCCCTTTTCCACATTCAGTAGCTAATTAAAAGTGCCTACCGATTCCAAAGACTTCTTAATGGACAAGGATGAAAGAGACTACTGAAACAATCCTAATCAAAGATTTGTAGCTTGAGTTAATTTTAAGCTTTTGTATAGGTCCTGGGTGTTCTTCAATTGGCTATGGAGCGACGCAGGAAATTGGTCCTTTCCTCGTTGATGGAGACGGGCATGCTCTCAAGCTCAATCCTTATTCATGGAACACAGGTCTAGAATATGCTTTTAAACATAAATATATTTCAAGTTTGCTCATGAAGTTCTTAAAATATATTGATACACTTAAACTATCCTTGTTTTCAGAGGCCAACCTACTATTTCTCGAGTCTCCTGTTGGTGTAGGCTTTTCCTACTCAAACACCACTAGTGATGACAATATCCTGGGAGATTCTCTTACAGGTAAATCAATAATTATTGTTGATATTATTATATGTCTAGGTTACAAGAGAGCTTCGTGTATGGTATAGGTTTCGCGAATTTGCATTTTATCTGAAAGAGTAACTTGATCCTTCAGAAGTTCATTCGAATATTAATGAAATCCAACTTTGCTGCTTTTTTTTTCTTCCATGGATTGCTCTTGGTTAGCGAAAGATTCTTACACTTTCTTGCACGAGTGGTACAAGAAGTTCCCATCATATAGAAAACGAAGCTTCTATATCGCGGGAGAGAGCTATGCAGGTAGGATTTAGATATATGAATTTGCTTAGCAGCTTTCTGAAACTTAAATATGACTTGATTAGTTCTGTTTCCCATGGCAGGAAAGTATGTACCAGAGTTGGCAGAGTTGATATACGACATGAACAACGACTCTTCCTTGTTCATAAACCTCAAGGGCTTCTTGGTACAGTCCACAATTCCTTCACACAATTCCTATGTATAACCAGAACATGCTCCTAGAAAGAGTGAACACAACTAGGCCAGAGTTTAGGTTGATATTTTCCCAAAATTAATCTTTCAGTATTGTTAAGACATCTTGCTGGACAAACTACTGCGCAGTCAGAATCAGGGAATATTTTGATTATTTGCACTGCAAGATCCGGTCTGGAATGTATTCTATAGACACTAAAAGTTTGTCGAATCTGAATTGCTCCCAACATAAATTTCTATGTATTTTTCAACTATTTTTTTGTTTCACAGTAACTATTTTGGGATATAGAAGTGTGAAGTAATTTATCTTAACCTATATAAAACTATTTACACTGCATGCTAGAATATCTCTTCCTGGAGAAGGCAATCTTGCTGGATCTTACTCATTGGTCATAGACAAATTGATACAAAATGAGGTCTATTGATAATCTGCGGCTTATATTAAATTACCGCTATTAAATACAATGTTTCATATGGTAATTCTCAGATGTTTAATATCTGAACTCACTATGACAAAATTTATATTTGACTGTATATTTGTTCTGATAAATGTAGTTGGGTAATCCCAAAACTTCAGATGGTCAAGACTGGGAAGGTCTTGTGGACTATGCTTGGAGCCATGCCGTTATTTCCGATTCAACGCACAAGATCATCAAAAATAACTGTGATTTCTACAGCACCGACACATGGAGCAACAAGAAGTGTGGAGATGCTGTGGATGAACTCCTCAAACAGTACAAGTTTATCGACATCTACAGCTTGTATTCTTCGGTCTGCATTCGGAACTCGACATATTTGGATGAGGGAATGGAACAAGTCATGTTCAAATCCAGTTCCAACATGGTGAGAATCTAAACGACACTACCAGCTCTATTTTGAATCACAGAGGCATCTTTAGTCTTGTAACTAGTTAGGGAAACATGTCAGTGTTAATTTACAGTGCAAGTTTTGTGGCACATTGTACTAATAGACATTGACTACGAAGGTGCCAAGGATCATGGGTAATGGCTACAATCCATGTCTCGATGAGTATACAAAAACTTTCTACAACAAACCAGATGTTCAGAAGGCCCTCCATGTTAGTCGCCACCAAAGTAACAAGAAGTGGAGTATTTGCAAGTAAACTAATCCTCCCCTTCTCTCTATTTTTTTTTGTAAATTAATAATCCTCTTGTGTGCAAAATAACTGTTTTACTCTGTTGTACCGATGTCGATGCAGCTATGAAATATTCAATAGTTGGAAAGATTCCCAGCCATCTGTTCTTCCCATATATAAGAAACTTATTGCTGGCGGGCTCCGAATTTGGGTTTATAGGTACGATGATAATCTATAGGATTTCATCACAGTTACTTACTGCAGTAGGAGTAAGTACATCTACATATGAATTATAACTCTTATGATGTTGTACATTTTGTTCAGTGGAGATACTGATGAAGAGTTCCCGTGCTGTCGACTAGATACTGTTTAAACGATTTAGGCCTACCGGTTGTTGGCTCTTGGAGGCCTTGGTACCACGAACAACAGGTGAGATGAGATACTTAATCCAGGCTAAATTATCATAATGACACCCTTAAGTATAGCGCTCGGACGTTCTTAGCACATTAGCTTTCCACTATTCGATTTCGGCACCCCACTTTTATAATTTGCTCTTTTGAACCATCTTTCGCACATCGGGACTACATCAAAAGAATATATGGCAATACAAGTATTTAAACTATATTTTATACTACAGGATATGTTTTACTTTTGAAGTAGTCTCGATGTGTTTCAAAATTGACGAAAGATGTTTCAAAAGAGCAATTTATGAAGTTGGTCATTGTTCACAATGGACTTCTAGTCTACATGAATTTGCCTTAGTAAATAAGTACTTGCTCTAGACTAAACAATATATTCGGTCTTACTGCATATTTGTTTTGTCAAAGCTAGTCCGGGCTTGCGACCTGCACTTAATGTAAAGTCAAATTTCATAAGAAATTATACTGAGTAGGCTGAAGATGTTATACAAGAGAGGAAACTTTATTGTTAGCTTGAAGTGCATTAGAAGGAGATCACTAAAAATATGCCAAGTGAACCAGGAGGAAATGTGCATTTTTTATATGGCTTGTGCAGCAGTGGAGTCCAGAACAACGACAACATCTGTATCTGGGGACTGATATCACGATAAAAGACGACTTCTCTTGTAGTCACAGTTTAAGAGTGTTTTTTCATACAAAAATTTGTAGTAGCAACAACATTAGAGATTGCTTTTGTTAGTAGTGTATGGATTCTTCTTAGATGATGTTGACGACATTTTATTTGTATATTTTACTTTATATACTGTTGACGACATTTTATAAAGATTAAATTTTCTGATATGTTATTAGTTGTTCTATATAAAGCTGATAGGTTTGGTTAATCTAATGGAGCTTTTAGATGTTGATTTAGGGAATGAGTAAACAAATACTGCACTACTTATTATATTTTTAATGGTCAGTTTATGAATTATCTGATTTGTGTTTCAAACTAAAAAATGGTACGTGACGTTTAAATTAAAAAAAATATATGGGAACGATAATAAAGTGTTTCAAAACTAGCAACAAAAATATTGCAAAAATGTTGCAAATTACATTAGGAACGAGTGTAAATTGTTTCAAAATGACATTTAGAAACGTTTGAATAACGTTCCAAAAATAATTTAGGAACGTTTGATAACTGTTTCAAAATCTAATTTTAGGAACGTTTGATAACTGTTCCAAACTAAATTTAGGAACACTTTATAACTGTTCCAAAGATTGCAACGCCACTTTTAGGAACGGTTATAATATGTTCCTAAAAATATAAGGAACACATAAAAACTGTTCCTAAATGACTTTTTTGGTGTAGTGAGACTAAGTATTACCTGGGACCAAATGGGAATAGATTTTTATGATACTTATCCTTGAAACAGAACACTACACAGGAAGGTAATACCATAGGCCATCTAAGAGGACAGGCAGCCTGAATAATCCTGGAAATGTTATAAATAACAGTTTCCTCTTCAAGGAAATTTCTAAATTGTTCCCATAACATTGATAGCTAGCCAATATGGAAGAGAGGCAAGTTAGATTGTTAGGAAATTCTTGACAACCCTGCTGGGTGATATTTTTTGATTTACTATTTTAGTCAGATTGTAATTTAGCCTTGGAATGGCCAGGATTTAATTCAATGATGTGAGTTAGTTCATGTTTGCCATTACCTTCTAAATGGCAGATGGTTTGTAAACTGGGTTCTACTGAAGTTGGAGTTGTACCAGTCTTTATAAACTGGTTTACCTTGAACCTAAGATTGTCTTGGGACCTTAACAGTAACTGGTACTGTGGTTGGAGTGTTAGTCACAGTTTTAGAACTGTTTATCTAAGAAAATATTTGGAGTAACTTGTCCAGGTTTCCTTGATTACATTGGACAGTTGTGGGATTGGAAATGTTGGCATTAAGCTACAAGAATTCATGAGTATGACCTTGGTTCCCTGGGTAAATTCTTGAATATTGTGAGATGAAAACCAATTTATAAATTGAATGGATTGGTTGACATTGGGGACTATTCGAGTCAGACTGTTTTAGAGTAGCAAGCCTTGTTGGAAGATAAATTAGACTCCTAAGTAGGGACTGAAACCATTAAATCAATGTTCTGAGGTTTGGAAGGTTCCAGTTGCAAGGAGAATGGTTAGGAATAGTTGTAGCACCCAGTTTCCCAAATGAGGGTAATTTTGAAATTTCGTGTTTATAATTATTTTAATAATAATATTTAATTCATAATATGATTTTTGGTGATTTTAAATTATTTTAAAATTATTTAAATCAATGACTTGTGGTTTTGACGTTTTGCTAGTGAAACCCTAGAGACTGTTTGACCTAGAGCCTAACCATGTGATTATGATATTTTAATGTCATTTTTGGCCTAAGAATATTTTTGCATTTGACCTCTTTGAATTATTTTGATATTATTTTATTATTTATGATATTGTTTTGGGGTTATTTGAGTCGGGTTCGAATTTTAACTCAATCTGACTTGAAACGGGGACCCGGGGGTTGTTTGACTCTAGTGGGACCCACACACTAGTTAGGCATGGCCCACATGATATTAATTTTAGTCCACATGATAGAAATATTTTAGTTAGAGGTTAGACTAATTATTATGGATAAGGTTAGTGTGATTAGAGACTTTAGAATGACTAATTTAGCCCCAACCAATTAGCCCTTTCCTAATACTCATAGAATAGGTTAGTGGGAGCATTTTGGACCTTACCATAATAGAACAAATAGCCCCATATGGCCAGCCACTTTGGAAGAGGATAGGCTCAAGTTCATTTCATTATTCTCATCCACACTCTCTCTCTTGTTTTCCCCCAAATTCCTAGAGAGCAATCCCTAGCAATTTCTCCACCAAATCCTTCCATTTCGCCACCAAATTTTCTTCTTTCCTTCTCCATTCTAGCCAAAGAGGAAGCTACCCAAGTTTGGGAGGATTCGAAGCTCGTTCGTGTCCCTTTAGAATCTCTACGTGTCAGTGTCGCTCCGGGAAGGTTTTTCTTCGATTCGATCTGCCGGGAGTTATAAATCCCT
The DNA here is from genome assembly GCA_029216955.1 of Iris pallida. Taxonomy (NCBI): domain Eukaryota; kingdom Viridiplantae; phylum Streptophyta; class Magnoliopsida; order Asparagales; family Iridaceae; genus Iris; species Iris pallida. The sequence continues at coordinate 17,148,196 of JANAVB010021600.1, read as the reverse complement.
TCTCCTTTTTATTTTCTCATACATATAGGTCTATTTTGAACCCATAGGAATGACCCCCATGGTTGTATCTCCATTTGTGTACATTTTGTGTCCATTTGGAGGTCATAGGAGTGTCCTTTGTGTTGTGGTTGTGTCCATGGGGGAAAATCCCAAATTTGGACACACTATGTGTTGTTGTTGTTATGTATGAATAGATTATTACATGTTTAATCTCATATTTTTGTCTTGGAGATGTGTTCTATAGTGTCTCATATATATATATTAGTGTAGAGAGTGAGTTCTTGATATATTATGTTATATACTTGTGTTTTTTTGTCTCAAACTACCCAAATCAGTCATGATTTTTATCCACGTTTTTAATTTCAGCCCTAACTTAGAAATGTCATAACTTCTAGCTCAAAGCTCAGTTTAATCTCCTATTTTTTTTAAAAGAAGCGTATTGAAGTTAGCTTTCCAAAAACATGTATTAATAGGCCTAATTCTTTCTATAACATTCTGGAGAATTATTTGAGTGTCAGCTGTATGAAAGACAAACACGTTCTCGGTGTTTTCGCGATTCCGGGAGTTTCTGGAAACGAAAACGCGATCCGTTTGAAGTTTCGGAAAGCTAACACATAGATCTATAACATACTTTAATACTAGAATTTAATTAATTCTGAGATGGCACAGTATTGATTATTAGTAGGAGTTACTATTCGGCATATGCATTTTGTGCACCCTTGTGTGTAATATAATGTTCTATTTGATTTTAACCCATGTTAATGTATATACATTATGTAATTAAATGGAGAATGCAAGCATAAGTAAATGGTTAAATAAATGATGTATGAGGTGTAAGTATTCTATCGAATGTAAGCATGTATAAGTATGGCTTGTAATGAATATGTTGGTTCTATAGTATGTAATGTATGGTGCATATAGTAGTGCAAGAGAATAAATGAATGATGAATGAATGCAAGCATGAATGTAATGTAATAATAGATGTAATGTATGCAATGTACAAGTTAATGAGATGTAATGTTCTATGTTAACACAAATCCTATATTACCTCATGTACCCCTTACACTATGTTGACACTATCACACTTGACACTTTGTTCACTTACACTTTGACACTCTGATATGTATACACTAAGTATGCCCATTTAACCCCCACTTGCTCCTTTGCCATATTCACATACACACACATAGCCTCTTAAATAAGTATTTATGAATATAGTTAACTTAGCTATGTATGTATATTATATATATGGTAGCATATTGTATTGTAATATATAAGTTTATATAGCCATTGAAATGCCATGATTATAGATCTAATGTTGAATACCAATATATGCATGTGTATATATGTGTAGACATGTATAGCTTAAAGTAATAGATTACCTAGTGTATATATAATGTGAATTCTTGCCTATTTGAGTATTGAATAATTGCATGCTATATAGAGTTAGGTGTATGTTGGCTTGTATAGCCTTGTATTGATGTGTGCTTGCTAGGATAGTCTTGGTTAGGCCTAGTAAGACTTGCTGGGTTAGGACATGACCTAGTTTGACCTAGTTTGACTAGTGCAGTTGACCAGAGTTGACCAAGGGTTGACTTTGACCTAGTTTGACCTAGATTCATGTAGAATGCATTGTAGTACTTTATATTACCCTTCTGGATATGTTGTGACTTGTGTTGTTCTAATTAGGAGCCAGACACCTCTCCTCGGACAGTATCTTTACCTTGGACATTCAGATATCAGGCGAGTACATTCTCTGATCATTTTATATCATGTTTAGGATTATATTTCCTGCTTTAGACTATCTTACTTGATGCTGACACGTTGGTAACACAGATTGGTACTATATGGATCCCTTCATGAGATGTTATCCCTCTCGGGAGCATCAGATACTTTTGTCATGTGTGTTTCACTTACATCACGTATCTCATGCTTCTATTATCATGAATCTTCAGGAATCAGCTAGTGACTCATATACCCTCATGATCACCGAGCCTTCACGAATCAATTCATGAATCACCCTTTATGGGCAACATAGTATAATCATGAATCTTAACATAACTTGATTGGATCCTTGTGTATTGATTGGGGATGGGAGAGTATAAATGAACATGTAAATAATTCCAAGTAATGTAATTAAGAATCAATTCCAAGTAGTGTAATCATGAATCAGTCCCATGTCATTCACATGTTTATCCTGTACTCTGAATCACTAGCACTGTCTCTCTCTATATATCATAGATATTTACTTACAGTCTCTCTTTTACATTATGCTATTTATTCAGATCCTGTATTTTATTCTCTAACATGATTACATTTCCTTTCCTGTTATGACTTGTTGAGATGTAGTGTGCTCGCTCCTGTCCTGACTGGACCTGTTGATAAATTTTATAGATAGCCTGGAGGTTGCCTGCTAGCCTAGAGGAGACAGTAGAGGTTGCATAGATAGCTAGGGTTTTTGCTTATAGTTATTTTCAGTCATCTTGAGTTGTATTTATGGATTACTGTATTTGGGTTTTGAGATGTATCATGAGTTTGTATCTTAGACACTAGACTTCTATCTGTTGTATCTCTTTTCGATTTTATGTTTTATCTATCTTCCTTTATGCTCTAACTTAGATGTGATTGAGTTTATATTCTGCTATGTCATCCACATTTGGGGAGTATAAACTGTTTAGTCATATACTGTTAGATGCATTGAGACCTAGGACAGCGTTCTACCGCCGACACTGCGGCGTAGGCTGGGCGTTGTTACGTTCTCGTGCCCTAACTCTAGGGTGCGGGTCGTGACACGTTTTTAGTGGTGGCCCATACAGGTCGAGATTCGCATTAGTGCGATTTCGTAGTAGCGCAACGACTTAGTTGTACTACTACGAGCCTGCTATAGGATATATAAATTAAGGTGTTAGGATGAGAGGATACTCAATCATTGTTAGGATTCTTTGAGAGATTCCTGGGATGACCCTTGAGAATCTTATTTTGAATTTCGATTTAAACTCATTTTCCTTGTTTTGATTCACCTTTTTCCTTGATTTGAATTTGATTTTGTGGATTCATTGTAGAATTTTGAATCCTGGTATTAGTTGATGATTTTGATAAAATTTTATTGTTGTTGATTTAATTTTGTATTTAGATTAATATTTTCAAATCCAAGGTACTTAATCACACTTAGGATTCTTTGAGAGATTTCTGGGACGACCCCTGAGAAACTCATTTTGAACTTCAATTGGAATTCTTTTTCCTCTTGTTTGGATTCACCCTCATTCCTTGCTATTGAATTTAAGCTTGATGGGTTCCTCTCGTTTGAACCGATGAGAAGGAACATATCTTCATTATTCTTTCTCGCCATTATTCCCTTGCATTCTTATTTACCTCCTATCTTAAACTCTGTCTCATTACATTAATTAGCCACATCTTGTCGTCCCTACCAGATGTACTTCGAAACCCTTGAATCTTTGTATCTTTTGTATGGGGAAGGCTAAGGAAGTGACATAAATTATGTAGCTCAGAGAAGACATAACTGGTTATTTTATGATGATCTAAAGGAAATCAAATGTGGAGTGTTCCATATGGAAACTTGAGATAGAAATGTAGTAAAGGTCTCGAATAGAATAAAGAGATATATACTGCCAATCTGGAAACAATTACATTTAGAGAAATTTTAGGGTTATGATATAGTTTATAGGTGTATTCAAACTAATGATGATATCAGAGGTCAACCTAGTTTTGAGAACTTAGAAAATCTTGGTTATTGATTCCGGGGAAAACTTTTACTCTAAGGCTATGTAGAAGGTTAGTAATGGAAAAGAGAAGTTAATTGTGTTTAATAAGGATATTAAACAAGATGTTGCGAGGAAATGACTAGGGATAGAGAGAGCACAAAGTTATGGAAGTTTAGAGATTGTTGTGAAATATTTTTAGGAGAATAAAATTCAAGGGTGTATGTCGAAGAAAATATGAAAGTTAATTTTATGATGGAAGATAAGTTTTGTAAGGCCTAGAGATTTAAATTAAATAATACGAGGAGAACAATTTGAACAAGTTCAAGGAATTCGTAAACGGGATTTAGAGGTTTTGGGTCAAATTTAAGACAAGGTGAAAGAACTTGGAAATTTAAATAAATGGTTAATGTTGATTCCTAAATGTGAGGGTTGTGCTTCAAGAGTGATGTTTGGAAATTGGGAATTGCCTACGGTAGTCATGGTAAGGGTTTAAGTAAAGGTTAAATTTTCATATGGAGACTGGTGAGATAAAGATATGATTGGCAAGTTATGACCATATGAACTTAAGAGTATCAGAAGCAGATGACTAACTCGATCTTCATTATTTTTGTGCATTAATTACCACCTCTTGAACTCCCACTTTCTAATTGAGATCCTTGACGTTCCTTATCGTGACTTTGATATTCGGAATGTAATACTAGTTGTTACCCTCCAACAAATCTTATATGCAAGACCTAGACGAGCTAACCTTCGTGTAGGTATATCATGTCCCACTAAAACCCGTCTTCTTGTACTCTATTTTTTTGATATGATTTTCTGGTCAATTGGCTAAACTATAACCTCTACCATTATATTAAATTTCTTCTTATTTCAATTAGAAATCCAGCCTTGACTCAATCCTTTCGACCCGACATGTGATGGTGTTCTGCTTGTTTCCTTAGATGCTTAACCTTGTACCTTATCTGATTACTTGACCCGTTGGTTAAGAAACTTGGACTATGTAATTCCTTTCATTATTACCACCCTTATATCTTGTGCTGCTAAATTAGCCTTAGTTTTGCAAGCTTATCTATTTTCGAGCTTGGTCATGACATATTTTATTGGGTGGCCACCCACTAACATATTGTCTAATCAGAACCGGTACATGATGGTCTGATCAACCTATTGCACTTTGGTTCGCTTTTTCATGTATCAATCTACGAGAATGGAGACATAGTTAAACTTGACCATAGAGTCTCATTCGCGACAGCCTTGACAATTCTCCTTAAAATCTTTTCATCGCCTATGAACCTCGTATTCGTACTCAGCCGAATTAAATTTAATCATGACCTGAACCTCCATCATTGGATGCTCGTGCTCATACTTTGATTTCATTGATTTCCCTTCTTGCCTAAATCTCGTTTTATCCCGAAATTGATCAACTTAGATCGTGTCAAGACAAAAATCTATTTGTGGTTTGTTGTGCCTAAATTTTTTAATTTTTGCCATTTTATGGAATAGTAACCTTTTAATAATTTCTTAGTTGCTTGTTAATGACCAATTTTTATATAGGATGGTAGACAGCCCTACAACCTTGATGATTGTTGTTCCCTTACCTTCCTAATTAGGATACCCTAGATTGTTTGTGTGTTGATGCCATAATATTATTTTGACCTAGAATGATTAGTGCACCTAGGTGAGACTTCCAACTGCTACGGTATGCCCTGACCTTGTATACTATTCCTTCAAATTGCATGATTTAGATAAAAAAAAAATTAGACCTTGATTGTTGCGAAATAGGAACGTCACCCCATTAGTATCAGTTGTAGATATATATAGGTTAGTCCTTGATGTGGGGATGTGTGTCTATAAATATATAGCTTATGAGATTTATGAGAGATTATAGTGTCAGCCTTGATAGGATGTACTAGTCTTTTGGTAAGTATAAATGTGTTATGAGAGATAGGGGCCTATATGTCTTAGTAATGCATCGTTCCTATGGTAATAGAATGTATTAATAGATGGTTAATAGGAAGATAATAGTTTGAGCATACCTATTGCCTATGATTAGTTCCTTTTCATCCTTAGTTAAGACCACTTAAAAATAGGTCCAGTCCCTTGGATATAGGTTCCAGTCCATATTTTATTGAAGCTCCATTACCGCCGTACAACAGAGCAGTATTGGAGATATTCCTAGATTGACACTTTTTAGATGTCCGTTTATTATTCCAGTGTTAGGAAGTGTTACCTTAGATATTGGGTAGGTTAGAGGCTCTAGAAGGAGTACTATCGATCTTAAATTTCGAGGACAAAATTTTTCTAAGGTGGGTAGAGTTGTAGCACCCAGTTTCCCAAATGAGGGTAATTTTGAAATTTCATGTTTATAATTATTTTAATAATTATATTTAATTCATAATATGATTTTTGGTGATTTTAAATCATTTTAAAATTATTTAAATCAATGACTTGTGGTTTTGACGTTTTGCTAGTGAAACCCTAGAGACTGTTTGACCTAGAGCCTAACCATATGATTATGATATTTTAATGTCATTTTTGGCCTAAGGATATTTTTGCATTTGACCTCTTTGAATTATTTTGATATTATTTTATTATTTATGATATTTTTTTGGGGTTATTTGAGTCGGGTTCGAATTTCAACTCAATCTGACTTAAAACGGGGACCCGGGGGGAGTTTGACTCTAGTGGGACCCACACACTAGTTAGGCATGGCCCACATGATATTAATTTTAGTCCACATGATAGAAATATTTTAGTTAGAGGTTAGACTAATTATTATGGATAAGGTTAGTGTGATTAGAGACTTTAGAATGACTAATTTAGCCCCAACCAATTAGCCCTTTCCTAATACTCATAGAATAGGTTAGTGAAAGCATTTTGGACCTTACCATAATAGGACAAATAGCCCCATATGGCCAGCCACTTTGGGAGAGGATAGGCTCAAGTTCATTTCATTATTCTCATCCACACTCTCTCTCTCTCTTGTTCTTCCCCAAATTCCTAGAGAGCAATCCCTAGCAATTTCTCCACCAAATCCTTCCATTTCGCCACCAAATTTTCTTTTTTCCTTCTCAATTCTAGCCAAGGAGGAAGCTACCCAAGTTTGGGAGGATTCGAAGCTCGTTCGTGTCCCTTTAGAATCTCTACGTGTCGGTGTCGCTCCGGGAAGGTTTTTCTTCGATTCGATCTGCCGGGAGGTATAAATCCCTTCTTCTTTTTATTTTCTCATGCATATAGGTCTATTTTGAACCCATAGGAATGACCCCCATGGTTGTATCTCCATTTGTGTACATTTTGTGTCCATTTGGAGGTCATAGGAGTGTCCTTTGTGTTGTGGTTGTGTCCATGGGGAAAAATCCCAAATTTGGACACACTATGTGTTGTTGTTATGTATGAATAGATTATTACATGTTTAATCTCATATTTTTGTCTTGGAGATGTGTTCTATAGTGTCTCATATATATATATATTAGTGTAGAGAGTGAGTTCTTGATATATTATGTTATATACTTGTGTTTTTTGTCTCAAACTACCCAAATCAGTCATGATTTTTATCCACGTTTTTAATTTCAGCCCTAACTTAGAAATATCATAACTTCTAGCTCAAAGCTCAGTTTAATCTCCTATTTTTTTTAAAAGAAGCGTATTGAAGTTAGCTTTCCAAAAACATGTATTAATAGGCCTAATTCTTTCTATAACATTTTGGAGAATTATTTGAGTGTCAGCTGTACGAAAGACAAACACGTTCTCGGTGTTTTCGCGATTCCGGGAGTTTCCGGAAACGAAAACGCGATCCGTTTGAAGTTTCGGAAAGCTAACACATAGATCTATAACATACTTTAATACTAGAATTTAATTAATGCTGAGATGGTACATTATTGATTATTAGTAGGAGTTACTATTCGGCATATGCATTTTATGCACCCTTGTGTGTAATATAATGTTCTATTTGATTTTAACCCATGTTAATGTATATACATTATGTAATTAAATGGAGAATGCAAGCATAAGTAAATGGTTAAATAAATGATGTATGAGGTATAAGTATTCTATCTAATGTAAGCATGTATAAGTATGGCTTGTAATGAATATGTAGGTTCCATAGTATGTAATGTATGGTGCATATAGTAGTACAAGAGAATAAATGAATGATGAATGAATGCAAGCATGAATGTAATGTAATAATAGATGTAATGTATGCAATATACAAGTTAATGAGATGTAATGTTCTATGTTAACACAAATCCTATATTACCTCATGTACCCCTTACACTATGTTGACACTATCACACTTGACACTTTGTTCACTTACACTTTGACACTCTGATATGTATACACTAAGTATGCCCATTTAACCCTCACTTGCTCCTTTGCCATGTTCACATACACACACATAGCCTCTTAAATAAGTATTTATGAATATAGTTAACTTAGCTATGTATGTATATTATATATATGGTAGCATATTGTATTGTAATATATAAGTTTATATAGCTATTAAAATGCCATGATTATAGATCTAATATTGAATACCAATATATGCATGTGTATATATGTGTAGACATGTATAGCTTAAAGTAATAGATTACCTAGTGTATATATAATGTGAATTCTTGCCTATTTGAGTATTGAATAATTGCATGCTATATAGAGTTAGGTGTATGTTGGCTTGTATAGCCTTGTATTGATGTGTGCTTGCTAGGATAGTCTTGGTTAGGCCTAGTAAGACTTGCTGGGTTAGGACATGACCTAGTTTGACCTAGTTTGACTAGTGCAGTTGACCAGAGTTGACTAAGGGTTGACTTTGACCTAGTTTGACCTAGATTCATGTAGAATGTATTGTAGTGCTTTATATTACCCTTCTGGACATATTGTGACTTGTGTTGTTCTAATTAGGAGCCAGACACCACTCCTCGGACAGTATCTTTTCCTTGGACATTCAGATATCAGGCGAGTACATTCTCTGATCATTTTATATCATGTTTAGGATTATATTTCCTGCTTTAGACTATCTTACTTGATGCTGACACGTTGGTAACACGGATTGGTACTATATGGATCCCTTCATGAAATGTTATCCCTCTCGGGAGCATCAGATACTTTTTTCATATGTGTTTCACTTACATCACGTATCTCATGCTTCTATTATCATGAATCTTCAGGAATCAGCTAGTGACTCATGTACCCTCATGATCACCGAGCCTTCACGAATTAATTCATGAATCACCCTTTATGGGCAACATAGTATAATCATGAATCTTAACATAACTTGATTGGATCCTTGTGTATTGATTGGGGATGGGGGAGTATAAATGAACATGTAAATAATTCCAAGTAGTGTAATCAAGAATCAATTCCAAGTAGTGTAATCATGAATCAGTCCCATGCCATTCACATATTTATCCTGTACTCTGAATCACTAGCACTGTCTCTCTCTATATATCATAGATATTTACTTACAGTCTCTCTTTTACATTATGCTATTTCTTCAGATCCTGTATTTTATTCTCTAACATGATTACATTTTCTTTCCTGTTATGACTTGTTGAGATGTAGTGTGCTCGCTCCTGTCCTGACTGGACCTGTTGATAAATTTTACAGATAGCCTGGAGGTTGCCTGTTAGCCTAGAGGAGACAGTAGAGGTTGCATAGATAGCTAGGGTTTTTACTTATAGTTATTTTCAGTCATCTTGAGTTGTATTTATGGATTACTGTATTTGGGTTTTGAGATGTATCATGAGTTTGTATCTTAGACACTAGACTTTTATCTGTTGTATCTCTTTTCGATTTCATGTTTTATCTATCTTCCTTTATGCTCTACCTTAGATGTGATTGAGTTTACATTCTGCTATGTCACCCACATTTGGGGAGTATAAACTGTTTAGTCATATACTGTTAGATGCATTGAGACCTAGGACAACATTCTACCGCCGACACTGCGGCGTAGGCTGGACGTTGTTACGTTCTCGTGCCCTAACTCTAGGGTGCGGGTCGTGACAATAGCAGTTTGGTTGTGTGACAATTAGGACTGTTGTATATCAATCTTAGTTAGGATTGAATTGTATCAGTACCATCACAAGACTGATTCAATCCAATTCTTAGTAGGAACTGATCTACATCAGCCCTAAGAAGGTTAGACAAGCCAACTAAATAACCAAGAATACTTAAGATTGATAGATTAGCATCAGGGCTTGGATATGTTAGAAGGAGTAGCACTAAGATTGACTTATATATAAGTTAATCATAGTTAGATTTATTGATAACAATTTAGATTTAGTCTATTCATTAATCAACTTGTAAATCATTTACTTACAGGAGGACACCAGTCTCTTGGTTACTTGTACTTCTCTGGAGCAAGGCAAGTACACTCTATGGTTTTGATCAGTGCATTTTCTTGTTCTTTATTGCTGACACACTGCAACACGTTTATGATCTTATCTGTCTTGTTCTTTCATGTTCTTACTTGTATTTTGGGGTGGGGAAATACTCTAGATATGTGACCAAACCCGGATACTTATTCATGATCTTTAGCTTAGGCCTCGCACAGTGCACGCGGGTCCTAAGCCGTACCCTATATGATCTTTCAGGATCTTTTCATGCTCTTTCATGGTCTTACCTAAGCCGGTCACATATTATAGAAGTATTTCAAATCTATAACACACATGTTTAGGATTTTGTTCTTACATTAGTTCATATGATCCTGATCTTGATATTAGCTATAGTCGTGATCTTTCCTGTATCTTTACACAGTCATGATCTTTCATGTATCTTATAGCAGCATTTCATGTTCTTCATGTTCTTTACATACCTTGTTCTTATCCTATTCTTTCAGCATTTACTTTCCATATCATGATGTTATTGTTCATTACCTAGAACTGTACTTTGCTCCGCTCCTGAATAGGATATGTTGCAAGTGAGATGGAGGCTTTATGTGACACCTACTATGGACATGATATTGTTTTCCCTGTTGAGCCAGCTGGAGCTGCTTGTGACCTAGAGGCTGCAGAAGCCTAGAGTTCTTAGTATTTTCCTATTATCTTTTCATGTATTTGAGACTAGTGGACTTTCTATCTTTCTGGAATGTAATAATTCAGATATTGTACTTTACTCTGGTTGGGACACATTTATATAGATGCTGTGATTCATTCATGTTCATATTATCTGGTTAGTTTCCCTAGATTGGTACAGCTTACTTTGTTGTGTCTAACAACAAAGGCTGGGCGTGTCCGACTCGTACCCGGTTATTCGAGAGCGGGTCGTGACATGTTTTTAGTGGTGGCCCATGTAGGTCCATCCTAATGGTACCTAGGACTTAGCGTACTATTGGAGGACTTGATCACACTAGGGAAACTTGATCACAGCATAGGAAAATCGGGAAATAAGGGTATATCAGGTTATTCAAGTTTTTCAGGTGCTTATTATCATTAAAAATATTGTTTGTTAGGTTTTAGGGTTTGTCATTTAACAAGTTTTCTTTTTATGCAGGATGGTCACCACGAGGAAGACCGCAGACCAGTCTGGAGTTGCAGGCAGTTCTGGAGTTGCAGGTGGTTCGGAGCAGGCTGCACCAGAGCAGGCCGCACCAGATGTTCAGGCAGATCCGCTTCCGCCAGCGCCTCCTATCTTTCCAGCACTGCTGCCGACTATGATGTTTGACAGCACCCAGGTGATGGCGATGTTTCAGCAATTTATGGAGGCCCAGAACCACCAGGCTGCCCAGTTCCGCGAGACCCAGAACCAGCAGGCCACACAGTTCAGAGCGACTGTCGTCGACGCGCTGAGGACCAGAGAGCCGGCAACACCAGCACCAGCACCAGTAGCACCTCCAGCACCGCGAGGACCGAGACCAGGGACAGCCAAGGAGTACCAGAATCTTTGCCCGATGGACTTCTGGGGCGATGAGGGGATCATCTATGCAGATGAATGGCTGGAGAATGCAGAGAGGACTTTGACCATGGCGAACATTCCAGATGATCAGAAGGTGTCAGTGGCTAGCATGCGACTCTTTGACTTGGCGAGAGCTTGGTATCGGAAGGACCCCTAGTTGGCGGAGCCCCGAGTGTCTTGGACAGTTTTCAAAACACTGTTCAAGGAGAAATTCTTTCCAGAGGTGGAGCGTGATGAGTTGAGGATGCAGTTCCAGGCGCTGCAGCAGGGGACGATGACGGTCGTACAGTACACTTCAGAGTTCACCAGACTCAGCAGGTTTGCTGAGAACCTGATTAGGGTGCCAGAGGACAGAGCATGGAGATTCAAGAAGGGTCTCACCAGGGAGCTGCTATATGCGGTGGCGATCAGTCAGGCGACGGCGTATGCGAGCATTCTGAAGATTGCTCAGGCTGTGGAGAAGGAGGCGGACCCCAAGCTAAAGAGGGACCGAGATATGGGCGGCAGCAGTTTCCAGGCACCGGCGAAGAGGGTTCAGACTCAGACCCAGACGAGGCCGCACCAGCAGCAGCATCACCGTCAGGCCAGAGCTCCAGCACATCAGCACCAGAGGCAGCAGCTGGCGACCCTTTGTGCCTATTGCCATCGCCCCGGTCATTATATTGACGAGTGCCGCAAGAGGTTGGGACTTTGCCTCTTTTGCGGATCAGATGCACATCAGATGAGGGACTGCGCTCAAGCTATAGCTAGACTAGCAGGAGGACCCCGAGGAGCTAGAGGACCACCGGCAGCACCATCCCGAGCATTGCCTGCTGCACCCCAGAGAGGAGGAGCTCTTCCACCCCAGCAGCAGAGGTTTGCACAGCAGCAGAGGTTTGCACAGCACCAGCAGCAGCAGAGAGGAGGAGCACAGCAGGGACGTGCTTACGTCATGCCTGCAGTTGAGGAGGACGAGGCAGTGCCAGATGTGATCACAGGTTCTATATTCTTACATTCTTTCCCTGCCATGTTGTTTGATTCTGGAGCTACACATAGCTTTGTATCATATGAGTTTCTGCATAGACACGGCTTCACACCCAAGCCCACTAGGCGGAACTGTCAGATTATGACAGGAGGAGGGTCAGTGCCAGTAAGTGAGATGGTGGAATGCCCTATCACTATTGCTGGGAGAGAGATTCGAGCTCGACTTCTAGTGATGCCACTGCATGGATTCGACGTAGTCCTCGGCATCGACTGGATGAGCGAGCAGTTTGCCGTAATAGACTGCCATAAAGGGAAGGTGATCTTCAGCCCGTGGGAGTTCTACCGTTCGAGATCAGCAGACGAGGTGCAGAGAGGCCAGAGGAAGTCTACTTCGGAGCAGTTGCAGAAGACCAAGAGTTGCCGCATCCGCTGATTACAGAGTATCTTGACGTCTTTTCCGAGTAGCTGCCAGGATTACCGCCAGATTGAGATGTAGAGTTCATTATCGATCTAGTGCCCGGATCAGCATCGAAGTCCCAGCACTGTTACAAGATCAACCCGAAGGAAGCTGCGGAGTTGAAGGCGCAGATTGATGAGCTTGAGGGCAAAGGATTTATTCGGTCCAGTACTTCACCCTGGGGAGCACCGGTACTTTTTGTGCCCAAGAAGGATGGGACGGTGGGGATGTGCATTGACTACCGTGTGCTCAACAACATTACCATTAAGAATAGATATCCTTTGTCGCGGATTGATGAGCTGTTTGACCAGCTTAGTGGAGCGAAGGTCTTTTCTAAGATCGATCTTCGGTCGGGGTACCACCAGATGAAGGTTCGGGAGCAGGATATTCCAAAAACAGCCTTCAACACCCGATACGGCCAGTATAAGTTCTTAGTGATGCCGTTCAGACTCACCAATGCCCCATCTATGTTTATGAACCTGATGAATAAGGTCTTCCACAAGTATTTGGATAAATTCATCGTAGTCTTTATTGACGACATCCTGATCTATTCCAAGACGGAGGAGGAGCATGTTGAGCACCTGCGGATTGTGTTAGAAATTCTGCGGAAGAAGAAGCTGTATGGAAAACTCTCGAAATATGAGTTTTTCTTGGACAGAGTGGAGTTTCTAGGGCATGTGGTGACTGGAGAGGGGATTTATGTGGATCCCAAGAAGATTGAGGCAGTAGAAGCTTGGGCACCTCCCAAGTCGGTAGCAGATATTCGTAGTTTCCTGGGTCTAACAGGATACTACAGGAAGTTCGTGAAGGACTTCGCCAGGATAGCAGAGCCTATAACGAAGCTTACGCGGGAAGACGAGGAGTTCATCTGGAGCGACGCCTGCCAGTCAGCATTTGAAGAATTGAAAAGAAGACTCACGACGGCACCAGTTCTAGCTTTGCCATCGGGATCAGGAGGGTTCGTCATCTACAGCGATGCTTCAGGGAAAGGTTTGGGATGTGTGCTGGAGCAGAACAAAAAGGTGATAGCATATGCTTCTAGACAGTTGAGGCCCCATGAGAAGAATTATCCTACACATGACTTGGAGCTTGCAGCGGTCATATTTGCCTTGAAACTGTGGAAGCATTACCTATATGGAGAGAGAGTAGACATCTTCACGGACCACAAAAGCCTGAAGTATGTATTTACTCAGAAGGAGCTGAATATGAGACAGCGCAGATGGCTGGAACTCATGAAGGACTTCGACATCAGTCTGTAGTACCACCCTGGGAAGGCGAATGTGATTACAGATGCTCTCAGTCGATATCCTATTGCTATGTATCTCACCATGGAACGGCATCTCTTGGAGGATATGGAGAGTCTTGGGATTGAGGTTGTTCTGCCAGGGTATGGAGGACAGATGATGCACATACAGATACAGTCGGGGTTGCTAGAGAAGATCAAGGAGGCCCAGCTGCTTGATGAGGGAATCCAAGGTCTTAGAGCTCAGGCAGAGTTAGGTCTGCTTGATGACTTCACCATTGTGAAGGATGGATCCTTGAGGCACGGGAGCCAGCTGTGTGTGCCCAAGGACTTACGGGAGGAGGTGATGCAGGAGGCCCACCAGTCACAGTATTCTATACATCCTGGTTCTACCAAGATGTACAAGGATCTGCGGGAGTATGTTTGGTGGTATGGGATGAAGAGAGAGGTCGCCAGATTTGTTTCCAGATGCCTTATGTGCCAGCAAGTCAAGGCGGAGTGCCAGAGACCAACGGGACTACTCCAGCCTTTACCTATTCCGGAATGGATGTGGGAGCACATTACCATAGACTTCGTCTCTGGATTGTCGCGTACTCCCAGTAGCAAGGACGCTATTTGGGTGATCGTAGACAGATTGACAAAGTCTGCTCATTTCATTCCATTCAAGGTTGAGCTATCGACCGAGAAGCTTGCAGACCTCTACATGCGTCAGATCGTGAGGATTCACGGGGTGCCAATTAGCATTATTTCAGATCGATACAGCCGCTTCACATCACACTTCTGGAGGAGTCTACAGCAGAGCTTGGGATCGCAGTTGAAGTTCAGCACAGCCTATCATCCACAGACGGACGGGCAATCCGAGAGGACCATTCAGACCTTGGAGGACATGCTGCGGGTTTGCGCACTCGACTTCGGCAGTTCGTGGGAGGACCATTTGCACCTTGTGGAGTTTGCCTATAACAACAGTTATCAGGCCAGTATCGAGATGACCCCGTTCGAGGCACTGTATGGACGGAGATGCCGCACGCCGCTATCTTGGGATAACGTTGGCGAGAGAGCATTGCTTGGGCCAGAGATAGTGGTAGACTCAGCTGAGAAAGTCAGACTGATCTGGGAGCATATCAGACTTACACAGGATCGGCAGAAGCACTGGGCGGACAGCAGCAGACGGCCACTTGAGTTCGAGGTTGGAGACAGAGTATTCCTAAAGATCTCACCGACTAGGGGCGTCATCAGATTCGGCAGAGGCGGGAAGCTCAGTCCGAGGTTCATCGGACCATTCGACGTGACGACACGGATTGGCGAGGTGGCGTACCGACTAGCGCTTCCAGCTAGATTAGAGGGAGTACATGATGTTTTCCACGTATCTCAGCTTCGACGATACATTCCAGACCCTGTAATGCCCCGCTCCACATCGGTGCATTATGATGAGTCGTTGACTCGAAGAGTTGCGTTGACCCGATAAGGTATCGATGCGAATCGATGCAAGTGTTGCGTTGGCCAAAGGTAAGCTTTGAGTCGGTTGGAATCTATGAATCAAATCGATGCAAAGGATAAGTCCCGTCGAGTAAGTGCTGATTCTAGTTGATCTGGTGTGCAGGCTATGCTTTTACGCTGGACAATAAGAGGTCGGCATTTTGCCTTATGCAATGAAGTGTCCGCGAAACCCAAATCGTGGCCTTGCAACGGATTATGGCATGGGCACGATAGGCCAGATCAACCGAGTAGAGCAAAGGAATGGCTAAGTCCGGGAGTTAGCTATGCGATCGAGTTATGGAAGTGAGACGCTTCAATCGGTGAGTCGGCAACGCGTATCGGCTTAAGGTGGGCGGGTTCTTGACTCTCTCTCCCTATTCCTTCACGTCTAGTAAAATATGTTATGGTATGCATAATATGTTATCGAGTTAGCGAGCGTGGCTCAACGGGTAAGTGCTTAAGTATGAGTCGAACACTAAGATAGAACATTGAACAATCGAACAATTGAAGCGACGTACATCGAGTGCACGAGTCGCAGTAGGGCAATGATGGTAGAACATTGAAAGATGATAATGAGATGTGCATCATGTGCACGGCTCCGAGAACATTGAACTCTAGGCGTAGAACATTGACTATGGTGCTGAGCGTGCCTTTGTGCACTTAAGCTACGAAATGACTAAGTAAATACGAAGGTAGGCTATACGAATAACATTATGTATGGGATGCGTGAATACGAGGATGAGATGACTAAGCCGTTAGGCGTCGTGCATCAATATGGATGTGTTGGGGCATAACACCGACGGAGCTCCCCATATGAATGGTGGATTATGTTTATGGCACAGAAAATCGTTTATGTGCGAGACTATGGTTATGGAATACATGATCGGTTGGTATGCTATGGAACGTATTGCATGGTCAATGGACTCGGATTGTCCGTGCACGGGTGCGGCTTCCCTCGAACGGTTACGCCGGGGCGCCGGGACCGTTCGGCCTAGGAGGGAATTATGTGTGGTATTTATGGTGCACAATATTCGGATGGATTGCGACCGTCCAGTACTGTGATAAGCTATGATATCCGTAAGTTTGGGATCCTTCGGATACTGGGCTAGCAACCCGTATCGAAGCGATTGTAGGCTTACACATAAGAGATGCCAAGTCCATTACGGTGCGAAATACCGTGACCTTCATATAGATAGGGCCGGTGGGCCGAGATGAGAGCTGGGTGCAGGCGCAGGGCCTGCCATCCATTATGCATATATTTACGTTTAGGATTGGCCGGTTGCACAAACCGATTATGTTTGCTTATGTTAAGTTCTAACCACTGCAGGCTTGGCGAAAAGGGACGGAGATGAGCACGAACACTATGTTTATGTTTATGATATGGCTAACTGTATCTGCTGCAGGAACACGGGATATGGGACACATTTACGAGAATATGCTATGTTTAAATGTTGCCATGAAACTGATCCTAAGGCTAACTAGCAAGATCACAATTTAAGTTGCATGCTCACTAAATGAATAAGTGTTTAGTTTGGGTGCGAGCGGGTCTTGATCAGTGCGAAGCGAGGACGAAAGCACTAAACCCCCACTAGTTTATGTGCAGATTCAGGTTATGATCGGCTTGGGGCGGGGCTTGGCTTGGACGTGCCGAGGCATGGAGTCCTTGGCGTTCAAGAGGAGCTTCCGCATATGCGTTCGGACTTGCGACATGGAGATGTTCGGCCGAAGACTACTTGGTGGCTATAAAGAGGCATAATGTATGGAACAATGAAATCCTTTGTGAGCTAGAGAGATCATGAGCGTTGTAGCCAATTGGCATTTTATGTTGGGCTATTCAGAGCCTTTGTATCCTCAGTTCATAATCAATAAAAGAGATTCTTATGTTTTATTTTGTTTTCTTCCGCTGCTTATGTTATCGATTTGAGATAGTTCTATGTGAACCTGTTATCTTGCCTTGCACGAGCGCAACTCCAGGCTCGTGCGGCATCACGCCCCAGCGAGGACGATAATTCGGGTTAAATTTAGCGAGGACGAGCGATTTCCCGGGTCGGGGCGTGACAAGTTGGTATCAGAACGGTTCCATCCTTTGGACCGTGCGTGAATCTCTTTGACCCTCAAGTTGTTTCGCTATCAAATTCAGTTGACTCTAAGTTATTTCCGCAACCGCATGGCTCATGGATCTGCTCGAAGCTACATTGGATGTTCCATACAATAAGTCTATATTAAGTGAGTACGTTTGCCACAAGTATGTCGTGACTATTACGCTGTCTCCGGGTGCCATCGGAGAGTGTTGGTTACACGAGGTGCAACGAGTTATGGAAGCTGGTCGCACGAAGTGCAACGAATATGGTGATGTTGGTTGCATGAAGTGCAATGAGATATGAGTTATCGGTCGCACGGAGTGCGAGAAGATATGTGTTGCCGGTCGCAGGAAGTGCGAGTAGTTATGTGTTGTTGGTTGCACGAAGTACAACGGATCGATATGTGAGACGATGCGTATTATGTGGCTACGCGAATGGTTATGTGTTGTTGGTTGCACGGAGTGCAGCAAGTCGTGGATCGTTCGTTGCATCGGTACAACGAGTCGATACGGTATGATGTTCGTGTTGTATGGCTATGCGGATGGATAGCAATATGTTGTACGAGATTGAGTAAAGACCTTAAGTATCGAGACTAAGTTGTTGCACGAGCTGCAACGAGCGGGATTCGAAGATCGCGGATACGATAATAATGAGTCGAGTTGGTCGCTAAGTCGAGTTAAGTTGGCGAACGTGTATGTTGGCCATATATTGCGTTGAGCTTTGAATAAGCGAATATTACGGGTAGGACTGAGATGATCGCCATGGTACGGTTAGATTGGATGTGTGTCAAACTTGAGCTAACGTTAGAGCTGGGATCGGAAGGATCGCCATACGGGACGGTTAAGTTGAGATAGATGTCGGACCTATGCGGAATACGATGTCGAGTAATGACTCGATTTTGAGTGGCATATGCAATACCAATTATGTGAGCAAGTATAACGAAGTATTGTGTCGATAACGATAGGCTCGATCTTGAGTGGTATATGGGATACCACTTAGCGATAGCTATGTTAAGCCGGTTGATGACTTGCGATAGGTTACGTCGAGACGATTATGTTATTATGATATGTTTGTCCTCAACGGACGGAGTAGTACCGGGACTCGAGTGGGAATGACTTGATAGAAGTTGATGTAATTATGCTACGGTGAATTGAGTCGAACGATTATGTGCGAAGTCGTACTTATGGATGATACGTCGGGTGAGAATTCGTTAAGCGTAAGTCGGACGATAGGCTGAGCATAGCGAAGGAATTACGTTGAGGAAATAGTCGACCCGGTCGAACTTATGTTGAGTTAGTACGGAGACTTTTCGGAATGAATTGGGTAGGTACGAAGAAATTATGCGAACGAATTTGGGTTAGTACGAGGATTCGGTAGCACGATTTGGAAGTGCGAGTTAGAGATATGAGAATGGATGTGTGCAAGACTTGATTCGTATTCGAGTTCGGATAATGGCAGTGATTGCAACGAATTGGAGCTTATGCGAGACGAAGATGTTCAAGTTATGCATATCGACGATGGTATTGAGGCGTATCAAAGACGATATGCAATAACTCGGGGATACTTTGATCGAATGAACGAAAATTATGTTGAGCATTGTTGTTGGATGAATAAGATGCAAGTTAAGTTATGGCAGTTTGGATGATAACGGTAGAAATGCTTCGAAGAATTTAAGAGTCGATGGATGTTGCTCGGAAGAAATCGAAAGTGTCTGGATTGCTTCGCGGATCACCACTATGTTGACATTCTTGTCTTGAGCGAGCGCAACACCAGCCTCGCATATGCGTCATGTCAAATTAGAACGATCATTCTGCGTGAGCGCTGGTATGGTGATTCATCCAGCGAGGATGATCGAACTTGCGAGGCGTGGCAAATTTGATATGGACTTGTGGTCTGATGCGAAAGCAAAATTGAGGATTATGTGATATTGTCAACGGTAGTGCCTAAGTGACTCGAGTAGTATCGGCGCATCAGTTGCACGGGGATAGATAAATCACGGATTGATAATGTACGTCAGGTTGGATAAAGTCTCGTAGGAATCGTCGGGAATTGATTTGGCTCCGCGATAGATATAGCATGGTTCGTGTTAACTGTCCCTCGTTGATGATCTTCAATTATCGAGCGTAGTTTCGGGGAAGATGACCCTAGAAGACTTGACCGCCAAATCAAGTGAATATTGAAGTCCCATAGGATGACCCTAAAGAAGTCGCGTAAGAAGGATAAGGAATAAGGTAGTGCATGTTGAGGATAAGTCTAAGCGAGTGAGTATCGTGTCTTGAAAGCTAGCGAGTACTAGAATCGATATGGTCAAAAAAGTTGTGTCGGATCGAATATGTTGAGGAACGTGCTTAGCGTAGTGATACGGTAAGGCGATTACAAGAATTCTGCAATGCGCAAGAGCGACGAGTAATAGAACGACCCTAAGAGTGTGTCGTAGATCGGTTGAGTAACGGTTAGGCTATGTGTTTGGAGCGCGTTATCTATGTTGCGAATGAACTAGTCAGGATTGATTGGGAATTGAGTAAAGGATTCGTACTCGGTCGAGTATCGGAGATAGGCGTATCGTAAGAGACCTTGGGTCGAAAAGATTGTTGCCTTCGAGCATCGTAGACTCAAGTTGACCTCTTGTATCGAGAGAGACTAAGCATGATGTCTGGATAAGTTACCTAGCGGGGGTAGCCCCAGACGCAACGTATGGATAGAGCGAGAGAATGTGGATCACGTATGGATAGTTGCGTGCGAGACTTAGTACGAATTGTAGACAAAAGAATTTATGACATGTTGACATAGTCCATGTTGTTAAGGCTAAATGTTATGAATGATTGGATGAAAGATTTGAGTTATATGAGAGATAGGAAACGGTTGGGCGAATAGACATTACAGAGAATTATTGTGATAGGATGTGCAATGACTCGATGCAATGTGAGTATTAGATGGCCGGCGAGAAAACTTACGAGATCGAAGTTATGCTTGAATTAAGTTATGTGCAAGATGTTGGAAGATGATCGCATGCTATGGGATGATGTATACGATATTTTGAATGGGCGCTAAGATATGACTAAGTCGAGTACGGACCAATGGATGCTTGAGGATTTAAGTTGAGCTTGTTAGTTTGTCCCGATATCCTACAACTGAGCTTGGCTGAAATGCATATATTGGTGGGACGCCTAAAATATGTGTATGATCCAAACTAAGTTGTATGATTCCAACGATAGTAGTACAAGATCGTGAAGCGATCTATGCGAGGCACTTGGATTAAGTGTTAGTTTCGGTTCGAGGACGAACCTGATTTTGAGTGGTATATTATGTAATGCCCCACTCCGTATCGGTGCATTATGATGAGTCATTGACTCGAAGAGTTACATTGACCCGATAAGGTATCGATGTGAATCGATGCAAGTGTTGCGTTGGCCAAAGGTAAGCTTTGAGTCGGTTGGAATCTATGAATCGAATCGATGCAAAGGATAAGTCCCGTCGAGTAAGTGCTGATTCTAGTTGATCTGGTGTGCAGGCTATGCTTTTACGCTGGATAATAAGAGGTCGGCATTTTGCCTTATGCAATAAAGTGTCCGCGAAACCCAAATCGTGGCCTTGCAACAGATTATGGCATGGGCACGATAGGCCAGATCAACCGAGTAGAGCAAAGGAATGGCTAAGTCCGGGAGTTAGCTATGCGATCGAGTTATGGAAGCGAGACACTTCAATCGGTGAGTCGGCAAGGCGTATCGGCTTAAGGTGGGCGGGTTCTTGACTCTCTCTCCCTATTCCTTCACGTCTAGTAAAATATGTTATGGTATGCGTAATATGTTATCGAGTTAGCGAGCGTGGCTCGACGGATAAGTGCTTAAGTATGAGTCGAACACTAAGATAGAACATTGAACAATCGAACAATTGGAGCGACGTGTATCGAGTGCACGAGTCGCAGTAGGGCAATGATGGTAGAACATTGAAAGATGATAATGAGATGTGCATCATGTGCACGGCTCCAAGAATATTGAACTCTAGGCGTAGAACATTGACTATGGTGCTGAGCGTGCCTTTGTGCACTTAAGCTACGATGGTCAATGGACTCGGATTGCCCGTGCACGGGTGCGGCTTCCCTCGAACGGTTACGCCGGGGCGCCGGGACCGTTCGGCCTAGGAGGTAATTATGTGTGGTATTTATGGTGCACAACATTCGGACGAATTGCGACCGTCGAGTACTGTAATAAGCTATGATATCCGTAAGTTTGGGATCCTTCGGATACTGGGATAGCAACCCGTATCGAAGCGATTGTAGGCTTACACATAAGAGATGCCAAGTCCATTACGGTACGAAACACCGTAACCTTCATATAGATAGGGCCGGTGGGCCGAGATGAGAGCTGGGTGCAGGCGCAGGGCCTGCCACCCATTATGCATATGTTTACGTTTAGGATTGGCCGGTTGCACGAACCGATTATGTTTGCTTATGTTAAGTTCTAACCACTGCAGGCTTGGCGAAAAGGGACGGAGATGAGCACGAACACTATGTTTATGTTTATGATATGGCTAACTGTATCTGCTGTAGGAACACGGGATATGGGACACATTTATGAGAATATTCTATGTTTAAATGTTGCCATGAAACTGATCCTAAGGCTAACTAGCAAGATCACAATTTAAGTCGCATGCTCACTAAATGAATAAGTATTTGGTTTGGGTGCGAGCGGGTCTTGATCAGTGCGAAGCGAGGATGAAAGCATTAAACCCCCACTAGTTTATGTGCAGGTTCAGGTTATGATCGGCTCGGGGCGGGACTTGGCTTGGACGTGCCGAGGCATGGAGTCCTTGGCGTTCAAGAGGAGCTTCCGCATATGCGTTCGGACTTGCGACATGGAGATGTTCGGCCGAAGACTACTTGGTGGCTATAAAGAGGCATAATGTATGGAATAATGAAATCCTTTGTGAGCTAGAGAGATCATGAGCGTTGTAGCCAATTGGCATTTTATGTTGGGCTATTCAGAGCCTTTGTAACCTCAGTTCATAATCAATAAAAGAGATTCTTATGTTTTACTTTGTTTCCTTTCGCTGCTTATGTTATCGATTTGAGATAGTTCTATGTGAACCTGTTATCTTGCCTTGCACGAGCGCAACTCCAGGCTCGTGCGGCATCACGCCCCAGCGAGGACGATGATTCGGGTTAAATCTAGCGAGGACGAACGATTTCCCGGGTCGGGGGGTAACAGACCCGAGCCATGTGGTGGACTATTCCGAGCTGGAGGTAGGCCCGAGATTGACTTATGAGGAGCAGCCAGTAGAGATCTTGGACCGGAGAGAGAAGCATCTGCGGAACCAGACCATTCCTCTCGTTCGCGTCATGTGGAGACACCACTTTCCGGAAGATTCCACATGGGAGCGCGAGGATGAGATGCGAGAGCGCTACCCTGGATTGTTCTCATGATTGTATTTTGTATTTTGATTTTCAACAATAAACTGGTATTGGATCCTTTGAGAATTGCAGAAATTGATTTGATCATTGAATTTCGAGGACGAAATTTTTCAAGGGGGAGAGATTTGTAACTCCACCTTTTCAAGTTTAATTTTTTTATTTGTTTATTTAGTAAATAGAACTCTTCACTATTTCAGGTAAAATATTTTAAATATATCAAATAGGTTAGCCATTGGGCTTTTGTATTGATTACATCCTTCTTCTAACTCAGCCCATTAATTCTCTCTAACTCAGCCATTCTTCTTTTCAAAAATCGGCCATAGTTTCATTGCTTAGGTCATTTGAGGAAAGGGGTCTTGTAAAGAAATTCACAGCTCATTCTCCCCACCCCCATGTGAATGTAGTTTGAAATTCTAACAAACTTTTCTCACAAGAGTGAGTTGGAAATTCTTTTGGCGCCAATCCCTGCGTAGGGATCAAGCCACCAATTCTATATAGATCACTCTCCTTCCTTCATCATTCTCTGCAATATTTTCCTGAGAGAATTCTTTTCCATTCTTCCTTCCCATGCTCTTCTCTCTTGTCGACTGAATTCCAGGAGGAGAACGACGACGGCTAATGGTCTGAAGACTCTACGAAGGCAGGGAGAATGAGTTCAACTTCTTTGACAGATCAATGAGAAGGGCTGGTGAGCATTAGATTGTTCAATTCTATTTCGATTCCTTGGAAATTTTGGTAATTCAAATTCTTGTGAACATCTGCTGATTGTTCTTTCAAATCCTTGAAATTCAGTGAGCTCTAAGAAGCTTCTTCGATCCAGCGGTTGGTAGGAGTCATAACTCTTTTGATTGTTTAATTCAATTTATTGGTCTATTGATGTCACGACCCGCACCCTAGAGTAAGGGCACGAGACGTGAATACGTCCAGCCTACGCCGCAGTGTCGGCGGTAGAATGCTGTCCTAGGTCTCAACATCTAACAGTTTATCTCTAAGCAGTTTATACTCCCCGAACGGGGTAACATAGTAATAACAACTCAATCACAGCTAAGGAAAAGATAGCACGATATGAAATAGAACTCAAGAAAATAAGGAGATGAAATAGTCTAAGATAATCCAGCAATCCACAATACAAGTCTCAGATGAAAGAATATATACAACTGATCTCCAAATAAAGTCTAACTAACAAGTCTCCAGACTACAAAAGATAACAGACTATCTAATCTAGTCTAAACAGTCGGGGGAAAGTCCTCAGCTACTGCTGGATCCTCCTGAGGGTCCAGCTCACAGGTGTCATCAAGGGCTGCCCCATACTAGGTGTCCAGGCAAGCCTCCTCCTCGTCCTCTGTAATATTTTCAACAGGTCCAGTCAGGACAGGAGCGAGCACAGTACATCTCAACAATTCATGGCATGTTAGAAAATATGAAAATGCAGTAGAGTAAGATACAGGTACTGAAAGAAAAGCAGTATGTAAAACAGGAAGAGCTGTAATAGAATATCTACTATACATAGAGAACTAGCAGTGACTAGTGAGTCAGAGTACAACATGAACATGTAAATGGCCTGGGATGATTCAATGAAGACACTACGGAATGATTCAATGAAGATACTACTGGTGTATTATTTACATGTCCACTTCTACTCCCCCGTACCCCCAATCAATACACAAGGATCCAGCCAGGTTATGTTATATGATTCCATGCAAGGCCCGCGAAGGGGGATACATGAATGTCCCATAAATGGGGAGTCTGGGGATTACCCAACTGTGTAGGATTCAAGAGACTCTGTGATCATGAGGGTACATGTCACAAGTAATCAAGTGAACCAAGAGCATAGTGATACGCCATGTAAGTGAAACGTACTGAACACGTAGTACCCGATGCTCCCTAAGGAAAACATCTCAAGAAAGGATCCATATAGTACCAATCCGTGTGACCGTCGTGACAGTACAAGTAAAGTAATCTACTGCAGGAAATAATTCTAAGCAAGATATGAAATGATCAGAGAATGTACTCGCCTGTAACTGAATTTCCAGAATGAAACGTACTGTCCAAGGAGTGGTGTCTGGCTCCTAATCAGAACAGTACAAGTCACAACATGCCCAGAATAGTAAATGGAGTCCTACTATGCATTCTACATGATTCTAAGTCAATCTAGGCCAAAGTCAACTCTTGGTCAACTCTGGTCAACCCTGGAAGTCAAACTAGGTCAACCAAGTCTAGTTGAGTCTAAACTAGGCTATTTCCATCTATACTAGCTGGCACCAATCCTATCAAGGCTAAGCAAGCCTATACTAGTCACATCATAAAATGGCCTAGCTAAATTCTAGACTCTTAACAAATCTCAATTCACTAAACACCCATACATTAGCATCACAATTACACACAACTAGGCTAAGTGAAATCTACCACATTAGCTAACAAGGAAGGTATAGATATCAATATATATATTTGCACTCACACACATTTATACAATCTAGGCTAATGCAACCTATATCATAACTAACAAAGAATTTATATATAGATATATATATAAGCACTCATACAATATCCTATATATACATATATATGCCTACCACAATACTCTAAATAGAGAAGAGAGAGCTAGTGGTGTGTGTGTCAATGTGTAATAGAAAATAAGTGTGTGTGTGTTAACAGGTAATAAAGAGTGTGCAGAAAATAACATGACTGTGAACAAGTGTGTGCAGGAAACATAAATGTGGCAGTAACAAGTGTAGGCCTGTGTGTGTATGTGATCATGTGTCCTGTGTACAGGGACAAGTAGTGAAGGGAAGGTAATGATATGAAACTGAAATTACTAAATCAGTGAAGAAAAATATGAAAACTTGTGTGTGTATATGAGGTGCCTGTGTTAAGAATGAAACCTGGGACTAACTTTAGTCCTAAACGGTGCAACACACAGGAAAAATCAGTGGAGAAGGAATGTGTGTGTGTGGATATGCTACATATGTGTTGGTGAGGCAAGAGTGAAATAATGAAGGAAGTGTCTAGGTGTGTGTGTGTATATTAGAGGGAGAACAGTGAAGGAAAATGAGAGTGGATGGTGTGTGGGTGTGTGTGTGCAAAATGACAGTAACTAAGTGACAGCCTATACTTGGCATGAAAACAAGTTCAGATTTTAACTTATGAAATCAATGACAGGCCCTATACTATCATGCAAACAATTTCAGATTCTTAGAGTATCCCATACCCCAAACAATAGGATTCCTCATAAAACTCAGATTTTGATTTAAGGATCAATCTCACAATATAGCAGCTGCTAATTCAATGAAAAAGGAAGGGGAAATCAACCCTGGACTTCATGACAGTACACAAGAATCAAACAAAGAAAGAAAACAGATTACAATTTTTTCAGTTTTCATCAAAACAGTCCACAATTTAAATTTCCAGATTTTGGACTCAAAGCACCACAATTTAACCCCAAACTCAACATATCAATACATAGAACATAGGTGAATATGTTAGGGATTAAAGACTATGAATCTAACAGTTCATAATAGGTAAAATCAATGCAAAAATCTATTTTAAAACTGGAAGGAAACTGAACTAAACATGTATCAGGAATTAATATAGGAAGAGGGGATTTCATCAACAATTTCGAATTAAACATCAATCTAAAGGTTGGTAATGAATATATAGCATGTACACGTGTCATAGGGTGTGTTTGTGTCCCAGCAATAGGACACAAACGTGTCCAACAGAAAGAAAACATGAAAATAGTGCACAACACACTGTGCAGTGTACACAGGCTCGTGCACGAGTGCACGAGTGTCGTGCACACGACACAACACAAATGGGGACTCGTGGTCGTGTCCCCAACTAGCCTAGGTATAGGACTTAGTGTCCAAGTGTCTGCATTGTGTCAAAACGTGTCGTGTCCTGAACTACAACTGCGTGTCAGTAGTAATTAAAAACTGTGCACAGTGACAGTGTCTACCCAGTGGGTGGTCGATAACTCACCAACCCGACCACGAGGGGTCGTGAAATTTTGTATGTGGGGTGGCAGACTATGCCCCTAGCCACCCACAAAATTTCGTGTCAAACTAGTTCGTGTCGTGTCCACAGGAGACCCCGATATGCAGGAGAATACTGTAGCCCCGCGCGCGCGTGTCCAAGTGCGTGTGTGCGGGCGCCCAAACGACACGACACCGACACGATATCATCTCAGAGTTACAAAATTGGATAAGCGACATTAAAAACTAAATTTCCATTCAATTACAATTCAAAATTAGCACATAAAGTTTCATTGAGACATTTACACAAACACTTAACAAAGGACTCAGATACGTGTCCTGTTAGGACACGAAACGACACGAAACCCTAGGGATTCCTATTCCTATAGTTAGGTTAGGTCTAGGGCTCCCTATACATGCAATTAAATCTGAATTCCATGGTGAAATTAGAGAGTTACCTCTATGTATCAAATCCTCCCAAAAAGCTCAAAGAGTGGGGTTCTTTCCAATGGTGGAACTCCTCCAAATCTCTCCAAATCTGAGATTATAAATTACCAACAGAAAGTAGGTAGAATTTAGAACCCAATGCAATTTGTTTGGGTTAAAAAGGAATAAAAATGGATTTATGATGAATTTCTAAAGATGGGAGCTCACCTCTTTCTTCTCTTGCAATAAATTTCTAAGGGAGAGGCTAGCCCTAACTTTGGGAGACATTAAATAGGATGTGATGGGTCAATAGTGGCTGCCATGGGCTGATTAGGGTTAGAGTTGGTTCATGGTGTGGGCCTATCGGCTATTAAGCCTAAGTCCTTAATCATGACTTATGTAGTCATAAGCCATATTAGCCTACACAACTCCAAATCACCCCTACCTAGTTCCAATGACTTAAACCTCATTAAATTAGGTCCAACCAAGGTTACTTAACTTAACTAAGTGGCCATAACCTAGGTTAGTCACTAGGTTAGTCTTCTAGTCAACACAAGTCAAAGTCCACTATAGGCCCAAAATTAATTCTTCTAAAAATCACCAAAAATCACCAAAATTTATATTAATTATAATAAGTCCAAATATTAAATAATAATTCTAATTAATTCACAAAATTTCAAAAATGACCAAAATACCTCCAAGCTAGAAAAGTGGTAGTGACAAATCTACCCTCCTTAAAATAATTTCGTCCTCGAAATTAAAGGCGAAACTAAACTGCTGAGAAGGATAGAAAAGTATACCTCAAGGTCCAAAAAGATAAGGGTAGCGCTCGCGCATCTCATCCTCCCGCTCCCAGGTAGACTCTCCTGGAGAATGATGCCTCCATGCGACGCGTACCAAGGGTATCACCTGGTTCCTCAGAACCTTCTCCCGTCGATCCAGAATCTCCACTAGCTGCTCTGGATAGCTGAGAGAAGGACCCACCTCGATCTCCGAATGATCGAGTACATGGCTAGGGTCAGCCACATACCGTCTTAACTGTGATACATGGAATACGTTGTGGACCCCCACAAGTGCAGGCGGCAAGTCTAGCCTGTAAGCCACGTCACCGACTCTCCCGCTGATAACGAAAGGGCCGATGAAGCGCGGGCTAAGCTTCTCGCCTCCACCAAAACGTATCGTACCACGAGTCGGAGATATCCTCAAGAAAACCTGGTCTCCGACCTAATCACAAGCAAGGTCTCAATTAATATAATAACAAACATGATTAAAAAAATCACAATCAAACAACCTAAATCTAATCCTACTCTAATCTGTACCTCAAACTCCAAGGGCCTCCGGTGGCTATCGGCCCAGTGCCGATGTCCGTCCTGCGCTACGCAAAGTTTGTCCCTGATGAGCTTCACCTTCTCGGCCGCATCCACAGTCATCTCTGGCCCCAGCAAAGCTCGTTCACCAACATCATCCCAGGATAAGGGTGTACGACACCTACGCCCGTACAGAGCCTCGAAAGGTGACATCTCAATGCTGGCCTGGAAACTATTGTTGTAGGCAAACTCCACCAGACGAAGATAATCCTCCCAGGAACCTCCAAAGTCTAGGACGCACGTCCGCAGCATATCCTCAAGGGTCTGAATAGTCCGCTCCGACTGTCCGTCCGTCTTGGGGTGGTATGCAGTACTAAACTTGAGCTGAGTGCCCAAGCTGGTTTGTAGACTCCTCCAGAAATGGGAAGTAAAACGACTATCCCGATCTGAGACGATGCTGACCGAAACTCCGTGAATCCTGACTATCTGCCGCATATACATCTCCGTCAGTCTCTCTGTAGACGTACCCACCTTGAATGGCAAGAAATGGGCCGATTTGGTCAACCTGTCAACGATGACCCAAATCGCGTCTTTCCCTCCTGGAGTACGCGGCAATCCTGAAACGAAGTCCATCGTGATATCCTTCCATTTCCACTCAGGAATGGGCAGTGGCTGCAACAATCCACCGGGCCTCTGTCTCTCTGCCTTGACCTGCTGACAGACCAAGCACCTAGCTACGAAGTAGGACACCTCCCGCTTCATTCCTGACCACCAAACATGCTCTCGCAGATCTCGGTACATCTTGTTGGCACCCGGGTGTATAGAGTACTGAGATCTGTGGGCCTCCTGCATAACCTGCTCTCTGAGCTCCCCGCTAGGCACACATAACATGGCACCGTGCCTCAGGGCACCATCCTCTGCAAGTGAGAACTCAGGATCTCCCACTCCCATACTGATATGCTCTCTGATACTCTGAAAAGCCGTATCCTCGAACTGGGCCGCCTTGATCCTGTCCACCAAGTCTGACTGTATCTGCATCCCCCATAGCTACATCTGCACTCCCGGCACGATCACCTCAATCCCAAGGCTCTCCAAGTCGGCAAGCAAATACCGATCCATGGTCAAACACATGGCTGTCGGATACCTACTCAAGGCATCGGCAACCACGTTGGCCTTCCCTGGATGATACTGCAGTGCAATGTCGAAGTCCTTCATCAACTCCAACCATCTGCGCTGTCTCATGTTCAACTCCTTCTGAGTGAACACATACTTTAGGCTCTTGTGATCTGTGAAGATCTCCACCCGCTCACCATACAGATAATGCTTCCACAGCTTCAAAGCAAAAATCACTGCTGCCAGCTCCAGGTCGTGGGTAGGGTAGTTCTTCTCATGGGGACGTAACTGCCTGGAAGCATAGGCAATCACCTTCCCGTGCTGCTGCAACACACAACCCAGCCCCTTCCCTGAAGCATCACTATAAATAGTGAATCTACCTGATCCTGAAGGCAACATCAGAATCGGAGCTGTCGTCAGCCGCTTCTTCAACTCATCAAAAGATGCCTGACACTCCTCTGACTATACATACTCAGTATCCTTCCGGGTCAACCGTGTTAACGGCTCTGCAACCCGGGAGAAGTCCTGCACAAATCTCCGGTAATATCCTGCCAGCCCCAGGAAGCTCCTGATCTCTGCAACTGAAGTCGGCGCTGCCTATGCCTCAACTGCTACAATCTTCTTGGGGTCAACTGAGATACCATCTCCAGTCACAACGTGCCCCAAGAAGTCCACCCGGTCCAAGAAAACTCACACTTGGAGAGTTTTCCATAAAGCTACTCCTTCCTGAGAATCTCCAGCACTATCCGCAGATGCTCCTCGTGCTCCTCCTCAGTCTTGGAATATATCAAGATATCGTCTATGAATACCACCACAACTGATCCAGATACTGGTGGAACACCTTGTTCATAAGGTTCATAAACACTGCTGGTGCATTGGTTAGCCCAAACGGTATAACCAAAAACTCAAACTGCCCGTACCGCGTCCTGAAAGCGGTCTTGGGAATATCATCCCCCTTCACCTTCACTTGGTGATATCCCGACCTCAGATCAAACTTGGAAAATACCCGAGCTCTGCTCAACTGGTCAAATAGATCGTTGATCCGCGGCAGTGGGTATTTGTTCTTAATCGTGAGGTTGTTGAGTACCCTATAGTCAATACACATGCGTACTGACCCATCCTTCTTCGGCACAAACAATACTGGTGCACCCCATGGCGACGAACTCGAGCGGATGAAGCCCTTGTCCTGTAGCTCATCCACCTGCTTCTTCAGCTCCACCAGCTTGCTGTTGTTCACCCGATAGACATGCTGAGAGATAGGCTCCGCTCCTGGAACTAAGTCTATCGAGAACTCTATGTCCCTGTCTGGTGGCAGTCCCGGCAACTCCTCCGGGAAAACATCCATGTACTCTGCTATCAAGGGGTGTAGAATCGTCTGCTCCTCGACCGAGACTCCATAGAAGACTCCGCTGCTCTGCTCTGCCTGACGTCTGGAATACTCGAACTCTGGCTCCCCCGGCGCTCTGAATAGAACTCTACCCCCTCTGCAATTAATGCTGGCGTGGTGCCTGCTCAACCAATCCATGCCTAGTACTATATCGTAGTTCGGCAATGGCATTACGAGCAGGCTCACCTCCAACTCACGGCCTCCCAAAACTACTCTCCGATCCTTACAAACATCACACATGAGGATAATGCCACCCCCGGTCATGATCTTGTAAGTCCTAGGCAACGATTCAGCTATGGTACCGTGTCTAATCACAAAAGATACAGATATGAAGCTATGCGATGCACCAGAATCAAACAATGCAATTGCTGGACTGGAGTCAAGAAGAATCGAACCTGCGATCAGCTCTCCTATCGCCTCTGCATCCTCAGCTGCCATGGCAAAAGCTCGCCCCTGCTGGCCTCCCCTGGCCTGCTGCTGGTGCTGGATAAACCTTTGCTGCTGCGTCGGCAGGGCTGGTCCCCGCTGCTGTCCTGCTGGAGCCCTGGCTCCTCCTCCTGGGCCTGCTCGTACTACGCGGCACTCCCTCATCTGATGGTCTGCTGAACCACACTTCAGGCACTGGCCCAACCTCCTTCGACACTCATTGGCTACATGCCCGGGCTTCTTGCAATAGGCACAAGTAATAATCTGCCTCTGTTCCTGCTGGTGCTGCCTCTGCTGCTGCTGCTGAGGGGCTGGCCTCTGCTGAATCGGCTGAGGCTGAAACTGCCTCGGCTGCTGATACTGAAAGTGAGGCCTCTTGGCCTGGCCTCCGCTGCTGCTACTACCCCCAACTGGGTCTCTCCCTCTCTTGAGCCTAAGCTCAAGGTCATCCTCTGCAGCTAGTGCGTCCACCAGTATCTCCTCAAATGTAGTACCGTGGGCGTTCTTGGTGTAGGACTTGACCTCCTTTACCAAGCCCTTCCGGAACCTCCGGGCCTTCGTCGCCTCCGACAAGTCCTCTACAAATCTGCCCAGGCGGCAGAACTCTCCTGTATACTCCTCCACAGACTGACTCCCCTGGACTAGGGCCTCGAACTGAGTCTCGAGGGCTCCCAGTGCTGCCTCTGGGAAGAACTTCTCCTTGAACAGCTTCTTGAATGCTGCCCAAGTCTGTCCTGCTGTGTCGACCCTCGGGTCGGTCTGGCACCATGTCCGGGCCAGATCCTGCATCATGCTGGCCGCTGCCTCTATCTGGATCCTCGCCGGAATCTCAGCCAGCCTAAAAATCTCCTCCATATGCTCGATCCACTCATCGGCATACAGGATCCCCTCTGTCCCGCGGAAGTCTCTCGGGTGCATCTTCTGGAAGTCTTGGATGCCTTTCTCCTGTGGCTGGTGCGGCTGCTGGACTGCTGCTGGCTGAGCCGCTACTCTCTCCACTGCTGTCACTGCCAGCTCAATGCCTCGAGTGAGCTCTGCCGTCTGCCTCTGCTGCTGTCCCTGCTGACCCTCCATGTATTGCCTGAAGAAGGCTAGCAGCTGCACTGCGTCTATCGTCCCTGGAGGTGGCTGCTGGTAAGGATCCTCTGGAAGAACCGGGTCCTGCCTCCGAGCCGGTGGATGCATGTCCCCTGCTGCGGCTGCCGATGTCTCAACACGAGCTGAGGTGGCAAGAGCTGCAGTCTCCTGGCCTCGCCGTGCTAGCTGAAAGGTAGCAGTCCCCTCTATAACATCCTCAGGAACGGCACGCTGTGATCGAGTCTCTACCATCCTGAAGATAGACAAACAAGAGTATCAATTTCTGAGAAAGAAGCGAAATAACAAAGGCGGGTAATTATAATTCAAAGGATCAGCTGACAAAAGGATTTAGATGGCAATAAAAGAAATTTTCCTAAAGTGATTAAGCATCTTAAAATTAATGTCCTATATCCTATAGCAGGCTGCAGTGATACTCTAGTTCGAGTACCACTACACTTCTAGTCTAGACCTGCATGGGCCACCACTAAAAACGTGTCACGACCCGCACCCTAGAGTAAGGGCACGAGACGTGAATACGTCCAGCCTACGCCGCAGTGTCGGCGGTAGAACGCTGTCCTAGGTCTCAACATCTAACAGTTTATCTCTAAGCAGTTTATACTCCCCGAACGGGGTAACATAGTAATAACAACTCAATCACAGCTAAGGAAAAGATAGCACGATATGAAATAGAACTCAAGAAAATAAGAAGATGAAATAGTCTAAGATAATCCAGCAATCCACAATACAAGTCTCAGATGAAAGAATATATACAACTGATCTCCAAATAAAGTCTAACTAACAAGTCTCCAGACTACAAATGATAACAGACTATCTAATCTAGTCTAAACAGTCGGGGGAAAGTCCTCAGCTACTGCTGGATCCTCCTGAGGGTCCAGCTCACAGGTGTCATCAAGGGCTGCCCCATACTAGGTGTCCAGGCAAGCCTCCTCCTCGTCCTCTGTAATACTTTCAATAGGTCCAGTCAGGACAGGAGCGAGCACAGTACATCTCAACAATTCATGGCAGGTTAGAAAATATGAACATGCAGTAGAGTAAGATACAGGTACTGAAAGAAAAGTAGTATGTAAAACAGGAAGAGCTGTAATAGAATATCTACTATACATAGAGAACTAGCAGTGACTAGTGAGTCAGAGTACAACATGAACATGTAAATGGCCTGGGATGATTCAATGAAGACACTACGGAATGATTCAATGAAGATACTATTGGTGTATTATTTACATATCCACTTCTACTCCCCCGTACCCCCAATCAATACACAAGGATCCAGCCAGGTTATGTTATATGATTCCATGCAAGGCCCGCGAAGGAGGATACATGGATGTCCCATAAATGGGGAGTCTGGGGGTTACCCAACTGTGTAGGATTCAAGAGACTCTGTAATCATGAGGGTACATGTCACAAGTAATCAAGTGAACCAAGAGCATAGTGATATGCCATGTAAGTGAAACGCACTGAACACGTAGTACCCAATGCTCCCTAAGGATAACATCTCAAGAAAGGATCCATATAGTACAAATCCGTGTGACCGTCTTGACAGTACAAGTAAAGTAATCTACTGCAGGAAATAATTCTAAGCAAGATATGAAATGATCAGAGAATGTACTCGCCTGTAACTGAATGTCCAGAATGAAACGTACTGTCCAAGGAGTGGTGTCTGGCTCCTAATCAGAACAACATAAGTCACAACATGCCCAGAATAGTAAAATGGAGTCCTACTATGCATTCTACATGATTCTAAGTCAATCTAGACCAAAGTCAACTCTTGGTCAACTCTGGTCAACCCTGGAAGTCAAACTAGGTCAACCAAGTCTAGTTGAGTCTAAACTAGGCTATTTCCATCTATACTAGCTGGCACCAATCCTATCAAGGCTAAGCAAGCCTATACTAGTCACATCATAAAATGGCCTAGCTAAATTCTAGACTCTTAACAAATCCCAATTCACTAAACACCCATACATTAGCATCACAATTACACACAACTAGGCTAAGTGAAATCTACCACATTAGCTAACAAGGAAGGTATAGATATCAATATATATATTTGCACTCACACATATTTATACATTCTAGGCTAATGCAACCTATATCATAACTAACAAGGAATTTATATATAGATATATATATAAGCACTCATACAATATCCTATATATACATATATATGCCTACCACAATACTCTAAATAGAGAAGAGAGAGCTAGTGGTGTGTGTGTGTCAATGTGTAATAGGAAATAAGTATGTGTGTGTTAACAGGTAATAAAGAGTGTGCAGGAAATAACATGACTGTGAACAAGTGTGTGCAGGAAAAATAAATGTGGCAGTAACAAGTGTAGGCTTGTGTGTGTATGTGATCATGTGTCCTGTGTACAGGGACAAGTAGTGAAGGGAAGGTAATGATATGAAACTGAAATTACTAAATCAGTGAAGAAAAACATGAAAACTTGTGTGTGTATATGAGGTGCCTGTGTTAAGAATGAAACCTGGGACTAACATTAGTCCTAAACGGTGCAACACACAGGAAAAATCAGTGGAGAAGGAATGTGTGTGTGTGGATATGCTACATATGTGTTGGTGAGGCAAGAGTGAAATAATGAAGGAAGTGTCTAGGTGTGTGTGTGTGTGTATATTAGAGGAAGAACAGTGAAGGAAAATGAGAGTGGATGGTGTGTGGGTGTGTGTGTGCAAAATGACAGTAACTAAGTGACAGCCTATACTTGGCATGAAAACAAGTTCAGATTTTAACTTATGAAATCAATGAAAGGCCCTATACTATCATGCAAACAATTTCAGATTCTTAGAGTATCCCATACCCCAAACAATAGGATTCCTCATAAAACTCAGATTTTGATTTAAGGATCAATCTCACAATATAGCAGCTGCTAATTCAATGAAAAAGGAAGGGGAAATCAACCCTGGACTTCATGACAGTACACAAGAATCAAACAAAGAAAGAAAACAGATTACAATTTTTTCAGTTTTCATCAAAACAGTCCACAATTTAAATTTCCAGATTTTGGACTCAAAGCACCACAATTTAACCCCAAACTCAACATACCAATACATAGAACATAGGTGAATATGTTAGGGATTAAAGACTATGAATCTAACAGTTCATAATAGGTAAAATCAATGCAAAAATCTATTTTAAAACTGGAAGGAAACTGAACTAAACATGTATCAGGAATTAATATAGGAAGAGGGGATTTCATCAACAATTTCGAATTAAACATCAATCTAAAGGTTGGTAATGAATATATAGCATGTACACGTGTCATAGGGTGTGTTTGTGTCCCAGCAATAGGACACAAACGTGTCCAACAGAAAGAAAACATGAAAACAGTGCACAACACACTGTGCAGTGTACACAGGCTCGTGCACGAGTGCACGAGTGTCGTGCACATGACACGACACAAATGGGGACTCGTGGTTGTGTCCCCAACTAGCCTAGGTATAGGACTTAGTGTCCAAGTGTCTGCATTGTGTCAAAACGTGTCGTGTCCTGAACTACAACTGCGTGTCAGTGGCAATTAAAAACTGTGCACAGTGACAGTGTCTACCCAGTGCGTGGTCGATAACTTACCAACCCGACCACGAGGGGTCGTGAAATTTTGTATGTGGGGTGGCAGACTATGCCCCTAGCCACCCACAAAATTTCGTGTCAAACTAGTTCGTGTCGTGTCCACAGGAGACCCCGATATGCAGGGGAATACTGTAGCCCCGCGCGCGCGTGTCCAAGTGCGTGTGTACGGGCGCCCAAACGACACGACACCGACACGATATCATCTCAGAGTTACAAAATTGGATAAGCGACATTAAAAACTAAATTTCCATTCAATTACAATTCAAAATTAGCACAGAAAGTTTTATTGAGACATTTACACAAACACTTAACAAAGGACTCAGATACGTGTCCTGTTAGGACACAAAACGACACAAAACCCTAGGAATTCCTATTCCTATAGTTAGGTTAGGTCTAGGGCTCCCTATACATGCAATTAAATCAGAATTCCATGGTGAAATTAGAGAGTTACCTCTATATATCAAATCCTCCCAAAAAGCTCAAAGAGTGGGGTTCTTCCCAATTGTGGAACTCCTCCAAATCTCTCCAAATCTGAGATTATAAATTACCAACAAAAAGTAGGTAGAATTTAGAACCCAATGCAATTTGTTTGGGTTAAAAAGGAATAAAAATGGATTTATGATAAATTTCTAAAGATGGGAGCTCACCTCTTTCTTCTCTTGCAATAAATTTCTAAGGGAGAGGCTAGCCCTAACTTTGGGAGACATTAAATAGGATGTGATGGGTCAATAGTGGCTGCCATGGGCTGATTAGGGTTAGGGTTGGTTCATGGTGTGGGCCTATGGGCTATTAAGCCTAAGTCCTTAATCATGACTTATGTAGTCATAAGCCATATTAGCCTACGCAACTCCAAATCACCCCTACCTAGTTCCAATGACTTAAACCTCATTAAATTAGGTCCAACCAAGGTTACTTAACTTAACTAAGTGTCCATAACCTAGGTTAGTCACTAGGTTAGTCTTCTAGTCAACACAAGTCAAAGTCCACTATAGGCCCAAAATTAATTCTCCTAAAAATCACCAAAAATCACCAAAATTTATATTAATTATAATAAGTCCAAATATTAAATAATAATTCTAATTAATTCACAAAATTTCAAAAATGACCAAAATACCCCCAAGCTAGAAAAGTGGTAGTGACAATTGATGCAATGGTTCTTTTGTGGATTGGAAATTTCAGATCGATCAGTATAAACCAAGTGATCGATTATTTGTCTCTATCACCTAATCTAGCTCTGTGATCATAGCAAGGATGGGGATCTGAGCATATCAGGGGTGAGTCAGCCCTTGGTAAGCTTGTGAGAATATTTCAATCCAAATATTGATTCTAAATCTGGGAGAACCAACTCCTTGTTCCTATAATTTGATATTGTCTGGTTGATGTCTGATTTGGACTTCAGATATTGAATCAACCTGGGTACGGGATTCGTGTCTAACCTGAAATTCTAATTTTCGACTGAATTTAACTCTCAGGTATGATTCTCATCAGTTAATCCTTGTTATGTAAATTTGATGCTTGTATTGTGGCTGATACTTAGCTAAGTATAGGTTAGGTTGTGGGTCATTTCTCTATGTATGAGGTTATCTTTTAGTATAAGTCTCGGGTCAGGGCAGAGTTAAGAATAGGTATTACCTAAGAATGCAGGAAGGACCGTTGGAAGTTGTTCACTAATGTGTTTTCTTAGCTTAACTGGAAATCTCGAGTTATGGGCAGTTGAATTGGATTGATACTCAGTTGAGATTCTTTTTGAAGGGAAATGGTATCAATGAGTGTGAAATTCAGGGTATCTAAGAATAGGATTTAAATTGGACTGTTAGTCAAGAGAGACAGTTCAGTCCTAGATTGAACTGTAATGTCAATTGCATTTTTGGGTGAGCAGAGCTTGCATCAGTGACCAGGTTTGATCCTAATTATTGAACCTGAGATTGGGATCAATTGTCATTTGCAATGAATTGAAGGTAATATTTTGATTGAATGTATCAGTTAACTCCATTAACAGGTTAGTTTAGTTTATTTGAATTTTTGTCATTTCCTTTTGGGATGGTTAAATGCAGTGGGTTAATGATGGTTTTGATAAAGGAGACCTAATTATGTTAGCACTGGTTTAGGTTTCTTGCAAGCAGCACACTTAACTCCACTCCCATATTTTTTGAACTGAGACTGGTTGTTCAAATAGACTAAGTATTACCTGGGACCAAATGGGAATAGATTTTTATGATACTTATCCTTGAAACAGAATACTACATAGGAAGGTAATACCATAGGCCATCTAAGAGGACAGGCAGCCTGAATAATCCTGGAAATGTTATAAATAACAGTTTCCTCTTTCAAGGAAATTTCTGAATTATTCCCATAACATTGACAGCTAGCCAATATGGAAGAGAGGCAAGTTAGATTGTTAGGAAATTCTTGACAACCCTGCTGAGTGATATTTTTTGATTTACTATTTTAGTCAGATTGCAATTTAGCCTTGGAATGGCCAGGATTTAATTCAATGATGTGAGTTAGTTCATGTTTGTCATTACCTTCTAAATGGCAGATGGTTTGTAAACTGGGTTCTACTGAAGTTGGAGTTGTACCAGTCTTTATAAACTGGTTTACCTTGAACCTAAGATTATCTTGGGACCTTAACAGTAACTGGTACTGTGGTTGGAGTGTTAGTCACAGTTTTAGAACTGTTTATCTAAGAAAATATTTGGATTAACTTGTCCAGGTTTCCTTGATTACATTGGACAGTTGTGGGATTGGAAATGTTGGCATTAAGCTACAAGAATTCATGAGTATGACCTTGGTTCCCTGGGTAAATTCTTGAATATTGTGAGATGAAAACCAATTTATAAATTGAATAGATTGGTTGACATTGGGGACTATTCGAGTCAGACTGTTTTAGAGTAGCAAGCCTTGTTGGAAGATAAATTAGACTCCTAGGTAGAGACTGAAACCATTAAATCAATGTTCTGAGGTTTGGAAGGTTCCAGTTGCAAGGAGAATGGTTAGGAATAGTAGTTTGGTTGTGTGACAATTAGGACTGTTGTATATCAATCTTAGTTAGGATTGAATTATATCAGTACCATCATAAGACTGATTCAATCCAATTCTTAGTAGGAACTAATCTACATCAGCCCTAAGAAGGTTAGACAAGCCAACTAAATAACCAAGAATACTTAAGATTGATAGATTAGCATCAGGGCTTGGATATGTTAGAAGGAGTAGCACTAAGATTGACTTATATATAAGTTAATCATAGTTAGATTTATTGATAACAATTTAGATTTAGTCTATTCATTAATCAACTTGTAAATCATTTACTTACAGGAGGACACCAGTCTCTTGGTTACTTGTACTTCTCTGGAGCAAGGCAAGTACACTCTATGGTTTTGATCAGTGCATTTTCTTGTTCTTTATTGCTGATACACTGCAACACGTTCATGATCTTATCTGTCTTGTTCTTTCATGTTCTTACTTGTATCTTGGGGTGGGGAAATACTCTAGATATGTGACCAAACCCGGATACTTATTCATGATCTTTAGCTTAGGCCTCGCACAGTGCACGCGGGTCCTAAGCCGTACCCTATATGATCTTTCAGGATCTTTTCATGCTCTTTCATGGTCTTACCTAAGCCGGTCACATATTATAGAAGTATTTCAAATCTATAACACACATGTTCAGGATTTTGTTCTTACATTAGTTCCTATGATCCTGATCTTGATATTAGCTATAGTCGTGATCTTTTCTGTATCTTTACACAATCATGATCTTTTATGTATCTTATAGCAGCATTTCATGTTCTTCATGTTCTTTACATACCTTGTTCTTATCCTGTTCTTTCAGCATTTACTTTCCATATCATGATGTTATTGTTCATTACCTAGAACTGTACTTTGCTCCGCTCCTGAATAGGATATGTTGCAGATGAGATGGAGGCTTTGTGTGACACCTACTATGGACAGGATACTGATTTCCCTGTTGAGCCAGCTGGAGCTGCTTGTGACCTAGAGGTTGCAGAAGCCTAGAGTTCTTAGTATTTTTCTATTATCTTTTCATGTATTTGAGACTAGTAGACTTTCTATCTTTCTGGAATGTAATAATTCAGATATTGTACTTTACTCTGGTTGGGACACATTTATATAGATGTTGTGATTCATTCATGTTCATATTATCTGGTTAGTTTCCCTAGATTGGTACAGCTTACTTTGTTGTGTCTAACAACAAAGGCTGGGCGTGTCCGACTCGTACCCGGTTATTCGGGAGCGGGTTGTGACACTCTTTGATAGGTGGCGCCCGCATTCTTTAAACCGAAAGGCATGATTGTGTAGCAGTATGTGCCAATTGGTGTTCGGAATAAGGTGTATTTTTTGTCATCAGGGAACATCTTGATTTGGTTGTACCCCGAAAAACCATCCATGAATGACATACGCTCAAAGTCGCAGGTGTTGTCAATCATGATGTCAGTGATAGGGAGGGAGAACTCATCCTTAGGTCATGCCTAATTCAGATTGCAAAAGTCGATGCAGATTCGAATCTTTCCATTCTTCTTGAGGACGGGTGCTATGTTGGCGACCCAGTCTGGATGTTGTTCCTCGTGGATGAAGCCGCTGGCTATCAGTTTGTTGACCTCAGCTTCAATGGCATTCATGATGTCGGGGCGGAACCGTCGTTGCTGTTGTTTGATCGATTTTGCATCCAGGCGGATGTTGAGTTTGTGAAGTACAACCTCGGGGTTCAGTCCTGGCATGTCTTCGTAGCTCCAGGCGAATACGTCGTATTCTCTGACGAGTTGTAGTAGCGATTCCCGCTCTTCGTCTGTCAGACTTTTGCTGACGAAGATGGGCTTTGGAGAAGACTCATCATCGAGATCGACTTGCACAACCTCATCTTCGGTAGGAGGCTCTCTTTGTACGAACCATTTCTTCCATTGCGTATCTAGTTGTTGTGCCCATGGCTCTAACTCAAGAAGTTCATGAATGTCTTCATCTTCTTCGTAGGCATCGGCAAATGCCATATTGACGGACAAGACTTGTCTGAATACTTCCCCGATGCTGACATCCGAATCAGAAATTGGTGATCCGGTTGAGTGTGAATGCCAGTCGCATTCCTCATCCGAGCTTTCAGGGGTCGTCGCGGGTGTAACATAACCTAGCCCATATCTGGTCTTGTTGTAGTAATCCCGTGGTTTCCCAGCTGGGACAGACAATTGTAAGGGTAATCGCCGTCCAGTGCCGTAGTTCAAGCCTGGCGTAGTTTCCAGATCATACCCCTGTTTTTGTATGAGGTACTTGGATTGGGAACTATACAGGTAAAGGGTGTAGCTCCCCTTCCCGAAATTTTTAAAATATTTTATTACTATTTATTTTGTTACCAATTTTATCAAGAATATTTTATACGATATTAATTTATTATTACTGGTTATATATTATTGACAATAAATGTTATATAGATGTACGTGATCATATTTATATAGATATACTCTACCTAGGTACGATGCTTCTGGGGTTTATTTAGAATTTATGGAGTATTGTATGAGTATATATATATATATATATATATATATATATATATATATATATATATATATATATATATATATATATATATATAGGTAAAATTGAGATTGGTATTTTCTATTAAAAATATTTAATTAGATTTTTGAAGAATTATTATATAAGTAAATAATTATATATGCGTATACGCGTATGTATATTTATGATTATATATAAATACATATGTATTTGTGTGTATAACATATATATATATATGTGTGCGTGTGCATGTGTACATAAATATATATATGAATATATATAGAAATATATATTATGTATATGTATAAATATATTTGGGTATATATATGTTATATATATATATATATATATATATATATATATATATATATATATATATATATATATATATATATATATTTGTATATATATGTATTAGTATAAATGAATAAAGAAAAAGAGATAGAAAAAGAAATAGAGAAAGAAAAGGAATTAAGAGAGAGAAGTGGCTTTCCCGAACCCGGCCATAAGCCCAGCTCGGCCATCCCAGGCCCGAGCTCACCCAACAGAACACCAAAGTCCGAGCCCACAACAATTGAGCTCAGGACCACCCAGGCCAAGCTTGCAATCCGCAGCTAATGAACCCAGTTCCGAGCCTAGCTGACTAAAACCAAGCTCCTCCAATGAGCCAGGCCCGACACCCCCACTTGATTCGGTTCACAGCTGAGTATCCTTATAACTGTATATAAGCGGAGAGAAGAAAAACGCGAACAAGCCGAAACCCTAAGCGAACTCCAGCGCCGACACCACCTATGGGCGCACCCTCGCGCGCGCGCGCCGCCGGCGGCCGGAGTCGGCCGGAGCCGCGCGCTCTTGACAGCAACAAAACAAGAGGACAGCAGTAGTAACCAGCGGCAAGGCCACTTCGCGCGCTAGTTTCTTCCGCATTTCTCGACGCAAGTTCGAGCTACGAACTCTGGTACGAACCTCTCATAACCCTCTTTAGATCCCAGTAAGTAACTTTGATAATCGTAGGTAAACCCGTCTGCAATATTGACACGAAGTCGAGCAGAAATATGTAGAAAACAGAACAAATGTTCGGGTGTGAACACCGTTTTGGAAGACGACTTCCCGTCTTTCTATCGATAGTTTTGAGAAAATATTTAAAGACAGTCCTAGAGAACCTATACGGCTCTGCGACCCACTTTGCAGAAGTCGATGTGATCGACTGAGCGTCGAGAAACCGGCGTCTCAAATTGATCAAAAACCCGTTTTTAAAATATAGAAAATAGGAAAAATCTTCCGATACGACGTGCGTCCCGCCATTCCGGGTGACGTGGTCACGAACCGAAAGCATCGAAAGCTGCATAACGGCTTCGTGGTCGTGTGGGCTTTGACGGAATTCAAATTGGTCGCGTGTGCGCGACGAATTTCATGCGTATCCGTCGAAATTCCCCGTATCGTGCACTTTGCAAATTTCTAAATTACTTTGTGCATGCTTGTCAGATCGAGACGAAACTTGTGCCAGCAGGACCGTATCATTTTTCTGGTCCTGTATGCCAAGTTTGGTCCAATTCTGAGACCGTTGACAAAATCACCGTTTTGCGGGCCCCACGGTTCGACTCAACGGGCGATTTTGTGCACGGCCCGCCGGAATCCAACTCTGGACATACGGTTGGGTTCGTATCGGAAAACTGGATTCGTAGACATGTAGTTTGACGACTTTAGAGACCGTTGACTCTGGCACGTTTTTTGGTGCAAAGCGGGTCCAACGGCGGACATCGTTTTTGCCCGAAATTACCGTTTTGCCCTTGTGTCCAGAATTGGACTTAAGGACAGGCAATCCTAGATAATTTGACTATTCTGAGAACATTGGTACTGTCTATTTCAGCATCCGAAGACTTCTACATGTGTTGACTGATTGTGGCTCATTGAGTGGTATGGTATTTTGGGTTCTCCAGCTAAGGACCTCAGGCAAGTGCACTTTCTGATTGCTTTTCGATTCATAGTAGTCTTTTCATTTCATGTCTATACATATATCTTGCTGCTTGTTGACACGCTCGTCACACGGAGTTGTCGGGAGGGGAAATATCTTAGTATACATGTGGACTACCCAGAAATATACCAATATGTCTAATCTTGCATGATAGCAGCTGCACACGACACGTGCAGTGAGCCGTATTTTACCCCTAGCCGTTCACATGTAGAAACAGATATTTCACACCACCTAGATAGATATTTTTTATTAGTTTTTACTTGTTTACTTTCTCTATCGTACTATGACATCAGTTATCTTCCAGTTTTATTTCTCATATGCTATTTTCATGTCTTGTCAATTCTATTGTGTTTTGCATTGCCGTCGGTTTGTGTACTTGTTCCAATCCTGACTGGATAACCAACATTTTTCAGGTTTAGCCGCTATCACTCTTAGCACTGGGGAAGAGTTGGGTATGCTGAAGACAACCTAGAAATAGAAAACATTGTATCAGATTCATTAATTGTAAATCTTATATTTTTTTTAATTATAAATCTTGTAAATGTTGTAATAAATATAGAATTGTGAATGAGCAGCAAATGGTTATTTTTGAGCATTTATTTCTTGCGGGCTTGACAGCGTTCTACCGCCGACTCTGCGGCGTAGGCTGGCTTGGACACGTCTCGTATCCGAAAAACCGGGTGCGGGTC
Source organism: Iris pallida (assembly GCA_029216955.1). Classification (NCBI taxonomy): domain Eukaryota; kingdom Viridiplantae; phylum Streptophyta; class Magnoliopsida; order Asparagales; family Iridaceae; genus Iris; species Iris pallida. The sequence continues at coordinate 17,103,468 of JANAVB010021600.1, read as the reverse complement.
GTGACAAGTTTTTGTGGTGGCCCATGCAGGTCCGTCTTCGCAAAAGATTGTGAACTCGTGATGGTACGTTAGTCGTACTATTACGAGCCTGCGACCAAGAAATGCTCATTCACAAACTAGGATTAAAACAATTTAAGATAATGACTAGGACTAGGAGTACCTTGTTCAAATTGACGTTGGGTAGTTAAGGTTGTTAGATAGGCTATGCTATTTAGAATGCTTGTCAGGTCTTTATAAGATACACTGATATTTTAGTATGACATTATGATCCAATATGGATCCACTATTCACTGGTAATTTAGGCTTATCTATAATTAAGGCTTTAATCGCGATAAACTGTTAGATTTATCTTTTGCTCTATTTTAGATATAAATATCATATCATAAATTAGAATTGTCTATTTAAATTCTATTTTGCTGTAAGGACTTGAATCATAATTTATGATTCTGTCATTCGTATGTGAATCTTGAGGTAGATTGGTTTAAAATGTTTCTTCAATCATTTAAAATATACATGAGATAAATGTTAGAAGGTTCTTATTTTTCTTGTCTTCAGTTATTTTCTCCCCAGTCAACTATTTACTTTAGGGATTGAGACTTATAGGCAGAGGTTACACTTTCTATCATAGCCAATTAGTTTGAACTCTAGCAGCTCCTTGAAGTCCTTAGGAATATAGTTAGAGTAATTGAATGACTGCGATAACTAAGACAGCAGCGCACTGTCGCCAATTGCCTGAGAGCGGAGAGTGTGGGTTCACTGCAGCCAGCAGGGCACTGGCAAGGCACAACCCACAGAATTGAAAATACCCCGAAGAATCATAGCCTATGGGACATTTCTAAAACCATGTTCTCGTTGACCTCTTTAGATCTTAGATACCCTTGTGCCAATATATAATAGAGTACCTTATAGCATATCACGTCTGAATCACGAAACCAAGGATTCATCTAGAATATAGAACTTAGAGTTCCATAACTCATTAGTCGACCAAGGCCTTATTGATAGAAAGATAGTAGGAAGACTGTATGAGCAATAAGAACACCAGGTAAGGATTTGTTTCTCTCAAAACCCGAATTACTTACTCCTCCTTCTAAAAATCCCACATGCTTGAATTTTGACTATTTTTGACAAATGCTGCTATTACGGCCTAGCTTTGCAAGCTTACTCTTTTATCGAGCATGATTCAAGACATATGTTTATTGGGGACGCCCGCTAACATATTGTCTAATCAGAACCATTGTATTACGGTCTGATCAACCACGATGCAATTGGTTCGCTCTTCATCTAATTTTCTTACGTAGATTGAGATGTAGATGTCTCTAGGATCTCATCCGCGACTGCTTTGACAACTCCTCTTGAATTTTAGGCTCGCCTTTGAATCACGTAATTGTATTCGATGACATCTCTCTTGAACTCTTCATTATTTTTGTCCTTCATTGATTGGAAAGACGAAAGCTTGCAATGGATAGACAGATATAGAGTATCCCCATGGCTATGCTAGTAATATACGCAAGTGTAGCTACCATCGGCCAGCCCTGTGACAGGAACCTTGCCACCATATCCTAGCCTCTAAGGTGGGTAGACCGCAAGCCTTCTAAAATTTTAGAATATACAAGGATTACAGAGTGATTAGAATAACTTCCACTAGGATGATAATTGGTACCCCGTAGACTCCCACTTTCCATTTAGATCATTTTGTGTCCTCGGTCGTGCCATTAATATTCGGAGCACGAGACCAGCTATTACCTCCCAACAAATTTCATATGCAAGATCTATATGAGCCTACCTTCATGTAGGTATATCATGTCCCACTCAAACCCGTCCCCTTGTACTCTATTTTCGTGGTATGACTTTCAGGTAAAAAGGACTAGCTACAACCCTTACCATAATGCCGGTACATTTTCTGACTTCCATTTGAGCCTCAACTTCGACCTAATTCCTTCGACCCAACATATGGTTGTGATCTACTCGGAGTCCACTACGCATATGTCACTAATGTGCCATTTCAATTATGTCTTCTCGTGCTACTTAAACACAAAAGTCACCAAAGACGCATTTTGGACTTGAGGGACCTAGCTAACCAACCTGACTAGCAACTAACTCAACCTTGGATAGAAACCTATTCTAGGATACCCTAATCTAATAGGAAGAGTTTTATCATTGGGATCTTGTCTAGCCCATATAGATTGAAATTCAATGTTCATCCAACCAACGACTGATGTCCAAATAGAGAACCCAGTAATATCACAATCTTGATTTCTCGAATTCTATTCTACTTTTGAACCTTGTTTAGAATCCTGAGAATGGAATTTATGTATTGCATGGATTACAAGTTCCCCCTAAGAAAGAAGAGTTCTTCGACTTAGCAAGTGACTGGACTAGAGTAGCTCATCTAGCAAATAAGTTAATGATTCATAAGCATTCTTTCTGTAGCTGTACCATGGGTTCTACCGCTCTGGGAGCTTCATATTCGCTCTCGATTATTTCTCTTATCTTCATGTCCTTCCTATTATAGAGTGACGAATGGTCATACTTATTAGAATTCACCCATATTTCTTAGCTACTTGTGTAAATTGGTTGTTTGTTAAATTTTGGATTGCTTGATAAATAGGAGATGAATATAGATACCACCTGCATAGATCATTATTGGTAGGGTTGTTAGCAACCCGTTGGAAGATTTTAAAATCTTAAATCTTAAGTAGTAATATTTTAAGGTGGGTAGAAGCTCTCAAGGATTGTAGTTACAAAATGGTTAGAAGGAGAATACAACTATGTTGAGGAATTAAATTGAGAAGATTGTGGTAGTAGTGGATTTTTTTTTTAAATTTTAGGCATAGTTATGAGTTAGAATTTCGAGGACAAAATTATTTTAAGGTGGGTAGATTTGTAGCTCCCCTTCCCGAAATTTTTAAAATATTTTATTACTATTTATTTTGTTACCAATTTTATCAAGAATATTTTATACGATATTAATTTATTATTACTGGTTATATATGATTGACAATAAATGTTATATAGATGTACGTGATCATATTTATATAGATATACTCTACCTAGGTACGATGCTTTTGGGGTTTATTTAGAATTTATGGAGTATTGTATGAGTATATATATATATATATTTTTTTTTTTGAGTATATATATATATATATATATATATATATATATATATATATATATATATATATATATATATATATATATATATATATATATATATATATATATATATATATATATATAGGTAAAATTGAGATTGGTATTTTCTATTAAAAATATTTAATTAGATTTTTGAAGAATTGTTATATAAGTAAATAATTATATATGCGTATACGCGTATGTATATTTATGATTATATATAAATACATATGTATTTGTGTGTATAACATATATATATGTGTGCGTGTGCATGTGTACATAAATATATATGAATATATATAGAAATATATATTATGTATATGTATAAATATATTTGGGTATATATATATATATGTTATATATATATATATATATATATATATATATATATATATATATATATATATATATATATATATATATATATATATATATATATATATATATATATATATATATATATATATATATATATATATATATATATATATATATTTGTATATATATGTATTAGTATAAATGAATAAAGAAAAAGAGATAGAAAAAGAAATAGAGAAAGAAAAGGAATTAAGAGAGAGCAGTGGCTTTCCCGAACCCGGCCATAAGCCCAGCTCGGCCATCCCAGGCCCGAGCTCACCCAACAGAACACCAAAGCCCGAGCCCACAACAATTGAGCTCAGGACCACCCAGGCCAAGCTTGCAATCCGCAGCTAATGAACCCAGTTCCAAGCCCAGCTGACTAAAACCAAGCTCCTCCAATGAGCCAGGCCCGACACCCCCACTTGATTCGGTTCACAGCTGAGTATCCTTATAACTGTATATAAGCGGAGAAAAGAAAAACGCGAACAAGCCGAAACCCTAAGCGAACTCCAGCGCCGACACCACCTATGGGCGCACCCCCGCGCGTGCGCCGCCGAGGGTCGCTGCCGGCGGCCGGAGTCGGCCGAAGCCGTGCGCTCTTGACAGCAACAAAACAAGAGGACAGCAGTAGTAACCAGCGGCAAGGCCACTTCGCGCGCTAGTTTCTTCCGCATTTCTCGACGCAAGTTCGAGCTACGAACTCTGGTACGAACCTCTCATAACCCTCTTTAGATCCCAGTAAGTAACTTTGATAATCATAGGTAAACCCGTCTGCAATATTGACGCGAAGTCGAGCAGAAATATGTCAAAAACTGAACAAATGTTCGGGTGTGAACACCGTTTTGGAAGACGACTTCCCGTCTTTCTATCGACAGTTTTAAGAAAATATTTAAAGACAGTCCTAGAGAACCTATACGGCTCTGCGACCCACTTTGCAGAAGTCGATGTGATCGACTGAGCGTCGAGAAACCGGCATCTCAAATTGATCAAAAACCCGTTTTCAAAATGTAGAAAATAGGAAAAATCTTCCGATACGACGTGCGTCCCGCCATTCCGGGCGACGTGGTCGCGAACCGAAAGCATCAAAATCTGCGTAACGGCTTCGTGGTCGTGTGGGCTTTGACGGAATTCAAATTGGTCGCGTGTGCGCGACGAATTTCATGCGTATCCGTCGAAATTTCCCGTATCGTGCACTTTGCAAATTTGTAAATTACTTTGTTCACGCTTGTCAGATCGAGACAAAACTTAGGCCAGCAGGACCGTATCATTTTTCTGGTCCTGTATGCCAAGTTTGGTCCAATTCTGAGACCGTTGACAAAATCACCGTTTTGTGGGCCCCACGGTTCCACTCAACGGGCGATTTTGTGCACGGCCCGCCAGAATCCAACTCTGGACATACGGTTGGGTTCGTATCGGAAAACTGGATCCGTAGACATGTAGTTTGACGACTTTAGAGACCGTTGACTCTGGCACGCTTTTCAGTGCAAAGCGGGTCCAACGGCGGACATCATTTTTGCCCGAAATTACCGTTTTGCCCCTGTGTCCAGAATTGGACTTAAGGACAGGCAATCCTAGCTAATTTGACTATTCTGAGAATATTGGTACTGTCTATTTCAGCATCCGGAGACTTCTACATGTGTTGACTGATTGTGGCTCATTGAGTGGTATGGTATTTTGGGTTCTCCAGCTAAGGACATCAGGCAAGTGCACTTTCTGATTGCTTTTCGATTCATAGTAGTCTTTTTATTTCATGTCTATACATATATCTTGCTGCTTGTTGACACGCTCGTCACACGGAGTTGTCGGAAGGGAAAATATCTTAGTATACATGTGGACTACTCAGAAATATCCTAAAATGTCTAATCTTGCATGATAGCAGCTGCACACGACACGTGCAGTGAGCCGTATTTTACCCCTAGCCGTTCACATATAGAAACAGATATTTCACACCACCTAGATAGATGTCTTTTATTAGTTTTTCCTTGTTTACTTTCTCTATCGTACTATGACATCAGTTATCTTCCAATTTTATTTCTCATATGCTATTTTCTTGTCTTGTCAATTCTATTGTATTTTGCATTATCGTCGGTTTATGTACTTGTTCTAATCCTGACTGGATAACCAATATTTTTTAGGTTTAGCCGCTATCACTCTTAGCACTGGGGAAGAGCTGGGTATGCTGAAGACAACCTAGAAATAGAAAACATTGTATCAGATTCATTAATTGTAAATCTTGTATTTTCTTTAATTATAAATCTTGTAAATGTTGTAATAAATATAGAATTGTGAATGAGCAGTAAATGGTTATTTTTGAGCATTTATTTCTTGCGGGCTTGACAGCGTTCTACCGCCGACTCTGCGGCGTAGGCTGGCTTAGACACGTCCCGTATCCGAAAAACCGGGTACGGGTCGTGACAAAGGGGTAGTCTCCCGGTGTCGGGTTTGAGCTCAACTTCTTCTATCCTAAAAGGCTGTGGATCATTCTTCCGGCCGAAGATGATTGGATGATCCTCTCCCTCGATTATGCGATAAGCGTCTTCACTGGAGTAAGTTGGTTTGCGATGTAGACATTTGTTACCTGTGTGTGCAGGTGGGTGCATATACCATGTCTGTAGCATACATCGTACAAAGCTTATTAAGCTCGAGATAATTCAAAGATAGCCCTTTATTGATGAAGTAAGGTATCTTTTCCAGTAGGATTATATCATCTGCGGATGGAACATCGGTGTGAGCAGCCACATACTTGGCCCGTTTCGACCCTTCTTCAGCCACCCCCTGTGTAAATGAAGACTAAGAGAATGACTTAGGTAGCTTAATCATCAGGGGCTCCACTGGTGGAGCAGAACGTGGAGTCGTTGGCGTACTAGCGACCCCCGGTTTAGAGCTCGGAGCTGGGCGAGGAGTTGTTGGCTGGCTAGCAGTCTCCGACTTAGCTCTCGGCTGCTGATTCATTCTGGAAAGACGACTCGTTATCGGCTTGACAGAGGAATTGAGCTCCTCTATTTGTTGATGGCTAGCTCTAGACAGCCCGATTATCAGTGGCTCTATCGTGGGTCTTGATGCTTGACCAGACCTTGGAGTCGGATTATCATCTGCCCCTCTTGTGCAGGGAGGCTGATTGTATCCTTATGCAGAGTGGCTGTAAGTGGAGAAGTTCTGCCAGGTTTGCGGGCTTGAAGGTGGATCGTCAGAGGTTCTTCCGATCCAGTTGCCGCCTCAGTTGGAGCTTAGGTATCTCCTTCGACAAGGTGTCTTTTCGACTTCTCATACAAGCATGAGTCGAAATAGTAGGATTCGACCCCTTTTAAAGGGATCGATGTCGGCAAATTCTGTCCTCACGAAGCCGTGCTTATCGACATACTTGAAGCACTGGTGCAGTATAGAGGGTACGATCATGTAATCGTGTATCCAAGGACGCCCCAGAAGAATATTGTAGGAAGTATCCGCATCTATGACATAACAGGTTACTTCTGACTGAAGGTCGCCGATTTGGCACTTCAAGCAAATCTTTCCGATCGGATAGCTTCTGCCTGAATTGAAATCGCTGATGGCGGTACTTGTCGGCATCAGACGATGCATTAGAATGCGCAAATAGTGTAGTAAGCTCTTCGGGATGATGCTTATGGAAGAACCGGGATCAATATGCATCCGATCCACCTTGACATCGCTAATGTAACCAGTATAATACAGAGGGCGATCGTGCAGGTTGGTCTTGATAAGCATATCCTGCGGAGTGAAGACGATATTGGGCATTGCGCCTGTGCAAGCGCTGTCCTGGAGATCTGCAGGCGAGCTTTCCCCAGTGAGATTGGACTGAGCCAGATATGCGTCGGCATTCTAGAGTGCCTCGCTCAGTGCGATGCGAACATCTTTGGAGGGTCTCAGGAGCTCGTATAGCGATAATTTGGTCGGTGTGTTGGCCAATTGTGCCAAGATGTCAAAGTTGTAGGGCCTCTCCAGCCCATGAGGTGTCTCTTTTCGGAGCGGTTTGTCAAAATGAGCCTCCTTCGGCCTAGGCTTGTCGGTCGTCGAAGGCTGAGAAGGTCCTGGAGCATCTGCAGCTGTTGGCTGATGATCTTCAGCCGAGTTACCCGGTGGAGGTTGGGTTTGTGCGCCGGAGCGGGTAATAACAACAGTAGCTTCTTCAACCTCTGCCGAGATTGTATGACATGATTTGACTTTTCCACTCTTCTTTTTGCTGGTGGAGGGAGGTACGGACTGAGTCACTTCAGGTACCAGGTCCGGATGGACCCACATGATATCCTCCGTGATGTGGTAAGAGGCACTAGACCAGCAGCTTGGCCTCGGGGAGATGGAAGATTAGCGACCTCCATCTTCGCTCTGGGGACAGGTACTACTCCATCTTGAGTCTTTGTCGAAGAAAAGCTGCCGAATTGTACTTACACCATGTTGGCTGCTACGGTCATCTCTTCAAAATCAATGGCCAGGGCCTTAGAATCGATGAGATGCTGGATGTATCGCTTCAGTTGGTAGCAGTCTTGTGTAGCATGGTGGACATAGCGATGGTAGTGGCAGTACTTGGGGCTTACCATCTCTGTAGGACGAGGTTCACGTCTTGGAGGAGGGAGCTGAATTCGGCCTCCTTGTATGAGCATGTCCAAGATGGGCTTGACATGGCCGTCCTCGAAGGAGTAGGTCATCTGAGGCCACTGCTTTTCTGCTGGCTTTGATTCGGGCATTGGGGCTGTGTCGGCCACCATAGCCTGTTTGCCCTTATTGTCTCGATTGTTGGAGGGGTTACCACCATTATTGTTGTTGGTGCTAGGGCGTTTGCCCTTGTCCTCTTCTTATGAGACGTGCAATCCCAATTGGCGAGCTTTCTTCAATTTGTCTTCTGCGCTAGTGATGCTGATAATGAAAGTCTTCCAATCCTTAAACTGACTTTCGCCCATCTAGAGGCTGATTGTGGGAAGCAGCCTCTTTTGGCAAATTTCAATTAAGGAGGAATCAAGGTTACCGGAAGGCAACTTCATTGCGGTTTGGCGAAACCGCTCGATATAGTTCCTTGTCACCTCCTTTTCTCCCTGAACAACGTCCATGAGGGTGGACATTGTCATATCTTGTCCTACTTCATAGAACCTCTCCAGGAACATATGTTTGAGGCCAGAGAAGGGATGGATGCAGTTGTCCGACAAGTTGCGGTACCAGTCGAAGGCAACCCCTTCCAATGTTCCAATAAACAACCGCGTAAGGATGGCGTCGTCATGAGGCAGATGGTAGGTTGTGACTTCGAAGTAGGTGATGTACCTGCTTGCAGATATCTTTCCATCATACGGATTGATGTTGAATGGTTTATATCTTGGTGGGAAAGGCACATCTCTCCATGCAGCAGGATATGGTTGTCGTATCCTGAGGTGTTGGCAGTTTTCTCGGGGGTAGAACATGGTCCAGAGCTCCTGGACCTCTCTTCTTGCCTCCTTGAACTCGTCTGCAGTGGTGGGAGCCGATATTTCACTGTGAGGATTATCACCTGGGTTTGGTGCGGCTGAGTTCGAGTCCGTATTGGCCACGGGTCCTATGTTTGTTTGGCCGAGTATTCTTCCTTGCAGAGTTGGAAGGGCCGCTTTGATTTCGTCCACGGATTTGACCAAGGTAAGAAGTATGGCCTCCAAGGTGTCGATGCATTAGCGATCACTGGGACTGTCTTGGTTGTTGTCTGTCATGAACTTCGTCCTTACATGAGGAGAGATGGAAGGAACGGTAGAGGAAGCGCCCTCTAAGTCATACCCCTGTACAGAGAAGTCATCAGGGTATGTGGGAATGTTCTCCTCTGGTTCAGACTCAGAAGGAGTGGTACCTCCAGCTTCAGAGCTTGCCTCGTCTTGAGAGTTGTGGACGTCCTGAGGGACATCGGGATCTGATACATCTGTTGGATGAACCGTTTCCTCTGGATTATCTTCTTGGAACACCGAATTGTCGTAGATATTGGAAGGAGTGCTATCCCCGGCTCCAATGCCTCCCAGAGATGTAGACGACGAATCTCCAAGTGTGGCAAATTTCGTCTTTGAGCGGGTATCTTGGTAGACTTCCAATGTAACGGTGGTAGACAACCACTTAGAAGAGAGTCTCTTGATTACGCCGGTTGAGATTTTTGAACTGGAGACATTTGTTTTCTTCCCTCTCCTGCTGCCAGGAATCTTCAGAGCAGAATTACATGAGGCGACGAGAAGCACCTCGTCTTCTGAACTTGGGTGTTGCAGCCGTTGAAAGACGGACTGCCAGTCTTCTTGTACTGCCTCCTTATTGCAGCAGCAGTTGACAATGACTTGGGTGCTGTGATGTCTCTGAAAGGACTTTCTGTACACCGAGTCTTCGTCTCTTTCCTTGCGTTTGTGAAGAATTACATTGCGCAAGTCACCCGTTTTGTGGGCCCAGGAATTCTGAGCACATGAGTGTGTCGGCATCCTACCTGCTCCCTGATGTGGGGGTAGTACGAGTATTTGGCCCTGATCATTGTTGGGAGATTCTTGGTAACTATTCCGTTCGTTGGCCGCCGGGGGCTGAACACGGATAGTTTTATACAACTTTCCATCAGGGGCCCGCATAATAGTCAGCGGGACGCCCTGATAGTCAGAAGTTAGGACAGGTGTCTGAGCTCGACGAGCCCGTGCTGCCCGAGACTTCTTCCTTCTAGCACCTGAGAGTGCATAGCAGGAAGAGTCCACAGTAATTGGCACATGAGAGCATCTGGGGTCATGATCGCCTGAGAGGCGGTCGAAGACTGACCGTGAGCCGCATGGAGCAGATGGTATACGGCTGGGTTTGGTGGCCGTACAAGCTGTCTGCATGCGGATGGCATGTGTGGTCGCATGACCCTTCTGTATGCGGCTAGGAACGGTGGCCTCATAAGCAGTCTGTATGCGACTGGCAGTCGTGGCCGCATGAGCCTCCTTCATGCGGCTGAAAGTTCTGGCCGCATAAGCCTCCTGCATGCGGCTAACTTCTGTGGTCGCATGAGTTTTCATGTGGCTGGCGCTCTCATGCGACTTCTTCTTGGACCGCACAGAGTTCCTCTTTGCCCCTGTAAGTCCAGCAACGTAGTATTTTCCTCTGCTGGACTTGGGGACAGCAGAGTCCTCTATGGCCTGAAGTGGGGCCGCATGAGAGTTTTCTTCGCCGTCTTGAGCAACAGAGAGTACTTCTTCAAGAGCTTGGGGAGAAGCGAATGATTTGGGCCTCCACTCCCTGCGGGCCTTCTTCGTGCGGGCTCACCGCTGGACCGGGCCAGCGCCCCCGTCGGAGAGCATTTCTTCAAATGCCTGCTGGTCGAACCGGGCAACCAGCATTTATTGAGTGGAGCCAAGTTTGGCTGCGTCCGATTGTATTACCAACTCCTCAGCCGTGGAGAAGTTAGTCTCCAGCAGAGTCGCCATCATGTTTGCCATTGATTGTAAAAGTGTAGAACAATTTTATAAGAGGATTGAACTTAAACTCACAATACAAACTCGCTCGTACAAAGAAAGCCTAAGAATGAAAACCTAGGTACAGCAATCTAAGTATGATTATTTATTTTTGATTCTGGGGGATGACGATAGAGGCTCGAAAAAGCAACGACAGCTCTGCCTTACTCCTTGGACGATCGGACGTAGCCTTGGCTCTGATGAAGAAATGCTCTCGGAATGTGTGGGAAGACTCTTCTGTGCGTGCCTTTGTCTCTCTGTGTGTCCAGCCGAGTGGAGAGAATCTCTTTTACAAGAGAATGGCACCTTCATATTTATAGGAGTGGGGTGTGATCATTAGGGTTTGCAATGATTGCCCCCTTGAAAAGTCGGCGGTTTGGAGATTAATTACCATTTTCCTTGATCCTGTTTTGTTGGCAATTAATTTGGGCCGTTAATCTTGATTGCAACAAATCTGGGCAGTTAATATTGATTGCGCCAAATTCGTATGGGCAACTAATGCTGATTATCACAAATCTTTGTGATAAACTTGGATCTCCTGCCATGTGTTCAATCTGCTTGATTGCCATAAATCTGATTTGATCCGAGTAATTATGATGATCTCACTAAATCTGGTTGTTGGGATTTGTTGATAAATCTTGATTGATCTGGTGCCACGTGTCCAACCATCATTATGCTGCGAGACGTAGGGACACGGAGGAAACTGATCTTTTGCCACGTGTCCTAACCGCGAGCCACAGGTACAGGGTGTCTTGACAGAGCCGCATGAGGGTGGTTTCTCATGATTTGAACAGCATGAAGGTGGCAGCCACATAGGTATGGCCTCCGCAATCTGGGCCACATGAGGGTGGTTTCTAACTGAACCACATAAGACCGGCCACGTGTCAAGGCTGCATGGGCGTGGCCTCTCAACATTTGAGCCGCATGGAGATGGTCCCCATGATCCGAGCCGCATGAGAGTAGCGACCGCATAGGGTGGCTTCTCAGGATTTGAGCCGCATGAAGACAGTCCCCATGATCCGAGCTGCATGAGAGTAGCGGCCGCATGGGATGGCTTCTTAGGATTTGAGCCACATGAAGACGGCCCCATGATCCGAGCCGCATGAGAGTAGCGGCCGCATGGGGATGGCCTCCACCTGAACCGTATGCGGCTGGCCACGTGTCAAAGCCGTATGGAAGATTTTGGGATTTGATGGATCGTGCCAGCTATAGGGAGAGATCTTCTTCGTTTTCCTAGGAGCATGCCATCATGTCAGAGTCGTCATTGCAGCTTTATGTCAGAGCTGTCAGTTCACTTTTATGTCAGAGCTGCCTTGTTGTGTCAGAGCATTAAATAGGGCCGATGCTTAATGGCCAGCTGTAGAGACGAGCCGCATAAGGCCACGTGGCTTTAATTTGGGCCGCATGGCTAGGTTGGCATTTTTTGAGCCGCATAAAACTCCTAAGCCGCATGAGACTCTGAGAGCTTCTTTGAACCGCATGAGACTCCATCTATTTTGAGCCGCATAGATCTTCCTGTTCTTTTCCATGCTTCTACAATGATGTCTTATATTAAAAATAAGTCTATTTATAGACTAGACCCTATGTGCGTAAAAATCAACATAATTGGGTCTCTACGTAAGCAACTGTCACCCACGATTAAAATCATCCTCCACGCGTGATGACACGTGTCCCATGTAGAGTTTTGATCTCTACGCATAGTGACATGTGTCCCACTACTTCAACAAAATGGGGAGAACACGTACACACGTTCCTCGATAAGTGTGGCATGAAAGCCACGTAAGCAGACCACGTTCTCATGTAGCCAGAAAAGATTGGACGTAAAAATGACCCAAAATAGACTTCCTGCGTAAAGTAACATACTGGGCGTAAAATAACCCAAAATAGACTTCCCGTGTAAAGTGGCTGAAAAGTAGCCTTGAGCGTAAAATTAGCTCAAATAAACTCTACGCACACAAAAGCCTTGAGCGTAAAAGCTCGAATAGCTTTCGTGCGTAAAAGAAGCAGTCTCTTGAGCGTAAAGTAGCCCATCTGCACACTAAACGACAAGCATTGGGTTTGGTGAAAAAATCTTCTTGGCTTCTGTGCATTGTTCTGTCAGAAAATTATTCAGATCAAAATCACGCACATTAAATGCATGGTCTGACAGCCTGTCCCTCGCATAAAAGCTGAGAATGGCTCTCGCGTAAAGGAGCTCGCGTAGAATTTTGAATTTGGCTTAATAGAATCTTTTAATGAGTCTTGCGTAGAGTCTGTCTTTGCGTAAAGTCCTTAACTTCTTTGACTTGGCTTATGAAGTACTTTTTATGCTCCTACAAGACCTCCTTCAAAGTTTTCAAATTTTTTCAAAATTTGAAATACTTTGAACATAAGCGTAAAATCCGGGATATTCAACAGTCCGCGTAGAATTCGGGATACCCAACGGTCATCTGCGTAGAGTTCGGGATACTCAACAGTCCGCGTAAAAGTAGAGATATCCAACAGTCAGCGTAAATTTTGGAAATTTGAACCGATTTCAAAATTCTCTATAAATAGAGCATTGCCGATAGAGAAAGAACTTTACTCATTCTCGTAATCTCGATCTTTTTTTACTCTCTTCTTCTTCATCCTCTCAGTTCGAATCAATGGCCCCCAAGAGCAAAACCACCGCCGGCGCCAAGGGCAAGAAGCCCGTCGTTGCTTCGTCGACGGCTGATCGTGCAGAAACTACCATCCCATCATCGGTGGTGCCCCGAAAGACCAACCCCGCTGTGGCTCCGGCCAAGAAAGGTAGAACACTACCTAATTCGGCCGTGAGTTCGCTGGAGAAGAAGAAGACTCGAACCTTAAACTTCACGCCCACTGTCACGACCCGGTCCCAATTTCTTGGGTCGAATCGGATCATGCCCAGCCTGCACCGTTGTTGAGACGGCGGCAGTAAGCTGTATCACTCATGCAGGTAATCAACAACACAGACTAATTGTCACAACTTTTAATATTCTGATAATTAAAAACTTGTCCAACAAAATTACAACTGACAAAATAAATAGTCTTTCAAATAACAACAACTGAAAATAGTAAATGACAACAACTAAAAAGTAGACTCGTCATCTCCAAGTCCAGCATCATCTGGTAGCACAACTGGATACAACTCAGGATCATAATAGCTACTAATCAGTAGCTATGCATCATCAATAGGACCTAAAAATATAGTCTCCAGTCAGGAGGGAGCAAAGTACAATTCATGATATTTTAACAATTGAAATAATAATGGAGTTATGCATTTTTAAACAAGTTGAAATAAATAGTTTTCCAGCAGTTAAAACAGTATGATGTGAATAGGTAATTGTTGGCCCATTCCATGGTCACACCCGATTTCGATAATCAACATACACTTTAGTCGATACACAAAATATAGAAAAAGCTGCTAATCATTTCAGGATTCATGAAATCATATTCAACGGACGATATACCGCAATCAATCAAGCGTCAACGTCAACAAATCTACTGGAGACTCATTTTCCATTTTATTATGTATTTTACATTTTATTGAGTCTAGGAATTATTCTGTAAAATCAATTATGGTAATACTGGCTTAGGGTTAAAACTGTCCTCTTTCTAGAAAGCCTTCATATTTTACCATTCATATTTTCGTATAAAATATTTCAAATATATATTTCGAAAATATCAAAATGATTTTACAAATAATCAAAAACTATTTGAAAACTGTTTTTACAAAAGGATTTTCAAATATCTCCTGACAGAACTCCTAACCGAGTTCGGCCCGAGTTCGGTCCGAACTCTGACCGAGTTCGGTCAGTTTGTATTCAAATTCTGTTGCCTCCAAATTTGTGAGCAACGTCTATGTGCGAGATATTTGCATCCGAACTCTGTCCGAGTTCTGCCCGAGTTCGGTTGGTGAAAACACCTATAAATAGTGAAGAACTTTTTATTTCAAATCATCAATTCATTCTTCATTCTCTCTTCTCTATTTACTCAAGTGTTTTCAAACGATCCAAGAGTTTCAAATCTCACCTATACATCTCTTAGCCAAAAGCCAGTACTATCAGAGTTGATTTAGAGTCTTTTGGTTCTCAAGAGTTGTAAAGAGGTCGTTCCAAGTTTCAACTACTTGTTGTGTGGAGCTGGTCGTGCGCTCGTCACCAAGCACGGTGTTGTGTGGAGCTGGTCGTGCGCTCGTCACCAAGCACGGTGTTGTAAGAGACTGCAAGCTCTCAGTTAAAGCTTGTGCGATAGTGGATTAACATCGAGCAAGAGTACTCGAGACTGGATTAGTCCTCTCAGAGGGATACCAGTATATATCGCTGTGTCAACTGAGTTTGAATCTTCTATCTCTATTTACCGTCTCTTACATAACTGCCATAGTTTAAATTTTTTAATTGGTGATTATTTTCCGCTGCACACACGCACTCTATTCACCCCCCCTTTAGAGGTGCTCAACAGTCCTACAATTGGTATCAGAGCGGGTTATATTCTTATATAACATACCTTAGAGAGTATACATGGCAGCCGTGAAATCTATATTCAACGGTGAAGGGCAATCCACAAATAGACCTCCCCTATTTGATGGAACAAACTACACTTACTGGAAAACACGGATGACTTTCTTTCTAAAGTCTCTTGACTTTGATCTTTGGTCTATAGTCATTGATGGATATAAGAAGCTAGCACCCACAGTAGTTGATGGCATTCTTATGGAAAAGCCTCATGACAAGTACACCGATGCTGAAAAAGCAAAGGCCAGTCTTGATGCTCGAGCCATCAATGCACTATTCTGTGCAATTGACAAAATCGAGTTCAATAGAGTTTCAACCTGTAAAACGTCTCACGAAATTTGGAAACTCCTTGAGGTAACCCATGAAGGGACGTCTCAAGTAAAGGAGTCCAAAATTAGTAGACTAACACAGGAGTATGAATCCTTTAAAATGAAACCCGGTGAGTCAATTACACAGATGTTTACTCGTTTCCTTGATATAACTAATCCTTTACAATCTCTTGGCAAGGATTACAGCAACCACAAGAAAATCAGGAAAGTGCTGCGGGATCTAACAAAGAACTGGAATCCAAAAGCCACAGCAATTATTGAAGGAAACGATCTCACCACAATGACGCTGGAGACTCTCATGGGCAAACTCATAACCCATGAACTCGACTTGCAAGACTTTGAAGAAGCTACACCAAAGGAGAAAACTATTGCCTTCAAAGCCCAAGCAAGAAAATCAACATACAACGATTCCGATGAAGAATCGTCAAGTGGTGATGAAAGAGCCCTACTAGTGAGGAACTTCAAGAAATATCTAAAGTTCACCAGCAGAAAGAAGAAAGACGTCCAAGAAAGCAACGAAGATGAAACAATATGCTTTGGATGTAAGAAATCAGGGCATATGAAGAAGGACTGTCCAACCACCAAGAAAAGCAGTCCATATGACAGATCAAGATCAAGATCAAGCAGAAAATCTTCATCTAGTCGGAAGTATGCAAACACAAGCATCTGGCACGAAAGTGATGCCAGTGACTCAGAAGAAGAAGACAGACCCTGCAGCAATGCCAATGTTTGTCTTATGGCTTTTGAAAAGGTATCATCTAATCCCTTATTTGATGACTTTACTTTCGATGAACTAGAAAACGCCTTTAGCGAATTACTTGAAGATCACAAAACCGTGCTCGACAAGTATAAGCAATCTCGAAAAGAGATTAAGGCACACACAACCGAGATAACCAGATTGTCTAATTTAATTGAAGATATAAAAGAGACATCTACTACCGGTAACACGGATGAGATAGCCAAACTCAAAGCAGACTATCATGAGGCTATCCTCAACATTGAATAGAAAGAAAAGGACTATGTTAAAGTTCAAAAACTTTATGACATAGAGAAGAAGATGCACCTTGTGACAGAACAAAGACTCCTTGATATGACTGCTAGATACAAAGAGTCTGTTGCGATTTCTAAAAAGTTAGAAATCAAGTTAGGCAAACAGGCAATACCTGTGACACAGCCTAAGATTAGTCCTAATGCAAAGCATACACCAAGAAGGACTAAACATAAGAAAGCACAGAGGAAACACGAACACAATTATGCTTTTACTTACAGGTTCTCCAAACAAAACAAGCTTGCAGATACAGTTTCTTCCTCTAAACTGACTTGCACATATTGTGGTACGCACGGACACATATCACAATATTGTCTTGCAAGAAAGCTTGTTAATAACCATACTTTAGTCTGGAGACCTAAAGCTAATCTATGTGGACCCTTCAGAAAATGGGTACCAAAGGTTTCATCTACTTGTCTTGTAGGTGGACCCTCAACCCTCTCATGCTAAAACCAAATGGATTCTCGATAGCGGATGTTCGCGACACATGACTGGTGATGCATCCTTATTCGCTACGCTATCGATGAAGAAAGAAGGATACGTCTCCTTCGGAAACAACTTGAGAGGTGATATAATAGGTAATGGAACTGTAGGTATTTCTCCTTATCCAATAAATAAAGGATGTTTGTCTAGTTACTGAATTGAAACATAACCTATTGAGCATAAGCCATTTGGCAGACAATGGTTATGGTATCAATTTTGTAAAAGATAAATATACCATATATGATATGTCTTCTGGTGATCCCGTATATGAAGGGATTAGAGAAGACAACATTTATGTTTTCTTTTTGGAGAATACTAATAATGCAGGAAGGTGCCTAGTAGCCAATCAAGATGAAAGCTGGCTATGGCACATGAGACTAGGACATGCAAACATGGATACTATCTCACGACTGAACACAAAGAAATTGGTAAAAGGACTCCCGGAAATTTCATTCAAGAGAGATCTGGTATGTGCAGACTGTGAAAAGAACAAAGCACATAGGTCTTCTTTTAAATCCATCAACGCTGTAAGTACTTCGAGACCTTTGCAGTTGATTCATATGGATTTATTTGGTCCTAGTAGAGTCGCCAGTCTTGGCGGTAAGCTCTATGCTTTTGTTATTGTTGATGATTTCTCTAGATTTACTTGGGTTTATTTTTTATCAAACAAAAGTGATGCTATTTTTGAATTTCAGATATTTTGTAAAAAGGTACAAAACGAAAAAGGCTTCATGATTACTCGTATCCGAAGTGATCATGGCGGCGAATTCAAAAATTCTGATTTCAAAAAGTTTTGTGATGATAGTGGATATTACCACGAATTTTCTTGTCCTAGAACTCCCCAACAGAATGGTGTTGTGGAGCGGAAGAACCGTACTCTAAGCGAAATGGCTAGAGTCATGCTGAATCAGTATAATCTTCCTAAATACTTTTGGGCAGAAGCTGTTAGTACAGCCTGTCATATTTTAAACAGGGTGTTAATTCGACCTATCTCGAAGAAAACACCATATGAGCTTTGGTTTGGAAGAATTCCAAACATTTCTTATTTTAAAGTTTTTGGTTGTCGCTGTTTTATCCTGAACACCAAGGATAACTTGGGAAAGTTCGACTCCAAAGCAGATGACGGGATATTTCTCGGATATGCTGCTAAGAGTAAGGGATATAAAATTTTTAATAAAAGATCTATGATTGTTGAAGAAAGCATTAATGTTACTTTTGATGAGTTGAATAGTCACAGATCTAGCGACAGTGATGACGAAGATGCACCTAAAAAGTCTAAGAAGAATTCTGAGAAAGATCTGACCCAAGAGGCAAGGACTGATAAAAGTTCCGAAGATACAGGAACTGAGAAAAGTCTTGTGAAGGGTATGGCCCAAAGATTTGAATCATTGAGATTCAAGCCAGATCATCCAGAAAATCTCATCATAGGTGATGTATCCAAAGGTGTAAGTACACGTTCATCCCTTAGAGATTCTGAATTAGCAGCTAATGTAGCTTTTATTTCTCAAATAGAACCTAAGAATGTTGATGAAGCTTTTTCTGATGAATTTTGGATTTTTGCCATGCAAGAGGAACTTAATCAATTTGAGAGAAACCAAGTTTGGGAACTCGTTCCTAAACCTATTGGTCAATCGATAATTGGTACCAAATGGGTGTTCCGAAATAAACTAAGTGAAGATGGACAAGTTCTACGCAACAAAGCACGTCTAGTGGCACAAGGTTATAATCAAGAAGAAGGAATTGATTATGATGAGACCTATGCTCCTGTGGCTAGACTAGAAGTCATCCGCATGTTTTGCGCATTTGCATGTTTTAATGATTTCAAACTTTTTCAAATGGACGTGAAAAGTGCATTTTTAAATGGATTTTTGAAAGAAAAAGTTTTTGTGAAACAGCACCCTGGCTTTGAAGATTTTCAAAAACCTGATCACGTCTTCAAGCTTAAGAAAGCACTTTATGGACTCAAACAAGCACCTCGTGCTTGGTATGAACGCCTAAGCGCCTTCTTACTTGCTAATGGATTTTCAAAGGGCAAGATTGATACTACTTTGTTTATAAAATCCATGAATGATGATATACTTCTAGTACAAATATATGTGGATGACATCATATTTGGTTCTACTAATGAAAAACTTTGTCAAGATTTTGCTAAGTGTATGCAGAGTGAATTTGAGATGAGTATGATGGGAGAACTGAACTTCTTCTTCGGACTGCAAATCAAACAACACTCGACTGGAACATTCATCAACCAAGCTAAGTACACGAAGGATATACTGAAAAAGTACGACTTCGAGAATGTCAAGCCAATCGGGACGCCTATGGCTACATCTACAAAGCTTGATGCTGATGAAAGTGGCAAACCTATTGATCAACGTAAGTATCGAGGTATGATTGGTAGTTTATTATATTTAACTGCTAGTCGTCCTGATATTATGTTTAGCGTTTGCATATGTGCACGATATCAGGCAAACCCTAAGGAATCACATCTTAGTGCCGTTAAGCGTATCTTCCGATACCTTAAAGGAACTTCTACAGTTGGCTTATGGTATCCCAAAACCAAATCCTTTGACCTTATAGGTTACTCGGATGC
Source organism: Iris pallida (assembly GCA_029216955.1). Classification (NCBI taxonomy): domain Eukaryota; kingdom Viridiplantae; phylum Streptophyta; class Magnoliopsida; order Asparagales; family Iridaceae; genus Iris; species Iris pallida. Next base: position 17,083,606 of record JANAVB010021600.1, on the reverse strand, counting down.
AGATTTTGCAGGATGCAAAGTGGACCATAAAAGTACCAGTGGCACATGTTATTTCTTAGGAAAAGCCTTAGTCTCTTGGTTTAGCAAGAAACAAAATTCTGTAGCGTTATCAACAACTGAGGCTGAGTATATCGCCGCAGGACGTTGCTGTGCTCAGATTTTGTGGATGAAGCAAACCCTAGAGGACTATAATCTGCACTATACAAATGTTCCTATTTACTGTGATAACACTAGTGCAATTAATCTGACTAAGAACCCTGTTTGTCACTCACGCACAAAACACATAGAAGTTAGACATCATTTTCTTCGTGATCATCAACAACACGGGGATATTTGCTTAGAATTTATTGATACTGAACATCAACTAGCTGATATATTTACAAAACCATTGGCTGAAGACCGTTTTAACATCTTGAGGCGTGAGCTCGGCATTCTTGAATTCTCGGGCTAATAATGCTTAAGGTAATTAAAATTGTATTTATAACTTGATAATTTATTATGTAACGAAAATTATTTTTGGGGACAAACTTACAAAGGGTATGTCTGTCACCACGGCTACGGTCGAAGCAAAGCGGTACTTAAGAGTTCCCCGGTGAACCACCGTTAGCTGGGACAACCCCTATAGTTAACCCAAAAATGATCGCAGTTATTTAATAAACCAGTCAACTGTTATTTATTACAGCTTTTTACCTGACTGCTTTGACTGTCTCAGGAATGCAAGTGGCCGAACTCGGCCCGAACTCTGACCGAGTTCGGACCGAATTCGGACCGAGTTCGGTCGGCGCTGTGATGGTTCCAGAACTGAACAGCCGGCCCTAGCACCTATAAATTCCACCCTTCCTTCCACTTTTACTTCACACCAAAATGTGGAATACCTCCTTCTCCTTCTAGAAGACCTTCCTCCTCCTTCTTTGCAAGGAATCGACGAGTTCCAGTGGGCGATCTTCCTCCTTCCTCTCCATCTCCTCATGGCTCCCAAACGACAACGAGGAACTTCCTCCCAAGGCGCTTCCTCCTCTTCGGACTACACTCCAGCAAGTCTCTTTAGTCCAGCTCGACCAAGAGATCCTGAAGAATACGATGCAACTTTGTTTCCAGACAAAGACTTTTCGGATCTCTGGTTTGATTCTTTCTCTTCTCGTCGCATTTGTTCTGGAGCATTTGTCAACTTTACAACTTTTTCTGAATATGCTCACATATTTGACCAACTTGGATTTCGTGACTTTTTCGAAGTCTAAGATAACATTTATGACAATACTGTCCGAATGTTTTACTGCAATTTGCAAGTAAGACAAAACAGAAATTTCTATTCTTGCATTGCTGGGCAAGAACTAGAATTCAGCGCTACTGACATCAGCGAATACTTTCATATTCCTGATATTGGTGATGCACTTGTTGACATCCACCATATACAATTTCCTGCTGATGTTACTTTGGCCTCCTTTAAGGAACTAATTTTTCACCCTAACCCTCCTCCTCGGAGAATCTTTTCTAGACATCTAAACCAAACTTTTTACGAACTTCATCGTATGATTTTCTCTGCCCTTCTTCCTAAGAAAGGCTCTACCGATGAAGTTACATTTTTGGAACTCTCTGCTCTTTATCACATTCATTTTGGCATTCCTTTCTCTGTTCCAAAAACCATGATGTCTTGGATGCTCAACTGCAAGAATGCAGGTAGGAACCTAGTTTTTCCTATGCACCTTGCTTGCATATTTTGACGTTTCGAGATTGATCTTGAAACGTGTGCTATATCTTCTCCACCTGTTGAGCTGACTCGCTCTCGTCGGTTCCCTGCACCACCTGGAGCTGCTCCTGCCCCAGCTGCTGATGCTGAGGTTCCTCCAGCTGTTGCTCCTCCTGCTTCGGCACCTGCCCCAGGATTTGATCCGACATTTTACCAGCGCTTTGATGACTTTGTTGCGGTCTCTATGCAACGTCATCAGGACTCCGAGTTCCGGCATATTTCTCAGGCCCAGGTGCTGAGAAACAGTATTGCCGATCTCCACTACAGCCTGGCTCAGGATCCAGTCCATCCGATCACCATCCTTCCTCACCCTGCTTTTCCGGGTCCTCGCTTAACTGATGAGGTTTCATTTCAGTTCTTTGACCCGACTGCAGCATATTTCCCACATGATCCTCCTGGTGCGGATGACCCCACGATGTGACGTGGATTCAGCCTTGGATTAGTGGATTATCTTTGTTTAGTTGATGCTTATTGATGTAGTAGTTTTTCATTTTGTCTAAACTGTTTTTAGTTAGACTTTATCAATTGTACTCTTTTGGATTTAGTGGAACTTTATTTCAGTATTAGTATGAGTTGTTTTCTTATCTACTAGTTGTTCCATTTATATCTATGCGGTGATTATGTCTTTTGTTTCACTTTGTCTTGTCTATTGTTGGCTTCACGATTTACGGGGGAACCTATTCATTTTACTACTTGACAAAGGGGGAGAAAAAGAGTATACCAAAACCGAGTATACCAAAAAGCAAAACCGAGTATACCAAAAAGCGCCAAAAAGCGCCGCAGCATATACAACAGATCCAAAAACAAAATCCATATTTTTGTCAGGTACTTTATTTTTTTCTATTTGATATAAATATATTTTGGTATAGACTCAAGTTTGTCAATTATCAAAATGGGGGAGATTGTTGGCCCATTCCATGGTCACACCCGATTTCGATAATCAACATACACTTTAGTCGATACACAAAATATAGAAAAAGCTGCTAATCATTTCAGGATTCATGAAATCATATTCAACGGACGATGTACCGCAATCAATCAAGCGTCAACGTCAACAAATCTACTGGAGACTCATTTTCCATTTTATTATGTATTTTACATTTTATTGAGTCTAGGAATTATTCTGTAAAATCAATTATGGTAATACTGGCTTAGGGTTAAAACTGTCCTCTTTCTAGAAAGCCTTCATATTTTACCATTCATATTTTCGTATAAAATATTTCAAAAACATATTTCGAAAATATCAAAATGATTTTACAAATAATCAAAAACTATTTGAAAACTGTTTTTACAAAAGGATTTTCAAATGTCTCCTGACAGAACTCCTAACCGAGTTCGGCCAGAGTTCGGTCCGAACTCTGACCGAGTTCGGTCCGAACTCTGACCGAGTTCGGTCAGTTTGTATTCAAATTCTGTTGCCTCCAAATTTGCGAGCAACGTCTATGTGCGAGATATTTGTATCCGAACTCTGTCCGAGTTCTGCCCGAGTTCGGTTGGTGAAAACACCTATAAATAGTGAAGAACTTTTCATTTCAAATCATCAATTCATTCTTCATTCTCTCTTCTCTATTTACTCAAGTGTTTTCAAACGATCCAAGAGTTTCAAATCTCACCTATACATCTCTTAGCCAAAAGCCAGTACTATCAGAGTTGATTTAGAGTCTTTTGGTTCTCAAGAGTTGTAAAGAGGTCATTCCAAGTTTCAACTACTTGTTGTGTGGAGCTGGTCGTGCGCTCGTCACCAAGCACGGTGTTGCGTTGAGCTGGTCGTGCGCTCGTCACCAAGCACGGTGTTGTAAGAGACTGCAAGCTCTCAGTTAAAGCTTGTGCCATAGTGGATTAACATCGAGCAAGAGTACTCGAGACTGGATTAGTCCTCTTAGAGGGATACCAGTATATATCGCTGTGTCAACTGAGTTTGAATCTTCTATCTCTATTTACTGTCTCTTACATAACTGCCATAGTTTAAATTTTTAATTGGTGATTATTTTCCGCTGCACACACGCACTCTATTCACCCCCCCTCTAGAGGTGCTCAACGGTCCTACAGTAATGAATATGAGCGGATTGGGTTGTACAGTTGTATCCTATTGATACGATATGGCTTATCCCCGTGTGTATGAGGGGTAAGCTAACACAGTCATTACACTATTTTGGATGTGGTCATACTCATTACACTACTTCCCCAGTACCCAACAATTAAACAGTCAATGCTCTCAGAGAGAGAGTTCCGTGTTGCCTCGTGGTTTAAATTTACAATAAAACTATTACCAAATAACTGTAAACTACCACAAACTGTACTTGTCTTGGTTTGACTGGAATGAAGGAAATGACTCCGAGATGAATTTCAGACTTGTCCTCGAAATCCTACAATCGAGAAGTCGGTCTTAGATTTCCAAAGTTGCCATACTAGATGTGCTAGTTTCAATCTCTAATTTGTCCTAATCAATTTTAATTCTTTATTTATACTAACACAAAAACAAATCGATTATCTAATGCGTTACATTCAATTATGAGGGAAAGATTATTTTATATTTAATTTTGGAAAAACTTTGTATTTATCGGTTTATTGGCAAAACTTGGTATTTTACAATTTATATAAAAATACATTTTCTTTAAATAAGAATAACATGAATTTCTAAAATATTATAATTATTATCAGTATTCCTAAGTTTACGCTTTCGAACATCCACCAGAAAATCATATCCATATTACTAATTATTACAAATTTGCAGAAAGTAAATGGGCTTATGCCCTTTACAGACCATTTTACATGAATTAAAATACGAAGGAAAATATTAGTTAGTCCCTAAAAATCCTAATTAATTACAAAAAATAAAAATAATAATAAATTAAATAGTGAGTCTCAGATATTGGTCCAATCATCATATAGGCTAATGTCTCAACGTCCAGGCGAAACCGGTTTCGTTTTCACTTAGCCAGGGCCCATTGACCGGTATGGTCGTCGCCCGATAATCAAAAACCAAGTTAATAAATCTTTTGCAAAAGCCGGTTTTGGAAATTATAGATTTTATAGAAAAACTCCTTTTAAAATATTTCTAAAAATTCGGATAGCATTCCCTCTGTTTTCGGGATAACCCAAAACTGGAAAAGTATGCCATAATTTCCGGCAATTATCCCAAACCAGGGAAATCCAATATTTATATATATAAATAATCACAAATCATTTCCCAGTATTAATTCGAAAAACCTAAAACTATTCGGAATTCCGAAACCACTCCAAAATATTACGAAAAAGAAATTCCAAAATAATTCCAACCATCAGAACACTTCCGAAAAGTTCTCGGAAAACCCGAAAACTAACAGAACTATGAAAAACAACAGAAACCAAATCCAACAGTGGTTTCGACAATTCCCGGAACCAAGCACGTAACTGTAAACTGAATTTTCAAAGAAAATTTGTGGACCATAACTCATCATAGACACGGAAGAGACGAACTACTGTGACTATTCAGAAATTACCCAAATCGACGGAATCCGAAGGGTTGCCTCGGACTCGGGACACGCGAATCCACGGAAACGAACTCGAAATCAGAATCGAACCACGCCGAAAGCACATGCAGGTACCGGCCACTTGAGACGGGGCTACGCGCGCGGATCGGGGCTGCCGGGGGCGGTAGCGGCTGGAAAGGGGCGCCGGGGTGGGGATCGTCGGAAAAGTTTTGGGAAAAAACTAGGGCTAGAGAAGATTTGGGGAAAAAGAGAATGGTTTGTTGTGGAGAATGGTTGGAGAAAAGATGGGTCTATATAGGAAGGACGGGAGTTACCACAGGGGAGGATATGAACGGCCACCATGGCAATTCATGGCCGGCATTTGAAGGAAAACCAGAGGTCAGCCATTGGTCAGAGAAGGAACCAAGGGTCCTTCGGTTACCAAAAGCTCAAAATAACAGAGAGTTAAAACTCTCTCTCCTCAAAGCTAATGAATGGGTTAAGGAAACTAATGAATGGTTTCCATTCACTCCAAACTAAATGAATGGATCTAATACATTCCTATGGTTGCTGTAGGAAAAGCTAATGGGTTAAATGCTATTGGGCTATTGGGTTTTGCCAACTGGTATTGGGTATGGTTATGGGCCTAAGGCTTAATATTTGGGCTTTAGGACCAATTCAATTTATTAAGTTGTGGGCTAAAAATGTTTGGGCTATCAAATATGAAAATAATTTCTTAGAAAAATTATAACCATCATTTAAAATAAAATATTAATTTAAGATATATATATATATATATATATATATATATATATATATATATTATTTGGGTCTGGGTCTGGCCTGACAATCAAAATTCCAAGTAAATTATTTTGGAAATAATTTTCACAATTAATTAATAAAATCACATTTAAAATACAGTCTAAATTTTGCGGGTTTCACACCCACGTTTATACATTTCAGCGTAGAAATTGAAATAACTAAAATACGCTCACATTATAAGTGTCAGAGTAAAAATAAAAACATACGCCCACGTCTATACGTGTCAGCGTAAAAAAAAATACGCTCACGTCAATACGTGCCAGCGTAAAAAACAAAATACGCTCACGTCAATACGTGCCAGCGTAAAAATCAAAATACGCTCACGTCAATACGTGCCAGCGTAAAAAACAAAATACGCTCACGTCAATATGTGCCAGCGTAAAAATCTAAATACGCTTACGTCTATACGTGTCAGCGTAAAAACAAAAATACGCTCACGTCAATACGTGCCAGCGTAAAAATCAAAATACGCTCACGTCTATACGTGTCAGCATAAAAACAAAAATACGCTCACGTCAATACCTGCCAGCGTAAAATTAACAAGTGAAAGACTTTACGTAAAACAAAGAACTTTTACACTTTAAAATTTTTATCAACTTAAATTTTGCGCATAAGTGTAAAGTTTGCATAGTCAAGCTCTCTAGTACAGAATCTTTAATCTTTTTATGCGTAAAATTCAGACTAAGTCATCTGCGTAAAAATTCAAATTAGATTTTTACTAACTTGATTTTTTTTCTTTTTTTTTGTCAGTGGACTTGCAAATTCATCCGCTTGCAGAAATATTTGGCTCGCTAGCTGGTATGGTGGGCTCGAATTACTTGGAGAATTTGTCCCATGTGGAATTTTCTCAATCAAATCCATAATACCCTGAAGGGACACAACAGCTAATAGCTGCTTAGGGGGACAGAATGTTGGTATCTCTAGATGACCAACAATTTTTGAAGCCAACCTTCATGTTCGGGGATGCTATAGATTTCCAATCACAAACCAACCCTAAGAAGGAGGCTTGGGTATTTAAATTTGGAGATAGGGCGATGTATCTTCCAGACATGGCAAGTGATTATCCCCTATCCTCATTTATACACGCCACCCATCCCCGACAGATGCTATGGAACCTGACTCCCAGCAGTCATGGTAGGCCGGGCAAAATTATTTTCAAGAGGGATAGAGCCAACGAAATGGGCTACTACATCAGTACTCCTAGTGGTGGTGTCGTCCCTTTCTCCGGTCTATTGCCTGGATTCACACCCAGCGAAGATTCAGCTCTGATTCAACCGGTGCAGACTCCAATGTTCATTAACAAATTCATGAAGGCCTCGGTATTATATACTCATGCCAACCCTAGGCTACCAGGGTGGTTGACTCCTTATAACCAGAACTGGATTCAGCTTAGTGCCTAGATCATAAAGAACTTCAAGACGAATCTGAAAGCTATTGGCCTTTATAAAGCAGTAGCCTCCACGAGCCAGGGTATACCAATGAACTGTAACCTGTTTTTGGCTCTGATGGAGTTGTATATGAGTTCAACAGGGACTTTTGCAACCCCATTAGGTGAAATAGGTTTTGCACTGCACGAGATGCAATTCATCTCTAAGCTGCCGATGGATGAAGCTCCCTATGAAGAGTATGTTCCCTCCAACCGGGAACTAGCAGAAATTAGAGAGAAAAATCCTCAATTAGTTGAGGTCTACCAAGAACTGATGTGCCATTATCTAATTTGTACCACTATGTATGAGAGTGGGTCACATCCGGCATATACTAATAAATGGACAACCTATTTATTCTACCACGAGAATAGGATATCCAAGAATGACCAGAGGAGATTCCAAGAAAACAAGGCTCCAATCATCAACCCTTGTTCAATAATTCCTTCAGATCTGATCCATAGTTTGATGATCACACATAAGTCTTCGGACCAGTATCTGTCCACTAAGACTGGAGACATCCCTGCAGGGACTGAAACCTTAAGCTACCTGAGGCATGGCAGTCAGAAGATCTCAAGAGAAGCCTTTCTGGCAGGCTTTCTTTCTCTGTGGCTGCGGAGATGGGTTGTGCCAGGGATTAGCACAGCTAACAGAATTCATCGAAATGTATTGGGGCCGGCAGTACGTTTGGTGTTCAAGGTCATAATCAACCTGCTATCGGCAATGGTGTGTCGAATAGATACAGGTTTACGGACCTTTGGTGATGAACTAATCAACAATGCTCCTCACCAAAGAGATTTTCCTAGGGTAAAGATGCCCTATACTTATCTGATGGGCTGGCTATTACATCATAACTATAGTTTGTTACCACCCGGCCCTGGAGATAATGCGGAGGTCTTCCTCCAGAAATTCAATAAAGCCACATGGACTGTAACTATAGTAGCAGATACTCGAGCAGTACTGAACTATTTATTTTCCATAAATAAATTCACTTTATTTATTGTGTTTCTGGGAAAATTACAACTGTAGGAATCCGATCTAGAAGACGATCGCTTTATCCCTTAGACGATGCGAAGAAGAAAAGCTCTCAAAATTTCAACAACAAGTTAGATATCTGTGTATCTGTACAATGAATGAGAAAAAGAACTCTATTTATAGAGTCAAAAATAACTGAAAAGATAACTGTCTTCACAACCTGTGCATAGTTGAAAATCACGCAGGATTTAACATACGCAAGGTTATGAGCAGTTACTGGACGTGGCCTGTAACTGTTGGACACATGGCAATCATGCATGAGTCGTGTGCAAGTTACAGGACACGCAGGTGAGAGATCAGTGGCATGGCTGCCACGTACTCCAATTTGATGAAATTCACGCAGACTTGTTGAAGACGAAATCCACGCAGACTTGGGACAGAAAGCTTCAGAATCCACGCAGACTTGGGGCAGAAAGCTTCAGAATCCATGCAGACTTGAGGCAGAAAGTTTCAGAATCCACGCAGACTTGGGGCATGAACATAGAAGTTCAAAATACACGCAAACTTGAGTCCGAAGGCTCAAAATCTACGCTTGAGGCAGGACTGCCAGCTGTCTTGATTCGACGTGCCTCGACTGACACAAAATCTCTGACAGTGATTGCCTTGTCAGTCGTATTAAATAACAATAAACTCTTTTGGTACGCCAACTTGATGAAGGCTGAGTCATGTTGAAGAAGATTTCGAAAGTCATGCAATAGTCGGTTGTGATCTCTCGAGTTCCGTGCATACGTGGCATACGAGGAGACATTCTTTGACTGTCGTGCTGTCAGTCATAATGACGCTCTGACAAATGATGAGCTGTCTCCCAGCGTAACTTTTAAACATTGTCTCGATCAATTCAGCGTGACTTTTAGACTTTGTCTTGATCAACTCAGCGTGACTTTTGGACTTTGTCCTGATCAACTCAGCATGACTTTCATTTTTAAGGCCTACACCAAGTCTTCCCAATGCTATGAGTGATCGCGGCTAAACCTGAAAAATGTTGGTTATGGAACAAGTACACAAACCGACGACAATGCAAAAACACAATAGAATTAACAAGACATGAAAATAACATATGAGATATCAAAACTGGTAAATAACTGATGACATAGCACGATAGAGAAAAGAATAAGGAAAAACTAATAAAAGACATCTATCTAGGTGGTGTGAAATATCCTTTTCGACATGTGAACGGCTAGGGGTTAAATCCGGCACCTGCACGTGTCGTGTACATGTGCTATTGTTCACGAATAGACATCATGGGATAGTTCTGGGTAGTCCACATGTCTACTAAGATATTTTCCCTCCCGACTACTCCGTGTGACGAGCGTGTCAACAAACAGCAAGATATATGTATAGACATGAAATAAAAACACTACTTTGAATCGGAAAGCAATCAGAAAGTGCACTTGCCTGAGGTCCTTAGCTGGAGAAACCAATAACATTATACCACTCAACGAGCCACAATCAGTCAACACATACAGAAGTCGCCAGATGCTGAAATAAATAGTACCAATGTTTTTAAAATAGTCAAATTAGCTAGGATTGCCTGTCCTTAAGTCCAATTCTGGATACAGGGGCAAAACGGTAATTTCGGGCAAAACGATATCCGCCGTTGGACCCGCTTTGCACCGAAAAGCGTGCCAGAGTCAACGGTCTTTAAAGTCGTCAAACTACATGTCTATGGATCTAGTTTTCCGATACGAACCCAACCGTATGTCCAAAGTTGGATTCCTGCGGGCCGTGCATAAAATTGCCCGTTTAGTGGGACCGTGGGGCCCACAAAACGGCGATTCGATCAACTGTCTCAGAATCGGACCAAACTTGGCATACAGGACCAGAAAAATGATATGGTTCTGTTGGCACATGTCACGCCCCGATTCGGGGAATCGCTCGCTTTGCTTCGATTCATGCCGAATCGATCGTCCTCGCTAAGGCGCGAGGCCGTACAAGTCTGGAGTTGCACTTGTACAAGGCTAGAACATGCACATTCATACCATTTGAAACATTTGAAATTTAAGCCACAGTTGCAAAAACATTGGAAACACAATATAGGAAGAAAAAATACTCATTTTATTCATAATTGTAGTCAGAATACAACTTTTCTCGATAATATTTGAAACGCCATTTCGGCTACATTGATTCATGAAAAGAAGTACAACTGATAGGCTGCCATGAAATAACTTCTCGTTCCATACATCATGCCCCCTTAGTACTTTGAAATATAAGCAGCTATCTTTTCAAAACTCCACAATACTTTCTGCGTCTTTAGGGAAAACAACTTGAAAGGAAACAGCAGTTCAGAAAGCTTTAATTCGGACGTGCGCCTGAGCCTTCTCTAGTACCTGTGGAGGAGGGGTCAACACATTATAACAATGCGCTGGTGAGCCCCGTTGGCCCACTCAGCTAAACCAACATTTGATTAATGACAAGCATTTTAAAGATATGAACTTATTAGGGACAGGCAACTTTCAGAGTAAATCACAATAATGTAACATGGAATAAACCATGTTTACTTTACCATTGGCCGAATCCAGCTTTCCTGCACAAGATACAGGATAATAATAATATACTTACCGCCCCTGCATAAGACAATCGTTAGCATGCATTCGGACTGGGTTGTTGGTGAGACTGCACCATAAAGGACTTTCCAACGGGTATTACGGTGTACCATTCCAGAGTAGGTTGCAAGCCTAGTCGAATGTCCCGCAATACCTCGTGCCACCATAGCACGACCAACTGTTTCCCCCTAGGTCGAGCTGGTCCCCGGTGCCCCAAGTACCGTCCCGAGGAAACTACTCAAACCTTGTGCACAAAGACGTCCATGACCACGCGAATGCATAACCGACTCAACAGTACACAATTGCATGGTATTAATAAGCCAATATTAGATACGCAGCATTCTCATATTCAACATCTCAGGCATCAATTCATTTCCCACATTTCAATGTTCAAGGGACAAGCATAATTCTTAATGTTGTTAACAGTGTAATCAATTCTTTCAATGTTCTATGGACTAGCATTCATTTCAATGTTCAATGTTCAATCTCTAGCTTCTTAGTGGTATTGACTTGTGGCATTAGCAACTGATATCGATCAACGGATGTTGCAAGACAATTATTTAGTTGGCATGAAGGAATAGCGAGAGGGACAATACCACCACAGAGATCCACACTCACCAAATTAGAGAATCGCCGAGAGAGAGAGGAACACTTGCACGCTTAGCCTTCCGTTACGCGCCAGTCTGCATTGGCACCAAAAGTTTGATTAATAATCCATCTCGTCGTGTTCTCTTCTCTCAGAATTCTCAAGAATGAATGCTATGCAAATCAATGAAAACGGGCAAGAATCAAATCATCGAAAATCGTCCAGAAAAGCATCCATCAAAACCAAGCAACAAAACCAGCAGCAAAAATATCCAGAGAAAACTCTTGGACGCATTTCAAGAGAAACCAATCCATTAGTTAGAAAGGTTCTTATGCACTTGTCCGTGATCGATTCGGTGCCGACGGTAAGTTTCCCCAATACTCGGTTCTGACCGAGTTAGCCAAGCCACAAGCCTTACATAGTGAACCGCTAGGAGCGGGACACTACATAATATACCACTAAGAAAAAGTTTCGTCCTCGAAACTTAAAGCAAAAGTTCTACCTCAAAATTATCAAACAGCGAAGGGTATTTCACCCGCATCTCTTCCTCTAATTCCCATGTCGACTCCTCTACAGCATGGTTCCGCCACAGCACGTTGACCAGGGATACTGTCCAATTTCGTAAAACTTTCTCTTTTCGGTCCAAAATTTGGACAGGCTCTTCAGTGTAGGATAGGTCAGCGCTCAGCTGCAGCTGGTCGAAGTTCACTACATGGCTTGGATCATGCACGTACTTCCAAAGTTGAGATACATGGAAGATATCGTGCACATCAGCCAGAGCCGGAGGTAGTGCAAGTCGATAAGCCACTGAGGCTACCTTCTCTAAAATCTCGAATGGTCCGACGAATCTCGGGCTTAGCTTTCCTTTCATCCCAAACCGCATCACACCTCACATGGGTGTGACCTTCAAGAAGACATGATCGTCTGCTGTGAATTCCAAAGGTCGTCGATGAACATCCGCATAACTCTTTTGTCGACTTTGAGAAACTCTAAGTCTTTCTCGAATTAAGCGAACCCTCTCGACGGCTTATTCCACAAGTTCTGGTCCGAGCACTTGCCATTCACCGACTTCATCCCAGCATATCGGTGATCGAAATTTCCGTCCATATAAGGCTTCGTACAAGGCCATTTGGATACTTGCCTGATAACTGTTGTTATAGGCAAATTCTGCTAATGCGAGATGTGTGTCCCAATTTGTCTTCGAATAGAGCACGGATAATCTCAATATATCTTCAAGAATCTGGTTTACTTTCTCTGTCTGACCATCAGTCTGCGGATGGTAAGCTGTGCCGAAGTTCAACTTTGTGCCCATAGCCGAGTGCAGACTTATCCAAAATCGCGACAAGAATCTTCCGTCTCTATCCGATACTATAGAAGCTGGCACCCCATGCAATCGAACAATTTCGTTTATGTAAATCTGAGCCAACCGTTCTACTCCCCATGTAACTTTTATTGGAATGAAATGTGCCGACTTGGTTAATCTATCCACGATAACCCAAATCGCATCATTTCCCTTCTGAGTTCTTGGCAAGCCGACGATAAAATCCATACAGATATTATCCCACTTCTACAGTGGAATAGCCAAATTTTGTAGTTCTCCGCCCGGCCGTTGGTGTTCGGCCTTCACACGCCATGCATTGTGACACGAAAAGTGCCGCATCCTTCTTCATGCCATGCCACCAAAATGTGGTACGCAAATCTTTATACATTTTCGTGCTTCCCGGATGCAAGGAGTACTTCGCGAAATGAGCCTCGGTCAGTATTTCCTTCCTGATATCCTCATCCTTAGGGACGCACAATCTTCCCTTGACACGAATAGTGTCATCTTCAACGGTAAAGTCTGACGCCTTTTCTGCTAGAATCAACTCGCGTATCTTCTGTAGGAACGGGTCATCCTTCTGAGCAATCTTAATCCTTCCCTGGAGACTCGGCTCAAGTTGTAACTGAGCCAACTGCACATTCTGCGGACGAATCCTGAACTCGATGCCCATCTCTTCAAGATCTCATAGCACTTTATTTGCTATTGTTAGGGACCCAACAAATTTCCGACTCAAGGCATCAGCTACCACATTTCCTTTACCTGGCGTGTAGGAGATTGTCAAGTCATAGTCCTTTATCAATTCTAACCAACGTCGCTGCCTTAAATTCAATTCCTTTTGTGTGAATATATACTTCAGGCTCTTGTGATCCGTGAAGATCTCGCAGGACACACCATAGAGATAGTATCGCCACAATTTCAACGCGAACACAATCGCCGTCTGTTCCAGATCATGTGTTGGGTAATTATTCTTATGCTGTTTGAGTTGTCTCGAAGCATAAGATATTGTCTTCCCACGTTGCATGAGAACACATCCCAAACCAAGTCCCGACGCGTCACTGTAGATCTGAAATCCCTCAGAGCCTTCCGGAAGTGCTAAAATTGGAGCCGTGACGAGCCGTTGCTTGAGTTCTTGGAAGCTACTCTCACAGTCGTCCGTCCACTTGAATACGACTCCCTTTTGAGTCAGGCGAGGCGATTCTCGAGAAGTCTTTCACAAATCTACGGTAGTACCCGACTAAACCAAGGAAACTCCGTATTTCACTAGCTGATGCAGGCTGCTTCCAGTCCACAACTGCCTCAATCTTCTTTGGGTCAACGGCAACACCTTCTGCCGAGACAACATGTCCTAGGAACGACACGCTGCTCATCCAAAACTCGCACTTACTCAGCTTTGCATAGAGCTGGTTGTCCCGCAGCGTCTGAAGTACTTCCCTCAAGTGTTCGACATGAGTCTCCCTATCTTTTGAGTAGATCAAGATGTCATCGATGAATACGACAACGAACTTGTCTAAGAACGGTCGAAACACTCTATTCATTAAATCCATAAAGGCTGCTGGAGCGTTAGTCAAGCCGAATGGCATGACCAAAAACTCATAATGTCCGTATCTTGTACGGAATGCTGACTTAGGAACGTCTTCGGGTCTGATCTTCAACTGATGGTATCCTGAACGAAGATCAATTTTTGAAAACACGGTCGCCCCTTGTAGCTGATCGAACAGATCATCTATTCTTGGCAAGGGATACTTGTTACGGATGGTTGCTTTATTCAATTCTCTGTATTCGATGCACAGCCGCATCGTCCCATCTTTCTTCTTCACAAATAGCACTGGAGCTCCCCATGGAGATACACTTGGGCAAATGTATCCCCGGTCTAGTAATTCTTGTAGCTGCACCTTTAGTTCCTTTAATTCTGTCGGTGCCATCCTGTACGGCGCCTTCGATATCGGACGAGTATCCAGAAATGTATCAATTGTGAATTCAATTTCTCTATCCGGCGGCATCCCAGGTATCTCGTCCGAAAATACATCGGGGAACTCTGCCATAATTTCGGTCTGATTCGAGCCTACACTCTTCATTCGAGTGTCTTGGACAGAAGCGAGAAAGCCTTCACACCCCGAGTACAGCATGTGCCTTGCTGTAACTGCCGATATTACCATAGGTCCTTGGAACACCGAGCCGCACGAGTTAGAAAACTCTGTTTCTCCAGGTAGACAAAACACAACTCTCTTATCTGTACAGTCGATCGTTGCATGACAGGCGCTGAGCCAGTCCATTCCTAATATGATATCGTACTCTTTGATATCGAGTACAATTGCGTCCAAAGATAAAGTTTTGCCTCCAATCTTGATGTAGCAGTCCCTGCAAATCAAAGTTGCAGGCATATCTACTCCCGAAGGAGTACTAACACACAAAGATGTCTTTAATTGAGTCACACAAATTTTATTTTCCGTTGCAAAATCAGAAGAGATAAAGCAATGAGTAGCACCAGAATCAAAAAGTACTCTTACAGGTATGCCTTTGTATAGCAACATACCTGTAATAACATTCTCTGTGGTCTGGGCCTCTGCCTGAGTCAAGGCATAAACCCTTGCTTGGCCACCTTGTTAATTCGGTGCATTTCTAGTTGGAGCTGGCAAGGCTGGTGGCACTTGGCCACGATTTTGATTGTTGTTCCTCCGATACTAATTGTTGTTCGGTCCACGATGATTATAGTGCTGATCCCGTGGGGGATTCTGATTCCTTCCCTTTCTGCATTCAGATGCCCTGTGGCCCATGCTGCCACAATAGAAGCATCCGGCTCGATATTCTGCTTGCCGATGCCCATACCGGTTGCACTTGAAGCAACGCGGTCCTTGATAGTCACCCCTATTCTCGCCAGTGTTATGACGCTTAGGAACGTCATTCCTCTCTGCAGCCAAGGGTCGTTTATGGTTGCTCCCCTGGTTGCTCTGTGTTGTTTTGCGACTAGCGGACATGTGAAATCGCTCCATCTCGAGCGCAGTTTCATACGCCTCTCTGTAAGACGTACATTTTCGACTCAGAACATCCCGCTCCAGGCCCTCATTCAGGCCTTGCACAAATCTTTTTCGCTTGGCATCGTCATTCGGTACCATGTACCCAGCGAATGCGACTCTCTTCAAAAACTCTGTCTCGTAGTCATGCACTGACATACTGCCTTGTCGAAGTGCAATGAACTCATTCTCTTTTTGTTGACGGACAGCAGGTGGAATGAATTGGACAATAAAAGCCTCCTTGAAGGCCTCCCAAGACATCTTCATATCCTGATTATTTCCGTAAAGTGCATGTCTCTGCGAAATCCACCATTCCGGGGCCTTGAGATGAAGTTGTACATCGGCACACTCCACTCTCTTACTGCCCTGAATCTCCAACATTCGAAAATAGCCTTCCAGTGTGTTCAAGAAGCCCATCACCTCATCTGGCTCCTCTTTTCCATCAAATTCAGGCGGGTCGCAGCTCTTAAATTCAGAGAACTTAAAGCTCGGTCTCTTCCGTGTCGGCGTCTCAGATTTCTCTGCCGGCACTTCCACGGTCTCGGTCACTGCGGCCTTTGCAGAAACATTAGAATCGGCCGTTAGCTTGGTGACAATCTGAGTCAGACTATCCACTTATTTTTGCTGAGCATCCAGCTGCTCCTGAAACTGATACTGAAGCTGCTCTTGAAGCGCGCGATGTTGAGCTTCGCTCTGCTTCCTCTGAGCCTTCATTTGCTTAATCAGTTTCTCAATCGGGTCCGACGATGAAGTCGTCTTTGAGCTATCACCCTTAGTCATTCTACAACAAAGAAATAATTCCATTAGCACTCATAAAATATTTATGGACTTATTGTATGGAACATTATAACAATGCGCTGGTGAGCCCCGTTGGCCCACTCAGCTAAACCAACATTTGATTAATGACAAGCATTTTAAAGATATGAACTTATTAGGGACAGGCAACATTCAGAGTAAATCACAATAATGTAACATAGAATAAACCATGTTTACTTTACCATTGGCCGAATCCAGCTTTCCTGTACAAGATACAGGATAATAATAATAATATACTTACCGCCCCTGCATAAGACAATCGTTAGCATGCATTCGGACTGGGTCGTTGGTGAGACTGCACCATAAAGGACTTTCCAACGGGTATTACGGTGTACCATTCCAGAGTAGGTTGCAAGCCTAGTCAAATGTCCCGTAATACCTCGTGCCACCATAGCACGACCAACTGTTTCCCCCTAGGTCGAGCCGGTCCCCGGTGCCCCAAGTATCGTCCCGAGAAAACTACTCAAACCTTGTGCACAAAGACGTCCATGACCACGCGAATGCATAACCGACTCAACAGTACACAATTACATGGTATTAATAAGCCAACATTAGATACGCAGCATTCTCATATTCAACATCTCAGGCATCAATTCATTTCCCACATTTCAATGTTCAAGGGACAAGCATAATTCTCAATGTTGTTAACAGTGTAATCAATTCTTTCAATGTTCTATGGACTAGCATTCATTTCAATGTTCAATGTTCAATCTCTAGCTTCTTAGTGGTATTGACTTGTGGCATTAGCAACTGATATCGATCAACGGATGTTGCAAGACAATTATTTAGTTGGCATGAAGGAATAGCGAGAGGGACAATACCACCACAGAGATCCACACTCACCAAATTAGAGAATCGCCGAGAGAGAGAGGAACACTTGCACGCTTAGCCTTCCGTCACGCGTCAGTCTGCATTGGCACCAAAAGTTTGATTAATAATCCATCTCGTCGTGTTCTCTTCTCTCAAAATTCTCAAGAATGAATGCTATGCAAATCGATGAAAATGGGCAAGAATCAAATCATTGAAAATCGTCCAGAAAAGCATCCATCAAAACCAAGCAACAAAACCAGCAGCAAAAACATCCAGAGAAAACTCTTGGACGCATTTCAAGAGAAACCAATCCATTAGTTGGAAAGGTTCTTATGCACTTGTCCGTGATCGATTCGGTGCCGACGGTAAGTTTCCCCAATACTCGGTTTCGATAGAGTTAGCCAAGCCACAAGCCTTACATAGTGAACCGCTAGGAGCGGGACACTACAGCGCAAGTTTTGTCTCAATCTGACGAGCGTGCACAAAGTAATTGAGAAATTTGCAAAGTGTACGATACGGTAAATTTCGACGGATACGCATCAAATTCGTCGCGCACACGCGACCAATTTGAATTCCGCCAAAACCCACACGACCATGAAACCGTTACGCAGCTTTCGATGCCTTCGGTTCGCGACCACGTCGTCCGGTTTGGCGGGGCGCACGTCGTATGGAACAATTTCCCTATTTTTAAAACAGGTTTTTCGTCAACTTCATCATAATTTTAAACAGAAAATAACTCACAAGAATTAAATCTAAAAACAGGGTTTACATCTTGGTTAGGTTGTCTAGAAGTCTGTTCAGGCGGTTTTCCAAAATTCGCGATGTTCTGGTCGCAAATCGACCGTGAATATTGGACGTTGGGCAGTTTCTAAATCCAGGGAATCGAGATTTTTCCCAGTTTTGGGAATCGATTTGCGACGCGTACGAAGCGAGTTAATCTAAACTATTTGAAGGGAACTATTAAGGGTAAGGTTGTCGACAAACCTGCAAAGACGGTTCGACCATTGGTCGACCGAGCGCGACGAGAAGTGATCGCGAATTCGGTCTTCTCGCACTTCTGCTGCCGTTTGTCCACTGTCACGCGCGTGTGCGCGGCTGTGCGCGCGACGGCTCCGGACACGCGCGGTGGGCGTGCCTACGGCGGTGGGTCGCCGGACCATGGGGTGTCGGCGCGCAAGTTTGGTCGGGGTTAGGGTTTCGATGCAACCCCTATCGATCTTTCTCTCTCTCTCTTATAAGCCGTGCGGTTTTGCTGTGCAACGGGGTCGGGGTCCTCTGTTATGCCTAGTATGGGCTGGCAGGTTGGAGTTTAGGATCGGTGAGCCAGGCCTAGCACAATATGGGCTGATATGGGATTGCTTATTCTCTTTACCTCTATTTCTCTTTATCTCTATTTCTATTACAGTTAGCTGAACTACCTCAGCTATTAGTATATGTATATATATATATATATATATATATATATATATATATATATATATATATATATATATATATATATATATATATATATATACACACAATTACTTATTTATTTATATATTCCTACACATATATAATATATAATATTTATTTATATATATTCACAAACACCCATATTATATATATATATATATATATATATATATATATATATATATATATATATATATAAATATATATATATATACACATTTATTTAATATAGATTTATTTATACTCACATATATTTATATACACTTGTATATATACATGCACATATATACAATATTTATAACATACATAATATTTATTCATATATATATATATATATATATATATATATATATATATATATATATATATATATATATATATATATATCACATTTATCTGACCAAAATAATATAACCAATAAAATAATAATATTAAATAATAATAACCTCAATAATATAATAATGATAATTATAATAATGACAATAATGATAATGAAATTCAACAAACCAATAGTGGTGTATATACCATTATGCACCGTCCAATAATCCCAAAATGTGCAAGGACCTATTTATACAACTATTATTGAATATCCAATAATGACGATATTTATAATATTTAAATATTTAGAAAATATTCAATAGATCATTAGAACGAAGTACAACACAATTATACCAAAACACACCTACACGGATGTCGTTGGACGTAACGTATGACTACATGGGCTTGCTACGGGTCCTATCTGGACTAATCTTGGTATAACCGAATTTCCTAAAAGTCCAAATATTAATAAATAACTAATTTAACTATTTATAGGGATTATCTCACAACTTGGCCTGGTTTTCTTAGTTAGGACGTCACTATGGCTCGGTCTTCCCTACCAGGGCTAATACACTAGTCAAAGCACGCCACTGCACTATCCGTGCCATAATTCTTAGTCGTCTTGTACTCCAAATCTCAACTATGGCTAAAATCATATACCGTAATAATTAAATATTTAATTATTTATAAAATTTCTAAAATCACTATTTAATTCAAATAAATAATAATAAAATATTTTAAAAAAAATTCGGGAAGGAAAGTTACAAATCTACCCACCTTAAAAATAATTTCGTCCTCGAAATTCAAATTCATAACTATTTCTTAAAATTCAAAGTCTAGTATTCCCTTAATCTCCTCAAATTTACTTTCTCAAAATATTTATGGCCTTCTCTAGTCATTTGGTATTTACGAAATCTCGAGGACTCCTACCCACCTTAGGTCACACTACTCCCTTGAAAAACGGGTTACTAAAATCTTATAGTCTTCTAACTAGTGGCTAATAATTCTTCCAAAATGTCTAGGACATATGGTATTTATAATCTCTCATATCTACAAACAACAAATTATTCAATAATCAAGCAATATTACAATAACTTAAGAATTTTTGATGAATTCTAGACAGCACGACCCCGAAATAGGAAGGGACAAGAATTAAGAGTTCAGGAAGGCAAGGGAGAATAGTCGAGAATGATTTCAAATAGTTCAGATCTATAGTCCAAAAATGGTGGTGTGCACGGATGGGTTTTCCTGGGTCTTAATGGGTTCTCTATTTTGGACATCAGTCGTTGGTTGGATGAATATTGGATTTCAATCTATATGGACTAGACAAGATTCCAATGATAAAATTATTCCTACCAGATTATGGTGACCTGGAATGGGTTTCAACCCAAGTAGTTGTTGGTTGAGATAGTTGCTAATCGGGAAGTATACTGGTATCATGGTATGGGTTATAGTTGGTCCTTTTTACCTGAAAGTCGTACCATAAAAATAGAGTACAAGGGGACGGATTTGAGTGGGACATGATATACCTAGATGAAGGTGGACTCGTCTAGATCTTACATATAAAATTTGTTGGGAGGTAACAACTGGTCTCGTGCTCCGAATATTAATGACACGGCCGGGGACACAAAATGATCTAAATGAAAAGTGAGAGTCCATGGGGCACTAGCTATCATTCTCCTGAAAAATTATTCCAATCAATCGATAATTCTCGTATATCCCAAAATTTTGAAGGCTTACGGTCTACCCACCTTAGAAGTTAGGACATGGTTTTAGGAATGATGAGGTTGGAAGGATTTCAAAGCTCGGATATTGTACCTCAACTCTTGTTAATAAAGAATAAGGCACGATGGGATACGGAGATATAAGTCACGTCAAGGATCGTTCCTTACTAAATGGAAAACGAGTGTGTTCAATGACACACGGTCGATAAAATAGAATGATCTACCCGTCCATTGTGTACATGAGTTGTCGACGGGATAACCAACTCTAAGGAACATCATATGAAAAGATTTCTAACAACTGGGTCATAAATTTATATTTGTGTCGAGCCTTCCAGACTATTGTCGCAGGGGTTCCAGTTAAAGCAAGCTTCAAACAAATAATTAGAGGCTCATAATAATTGGTCTCCTTAGCATAGGTAGTCTACTAGGTTGGCATTTGGTCAAGGGGAAAGATTCTAATCATTCTCGGACTCCAATGACTAGAAGATCAAGATAGTAGGTTTGGGGTCGAAGGGAGGACGAGTGACTCAAGGCAAGGTTCCAGTCACAGGACTGGCCGATGGTAGCTACACTTGTGTACACCACTATTATAGCCATGGGGATACTCTATATCTATTATTTACGAGCTTTCGTCTTTCCAATCAGTGAAAGACAAAACAATAAAAGAGTTCAAGAGAGATGTCACTGAATACAATTACGTGGTTCAAAGGCGAATGTATAGTTCAAGAAGAATTGTCAAAGCAGTCGCGGATGAGATCCTAGAGACGTCTACATCTCAATCTACGTAGGGTAATTAGATAAAGAGCGAACCAATGCATCATGGTTGATCAGACCGTAATACAATGATTCTGATTAGACAATATGTTAGCGAGCGTCCCTAATAGATATATGTCTCGAATCAAGCTTGATAAAAGAGTAAGCTTGCAAAACTAGGCTGTAATAGCAGCATTGGTCAAGATAGTCGAAATACAAGTACGCGAGATTTTTGGAAGGAGGAAATAGTAGTCCGAGTTTTGAGATAATCAAAACCTTACATGGTGTTCTTGCTTATGTGGTCTTCCTGCAATCTTCCTATCCCTAAGGCCTTGGTCGACTAATGGGTTATGGACTTTTGAACTCTATATTCTAAGTAAACCTATTAGTGTTAGTCAATTACCTCGTCAATAGACCACAAGGACCACATAATGCTAAGTTGAGAGGCATGCTACCACTTACAGGGCTTCCACTAGTATTGGCATTGGGTCTTATAGGACATACAGGATATTTTCTATCTTCTATAGTATCCTAAACTAACAATCACGCCTGAAGTCATTTTACCAAGAATTATGCCTCGCCTGTATACTCAGGCTACGGTAAACCCTTGGTTTCGCGATTCAGGGGTGCTATACCATCAGGTACTCTACCTTATATTAACACAAGGGTATCTAAGATCTAAAAAGGTCAACTAGAACATAGTTTTAGCAGTGTTCCATAAACTATGATTCTTCGGAATGATTTCAATTCTGTGGGTTGTGCCTCGCCAGTACGCTGCTGGCTGCAGTGAACCCACATTCTCCACTCTCAATAATTGACGACAGTGCGCTGCTGTCTAACCATTATTAGTTAACTAACATTCTTTTAACTATATCCGTAAGAACTCATGAGCTTCTAGAGATTCAACAAGTTGACTAAAAATAAAGCGTAGGTATTCGTCCTGTCAGTCACAACACCTAAAACAAAAGAGTTAACATGGAGGAATTAACTAAAGACGAAAGGAATACAAACATTCGAGTATTTATTTCACATGCATTTCAATGGTTGAGGGAAAATCTCAAATCAATCTACCTTGATATTAGTATGCAAATAACAGAATCAAAAATTTTAAACTAATTCCCTACGACAACACAGTATTTAAAACAGACAATTCTAACTTATGATATAAGATTTATATCTAAATAAGGAAATTGAAAAGTTTATCAAAATTAACGCCTTAATTACAGGCAAGCCTAACATACCAAGCGAATAGTATATCCACATTGGATCACATTGTCATATCAAAAGTAATAGTGTACCTTTAGGGATCAAGCAAGCTATCTAAATTGTATGCCTATCTAATAAACTTAACTACCCAACGGTCAATTTGAACAAGGGACTCCTAGTTTTAATTATTCTCCTGAATTATTTCAATCCTAATTGTGAATGAGCATTTCCTGAGCGCAGGCTCGCAATGGTACGACTAACTTAAGTACCATCACGAGTTCGCAATCTTTTGCAAAAATTGACCTGCATGGGCCACCACAAAAACTTGTCACGACCCGCACCCGCTTTTCCGGATACGAGACGTGTCCAAGCCAGCCTACGCCGCAGAGTCGACGGTAGAACGCTGTCAAGCCCGTAAGAAATAGATGCTCAAAATAAAACAATTGATGCTCATTCACCTTTCTAAATTTATTACAACAGTTACAACATTTATATTAAGAAAAATACAAAGTTCTCACAATTAATGAAAAAGAGACAACTAGTTCTACTATCTAAGTCGGCCACGGCATACCCAAGTCTTCCCAATGCTATGAGTGATCGAGGCTAAACCTGAAAAATGTTGGTTATCCAGTCAGGATTGGAACAAGTACACAAACCGACGACAATACGAAAACACAATAGAATTAACAAGACATGAAAATAACATATGAGATATCAAAACTGGTAAATAACTGATGACATAGCATGATAGAGAAGAAAATAAGGAAAAACTAATAAAAGACATCTATCTAGGTGGTGTGAAATATCCTTTTTGACATGTGAACGGCTAGGAGGTAAATCCGGCACCTGCACGTATCGTGTACAGGTGCTATTGTTCACGAATAGACATCATGGGATAGTTCTGGTAGTCCACATGTCTACTAAGATATTTCCTCTCCCGACTACTCCGTGTGACGAGCGTGTCAACAAGCAGCAAGATATATGTATATACATGAAATGAAAATACTACTATGAATCAGAAAGTGCACTTGCCTGAGGTCCTTAGCTGGAGAAACCAATAACATTATGCCACTCAACAAGCCACAATCAGTCAATACATATAGAAGTCGCCAGATGCTGAATAAATAGTACCAATGTTTTCAGAATAGTCAAATTAGCTAGGATTTTCTATCCTTAAGTTCAATTCAGGATACAGGGGCAAAACGGTAATTTCGGGCCAAAACGATATCCGCCATTGGACCCGCTTTGCACCGAAAAGCGTGCCAGAGTCAACGGTCTCTAAAGTCGTCAAACTACATGTCTATGGATCCAGTTTTTTGATACGAACCCAACCGTATGTCCAAAGTTGGATTTTGGCAGGCCGTGCATAAAATCGCCCGTTGAGTGGGACCGTGGGGCCCGCAAAACGATGATCCGATCAACTGTCTCAGAATCAGACCAAACTTGTCATGCAGGACCAGAAAAATGATACGGTTCTGTTGGCGCAAGTTTCGTCTCGATCTGACGAGCGTGCACAAAGTAATTAAAAATTTTGCAAAGTACACGATACTGTGAATTTTGACGGATACGCATCAAATTCGTCGCGCACACGCGACCAATTTGAATTCTGCCAAAATCCACACGACCACGAAACCGTTACGCAGCTTTTGATGCCTTCGGTTCGCGACCACGTCGCCCGGTTTGGCGGGGCGCACGTCGTGTGGAACAATTTTCCTATTTTTAAAAAGGTTTTTCGTCAACTTCATTATAATTTTAAACAGAAAACAACTCACAAGAATTAAATCTAAAAATAGGGTTTTCATCTTGGTTAGGTTGTCTAGAAGTCTGTTCAGGCAGTTTTCCAAAATTTGTGATGTTCTGGTCACAAATCGACCGCGAATATTGGACATTGGGCAGTTTCTAAATCCAGGGAATCAAGATTTTTCCCAGTTTTGAGAATCAATTTGCGACGCGTACGAAGTGAGTTAATCTAAACTATTTGAAGGGAACTATTAAGGGTAAGGTTATCGACAAACCTGCGAAGACGGTTCGACCATTGGTCGACCGAGCGCGACGAGAAGTGATCGCGAATTCGGTCTCCTCGCACTCCTGCTGCTGCCGTTTGTCCACTGTCACGCGCGTGTGCGCGGCTGTGCGCACGGCGGCTCCGGCCACGCGCGGTGGGCGTGCCTACGGCGGTGGGTCGCCGGACCACAGGGTGTCGGCACGCAGGTTTGGTCGGGGTTAGGGTTTTGATGCAACCCCTATCTCTCTCTCTCTCTCTCTCTCTTATAAGCCGCGCGGTTTTGCTGTGCAACGGGGTCGGGGTCCTCTGTTATGCCTAGTATGGGGTGGCAGGTTAGAGTTTAGGATCGGTGGGCCGGGCCTAGCACAGTATGGGCTGATATGGGATTGCTTATTCTCTTTACCTCGATTTCTCTTTATCTCTATTTCTATTACAGTTGGCTGAACTACCTCAGCTATTAGTGTATATATATATATATATATATATATATATATATATATATATATATATATATATATATATATATATATATATATATATATATATATATATATATATATACATAAATACTCACACGTATATACATATATATATATATATATTTCTATATTTACACACAATTACTTATTTATTTATATATTCCTACACATATATAATATATAATTTTTATTTATATATATTCACAAACACCCATATATTATATATATATATATATATATATATATATATATATATATATATATATATATATATATATATATATATATATATAAAGTAGGGTGTGTATTGAAAACAATATATATAAATGATGGCGGCTGCGGGAGAATCCGGAAACCCTAGCTCTGCTAGGGCATCACCAAACCGACGTGTGGAGGCGGCCAACCGCCCCCCGGACCGGGGCAAAGGCAAGGGGGTGGCAGGGGCGGTCGGTGGCGACCGGCAGGAGGCGGTCGGCGGCGGCCGGCCGCCGGAGACGGGCGCTGGAGCGCCTGCTCGCGCGCGCGCTGGCGCTGGAGCGCAGCGGACTGACCGGGGAGGTCCGGCGACCCTCCTCCGGGGGCGGGCTGCTGCCGGTGACCCCCCCAGGCGGGGGGGGGTGGCCGGGGCGGGCTGCGGACGACGACTTTTCTTCCGGGCACGGTTTCGGCAGGGTGTTCGACGGAGGTGGCCTCCGGGGGCCCCCCGATGGTGTTCACCGCCCAAAGAACATCGTCGAGATTGGAGGATGAGGTGGGGGCTTGGACTACGGTCCAGAATCGAAGGGTTAGGCGAGGAGGAGGGTAAAGATCGCAGATCCCTGAGGCTAGGAGAGGCACAGCTTATCCGCAGGGATCGGACAGGAGGGCGGGGATAGCCAGGAGAACGGGTCCAACGGGGGGTCAGGCTCACTCGATGGAATGGGAGGGACAAGCCAGGATTGCGTGGCGGCCTCGTGCGAAGGGGATGACGGGGACGGCTGTCCCAGTTATCGGGAGAAGAGCGACTGCTACGAACATGAGTGCCAGGCCACCTCCGACGATCCCACCTCCGAGTTCAGGCCCGCGGCCTGTATCCTGGGCAGATACATGCAAGGTGGGGGTCGCCAAGACGCCGGCATCGATGGAGTACGTTGCACCTATGGCGATTGGGGGTGAGCTCTGCGCCGACTTCCCGGCCGACGAAGTGGCGAAGGTGACGGCATTCTGGGAGAACATGTTAGTGCTTTATGTGTTGGGGAGCAAGCCCTTCTACGGGCAGATCAGAGGATATGCGGACAGAGTCTGGCGGCCGAAGGAGAGCATGGAGTTCTTCTCCAAGAAAAACGGCTTCTACTTCGTTAAATTTGGGTTGGCAGAAGATGTGACTCGGATACTCCAGGGAGGGCCATGGACGTTTGACGGTCGCCTCATTATTCTGAAGCAATGGACCCCCGACTTGAGGTGTGAGAAGGAGGTGCTTAATGCTGTGCCTGTGTGGGTTCGGTTTTCTGAGTTCCCGGTACGCTTCTGGAGTGTCCCCCTTCTTATGAGACTTGCCTGCCTCATTGGCAAGCCGATTAAGGCGGATGATGCCACCGCTTTCAGGTCTAGACTGATGTATGTACGGGTATTTGTGGAGATTGATGCCTTGTTGGACCTGCCTGAGCAGTTGAAGTACAGGACACCCTCTGGCCAGTTTACTATGCAGAAGGTGGAATATGAGTGGGTTCCCCCCAGATGTTCGGCATGTGCCTGCTTTGGGCATCTCCCGAGTGCTTGTAGACATGGAGGAGCTTCTGAGGTGGTGACGGAGGAGGTTGTGCAGGAGGCAGGTGGTGCTGATGACTCCCCTGTTGTGGACCAGGTGGGCTTGATGGAGGATGAGATGGAGGCAGACCCTTCCCCCATCTCTGGAGAATCTGAGGGGTCTCCGACGGAGGATCTTGCTGGAGCGATGGTTGAGTATATGGGGACGAGGACCATGACCACCAGGAGTATGGGGCAGGAGGACAGGCGACAGGGAGATAAAGACGCGCTAGCACTTCAGGTGTACAGTCGGAAGCGCCAGGCTACGGAGGCGCATAGTGAGGACAGCGGACAGGGTGGGACGGAGAGAGTGTGGAAGGCCAATCCTAAATGGGTGGCAGTTCTAGCTCAGCCTCCCCCACAGGGGGACCCACACGGGGCTGCGGCCCCTGCTCTGCCCCTCCTTCTTCAGGGGGATAGAGATGAGGATACCAGAGATATGGAGGTTGCACTCTCCCCGGGTGCCCCTTCAGAGGATGTTCAGGGGATCCCACCCGCGGTTTAGATGTCGGCCCTTGCCTGAAATGTCCGGGGGGTGTTCTCTGGGGAGATGGAGGGAGATTAGTGAGGTGCTGAGGAAGGAAAAGTATGAAATCTCGATCTTACTAGAGACTAAGATCAGGGGGGGCGAAAACTCTGTCCCGTAGAACTCCTACGGACTGGGTCCAGCTTCACAACCTTGGTCTCTGTGATATGGCGAGGATCTGGGTTAGATGGAATGGAGCTAGTTGGAAGGGTGAGGAGGTTTTCATGTCTGACCAGCTGGTGGCTATCTCCTTCTCCAACAAGGGTGGGTTCCGTTTCTTACTTGGAGCCGTCTACGGGCACAACGACAGGAGGCGTCGGGAGACCTTGTGGCAGGACATCATCCGGCTGAGTTCTTTAGCGATGCATCGCCATCTCCCCCTACTTATTATAGGAGACTTCAATGCTACGCTATACAGGGGAGAGAAACTGGGGGGGCGGCCGGTCCCGGACCAGATCCTTTCAGATTTTCAGTCTTGCTTGCTCCAGTCCGGGCTCAGGGATCTGGAGAGGATAGGGCACATATGGACTTGGCACAACAAGGCGGTGGTGAGCAGGGTGGCATGCCAGCTGGATCGTACTTTGGGGAACAGTGATTGGTTCCGCCTATTCCCCTCCTCTGTGGCTGAGGGGCTCCCTGCGGGGACCAGTGACCACTCGCCGATCCTGGTGCACTTCGTGGAGAGTCCCAGATGGAGAGCCCGTCCGCTCCGGTATGACAACAGTTGGTTCCTGTCGACTGGATATGAGGAGACTGTGGCGGGAGGTCTTGGCCAGGAGGCGGTCGGCACTGCCCAGTTTCGTATGGTTCACAGGCTGAAGAAGACCAAACGCGCCATCAGAGACTGGGTGAGGGCTCTTCCCCGGACCTCCTTACAGGAGAAGGAGGCGGAGTTGAGAGACCTGCAGTCAGAGCTTCAGGGCGACATGATGAGTGGGGAGATGGCGGCTAGAGAGAAGAAGTTGGCTGCAGAGGTCAACACCTTGCGGCTTCAGCAGGAGATTAGTGCGGCCCAACGGGCCAAATGCTCCTGGCTCAAGGATGGGGATCGCTGCACCAAATTCTTCTATGATGTCATCCGGGCGCGTCAGCACCGGAACCGTATTCAGAGACTGATTGGCAGGGACGGGCGTCTTATGACCGATCAGGTTGCTATCCAGGAGGAGGCTGTCCGGTTCTACTCTGAGCTATATCATCAGACGGACTATCCCTCGGTTTTTTTGCAGCTGATTACGAAGACGTTGATTACGGAGTACGGCAATAGTCTTCTTATGGCTCCTATCCGGATGGCAGAGGTGGAGGCGATTATGATGCAGGCTGATGCTTCCAAGGCTCCTGGGCCGGATGGGTTCTCCAGTGGCTTCTACAAGCGCCATTGGGGTATCCTCAAGGTCCAGGTCCTTGAGGCTGTTCAGGAGTTCTTTGATACGGGCAAGCTCCTGAAGGAGCTGAACCACACCTTCCTGACGCTAGTGCCCAAGAAGGAGGGGGCGACTTCTCTTGCTGACTTTCGACCGATTGCTTGCTGCAATTATTTGTATAAAATAATTACTCATCTTATGTGTAGGAGGATGGAGGATGCTATGCAGGGACTGGTTTCTCGGAATCAGGCGGCCTTCATTAAGGGGCGGTCTATTGCGGAGCATAGCTTGCTGGCTCATGAGCTGATTCGGGAGTTCCACAAGCCTGGAGGGATGAAGGCCTGTGTGAAGCTCGACCTGAGGAAAGCCTACGACACCGTCAACAGGGACTTCCTCTGTCATTTGATGGGTGCGATGGGCTTCTCCGAGACTTGGGTGGCTAGAGTCAGAGAGTGCATCACCTCTCCTACTTTCTCGGTCCTCATTCAGGGTATCCCTTACGGGTTCTTCGGTAGCAGCAGGGGGCTTCGGCAGGGGGACCCGCTTTCCCCCTACCTACTCACCCTTGTGATGGAGTATTTCACCTGTTTGATGGACATAGCGGTGCATCGGGATAGGATTGTACCGATATATAGCAGGGTCTCTCCGGTGGTCTCCCATCTCATATATGCAGATGACCTATTGGTCTTGTTGAGGCCTTCCATGCGAGGGATGAGGGAGCTTGCGGCAGTGATGGAAGAGTTCAGACAGCTATCGGGCCTTCGGTTAAACAGGGACAATAGCAAAGTTTACTTCAGCAACTCTTGTACTTTGAAGGAGGAGCGGGCCCTGGAGCTTGGGGTGGAAAAGGGGGACCTCCCGGTGAAGTATCTGGGGGTGCCCCTTTCTATCAACTACGCGAAGGATCGTGATTGTCAGAGTCTGGTAGATTTTGCACAGAGGAGGGTAGAGGGCTGGCAGGCGGCTGGCCTATCGTTTGGAGGGCGTATTGAGCTGGTTCGTTCGGTTATTTCTGCTATTGCTCTATTCTGGCTCCAATAGATTATGGTCCCTTTGGCTACTATCAGAAAGATTGAGGGCATATGTGCCAAGTTCATTTGGCATGGGGGGATTCATGCCATCTCTTGGGAGCAGCTCTGTCGGCCCAGGAAGAAGGGAGGTGTGGGTCTGCGATCCTTTGTTTCTGTCAGGGAGGCGGCGGGGATCAAGCTGGCATGGAGGTTCCTTCAGGGTGATTCTCTATGGTCGGCCTGGATGACTAGTCGGTATCTCCGGGGCAGGAACTTCTGGGTATGTGAAATTGACAACAACTTCTCTGTGTCTTTCAAGCATATCCTGAGGAACCGTCCTGTACTTCGGACGGCTATGCGGAGGAGGATGAGGGAGGGAGGGGAGACGGACCTATGGCTCGATCCGTGGATCTCAGGTCAGTCTCTCCTGGAGATTCTGGGTCCCCAGAGGGACGGCGTGGCATACAGAGGTCTGACTTGTAGGCACATCATCCGTGGTGGGGTCTGGAGGCCAGAAGAGTATCGTTTCACTGCTCCGTTGGGTGAGGAGATCAGACAGGTGCAGATCACTCCTACGGCACTGTCTGATGTCTGGATTTGGGCCCCTCCCGGCCGCTCGGAGGGTGCAGGGGAATTCAGATTTAGCAGCTGCTATGACCTTGTCCGCCCCCACTTCGATGATATTGAGGAGTACGACTTTGTCTGGGGGAAGGGGCTTGCCAGGAAGATGCAACTGTCTGCATACAAACTGGTGCTGGGCCGGTTGCTTACTAGGGACAGACTGCTTCGGTTCGGGGTTTCTGTCCCTGACCCTAAGTGTGTTTTGTGTGAGACAGAGACTGAATCCATTGGGCATCTGTTCTTTCAGTGCCATGTGGCATGGAGCATTTGGGCAGAGCAGAGCCGGAGACACTTGGGAGGGGTTGGAAGGGAGCGTGACTTCAGAGAAATCCTTAAGTGGATTGGTGCTTGCAGGGGCAAGGAGCAGAGCTGGGCCAGGCGTGCCAGATTGAGACTTGCTGCATCAGTTTGGCATGTCTGGCGGGAGAGGAACCGGCGCATTTATGAGGGACTGTCCACCCCACTGGTGGGCATCCTTCATAACATTGAGTCGGATGTACTAGTAATGTCCCCCTGAGTTGGGATTGTACCTCTATGTTGTAACCTTATTGCGATGATGGAATAAAATTTACCCTTTTTCCAAAATATATATATATATATATATATATATATATATATATATATATATATATATATATATATATATATATATATATATATATATATATTTATTATTTATTTATTTATTTATTTATATATACGCACACATTTATTTAATATAGATTTATTTATACTCACATATATTTATATACACTTGTATATATACATGCACATATATACAATATTTATAACATACATAATATTTATTCATATATATTCGTATACACACACACACACACACACACACACACACACACACACACACATATATATATATATATATATATATATATATATATATATATATATATATATATATCACATTTATCTGACCAAATAATATAACCAATAAAATAATAATATTAAATAATAATAACCTCAATAATATAATAATGATAATTATAATAATGACAATAATGATAACAAAATTCAACAAACCAATAGTGGTGTATATACCATTATGCACCGTCCAATAATCCCAAAATGTGCAAGGACCTATTTATACAACTATTATTGAATATCCAATAATGACGATATTTATAATATTTAAATATTTAGAAAATATTCAATAGATCATTAGAACGAAGTACAACACAATCATACCAAAACACACCTAAACGGATGTCGTTGGACGTAACGTATGACTACATGGGCTTGCTACGGGTCCTATCTGGACTAATCTTGGTATAACCGAATTTCCTAAAAGTCCAAATATTAATAAATAACTAATTTAACTATTTATAGGGATTATCTTACAACTTGGCCTGGTTTTCTTAGTTAGGACGTCACTATGGCTCGGTCTTCCCTACCAGGGCTAATACACTAGTTAAAGCACGCCACTGCACTATCCGTGCCATAATTCTTAGTCGTCTTGTACTCCAAATCTCAACTATGGCTAAAATTATATACCGTAATAATTAAATATTTAATTATTTATAAAATTTCTAAAATCACTATTTAATTCAAATAAATAATAAAAAAATATTTTTAAAAATTTCGGAAAGGGAAGTTACAATAGCGGCGTAACACCGCACGGAAGCGCAAGGCTTCATGCTGGATAGTTTGGCACTACAAAGAGGCTTATGACCTCATGCTACAGTAGTATGACATTACGATGAGGTACCCAGGTGGGGTAAAGCCTCGGCTTTAAACCATGTCATAGCGGCGTAGCACCGCAAAGAAACGCAATGCTTCATGCCATGACTCTTTATAAAGAACTCACCTATAATGTATGGACAGAGATATCAGGCCGTCTTTTGAGGGTAAACTTGTAGACGCTTAAAAATTATACACTAAAACCAGGCTGGCACAAGGCCTTTACTGTGCAGCCAGAAGAACAGTTGATGTTATTATGTGAGTAGGAAGAATTGCAGTTATGGTACAGAATTCAAGGCTTAGTCCATTCTTGTATCATGCTGTTATTTAACCTATGCGGAAAGATTCAAGTCGTAGCAACATCTCTCCTAATGCATGATGGACAGTCACTGTGGGGAACGCTCAACCCATATATTGAGATATGTGGAGGATTGTTGGTGTTTTTGTCTTTGGACTAGGAAAGATAGTCCCACATCGGCTACACCAAATGGTAAGTATCTCAACATAATGCATTGCTTGTGTTGAGGTGTGCACATGAGGTGTGGTGGGGCACAAATGTGTGTCATATAGGAGTATTTTCCTAGAAAAAAATGATTAATTCTAACAAAGATGTAAGTTGATTTTTGTTGTATGGACTCGGACTCGGACTCGGACACGGACTCCAGGATGTCTCGTGCATGCACGGAAGTGTTCGGGGGGTAGGCGTGGACTGGCACACTTCTATGTTGATTGTGGGATGATCTAAAATATCAAACTCTACTTTGAGTATTGCTATTTTAGTCCCATATCGGATAGGAGAAGAGGTGAAGTCTCACTCCACTCTATAAATAAAGCCCCTTGGCCTCCTTTTAAAGATGCACCAAATAAGAGAGTTAAGGGAGTCCGTAAAGTCCAGGAAGCCCGTTCAAGTCTCAAATATTGACTGACGAGCGTTTCAGAAGTTCTCTAGAACTTGCTGGTTTCTGGAAGCGGATCGTATATAGGCGAATCTTGCTTTGAGCAATGGTGATCTTATCACCCCAGCAAAGCAACCTTTCTTTTTCTTCTTTCCTTCTCTTCTTCTCTGATCTAATCAGATACTTCTTGTGGGCTTTCGTCGCTGGTGCTGCTGCTAGCAACTCGATTTGTACATTCCTAAAAGAAGCTCTACTTTCGTTTGCTGTTGTAACGAAATCTCTTTAGATTTTCGTTACCCAGAATCCTCCAAGGATCTCTGTGGTGCACCTTCTTTGAAGTGTTGCTACGAAACATTGTTACTATTGAGACAACTGTTTCGTTTTTCTGTTTTCCATCGAAAATTACGCCTCGGGAATGACAACTTGAAGCAAGTGTTGTTTTTAATGGGGATACATTACCATGATGTCGTCGTAATCATGGAGAATTAATTCTTCGTAACTAATGGCACATGGCACGAAGATAGTAATCTACACATTAGTTCAGATTTGAAATTTATGACAAGTAATGTCAATAATTTTCGGATGAAGGCCTACTGCACGAAGATAAGTTTTTTGAGGTGTCCGGAGATACGCACGAGACTTGTGTACGCTGCATTGCATGCTGGTTGAGCCTACTGTCCCAAAATTCTACCAAATAAATGGAAGAAATAATACACCATCGTGGCTCGATCTACTGATCTTCCGCCATCCAACCAGAGTCTTATACCTCTGCACGAAGATAAGTAAAGCAGTGCAAACATGCTTGTTTTTTGTGTGAAAATTCAGTAAATAGTCGTTATAGCGCGAATTAGGTACATAAGGAAAATGTTATGTTGTAAGCTTTACAATCACCTACGTGACATCCATTGATTGGGGGAGAGGGAGGACCGAGTGAGACCCGGGGGGGGGGGGGGGGGGGGGGGGGGGGACCATGTCGGGAGGGGTAGAGGGTGGGGGTGGGTTTGTATGAAAGTTGTAAATATTTGATAGTGAACTTAGCATTTTCCTTAGGTATTTTTGAAAATTTGAAAGTCACGTTGCATGTTTCAATGTTTAGAAGAAGAAAAAGAAAATACAGTATAGCGGTCCTCCTGGAGGGATTGACCAGAAGGAATTGAAGAAGAGGATGAGGAATACACTATTTTTGAATTCTTCTTCCTCACGCCCCAGCTCCTCCTCTCCATCAAAACCCTAACCAGAAGGAATTGAAGAAGAAGAAGAAGAAGAAGGAAGAATGAAGGAAGAAATATGGGGTTGGGTACAGGAGTTTGTCCTCCTGGAGGACCTCCCGGAAGCACTCTTCCTCTGCCGCCTCCTCCAAATCCTCCCCCACTCCTCCTCCTCCTCCCCCCGCCTCAACAAAACATTAATCCTCCGCCAGCTACTCTCCGACCTCCCGCAACTCTCCCCCGAAACCCTCCGATCCCTCCAACTCCTCCAAAATTTTGACCCAAACCCTAACCCTAACCCCGACCTCCTCCGCTCGGCCTACCTCCACGTCGCCGTCGGAGCCACCTTCAGCTCTCCCAACTTCCGCGACGCGGTGGAGGAGATATGGGCGCGGAGGGCCGGGGACCTCTCGGAGGAGCTGGCAGACTGGAAGAGGAGGATGGAGGCGGCGGCTTCGAAGGAGGAGGCCATGGAGGGGTGGGACGCGCAGCGGGCTGTGGACGCGGTCAGGGAGTACGCTCGGGCGGAGTTGGACGCCATGGGCCCTCCGTTGCTCGTGAGGCTCGCGGAGTACTTGAAGGCCGAGCACGAGGCTGTCGGGACGGCGACGGTTGCCGGGAGGGTGAAGAAGAGGAAGGCCGGGTGTTCCAGCGGTAATAGTCTTTTTGTCAAGCTTTAGCTTTTTTTCTCAGGGACTGTTTGGTTGCTGCCCGTAAATTGGAACATATATTGCATCTAGCATTTGTTGCTTGTTGCATGTGTTTGGTCACATGCAATGCTTTTGCGGGATTTACAAATCCATTGCTTGGAATGATGATGTAATAGTAGAAAATGAATAATGGATGATTTTATTGATGGGCTAACTACTTGCTACTTATAGAGGTTCTAACTCCTCTTCATACTACATTTTCCAATGTGGGACTAAAGTCCCTTATTGATTCTCAACACTCCCCCTCAAGATGGGCGATAGATATTAATCATCCCCATCTTGTTACATAGCTTTGACAGACTCAATGAACTAAGACCTTTAGTCAGACAGTCTGCAACTTGTTCTTCTGAGCGAACATGGTCAATCTTCAGTATCCCTTGTTCCAGCTTCTCCTTGATGAAGAATCGATCGATCTCGATGTGCTTCGTTCTGTCGTGCTGAACTGGATTGTTGGCTATACTTATTGCAGCTTGACTATCGCTCAGAAGATGTAACGGTGCTCCCTTATCCAGCTTCAACTCTGTCAGCAGTGCTTTCACCCACAATAATTCTGACACTCCCAGAGCCATTGTTCTGTATTCTGCTTCAGCTGACGACCGTGCTACCACTGACTGTTTCTTGCTTCTCCATGAGACCAGGTTTCCTCCTACAAAGACACAGTACCCCGTGGTAGACCTTCTGTCGTCTATACAACTCGTCCAGTCTGCATCGCAGTATCCCTCAACTTCTATGCGTCCATTCTTCTTGAACCATAGCCCTTTTTCCGGCGTCCCTTTTAGATATCTCAAGATCTGAAACACTGCTTCCATATGACCCGTTCTTGGATCATGTATGTAGCGACTTACTACACTCACCGCAAATGAGATATCATGACGAGTGTGTCCCAGATAAATCAATCTCCCTACAAGTCTTTGATACCTTTCACGATCAACTGGCTCTCCTGCTTCTGCTCCCAACTTGCACTTCTGGTCAATCGGAGTGACTGCTGCTTTGCATCCCAGCATCCCTGTCTCCTTTAGCAGATCTAGTGCGTATTTTCTTTGTGAGAGAACAATTCCTTGTTCGCCGTCACACACCTCGATACCTAGAAAGTACCTCATCGCTCCTAAATCCTTCACCTCAAACTCCTTCGCAAGTTTTGATTTCAGCTTAGTGATCTCGACCTCATCATCACCTGTGATTACTATATCATCCACATATACAACAAGTATAGTAATGTGGCCTCTTGCATGCTGAAGAAAGACTGTATGATCTGCTTTTATTTGATGGTATCCCATGCCAGTAACGATCTTTCTGAATCTGTCGAACCAGGCTCGAGGAGATTGCTTGAGCCCGTATAGCGACTTCTTTAGTTTACACACTTTTTCCCACGACGTTCCTCCGTCTGATTTTGTCGCGTAGCATCCTGGCGGGAGCTCTATGTACACTTCTTCTTGCAGGTCCCTGTGGAGAAAGGCATTCTTAACATCTAATTGGTATAGCTTCCACCCATAGTTTGCTGCAACGGAGACCAGAGTTCTTACCGTGCTCATTTTCGCTACCGGGGCAAACATCTCATCATAGTCGATGCCATATGATTGTGTGTATCATTTTGCAACCAACCTCGTCTTGTACCGCTCTACTTTTCCTTCTGGTGTCTCCTTCACTGTGTACACCCATTTGCATCCCACAGTTTTCTTCCCTTTGGGTAATGGAACCAGCTCCCATGTCTTATTTTTCTCTAGTGCCCCAAGTTCTTCCATCATTGCAGCTTTCCACCTTGGATCTTTTTTGCTTCCTGCCAACACTTAGGCAAAGAAGCAGAGTCTAACGATGTAAAGAAGGCTCGATAATTCGGAGAAATGTTAGAATAAGACAAGAAATTGGCAATGTCATGTTCATAATCATCATAACAACTAGGAGCCTTACCCGCATTGATGCGAGAAGATCTCCTTAAGGGAGCAATAGGTGGTGGAGAGATCATACCATCCGAGTCAGAGAGATCTGCATCAGAATCAGAGTGATTTAGTGCGGGGGCAACATCTTCAAGAGTTGGGGCAGGAGTAGACGAGGGACTTGGTACAGTAGGCAATGGGCACGACACAGTACTGGACTTCTGTTGTCTCCTTCTGTAGACTTGGAACTCCTTCTCCCTTGTCTCCCCCTGCGTAACATATGTATCTTCTTCTTCATTCTCCGTATTAGAGTCACTGCTATCTCTCCCTTTCGTCCAATTTTTTACGACCGGGCACGGGACCGATCCGACTACCACGTTTGGACTTATTATCTTCCCCTCACGTCTAACACCCTATGTGTTAGGTGTGTCACCAAACGCTGAACCTGCATCCGAACCATAGTATGGTTCCAGTTCTCTGAATGTAACGTCCATGCTAACAAACATCTTCCGCTCAACTGGGCTCCAACATGCGTATCTCTTCTGAGTCGCTGTGTACCCGATAAATACACACTTAACCGCTCTAGGATCCAGTTTGCCAACTCCTGGCCTATTGTCTTGGACAAAACACACACACCCAAATACTTTCGGGAGAACAGTGTATGTAGTTGCACCAGTAAGCATCTCCAACGGTGTCTTCCAGTTCAATACCTGAGACGGCATTCTGTTGATGAGATAAGAGGCCGTCAATACAGCTTGCCCCTATAAGTATTTCGGGACATTCATAGCCAGCATCATCGTCCGTGCGACCTCCAGCAGGTGCCGGTTCTTCCGTTCGGCCACACCATTTTGTGCCGGTGTATAGGCATATGAAGTTTGATGTAGTATTCCATGAGTAGATAAATACTCAGCAACCCTCTTATTAGTATATTCCGTCCCATTGTCAGACCGGAAACACTTAATTTTAACGTTATATTGTGTTTTCATCCGGCGATGAAAATCCTGAAAAGCCTCAAGGACGTCACTTTTATTCTTCATAAGGTAGATCCAGATCACGCGGGTATAACAGTCAATAAAAGTGACGAACCATCTAAAACCGTTAATACCGGTTGTAGGACAAGGGCCCCATACGTCCGAATGTATCATATCAAATGCAGCGGAACTTCTATTCCCTGAGCTGGTATACGAGCTCCTGGTATGTTTTCCCAACTCACATGCATTACAAAACAACTTCTCTTTATCAGCCCTTTGATATAAGGACGGATACATCCGACTAATAACTTGAAAGGAAGAATGTCCGACACGCTGGTGGTGGAGTAGTAATTCGTCTTCTACACTGCGACGTGAAGCGTCCAATTGTGCGTCTGCTACTAGAGATGCCAATACTTCGTCCAGCCCGGTCCTGTCCAAGTACCACAGCCCTTATGCCATGTGCCAGTCCCTAGTCGTCGTCCTGTCCCCTTCTCCTGAAAAGTTACCGTAGGAATGTTAAAGGAAACAATACAGTTTAGGTCAAGGATAATGACACTAATAGATATAAGATTGACAGGAAAAGATGGAGCATATAAGACATTGGTGAGAGTGAGGAAAGGGGTGCATGCGACAGTGCCTTTATCCATTACAGGTCTGGAGGTACTATCAGCAGTCTGAATACTCTCCGGCGTCGGTAGGTGAGTATAGTCCTGGAACTCACCGCGGGACTCCGTGACATGACGAGATGTCCCAGAGTCCATAATCCAACCTGGCTGATGGACAGATGCAAGAGCACGCGCAGGTATACCTGTGCTGGTTTGGACAAAGTAAGTGATGTGATCCCCTGAGATAGATGACGCCCCAGGAGTAACTTGACTGTCGTCCGAACCCAGCTTCGTGCCTCGTAACCTCGCAATGAACTCCCTCTCAAGAGGGGTTATTTCAGCCAATTGAATGTCTCCCCTTCTGCCGCCAGATTTGCTTTGTGTCCTCCAAAATAATTTCTTCTTCTACCAGCATTCCTCCTCTACCACCACGACGTCCTCCACGGCCCCGTCCGCGATTATTTGACTGACCTCGCAGGGATTTTGGACAAAATCTAATGTAATGTCCCGAGTCACCACAGTTGTGGCAAACACCGCCTGCAGAGGGAGGCTGATTAAAGATGGCAAGGGCAGACTTTTCAACAACAGCTTGTTCCCCCTGGAAGTAGCCCTTGTTGGACATCAACTTCAATCGAGTTTCTTCTTGTGCCATGGCAGCTATGGCTTGCTCTAAGGTTGGAAGCGTGGGTTGTGCGAGTAGTACATTCCTTCTCTGCTCAAACACAGGGTTGAGCCCCTTGAAGAACTTCATCATCCGTTGCCGCGAAATATACGCCAGGAACGTCTGAAAATGCTTTGCAAACGCCGGTTCGACTTGTGCATCTTCCATCCCAAGAGGATCATAATGATCCAGATCAGACCAGTACTTCTTCAACATGGCTTCGTACTCAGAGATGGTACGTTCGTCTTGTGCCACCCTATCGAGTTCATCCTGTAGTTGGAAGACCCGCATAGGGTTGCCCGAGCCTGAGTACATATCCTTCAAAGTCCGCCAGATATCAGCAGCACCCTCCATTGCCTCTACATTGCCCGACACCTGGTCGGTCAAGGAGGCTGTCAACCACCCAGCCACTACGTTGTTGACAATCTCCAAAATAGCAAACTCCTTTGAGGAGGGATCAGCAGGCGCCTTGGTTTGGCCATTGACATATCCAACCAAGCCACGTCCCTTCAACGTCCGTATCGTCTGCCGCGACCATTTCAAGTAGTTGGACGTTCCTTCTAACTTCGTCTCCAGCTTTTCCAACTTTTCCATTTTGTAGGGTGACGAATCCACATCAGTATGGGTCACACTAGTGGTCGGCTCGGTCAATCTCTTCGACAAGATATCATCAACCAAGGCCTTCATCTCTTGTGCTGTCAGTTTTCCAGCGATCGAATTCATGGCCTCTTCAACTGTATCTCTAGTCGTCGTCTTCGTCGTTTTCTACTCTACGAATGCGCTATAAACGTGGCCAACACCGGCGCGCGCATGTAAAATGAACACGTCAGGACACAGGAGAAAACACGATCATTCTCTGTGTAGATCCCGATGTGAAGATCGGGGAACAAATAAAGCATGTGTTCATTTGTTCACTCCAGACGGTGTAATACCGTTTTTTTTCTTTTCTTATCTTTTTTTTTTCTTTTTTTATCTTTTTTTTTATCTTTTTTTTTTCACAAGACAACAAGAAAAATTACATAACAAAAAAAATTACAAAACAAAAAAGATCGGGGGAGGGGGGGTCGCCGCTGGAGTCGGTGGGTGGGTGGGGGGGGGGGGTCAGCCGCTGGAGCCGGGTGGGGAGGAATTATTATTTTTTTATTTTTTGGGAGAGGGGTGGATGGTTATGGCTCTGATACCAAGTAGAAAATGAACAATGGATGATTTTATTGATGGGCTACTACTTGTTACTTATAGAGGTTCCAACTCCTCTTCATACTACATTTTCCAATGTGGGACTAAAGTCCCTTATTGATTCTCAACAGTAATTAGCTTGCGTAGCTGTAATTTTTTGTTGCTGTAAATGGAAAAGCATTGTTTGGTTTTCATTCTATTACATTGAGTGAAAATGATGTATATGGTGTTGCATTTGTTGCCGTAAGTGGTGTATTTGTTGTCGTAGTTGGTAGAATTGGTGCAAAACCAAATATTGGAACCGGTGGAAATGATGCAACAAATGTTGCATGTATTTTCAATTACAACCAACCAAACACCCTCTTAGTGAAATTGGTAGATCATGAATAGTTTCATTGTTAGTCTGTACTGTATTTGCCACTGCTTAAAAAAGTTGTAATTTTTTATTTAAAATTCCATAGAACTGCGAAAATTTCAAATAAAGGGGATGTTTAAATATTGAACTGGGATATTTAAATATTGATCAAGTGACAAAAGTTGAAACTTTCAGATGATTGATTTTGATGGTTGGAGTAGCATTGTGAACGCCAGAATGGGTAACCTTTATATGATATTTTTTACGTGAACTTTGTTGTAGAAGTATACGGATTTGGGTTTTTTTTTTATATAAAATTAATGCACTTTATTGATTTAAAGGTGTATAAAGATGCAAGATTTAAACTTTCAGATAGTTCAAGGGTCGTATTGAGAAACTGCCCTGAAAATGAAAGTCTGATTTTATTTATTTATTTTTTGTTTGGCATTCTTTTCTTCAAAACTAGCCGCGACCAAAAGAAAGAGGAAGAAAAATGGTGTGGATCCGGTAAGGTGTAATCTTCATTTGATTTTTTACTTAATCCAATGTGAAGTTATTAGTTCTAGTGAATTTTTTAGTTTAAATGGAATTCTTAGACAATGAATGATGAAGCTAAGGTATTATTGTTAGTCTCTCATGCCGGGATAGGTTTGGCTAGTTTTCTTTACTTTTGATTTAGAAGTTTGTAAAGCTACAAAAATTGAACCTTCTGAGATAGTTCACTGATTCTGAGGCTTGGAATGAGAAACTGAACTAAACATGAAGGTCTTTGGTTCTTGATTTTGTGCACTTGTATACATGGTTTAAAGTATCGGCCGATACCGATCCGATACGGCCGATACCGATACAGTTTGGCATGTCCCGATCCGATACCGACCGATATCCGATACTGACCGATACTGACATTGAGAGTCTCTTTTCCGGTCAATTCGGCAAAAAAATAAATAAACGAAAAAGACAAATCAAGAAGGGTTTAAAGCATAATAAGGTTGTAAAAGCACATAAAAGAAGAACATCAATCTACTATATGTAAACCAATCGGTAAGGGTGACTAATATTTCATTTAATTTCAAAACTACTAAGAAATAACACTAAAAATACTTAAAATTATGCCTAAATGTATAAAATATATATTTTTAAATGTAAATAATTTATTAATAATTATTTGTTTTCCGATACCAAAAAATCCGATACTCCGATCCGAAACCGCCGATACTACCGATATCGCCGATACCAATACTCATAGGAATAGTCCGATACTGATATTGTGAACCTTGCTTGTATATACAACCTACTTATGATATACAACCTACTTATGGTACTCTTTGAAGGAATTGCACAAATTATATGCTTGTTTTACTTAATTTTTGGAACTGAAACGTTGCATCTTTTTTTTGACAAGTCCTTTATCGTATTCAGTAAGTCCTTTTTTTAATCCCAAGACCATGCCCGATTCACCATTTGTAGTTTTTTTCCCCCTAGAATGTTATAATCTGTCATCACTAGGTTTTGACTCCTAGTTATAACAAACTTGTTATGTGTTGATGTTGTCAGTATTCAGACATATACTTACACCAGAAGTCCAAAAGGTGAGAGATGCCCTTATAAGAAGCTCTAAGGCTCTACAAAATGTGGTGGAGGATCCGCTTACAAGTGCGAAGGAGGTAGTGGATAGTCCAATACCTCATAATTCTGGAATGGAAGCAGGAATCCATGTCGAAGAACCGAGAGAAAGTCCTTGCCTGGTAAACAATATTTACTTCTGTTTCTGTTATTTTACTCTCTGAAATGTTTGTCTAATTTCTTGGAATGAATCCATTGGATGTGAGAAGTCTGAAGATAATTATAATATGGTGGACAAGAGTCCACAAGCACATCCTGTTGATGATGCTGCTCCTGTTGACAATGCTGCTGCTGATATCCATACAGAAAAGAGAACTAAGCCTCCAAATGATGCTACAAAAGCCACTCTTAATCATAATATGGTGAACAGGAGTCCACAAGCGCATCCTGTTGACGATGCTGCTCCTGCTGACGACGCTGCTGATGATATCCATACAGAAAAGAGAACTAAGCCTCCAAATGATGCTACAAAAGCCACTCTTAATCATAATATGGTGGACAAGATTCCACAAGCGCATCCTGTTGATGATGCTGGTCCTGACAGTGCTGCTCCTGTTGACGCTGCTGCTGATGATATCCATACAGAAAAGAGAACTAAGCCTCCAAATGATGCTACAAAAGCCACTCTTAATCATAATATGGTGAACAGGAGTCCACAAGCGCATCCTGTTGACGATGCTGCTCCTGTTGACGGTGTTGCTGACGATATCCAAACAGAAAAGAGAACTAAGCCTCCAAATGATGCTACAAAAGCCACTCTTAATCATAATATGGTGGACAAAAGTCCACAAGCGCATCCTGTTGACGATGCTGCTGACGATATCCATACAGAAAAGAGAACTAAGCCTCCAAATGATGCTACAAAAGCCACTCTTAGTCATAATATGGTGGACAAGAGTCCACAAGCGCATCCTCTTGACGGTGCTGCCCCTGTTGATGATGCTGCCGACGATATCCATACAGAAAAGAGAACTAAGCCTCCAAATGATGCTACAAAAGCCACTCTTATGGTGGACAAGAGTGCACAAGTGCATCCTGTTGACAATATCCATACAGAAAAGAGAACTAAGCGTCCAAATGATGCTACAAAAGCCAATCTTATGGATAGGAATCCAACTGCACGAACCTATGAGGTATTTAGATTCGCTGATTTCATCCTTTATTTTTCTGTTTATTTTCTCAAGATTTATCTATTTCTTCCATTCTACGTACATGTTGAGAATCAATAAGGGACTTTTAGTCCCACATCGGAATATGTAGTATGTAGAGGAGCTAGACTCCCTATATATAGTGAAGTAGTCCATCAATAAATAATCAATCTATTATTTTCTACATGGTATCAGAGCCATAACTCTCTCTCTCTCTCTCCACAAAACAAAATTCCCCCCCCTCCTAAACCCTAACCCGCTGCCCCCCCTCCGCTCGACCCCATCCTGTAGCAGACTCCCGCCACCCCCCTCATCCAGCCCCGACCCTGTAGCAGCCTCCCCCTGTGCAGCCCCGCCCCCCCTGTGCAGCCTCCCGCCTCCCGCCCCCCCCCCTCCTGTAGCAGCCCCGACCCCCCTGTGCAGCCTCCCGCCCCCCCCTCCTCCAGCCCCGACCCCCCCCCTGTCGCAGCCTCCCGCCCCCCCCCTCCTGTAGCAGCCCCGACCCCCCCCCCCCCCGTCGCAGCCTCCCGCCCCCCCTTCCTCCAGCCCCGACCCCCCCCGCACCCCTTCAGGAACGCCCCCCCCCCCTTTTCCAGGAACCCCCCCGACCCCCCTACCCCCCCTCTCCCACAGCCGCCCCATCCAACCCTAACCCTAACCCTAACCATGGAAACCCTAACCCTAGACCTAGCAGCCCTATCAAACCCTAACCCTAGCTTTTAACAAAAAAATATATATATAATAATAAAAAAACGGCGTATTTCGAATAGAGACGGCTGTC
This sequence comes from Iris pallida, assembly GCA_029216955.1. Lineage (NCBI taxonomy): Eukaryota > Viridiplantae > Streptophyta > Magnoliopsida > Asparagales > Iridaceae > Iris > Iris pallida. The sequence continues at coordinate 17,039,093 of JANAVB010021600.1, read as the reverse complement.
AAATCTTTATTTGCACCAACTCTGTTCCGTGCTTACGCCGTTTGGAACTAACAAATGATTTATTTGTTATTCCTTCTTCACATCGGGATCTATGCAGAGACTGATCATGTCTTCTCTGGTGTCCTGACGTGTTCACTTTACATGCGCGCGCCGGTGCTGGCCAAGTTAGTAGCGCATTAGTGAAGTCTCTGGCGTTGAAGAAGACGACGTCGACGACGAAGACGACGAAGACGACGACGTTGGGTCAGTTGCAGACGACGACGACGACGAAGAAGACGACGAATTTAGTTCACAGTTGAAGACGCCATGGATTCGATCAGTGGCAAACTGACGGTCGATGAGATGAAGGCCTTGGTTGATGATATCTTATCCAAGAGATTAACCGAGATAACCCCACGTGTGATCCATACTGATGTGGATCCGTCGCCTTACAAAATGGGGAAGCTGGAGAAACTGGAGACGAAGTTGGAAGGAACTTCCAACTACTTGAAGTGGTCGCGGCAGGCAATGCGGACACTGAAGGGACGTGGCTTGGTTGGCTATGTCACTGGCCAAGCCAAGGCGCCAGCCGATCACTCCACCAAGAAGTTTGCTGTGTGGGAGATTGTCAACAACGTCGTGGCTGGGTGGTTGACTGCCTCTTTAACCGACCAGGTGTCGGACAATGTCGAGGCTATGGAGGCTGCTGCTGATATATGGCAGACTCTCAAAGATATGTACTCCGGCTCCGGCAACCCTATGCGAGTCTTTCAACTGCAAGATGAACTCGATAGGGTGGCCCAAGACGACCGTACCATCTCTGAGTACGCGGCCCTGTTGAAGAAGTACTGGTCTGATCTGGATCATTATGATCCTCTTGGGATGGAAGATGCACAAGTCGAACCGGCTTTCGCGAAGTACTTTCAGACGTTCCTGGCTTATATTTTCCGGCAGCGTATGATGAAATTCCTGAAGGGACTACACCCTGTATTTGAGCAGCGACGGAATATCCTCCTTTCCCAACCCACGCTCCCGACCTTGGAAGAAGCTATCGCTGTCATGACACAGGAAGAAGCTCGACTGAAGTTGATGCCCAACAAGGGCTCCTCCCAGGGGGAGCCAGCCGCGGTTGAAAAGTCTGCACTTGCTGCCTTCAATCAACCTCCATCTATGGGTGGTGTTTGTCACAATTGTGGTGACTCCGGACATTACATCCGATTTTGTCCAAAATCCTTGCGCAATCAGTCTACTGATCGAGGACGGGGTCGTGGAGGCCGACGTGGTGGTAGAGGAGGCTATGCTGGTCGAAGGGGCGGCCACAAAGCAAATCTGGCGGAAGAAGGAGAGCATCACCTGGCTGAAATAACTCCGCTTGAGCGGGAGTTCCTTGAGAAGTTGCGTGGCACGAAGCTGGGTTCGGCCGACAGTCCTGGGGCGTCTTCAACCTCGGGAGATCACTTCACTTGCTTTGCCCAAACCAGCACCGATGATTCTGCACGTGCTCTTGCATCTATCCATCAGCCAGGATGGATTATGGACTCTGGGGCATCTCGCCATTTCACAGGGTCCCGTGGTGCGTTTCGGGAATATTCTCCCCTACCATTGCCGGAGAGTATTCAGACCGCTGATGGTACATCCAGCCCTGTAATGGGTAAAGGCACTGTCGCATGCACCCCTTCCATCACTCTAACCAATGTCCTTCATGCTCCATCTTTTTCTGTCAATCTTCTGTCCATTAGTGCTTATACTTGATCTTAACTGTACTGTTTCCTTTGACATTCCTCAGGTGACTTTTCAGGAGAAAGGGACAGGACGACGACTTGGGACTGGCACATGGCATAAGGGGCTGTGGTATTTAGACATGATTGGACTGGACAAAGCATTGGCATCCTTGGTAGCAGACGCACCACCAGAAGCTTCCTGTCGCAGTGTTGAAGCCGACTTGCTCCTCTACCACCAGCGTGTCGGACATTCCTCTTTTTCGGTTATTGGTCGAATGTATCCGTCCTTATATCAAAGGGCTAATAAAGAGAAGTTATTTTGTAATGCTTGTGCTTTGGGAAAACATACCAGAAGCTCGTATGTGAGCACAGGGAATAGGAGTTCAGCTGCTTTTGACATGATACATTCAGACGTATGGGGCCCTTGTCCTACAACCGGGATTAACGGCTTTCGATGGTTCGTCACCTTTATTGATTGTTATACCCGTGTGACTTGGGTCTACCTTCTGAAGAATAAAAGTGACGTCCTTGAGGCCTTTCAGGACTTTCATCGACGAGTGGAAACACAATATGGCGCTAAAATTAAGTGTTTCCGATCCGCCAATGGGACGGAGTATACGAATAAGCGGGTTGCTGAGTATTTTTCAACTCATGGAATACTTCATCAAACTTCATGTGCTTATACTCCGGCTCAAAATGGTGTGGCGGAACGAAAGAACAGACACTTGCTGGAAGTTGCACGGACGATGATGCTGGCTATGAATGTCCCGAAGCACTTATGGGGGCAGACTATATTGACGGCCTCTTATCTCATCAACAGAATGCCATCTCAGGTATTGGACTGGAAGACACCATTGGAGATGCTTACTGGAGCTAATACATACACTGTTCCACCAAAAGTTTTTGGATGTGTATGCTTTGTCCAGGATAATCGGCCAGGCGTTGGCAAACTGGATCCTCGGACAGTTAAATGTGTCTTTGTCGGTTACACGGCGACTCAGAAGGGTTATGCCTGTTGGAGTCCAGTCGAGCGGAAGATGTTTGTCAGCATGGACGTTACTTTCAGAGAACTCGAACCATACTATGGTTCGGATGAAGGTTCCGCATTTGGTGACACACCTAACACAGATGGTGTTCGATGTGAGGGGGAGATAATAAGCCCAAATGTGGTCGTCGGCTCGGTTCCGTGTCCGGTTGTAGAAAACTGGACGAAAGGGGGAGAGCACAGTGACTCAGATACAGAAAATGAAGAAGAAGTTCCATATGTTACGCAGGGGGAGCAGCAGACAAGGGAAAAGGAGCTCAAGTCTACAAAAGAAGACAACAGAAGTCCAGTACTGTGCCTATGCCATGCCCTGTGCCTACTGTACCAAGTCCCTTGTCTACTCCTGCTCCAACTCCTGAAGATGTTGCCCCCGCACTGAATCACTCGGATTCTGATGCGGATCTCTCCGACTCGGATGGTACGATCTCTCCACCACCTATTGCTCCCTTAAGGAGATCTTCTCGCATTAATGCGGTTAAGGCTCCTGCTCGTTTTGATGATTACGAACATGACATTGCCAACTTCTTGTCTTATTTTAACATTTCTTCGAATTATCGAGCCTTCATTGCATCGTTAGACTCTACTTCGTTGCCCAAGTGTTGGCAGGAAGCAAAGAAAGATCTAAGGTGGAAAGCTGCAATGATGGAAGAACTTGGAGCACTGAAGAAAAATAAGACATGGGAGCTGGTTCCATTACCAAAAGGAAAGAAAGCTGTGGGATGCAAATGAGTGTACACAGTGAAAGAGACGCCAGAAGGAAAAGTAGAGCGGTACAAGGCGAGGTTGGTTGCAAAAGGATTCACACAGTCATATGGAATAGACTATGATGAGACTTTTGCCCCAGTAGCAAAAATGAGCACCGTAAGGACTCTGGTCTCCATTGCAGCGAACTATGGGTGGAAGCTGTACCAGTTGGATGTGAAGAATGCCTTTCTTCATGGGGACCTGCAAGAAGAAGTATACATGGAGCTCCCGCCTGGGTGCTATGCGACGGAATCAAACGGAGGGACGTCGCAAGGAAAGGTGTGTAAACTGAAGAAGTCACTATACGGGCTCAAGCAATCCCCTCGAGCCTGGTTTGACAGATTCAGAAAGGCTGTTACAGGCATGGGATACCGTCAAACAAATGCAGATCATACGGTCTTCCTTCAGCATGCAAGAGGCCACATCACTATACTTGCTGTATATGTGGATGATATAGTGATCACATGTGATGATGAAGTCGAGATCACTAAACTGAAGTCAAAACTCGCGAAGGAGTTTGAAGTGAAAGATCTAGGAGCGATGAGGTACTTTCTAGGTATCGAGGTGTGTGAAGGCGAACAAGGAATTGTTCTCTCACAGAGAAAATACACACTAGATCTGCTGAAGGAGACATGGATGCTGGGATGCAAAGCAGCGGTCACTCCAATTGACCAGAAGTGCAAGTTGGGAGCAGAAGCAGGAGAGCCCGTTGATCGTGAAAGATATCAATGACTTGTAGGGAGATTGATTTATCTGGGACACACTCGCCCTGATATCTCATTTGCGGTGAGTGTAGTGAGTCGCTACATGCATGATCCAAGAAAGGGTCATATGGAAGCAATATTTCAGATCTTGAGGTATCTGAAAGGAACACCGGGAAAGGGGCTATGGTTCAAGAAGAATGGACGCATAGAAGTTGAGGGATACTGTGATGCAGACTGGGCGAGCTGCATAGACGACAGAAGGTCTACCACGGGATACTGTGTTTTTGTAGGAGGAAATCTGGTCTCATGGAGAAGCAAGAAACAGTCTGTGGTAGCACGGTCGACAGCTGAAGCAGAATACAGAGCAATGGCTCTGGGAGTATCAGAGTTGCTATGGGTGAAAGCATTGCTGACAGAGTTGAAGCTGGATAAGGGAGCACCATTGCGTCTTCTGAGCGATAGTCAAGCTGCAATAAGTATAGCTAACAATCCAGTTCAGCACGACAGAACGAAGCACATCGAGATTGATCGATTCTTCATCAAGGAGAAGCTGGAACAAGGGATACTGAAGATTGACCATGTCCGCTCAGAAGAACAAGTTGCAGACTGTCTGACTAAGGGTCTTAGTTCATTAAGTCTGTCGAAGCTATGTAACAAGATGGGGATGATCAATATCTATCGCCCATCTTGAGGGGGAGTGTTGAGAATCAATAAGGGACTTTTAGTCCCACATCGGAATATGTAGTATGTAGAGGAGCTAGACTCCCTATATATAGTGAAGTAGTCCATCAATAAAATAATCAATCTATTATTTTCTACAATAAGATCATTTATTTATTTTTGCTCTTTTACATGACCCATTTCCTCATGTACATGAGTTCAATGATAATACAGTGGTGAGATGAAAATTTTACGGAGCTCCATGTTGCATGGTTAGATTTATTCTAAATTGATGTTTAATATGGTTAAAGTTCCAGCATTAACAATATTATCTCAAATAGAATACCCTAATGATTCAAAATAAATTGAACGGTGTGATTTGGTTTTTTATGTCACAAACATTTTACTGCAACTTATATTTTGAGTTTAGCTTCAATACATCCTAGTATACGTAAGGTATAGCTTGCTGGCAGATGCATCCTTGTGGATCGTGCTACATGGCCACCATATGTCACTATTGCATTTTGACAATGCTGCATGGCCTCTGCTAGATCATTTTGCGTGTGGTTGTGAAGACCGTGGCTTGCTTGCAAACTTGAGAAGCATGGTCATTTTGGTTCCATGAATAATAGTGTATCCATGTTTGCTACATATAGAGAGCCATGCCCACTTTGGAAAACGCCTATTCTCTTATTCAGTCTCGCTACATCCTGTTTACATCATGGATGCTGAGCGATATACATGCTCGTGCTAGAATAGACCACGACTCCACACTATTTACTGTGTTAGGTTGTGCTTTCTGATTTCTTTTCCTTGGATTGCTTGCCAGTTTACCTGTTGTGAGGTCTAGGCATGCCTTTCTATGAATAGTAAATTATTTTAGTACTTGTGCTTTCTAAATGAAGAAAATAATTTTTTTTCATTTTTTCATCAAAATATATCAATTAACTTTATGAATATATAATATTCTTGTACATCATACTTTCCTTGCCTATGTTGTATTAGTTTTACTATTGCAGTGGGAGGATGACTCCATTGGCTCATCCAAAGAGGGGACCGCTCGATCGAAAAAGCTTCACCTACGTACCCCAAGGACAAATCCAGCTTCCCTTCCAAAAGATGTCGAAATAAATAATACAGTCAAATCAGCTAAAGGAAGGAAGAGGAGGAGGTGGATTCCACTCGAAGAGGATGATTTAAGAAAAGCTGTGGAGAAGTATGTGCTTGTTTGTCCCTTCTAAAAAGGTTATCTTTCTTGTTGAGTTTGACTTCAAAAGTATCACATCTGTTACTATGGTAGTTGCATCATAGTGTGAAGTTACTTAAAGTACAAATTGTGCACCATATTTTTAATCAAATGGCTTTGTAATTTCTTCAGTCATGTTGACGTATCTTCGTAGTTATATTAGCCATGTTGACGTACCTTCGTCATTATATTTCTTCTTTTTTTTCGTCTTCAGATATGGCCCAGGAAAGTGGAAAATAATTCTTGACTGCTGTCCTGAAAATTTTGAAGGAAGAACACAGGTTTGGTTTGGCTTGGCTTAGTCTGAAATTCTTTAGTCGGTCTCTATTAAAGTGTGATTATTTATGCTAAATTTTCTTGTCATATAGATTGACTTGAAAGATAAGTGGAGAAATATGACAAAGTAGTAATTGAACTTCTTCACAAGTTGTCCTTATAAAAGCATGGTAAGTCTCAATTGTTGTATTGCTTCATTTTATTTCCTTCCTTTCAGTATGTAAGTAGATGATTATGACATCAATCATATCTTTTAGGTGAGCTATACATGTATATGACTTTCCAGAATCAAACACACGGGAAATATGTCCCTAGTTAGAGCTTATATGCTCTATTCTATTAGCTACATGTAAAAAAGACTATTGTTTCATCTAGCCGCTCTCCAATATATTTAAACATGCTCTACACTTTTTTTCTGTATTTATGCTGTAACCGTGGTTCTCGATAAGGACCTTACGAGGGCGTTTGGTTCAAGTTTTGGAGGCTTGGGAATGAGTTTTGAATTCCTTACCTATGTTTGATATGTCTAGGATTGGGAATTAGGGGGGAATACGAGGGTTTTATATTCCCATTGATGTGGGAAAGCCATTCCCAAGCCCCCCCGGGAATAGTTTTGCTTTCCTAGGAATGTTGTTTGGATATTTTGTTTTGACATTAATACCCTCGCTTTACTTTCAAACTTCCAACTTCTATCCCAAACATGTGAATTTAGGTAATATTAGCATCATGAAATTAATGAAAGGGTATTTATGAAAATTTAAACAAATTAAGATTCCTATCCCCGTGTGAACCAAACATGGGAATGAAAAAATTGAATTTTTTGGACTACATATTTCCAACCTAACCGAACATGGGAATGGGAATGTAGAATTCATTTCCCATGGGAAAGGAATAGAGAATGGATTCCTAGGAATACAAAATCTCCATCCAAACGAGCCTTTCCTAAATTGTATTTTCTATGAATTAATCGTCAAATGATGACCTTTTTCTACAGGCCTATAAACTATGACAAATAAAACTGGACCTGTTTCCAGCTATGGCTAATTTGATGTAACCATGACCGGCTTAAATGTCATTTTCTAATATTAATTTTATCAATATTTGATTGTAGTCGTTATATCCAACCTAGTTTCATTGTTCTTTGATTAGATATTGTTTGGAACTTTCATTTTTTGTTCGAGTATGTATGATATTAGTTACCTGTTGACAGTGAGGCTGACATGACCAACAATGGTTTATATTGTCTATTATTCCAAATTGTTGACTGGACAGCGATTCTGATTCGGCAAGTTAGATGGTGGTTCGGATTGGCTGGTAATTCCAGTTGGCTGGCCTGTCTGCAAACTGATGGGCTGGATATATGGACAACAATTTTGATTGGCTGTTTGATACTGATTGGTAGTTCTCACAACAACTCGAGTTGGATAGTGTGGGTTGTAATGTCCTACTCCGAGGGGTGGCATTGTGTTGGCTTCTTGGATTTGAATATGCTGGTTGGATTGAGCTGTGCGAGAAATTATGGGATTTGAGTAATGATGCAGAATTGCTTAATTTGGTCGGAATGGATGGTTTATGAAGCATGATTCGCTTGTATTGTTATACCAATTAAGAAGATCCTGCATCACATTAAATCGTCTCTTTGAGGAATCGTTCGGTATCTGCTTGGTCGAGACAAAAAGACTTCATCATGTGAGTGGTGTTGGTCTTTCTTTCCCTTTATCTTCACACTTAATAAAAGAAGTTCATTTGTTTCCTTTTTATGGTTTTGATATTGTTTTAACAAAAAGATAAGTAAAATAAGTTACTTAATTATTGTTGTTTGTGGAAATGTTGGATCGGTTAACAATAGTGCATCTATGCACGAGATTATGTGGTAAAAGCTTCGTAAGGGAAACAATATATATGTAGTTTGGCACCACGGGACTATTGGAATGTGGTGTGGTACCACGGAATAGTTGGAATATTTTGGTACCAATGAGTTGCCAATCATAACATTGAATGGAAACTGAGATATTGTAAGAATTAACGGTTATACAAGTAGAGATTTCATTGTGTTTACTTTTAAATTCTATTACCATGCATACTATGTTTCTAGCTATAGGACATGCGCATTAGCATGGTCATGGACAATTTGTGCACAAAATTTGGTTTTCCTTGAACAATATCCGGGGTACTGGAACCATATCAGCCTAGGAGAAACCGAGTGTGCCTTCTCCCAGCCAGGAGAATAGGCACATGTGTCCTCTTTGAGAGAAAATAAGAGTAGTTCGTATGTAATACTTCTTAAGAGAAGAATGGCACGGGTATTAGAGTCCACCAGTAAGGTTAGCTATCTATTGGGGACGTCGTAATACCATAGATAGTCCAAATTGGTGTATCACCAATAACCGTCATGTAGTTAGGCTACATACTAGTGACATTTTTTATGCATACTTAACAAATCTGATGCAATGATGGTTTTGTGATACTCAAATTATGATATTTAATCCTTGTTTGCATGGATGGACAAATCGGTTGTTGGTAAGAATCACTGTTAAGTGATATTAATTTTTTTTTCCATGCTTTCATTTTATGTCGTCGAATATGAAGATATGAATATGATTCATTGTTTCTATTTTATATCAATCAAATATGAACCGTTAATCGACCTTAGTTCCGAGTAGAAATATCACAATAATAAAATTGTATGTTCACATGATTACTGTGTTGGTTTAGGTGAGTTGGGTTGTTCACTTTACATTCCCCAATGTGCTGACCCTCCTAGCGCGGGTTGTCGCATGGACAGTTCTGAGGTATCGGAGAAATCGGTTGGCGAATTGAAGCGTTCATTACTGACAGTGTTTGATGTGCTATAAAGGACAATGTATGGAACAGTGTAAATCCTCAATTCATAAGTTGTAATCGTGAGTTGTAAGCCAAATTTGCATATTCCAGTTAGCCATTTTGAGCCTTTGTATTCCACTGCAAAATATCAATAAAAGAAATTTTTTTTTTTTTCCTTTTGTTTTGTTGTGATTCAATTTATCAACTTATTTCTGTTGCAATGTTCTTGTTTTGAGACTAGTTATTACTGTGCACATCCATCCCTTGCACAAGTACAATTTAAACTTGTACGACATCAGGTCCAGTGGCCACTTTTCGGTTCTACGAAACCGGAACATGACAAGGGTGATTACTGTTCTAAGCATCAACTGTACGTTAGTCTATGAGTTGAACTTGTTGGTCATTAATTCTGTCATTTCCCCCCTATAATTTGCTATTCTGTACATTATTCTATGATGTTAGATATCTCTAGCTTTGTTAGAGCATTTATCTGTGAAATTATATTCTATTTTCGTTTGTCTAAAGTTATTCTTTTCTTTGTCATGTTGGCACAGGATTGTCTTCAGCTTTGCTCTTCTTTTCTTTTTCTTTGATCTGAAAATCACCAAAGACATGGAATTTGATTTGAAACCTTCAGCACCGGATGGTAACCGAAGAAAATGGAGCCAACATTTTGAAGATGGGGCAGCAGGTCTTGTGATTCAGTCCAAAAAATAGCTTGGGTTAACTTTACTGGAACTTTTGTCAACTGAATTTAGACGTAATTTTATTGGTATTTTGTTTCTTTAAAAGCTGTTGCTCTCATCTTGATTACATTTACAAAGCATGTTGCAGTCAGCAGCATCTTAAATGGAAGTTAAAAGCAAGAAGCCTTGCGTGATCAAGGAATAAAGCTGCTGCGTCTTTGAGAATCTTGAAGATATGGGCCAGACGCGGCCAAGAAGCTTCCGGTCGTCCGCCGAAAGAGCAATTTGAGAGCAAAGCATCTATCCTCTCCTTCTGTTGTGCTCATGGAATCCTTCCATTAGCGCATCTTTATTAAAGAAAGGTAACACAACTGTATACCTAAGAAATACAATCTTTTATTTTTTTTATTTTTCTCTCCTCCTCTTGATGAAAGCATGCATGGGCAATACATTGGGTGCAGTACTCCGTCGGCTGCGGCCAAGCCACCATGAAGGTGCCGGGAGGCAGCAGACGAGAACCCTACCGTCTCGAGAGTCGACTGGGAAGCCACAGAAGAAATCGGTGCCGAAAAAGTACTCCTACATTCCTGACAATTACACCTCGCTTGAACAGGTTCACTATACTACCTCCACTATTCTGTTCTCCTTTTTTTTTCCTCTCTCTTGAGTAGCTCATTGAGAAATTTGGTGGAATTGAAAATGAAGTGGAATATAATTTTTTATTTAACTTGAAATGAAATGACAGGGTGTATATGCTTGTAGGAGACTAGCCACTACCATGACATTTAATCTACTTGTAACTTATGACTCTTATCATGCCTTCAAACTGACTACTATCTAAATTTATTCATGAACAAAATGCTACTTTAGTTCTAAGATGCTTTGCACATTTAGATTTCAGAGTCCATAATCTTGCAAATGCATTCACAGGTTACATCTGCCTTGAGAGAAGCTGGTCTAGAATCGTCGAATCTGATTGTTGGAATCGATTTTACGAAGAGCAACGAGTGGACAGGTTTGTGAAAACGATCTTCCTCTTTGCATACTTGGGTATTTTCAATATGAAGCTAATTAATGCAAATTGATTTTGTTTTTCTTCTCGCAAAGGGAAGGACTCGTTCAACGGCCAGAGCTTGCATGCAATTGGCAGCAGGCCTAATCCTTACGAGCAAGCCATTTCGATTATTGGGAAGACTTTGGCTCCGTTTGACGAAGACAACTTGATTCCTTGTTTCGGCTTTGGTGATAGTAAGTGTGCCAACTATTTCGTTAAATGCTGTCGTTTCCATTCATGTTTCAACTTTCTCTTTTCGACTATGCACTTTTTTTGATGGTGCTGCATCTATCAGTAACAACATATGACAAAGAGGTGTTTAGCTTCCACACTGATCATTCTCCCTGCCATGGCTTTGAAGAAGTTTTGGATTGCTACAGAAAGATTGTTCCCAATTTGAAACTGTCAGGTTGTTCCTTCATTTCCATATTCATATGCTTTTACTGTTGTAATGTCAAAAGGTTGTTAATGCTATGATAATTCCTTGGTCTGAAATAAAATTTTCCTATGCATCTAAGTTATGACTGAACTTTCATCCTAGAATTTGTGAACCAAAAACACGCCTCTACATGGGGGTATGACCAAATGTCTTGACATTTATAGATGTTGGGAGAAAACAAACGCAATGTTGGTCCATAGTAATAATTTGTTTTATATATGTATTATTAAATTTTTTTTTTCCTTTTGCTTTCTTTGAGGACCGACTTCATTTGCACCGATTGTGGAGGTGGCAGTTGATATAGTCGAGAGAAGTGAAGGGCAATACCATGTGCTGGTTATCATTGCAGATGGCCAGGTTGGGATCAAACTCTTTTGGCTAAATTATCCTAATTGTACCCTAGCTATAGTGTTCGGGCGTTTTTGACACCTAAACTTTTTACTGTTTGGTCTTAGCACTCCAACTTTATAAATTGCTCATTTTAAGCGTTTTTTCCTTCAATTTTGAAGTACGTTGGAACCACTTCAAAAGAATATACGGCAGTACAAGTATTTAAATTGTGCTTTTGTACTACAAGATATGTTTGTGAAGTGGTTTTGATGTATTTCAAATTTGACACAAGATGCTTCAAAAGAGTAATTTATGAAATTTGGATACAAAATCGAGCGGTGAAAGTAAAGTGCCAAAAACTGCCCGAATGTTGTAGTTGGGGTGCCATTAGGGAATTTAGCCAACTTTCTTTATCCATTTTTTAAAACAAGTATCAAGTAATTTGATTTTTCTATAAAGGTGACTCGAAGTATTGATACAAACGCTAGCGCTCTCAGCCCACAAGAGGAGAAAACTATTGACTCGATCGTCATGGCAAGGTTTATACGCATATCTATCAAGTATTTCTTCTCTTCTTGTAATCACTATTAAGTTGGTGTCAAGGAATGAGCTAATAGGTTGGTGACTTTAGGAGACTTGTGAAATGGCAGCAACGCTTGGAGCTCTGTACGGTTAACATATGTTTGCTGGTAAAAAGAGCTTATATATTGGAATATGTTTTTTCAGAGTGCCAAGGTCGTATATGTTGTAACAAAGTGACAATGACAGACACAAGAATGCTAAAAATGCATTCATTGCAAATCTTGGAATAAGAAATGTCAAACGAACAAATAAGCCTAGATTCTACTTGATTGATTGGCATAAGAAGGATTTATCAGTTCAAATTCATATAGTTGCAACAGGAATGATGGTTATGGGTGTTATGAATCAGAAATGTATGCCACATGTCAGATTCAATATAGCATTTTCTTAGAAATAGCTGCAACCCTTTTCAAGTTTTGAAATCTGGAACTTTCTAGCTCTTCACAAAATCATGTTGGTTAGTTCCTCCTGCAGTCTAGCAATCTCTTCTGTGTTCGAGCCTCTCCAAGTTTTAAAGCGAACACAGGATGTTCAGTTTTGAAATAAAGCCTATAGAAAACTAATAGGGGATCTTCTCATATAGATAATTCTACTAGTGAATATATCAGAATTGGTGGTAAACAGAAGAGGCATCCAAATATGATATGCCAGTTATTGTTAGTGGCTGTTTTTTTTTCCCTTCCATATATTGCTCTTGCCCTTGTCCAGCTATGTTGCTTTGTTTTATGATCAAGTTCTTTCCCAAATACATATTTTGCGAAAATGGAGTTGCATTCTCATTTTAAAGGTTACCATAAAGATATTTTCCACAACTCATCCATTATTACTAGTCTAATTATAGAGTATACGGGTTACAAACATTTTCAGATAGGTACCATAGTAGTTACCTATGTTGCATGGACATGCCACCATTTTCCAATGTCCGTGCGGCATAGAGCCCTGATGTAATTGCATTTGTTATATATTGCTGAATTTGTATTTTTCACTGGTTCTGCTTGCGTGCAAGTGTTAACTATATACAATATTGACACAAGACATCAAGAAGTGACTATGTCATGGTTTCCATCTCTAGTTCTTATCCGCTCTCGATTGTCCTTGTTGGGGTTGGTGATGGGCCTTGGGAAGATATGCGCAATTTTGATGACAAACTTCCAGCACGAGACTTTGACAATTTTCAGGTATCATCTCATTGAAGGTAGTTCAATCTTAGTTCTCATTTAACATTAAAATTACTTTTCTGATACTACTACTAGTAATTTCCAAAATGTTTATTCGGAAATGCAGTTTGTCAACTTCACTGCGATCATGATGAAGAAATTGGGCCCAGTGGAGAAGGAAGCTGCTTTCGCCCTTGCTGCTTTGATGGAGATCCCTATCCAGTATAAAGCAACTAAAGAGTTGAGACTTCTCGGGTAAATATAACATATTATCACAACTTTAAGTTTTACCATTCTCTTTTCCTCTTCCTTTTTCGATTTTTGCCTCCGTTTTCTTGAACCTTTAACTATTGTCTTCCGATTGATGAATGAAAAGGCAAACCACGGGAAAAGCTAAAAGAGTAGTGCCACGCCCACCACCAATACCGAACACGCAGAGACAGCCATCTTTACCAAGTACAGTATCTACACCTGCTCAATCCAGTAATGAAGACCAGAACCAGGTAACAAGAAGAATTCAGACATGGGACCTTTTGCATATATACATTCTTTACTATGATGCTACAAGGACACGGATACAACAGGACAGGGTGACACGGACACGACACCTATTTTTACGCGTCTTAGTGGATTTTGAGTGTCCAGATTGTGTCCAATACGTGTCCGATACATGTGTGACAGAACACAGCCTATATTTTTAGTGTCCGACTGTCCGTGCTTCCTAGATTCTGTATTTCATTCCAAATTTTGCCATATCGCAGAACTTGAATATATTTTTTTAAACTAAACATTAATATATAACTTTGGAAGAAATTCCAATCTTCTTCTAAACGTGGAACCTTGTGATGCAGGTTTGCCCCATCTGTTTGACAAATGCAAAAAACCTGGCTTTTGGTTGTGGCCATATGGTATGTTACACACTGGCACTTTCAGTTTTGAGTTACATTTCCGGTTTGTTGCACTCCCAGGGTTTATGTGGCTAACGATGGTTTTTCCGAATGCAGTGTTGTAGAGAGTGTGGGCAGCACTTGACCAAATGCCCGATATGCCGCACAACGATCAGATCAAGGCTCAACCTGTACTCTGGATGATGCGTTCGGTTCTTCCAAGGAGAATCTGGATCCAACTGTATAGTCCACATTTGAGTTTCTGAGTGCTACTGATTTCCGTTACGGTTGTATTATGTAAAAATATATACGATGATCTTCATATTGTTATTTCTTGGGAAGATTTATGAAATGCCCAAAAACTAAAAAAGTTTTATGTAAAACCCACCGCTAAAAAAACTTTCATCGCGTGCCCAGAATTAGAGAAACTTATCCAAAGCGGATTCCAAATGACCCTTTTGCCCTTCCTTTTAATTTATTGGAAACACCCACAAAACTGCTCTTAAAAAAAACGTTTCAATACTCCATCTTCTTCCATACGCTGCTCACTTTCGAATCTAGGTTTTCTCCTCAAAAATCTTCAAAAACTCGTCGAAAAATTTCAGAAAGACCGGGACGAACGGCAAAAGTGCTAAAACGGAGGTCCAAACATCATTTTTTTGCGAATCTAAAATTTCGGAAGGCCGTCTAACGGTGAAGCAGTTATTTTTGATCTCCTCGACGATACGCTCATTTTGCGACAAACGGGACCTCGTTTCGACCTCCCAGTCAAAAGTTATGGCCCTCCAAAGTTTCAGCTAACCATAAAATGCAGGAGAATGGCATTCTCCGTCTTAATTTACACGGAGAATGACCATTCTCCGTCTTAATTAGGACGGAGAATGACATTCTCCGTCTTAATTTACACGGAGAATGGTCATTCCAGTGTTAAAACGCAGGAGAATGACCATTCTCCGTGTTAGAAACACGGAGAATGCCATTCTCCGTGTTAAATGAAACGGAGAATGTCATTCTCCGTGTTAAATAAAACGGAGAATGGCATTCTCCGTCCTAATTAAGACGGAGAATGGTCATTCTCCGTCTTAATTAGGACGGAGAATGACCATTCTCCGTCTTAATTAGGACGGAGAATGCCATTCTCCGTGTAATTTATCACGGAGAATGGTCATTCCAGTGTTAAAACGCAGGAGAATGACCATTCTCCGTGTTAATTAGGACGGAAAATGCCATTCTCCGTGTTAATTAGGACGGAGAATAGCATTCTCCGTCTTAAATAAAACGGAGAATGCCATTCTCCGTCTTAAATAAGACGGAGAATGCCATTCTCCGTCCTAAATAAGACGGAGAATGTCATTCTCCGTCCTAATTAAGACGGAAACGGAGAATGTCATTCTCCGTCTTAATTAGGACGGAGAATGCATTCTCCGTCTTAAATAAAACGGAGAATGGCATTCTCCGTCCTAATTAGGACGGAGAATGCCATTCTCCGTCCTAATTAAGACGGAGAATGGTCATTTCCAGTGTTAAAACGTGTAATTTAGTTTTTTCAGGAATAAAGAGTTTCGTTCTTCTTTCAAAGCGATGATAATTCTTATGGAAAAGAAGAAGAAAGATCTTCTCTCCACAATTGAAGATCTGAGTTCAAATGTCTCCACGATGAAGATGATGATGATGGTGATGATGATGACGAGCGATGATCTGAGTTCGACTGAAGAAAAATACACCGAACTACGAACGATCTTTGCGATCTCTGCTGAATATGAGAGCAATGGAATTCAGATTTCTCGTGAAGAAGAAGACGAAAATCGCAATCCAGATCTGAGTTTTTTGAATTCAAATACATATAGATGACCAATTCGCGCGGAGGGGTAGTTTCGGTATTATAAAAATAGCAGTTTCTAGCGGGTGGCATCTAAAAGGGAATCTTGGAATATTTAACGTGATAATACTTAATTCTGGGTATTTCATAAAACTTATCCAGCGGGTGGGCATTTCATAAAAGCCCACCCCGAAATTGGGTTTCTCAGCAATTTCCAGTTATTTCTTTTATGTGAAACATTACATGTATCATATTATGTATGGATCTGAACCATCAGGTATTTCAAGGTCGCATTATAAGAACCTATGTTTTAACCTTCATTCGAGATATACTTGCATACACGAATGATGGTGGAGATATTGCTTGAGATCTCTGCATAGATGATGAATGTCTCGTGCATAGGCACAAGTTGTCTGACCATGAGTTGTCGTCGACGTCGACGTTCGATAAGTGTGATGGTTAACCTCTGGATTAAATACTCGAGAAGCCAATTTGGGGATTTAGATCCTGTTTGTCGACAGTTCATGTAGAGGAGAGAACGTGCCTGTGTCATGTGTTGTGGAGGTAGATCGTGCTCGCCATCTATAGCTCCCAAGCATCAACAGACAGGCTAACTAGTTTAACTAAAGATATCGATGGTCGCTGTTTAGTGATGAATAATGTATGTTAGGTATCAATTATGAAATATTGGATTGAGAACATAGAGATTTTTAGAAAAAATTGAAATTGAGGTTATGCACCTCTTTCAGTTCTTTATTTATTTATTTTTGGCTTTTTCATCCTGCAGGTTTGAATTGCAGAAATTCGAAATCGAGGGGAAGGTTATATACATCTTGACTCTTCGCAGAGGATGCATGCATAAGCAGGAACCTCGTGGTGCTCAGACGTCATTTTTATATATAAATAGTTAGGTACACGTGTTTCACGTAGAAAAAGAAATTCATTGTTGATACTAGTATAAATTATGATTTGTTATAGATATGGTTTGAATATATTTTTAATTAGAATTTGTTATAGATATATTTATTTTTAATTATGATTCGTTATAGATATATGTACAAATAGTTAGATAACATTATGTAGTTAAGCTATTCGCTAAAATTATAGTTATAGTTATGTAGTTAGAAGTGTTATAGGTATATAGTTATGTCTGGAAATTGCTGAGAAACCCAATTTCGGGGTGGGCTTTTATGAAATGCCCACCCGCTGGATAAGTTTTATGAAATACCCAGAATTAAGTATTATCACGTTAAATATTTCAAGATTCCCTTTTAGATGCCACCCGCTAGAAACTGCTATTTTTATAATACCGAAACTACCCCTCCGCGCGAATTGGTCATCTATATGTATTTGAATTCAAAAAACTCAGATCTGGATTACGATTTTCGTCTTCTTCTTCTTCACGAGAAATCTGAATTCCATTGCTCTCATATTCAGCAGAGATCGCAAAGATCGTTCGTAGTTCGGTGTATTTTTCTTCAGTCGAACTCAGATCATCGCTCGTCATCATCATCACCATCACCATCATCATCATCTTCATCGTGGAGACATTTGAACTCAGATCTTCAATTGTGGAGAGAAGATATTTCTTCTTCTTTTCCATAAGAATTATCATCGCTTTGAAAGAAGAACGAAACTCTTTATTCCTGAAAAAACTAAATTACACGTTTTAACACTGGAAATGACCATTCTCCGTCTTAATTAGGACGGAGAATGGCATTCTCCGTCCTAATTAGGACGGAGAATGCCATTCTCCATTTTATTTAAGACGGAGAATGTAAGCCCCTGATTTTAAAAATCCATTTTAATTAGTGTTAAATAAATTTTTAGTATCAATTTAGCCTTAAAATAATTATTAGAATTTTTAGGAATTTTTCTAGAATTTTTAAATAAATTTTAAATGAGTTTTATATATTAAAAATATCAATTTGTAATTTATTTAAATGTTTTAATATCATTTTGCAATTTTTAGAATTGTTTTAATATCAATATGCAATTAACTAAATTGTTATTTTAGCAGTTTGCAATTTAGAATTTATTTTAATTCTTTTATGCAAATTATTATTTGCATTTATTACTACTTGGACCTATAGGTAAAATCCTAAACTCTAGGGTTTTAAGTGCAAAACCACCATCACCCCCACGATCGGTCGGGCCACCTGGCCCCGACGACCCGCCGGCAAACCCGGCCGACCTGACCCCCCACCGCCTTCGCAAAGACCCTATAAAAACTCCCCCTCTCCCCCTGAACCCAACCCTAACCCTAACCGACCACCCCAACACCCCTTTCTTCTCCGGCGAACCCCAAACCCTAGCAATAACCCTAACTCCGGCCATCTACCCAGCGCCGCCCCCACGCCGAGCACCACCGCCCGTAACCACCCTCACTCGCTTCGCCGTGCTGAGCCGCGCCCAGCGCCACCGGAGCGCCGCGACGCCAACGCCTCCGTCGCCGTCGAGACCCTTCGACAGCCCCCCCGATCGACTGGACACGTGAGTAGCAGTGTCCCTACGAGTCGTGCGTGTCTCGTGTTGTGTCCATGTTGTTCGCCGTGTCTTGGCGAACATGGGCATGGGACTGGACACGCGAGACTCGTGTCATACGTGTCAGAATCACCCCGGACACGTGGTAACCCTGTGTCCTTAACTGTCAGGACACAGGACGAATATTTATTTTTTTATTATTATTGCTAACCTAACTAAATAAAAATAACCCTAACCCTATCTCTAACAAAATGGGCCGCTGGCCCACTGGCCAGCGCGTGAACACTGAAACCCCCCCCCCCCCCCCCCCCCCCCCCCCCCGCGCGCTGGGCTGAGTTCGAGCCCCCCCTTGTGTTTCTTTTCTGTTTCTTTTTCTTTTTCTTTTTCTTTTTGTTTTATATATATGTTTATATATATATGTATATATATTAATATATATATTAGTATATACTGTATTTTGACAGTATTTTATATATATGTATGTATATTTTATAGTTAGTAAATTTTATATATATATGTTTATATATACATTTTCCTATGTATATATATTATATATATATATATATATATATATATATATATATATATATATATATATATATATATATATATATATATACACACTATATTATAAGTGTATTCTTATATATATATATATATATATTTATATATGTATATATATACTCTATAAATTAAGTATTTTCTTCATATATCTATATATACTTTTAGCATAGGTATGTGTATTTTCTTTTGTACAAACTTTACCTTATTAAAATAATAATATTTATTTTGTCTATTACCAAATTATATTTTTATTGTATTTAAATTACTGCAACCATTTGATGTCCAAGCCTAGCATGGGTATTTGGTCTCAAATGTGTTTTCATACATTCAAGACCTGTACAAGTCATATTGGACTTGATTCATGGCCTTGGGTCCTGTATTTGAACCTTGGTTCAAATTATGTACATGGACAAAATAAGCAGATAATTAATTATTGTGTGCATTGCTGTTTTTGATTTTCTAAAAATACTTAAAGTATTGCTAAAATTATGGAAAAATAGTTTTTAGATACTTTGTTAAGTTGGCAAATTTAGTATAATTTTTGTAGTATTTAAATTACTGTTTTGCTACTAGTTTAGCATATGAAACCAAAACTCACTTTCTGTATACTTAGGAAAGCTGATTTTTATAAAATACTTGTACTGGTTAATAAATTCCAGAAAAATTATAATAAATTTCTATGATTAACAAGGATCACTTTGATACTTTACTTTAAGAAAAACTAGACTTTTTGCCTATCTCTAAAAATTGTTAGAACACAATAGTCTTTTGATTTATTTATTGATTAATTACGACTTGTAGCTTTTGTGCTATTTTCGAGTTTTAGTCATGTTGAACCCCATCCCTCACTAGTGTAAAGACCCTGGAATGTTAGTTAACATAGTGTGTCACCCCCACATTGGTCTCCTATGCCAAGTCATCATTTTTGGCTAGGTGCCCAGTCACAAGTCGTGTCGCACCAGTTTAGTGTTCTAGTATTTTAGCTTAGTGTAAAAGCTAAGTTATTGCATTATTTCTACAGTGACGAGTTACTGGACATCCATAGCATCGTTATCGCAGCTTGTTTTGTTTTGCTTTGCTAGAGGCAAGTACTCTCTACGAACTTTACATATTGTCACATAAATGAACTGCAAACCCCACCATGTTAAATGCTGATCCTTGGGGTAGCAAGTTAGATCCTTACATGTTGTACTTTCAGTTACTACCATGCTTAGCACAGTCTTGATGTATCTCGCACATGATTAGAATATGGGTTATGGGGAAACTGTTAGTAGTGTACGTGATTATGCCCCCTTCTCCCGTACGTATGTACCGAGCAAGGTCGCATTTTATATGCATACCTTGTCGTAGGCTTTATCTCAACGCGGATTTGTACGTATGTACATCTGTCGCCGTTTCACTTGTACGGAAGTACATTTTATTATGTGCCCCTAGCATATTGTACATCTATTGCCCGATCACGTACCTACTACAGTTTTAAACATTACATATACATCTGTCTCTATGACATATGTGTCCTTGCCATGATAGACTCTGTGATACCATGCTTTCCAGTTATTCCTCACATGCTCATGTTCATTTCCATGTTTCATATGCTAGTTTGCTAGATTTAGTACTTGCTCCCATCCTGACAGGATAACGTTGTAGGTGTCCTTACTGAGGAGGAGTTGCTCTGCGACTCATATTATGGGATTACTGCCGAGGACCCGGCTCTGCTATACGAGGATGTTCCTGCGGGGAACCTCGCCTAGATGTCTTTGTTTACTTAGACTTTTTGAGAGTAGACATGTACTAGGCTATATCATTTTGTAACTGGACATGTATCCAGTTTTACTTTTCAGTTTACTTGTATTTGGACATCTATTTATATACGACGACTTTTGTGTTTGGAGCATTTATGATTCTCTTCACTTATAGAACTGTTAGTACATTTAGTCTTATCCTGTTGTCTTTAGAACAGCTTACTACGTTTTATCTTAGCGTAGGCTGGGCATGCCTCGGCCTGGCCCAACAATTTGGGTAGCGGGTCGTGACATGTTTTTAGTGGTGGCCCATGCAGGTCCTGACTAAACTGTTTGGTTACGTTATTGTACCAAGCATGCCTGCAATTAGAAACTTAAGGTAATTAGACAACATTAGGAAAGACACTTAGAACACCTAGAGGAATGCTAGGATTGCAACATAGGAATACATCACATGTTTGCTATTATAATTAGATTTTCTTGCATATGATTGCTTACTTTAAACAAGTCCTTATAAGTCTTTTTATGTGTAATTTAGATGGTGCTCACTCGTTCATCCCAGCATGTTACCCCCGAGAATGGGACCCTCCATATCCAGTCAGCTGACCAGTTGACTGATGCATCTCCACCTACCACATTCCCCCACTCCACAGATCCACAGACCCAGATACCACCTTCCACATCCCAGGCCCGGCAGGACCCGATACTTCCACAACCCCCTCTCACTATACCCACCCAGGCTTCCGTCACACTCGACGGGACCCAGCTGCTCACACTGATCCAGGGGTTCCTAACAACCCATCAGGAGCAGACCACCCTACTCCGTCAGAGCATGGAGCGTTCTGAGGGACGTCCCGTAGCCCCACCACATGTAGAGCCACGGCAGAGAGCGGGGACGGTCAAGGACTTCATGGGTCTGAATCCCAAGGAGTTCTCAGGGACTGAGGGCATAGTAGTAGCTGACGACTGGCTAGATTCTGTAGAGAGGAAGCTTCTGGGAGTTAGGATGCCAGATGACCTTCAGGTCGAGGCAGCAGGATTTCTGCTGATAGACTTAGCCGGAGTTTGGTTCAGGAATGAGCCGTTGTTCGCGAGAGGTAGAGCCACCTGGGACCAGTTCAAGACCCAGTTCAAGAAGAAGTTCTTCTCGACCGCTGCTAGAGTAGCCATGGGGCTACGATTCCAGAACGTCCAGCAGGGGAACCGTTCTGTTGATGACTATGCGGGAGAGTTCAGTCGCTTGAGCCGTTTTGCTCCTAGCCTGGTTGCTGATCCAGAGGAGATGACCCGCAGGTTTTGCCATGGTCTAGTTCCAGACATTGGCATTCTTATAGTTGCAAACGGCACGACTGACTACTACCAGAGCCTAGAGTTAGCTCGGAGCATCGAGGAGCGTCTTCTGTCATGCAAGAGGCCGGCTCCTGTACATCATGAGGGACCGTCCAAGCGTTAGGCTTTCCAGCAGAAAGCCCCGACGCCACCCCAGCAGACTTATCGTCCCTCTACACCACACCATCAGACCCCGCCAGTTCGAGCCCCGGGACCCCGTCAGCAGCAGCAGAGGGGAGCTATATGTTCTTTCTGCGGAAGACCAGGGCACGAGTACTCCATCTGCAGGAAGAGGTTGAAGCAGTGCTTAGCTTGTGGTCTGCCACCCATCAGATTCGAGAGTGCCCAGTAGTGAAGGCCAGAGGACCACTCCCGACTCAGCAGCAGAGGTTCGGGCAGCATCTGCAGCAGCAGAAGGGACCTCAGGGGAGAGTTTATAGTCTAGCCGTTGAGCCGGAGCCAGAGCAGGTTTCGGAGCCAGATTACTTAGCTGACGTCATTACAGGTCATGTTTATTTGCATATTTTTCTAGCTCTATGTTTGTTTGATTCTGGTGCATCTCATAGCTTCCTATCATTAGAGTTTATGCAAGAACATCACTTAGTATCTACACCTACGACGGAGATTAGTAGAGTAATGACGGGAGGAGGACCAGTGCCGATTAGAGCTAGCTATAGATGCTCTATTCTGATAGCCGGGAGAGAGTTCGAGGGGCGATTCTTTGTGATGCCGCTCCCCGGTTATGATATCATATTGGGGATGGACTGGCTTAGCTATGCCCATGCATCTATAGATTGCCATGAGGGTAGTGTTCTGTTCAGTCCCCCAGGCACAGTACCATTTCGAGTTAGTAGGACAGGGCCGGAGATCAGCCTAGAGCCGAACTGTCGTGCGACAGTTGGGGACGCAGCACCGCCATACCCTATCATTAGGGAGTTTATGGATGTATTCCCAGAGGATCTTCCAGGACTTCCGCCTGACAGAGATGTGGAGTTCACTATAGATTTAGTGCCGGGTTCATCACCAGTATCCCGGGCTTGCTATAGGGTGAATCCCAAGGAGGCCATAGAGATGAAAGAGCAGATTGATGACGTGTTGAAAAAGGGTTTCATTCGATCCAGTGCTTCTCCATGGGGAGCGCCAGTGCTCTTTGTGCCTAAGAAGGATGGTACAGTCCGGTTGTGTATTGATTACCGGGCCTTGAATGCCATCACCATCAAGAACAAATATCCTCTGCCCAGGATAGATGATTTGTTCGACCAGTTGAGCGGGGCGAAGGTGTTTTCCAGGATAGACTTGAGATCCGGGTACCACCAGGTGAAGGTTAGGCCAGCAGACATCCAGAAGACGGCGTTCAACATGAAGTACGGGCAGTACGAGTTTCTGGTGATGCCATTTGGTCTCACAAATGCGCCAGCTGTCTTTATGAACTTGATGAATAAGACATTTCACCAGTATCTGGATAAGTTCGTCGTAGTATTTATTGACGACATCCTGATATACTCGAAGACAACGGAGGAGCATGCCGAGCACTTGCGGATAGTTTTGGGGATTCTGAGGCAGGAGAGATTGTTTGCCAAACTGCCGAAGTGCGAGTTCTTTTTAGACCGAGTGGAGTTTCTCGGTCATGTGGTCACTGGAGATGGAATCTCGGTGGATCCTAGGAAGATTGCTGCAGTTGAGACGTGGAAGGCTCCGACGTCAGTTTCAGAGATCAGGAGCTTTCTGGGTTTAGCAGGCTATTATAGAAAGTTCGTCCAGGACTTTGCTAGGATAGCTGAACCCATGACGAAGCTGACGCGGAAGGACGCAGAGTACATTTGGTCTGAGGACTGCCAGACAGCATTTGAGGAGCTGAAGAGGAGGTTGACGACTGCTCCAGTTCTGACTTTACCTTCAGGTTCTGGAGGTTTCACCATATACAGTGATGCTTCTGGGAAGGGGCTAGGATGTGTCCTACAGCAGCATGGGAAAGTGATTGCTTATGCATCTAGGCAATTGCGGACTCATGAGAGGAATTATCCTACCCATGACCTCGAGTTAGCTGCGGTGATCTTTGCCCTCAAGTTATGGAAACATTACTTGTACAGAGAGCGTGTGGAGATCTTTACTGACCACAAAAGCTTGAAGTATGTGTTCACGCAGAAAGAGCTGAACATGAGGCAAAGACGATGGTTGGAGTTGATGAAGGACTTCGACATCGATTTACAGTATCACCCCGGGAAGGCAAACGTGGTGGCGGATGCGCTGAGCAGGCATCCGATGGCATGGTACCTGATGATTGATCGGCATTTGCGGGAGGATCTGGAGAAGCTCGGTATCGAGCTAGTTCGGCCAGGATCAGTGATGCAGATGATGGCACTTGACATTCAGTCAGGTTTGATGGAGCAGATCAGGGAGGCACAGTCTACAAATGAGAGCCTTCGCAGACTTCGACCCCAGGTATTAGCTGGATTGCTGGATGACTTCACTATCGCGGAGGATGGATCCTTGAGGCGTGGCAGCCGATTGTGCGTGCCGAGAGGAGAGCTAGTAGAGGCAGTTTTGCAGGAGGCGCACCGATCGAGATATTCTATTCACCCTGGTGCTAACAAGATGTACCGTGACTTGCGGGAACATCTTTGGTGGCACGGGATGAAGAGGGATGTATCACGCTTCATTTCGAGATGTCTAGTTTGCCAGCAGGTCAAGGCGGAGCGCCAGAGGCCAGCTGGTTTGTTGCAGCCTTTGCCCATTCCCGAGTGGAAGTGGGAACATATTACGATGGACTTCGTTTCAGGGCTTCCTCGTTCCCAAGGAGGGAAGGATGCCATCTGGGTCATCGTAGACAGGCTGACGAAGTGTGCGCACTTCATACCCTTCAAGGTGGGGCTTTCCACCGAGAAGTTGGCGGAGCTATACATGCAGCAGATAGTTCGCCTACACGGAGTGCCGGTGAGCATCGTGTCAGACAGAGACAGTAGATTCACATCCCACTACTGGAGGAGCTTACAGGAGGAGTTGGGCAGTAGGCTCAAATTCAGTACGGCGTACCACCCGCAGACAGATGGGCAGTCCGAGAGGACGATACAGACACTGGAGGATATGCTGAGGACTTGTGTGCTGGACTTCGGAGGATCATGGGAGAGCCATCTGCACTTGGTAGAGTTTTCATACAACAACAGCTACCAGGCCAGTATTGGTATGTCTCCTTTCGAGGCGCTATATGGACGACGATGCCGGACACCGCTCTTTTGGGATGATGTCGAAGACAGAGTTATGCTTGGGCCAGAGATGATCGCAGATGCAGCAGAGAAAGTCGGGATGATCAGAGACAGGCTCAGAGTAGCTCAGGACAGGCAGAAACACTGGGCTGATGCTAGTCGCAGGCCGATGGAGTTCGCAGACGGTGATATGGTACTAGTGAAGATATCACCTACTCGAGGGACGATCCGGTTCGGACGAGGAGGGAAGCTGAGCCCCAGATACATCGGGCCATTCGAGGTACTTGGCAGGATCGGAGAGGTAGCTTACAGGGTTGCACTTCCACCCAACCTAGCAGGAGTTCACGACGTCTTTCACGTATCTCAGCTGAGGAGATATGTTCCAGACCCCAGTCATGTGCTAGATCATTCAGAGTTGGAGGTCGGACCGAGCCTTACAGTTTCTGAGCAGCCAGTGGAGATATTAGACAGGAGAGAGAAGAGGCTGAGGAACAAGGTTATACCCCTAGTACGAGTAGCTTGGAGCCGTCACTCCCCAGGTGAATCTACTTGGGAGAGGGAGTCGGACATGAGGGAGAGATTCCCTTACTTGTTCGATCCAACCGCTGCGGGGGAACCACCCGTTCCCGCTTGATACCTTAGAGGTTAGTTTCGATCGCAGCCTTAGTCTTTTTGTTGCATTGCTTGCTATGTTAGAATATTGTAGGGTCTTCAATCCTTGTGAATTTCGAGGACGAAATTTTTCAAGGAGGGAAGACTTGTAAGCCCCTGATTTTAAAAATCCATTTTAATTAGTGTTAAATAAATTTTAGTATCAATTTAGCCTTAAAATAATTATTAGAATTTTTAGGAATTTTTCTAGAATTTTTAAATAAATTTTAAATGAGTTTTATATATTAAAATATTAATTTGTAATTTATTTAAATGTTTTAATATCATTTTGCAATTTTTAGAATTGTTTTAATATCAATATGCAATTAACTAAATTGTTATTTTAGCAGTTTGAAATTTAGAATTTATTTTAATTCTTTTATGCAAATTATTATTTGTATTTATTACTACTTGGACCTATAGGTAAAATCCTAAACTCTAGGGTTTTAAGTGCAAAACCACCATCACCCCCACGATCGGTCGGGCCACCTGGCCCCGACGACCCGCCGGCAAACCCGGCCGACCTGACCCCCACCGCCTTCGCAAAGACCCTATAAAGCCTCCCCCTCTCCCCCTGAACCCAACCCTAACCCTAACCGACCACCCCAACACCCCTTTCTTCTCCGGCGAACCCCAAACCCTAGCAATAACCCTAACTCCGGCCATCTACCCAGCGCCGCCCCCACGCCGAGCACCACCGCCCGTAACCACCCTCACTCGCTTCGCCGTGCTGAGCCGCGCCCAGCGCCACCGGAGCGCCGCGACGCCAACGCCTCCGCCGCCGTCGAGACCCTTCGACAGCCCCCCCGATCGACTGGACACGTGAGTAGCAGTGTCCCTACGAGTCGTGCGTGTCTCGTGTTGTGTCCATGTTGTTCGCCGTGTCTTGGCGAACATGGGCATGGGACTGGACACGCGAGACTCGTGTCATACGTGTCAGAATCACCCCGGACACGTGGTAACCCTGTGTCCTTAACTGTCAGGACACAGGACGAATATTTATTTTTTTTATTATTATTGCTAACCTAACTAAATAAAAATAACCCTAACCCTATCTCTAACAAAATGGGCCGCTGGCCCACTGGCCAGCGCGTGAACACTGAAACCCCCCCCCCCCCCCCCCCCCCCCCCGCGCGCTGGGCTGAGTTCGAGCCCCCCCCTGTGTTTCTTTTCTGTTTTCTTTTTCTTTTTCTTTTCTTTTTTGTTTTATATATATGTTTATATATATATGTATATATATGTATATATATTAATATATATATTAGTATATACTGTATTTTGACAGTATTTTATATATATGTATGTATATTTTATAGTTAGTAAATTTTATATATATATGTTTATATATACATTTTCCTATGTATATATATTATATATATATATACACTATATTATTAAGTGTATTCTTATATATATATATATATTTATATATGTATATATATACTCTATAAATTAAGTATTTTCTTCATATATCTATATATACTTTTAGCATAGGTATGTGTATTTTCTTTTGTACAAACTTTACCTTATTAAAATAATAATATTTATTTTGTCTATTACCAAATTATATTTTATTGTATTTAAATTACTGCAACCATTTGATGTCCAAGCCTAGCATGGGTATTTGGTCTCAAA
Source organism: Iris pallida (assembly GCA_029216955.1). Taxonomy (NCBI): domain Eukaryota; kingdom Viridiplantae; phylum Streptophyta; class Magnoliopsida; order Asparagales; family Iridaceae; genus Iris; species Iris pallida. Next base: position 17,011,333 of record JANAVB010021600.1, on the reverse strand, counting down.
TGTGTTTTCATACATTCAAGACCTGTACAAGTCATATTGGACTTGATTCATGGCCTTGGGTCCTGTATTTGAACCTTGGTTCAAATTATGTACATGGACAAAATAAGCAGATAATTAATTATTGTGTGCATTGCTGTTTTTGATTTTCTAAAAATACTTAAAGTATTGCTAAAATTATGGAAAAATAGTTTTTAGATACTTTGTTAAGTTGGCAAATTTAGTATAATTTTTGTAGTATTTAAATTACTGTTTTGCTACTAGTTTAGCATATGAAACCAAAACTCACTTTCTGTATACTTAGGAAAGCTGATTTTTATAAAATACTTGTACTGGTTAATAAATTCCAGAAAAATTATAATAAATTTCTATGATTAACAAGGATCACTTTGATACTTTACTTTAAGAAAAACTAGACTTTTTGCCTATCTCTAAAAATTGTTAGAACACAATAGTCTTTTGATTTATTTATTGATTAATTACGACTTGTAGCTTTTGTGCTATTTTCGAGTTTTAGTCATGTTGAACCCCATCCCTCACTAGTGTAAAGACCCTGGAATGTTAGTTAACATAGTGTGTCACCCCCACATTGGTCTCCTATGCCAAGTCATCATTTTTGGCTAGGTGCCCAGTCACAAGTCGTGTCGCACCAGTTTAGTGTTCTAGTATTTTAGCTTAGTGTAAAAGCTAAGTTATTGCATTATTTCTACAGTGACGAGTTACTGGACATCCATAGCATCGTTATCGCAGCTTGTTTTGTTTTGCTTTGCTAGAGGCAAGTACTCTCTACGAACTTTACATATTGTCACATAAATGAACTGCAAACCCCACCATGTTAAATGCTGATCCTTGGGGTAGCAAGTTAGATCCTTACATGTTGTACTTTCAGTTACTACCATGCTTAGCACAGTCTTGATGTATCTCGCACATGATTAGAATATGGGTTATGGGGAAACTGTTAGTAGTGTACGTGATTATGCCCCCTTCTTCCGTACGTATGTACCGAGCAAGGTCGCATTTTATATGCATACCTTGTCGTAGGCTTTATCTCAACGCGGATTTGTACGTATGTACATCTGTCGCCGTTTCACTTGTACGGAAGTACATTTTATTATGTGCCCCTAGCACATTGTACATCTATTGCCCGATCACGTACCTACTACAGTTTTAAACATTACATATACATCTGTCTCTATGACATATGTGTCCTTGCCATGATAGACTCTGTGATACCATGCTTTCCAGTTATTCCTCACATGCTCATGTTCATTTCCATGTTTCATATGCTAGTTTGCTAGATTTAGTACTTGCTCCCATCCTGACAGGATAACGTTGTAGGTGTCCTTACTGAGGAGGAGTTGCTCTGCGACTCATATTATGGGATTACTGCCGAGGACCCGGCTCTGCTATACGAGGATGTTCCTGCGGGGAACCTCGCCTAGATGTCTTTGTTTACTTAGACTTTTTGAGAGTAGACATGTACTAGGCTATATCATTTTGTAACTGGACATGTATCCAGTTTTACTTTTCAGTTTACTTGTATTTGGACATCTATTTATATACGACGACTTTTGTGTTTTGAGCATTTATGATTCTCTTCACTTATAGAACTGTTAGTACATTTAGTCTTATCCTGTTGTCTTTAGAACAGCTTACTACGTTTTATCTTAGCGTAGGCTGGGCATGCCTCGGCCTGGCCCAACAATTTGGGTAGCGGGTCGTGACAGAGAATGCATTCTCCGTCCTAATTAAGACGGAGAATGACATTCTCCGTTTCCGTCTTAATTAGGACGGAGAATGTCATTCTCCATTTTATTTAGGACGGAGAATGGCATTCTCCGTTTTATTTAAGACGGAGAATGCTATTCTTCGTCCTAATTAACACAGAGAATGGCATTCTCCGTCCTAATTAACACGGAGAATGGTCATTCTCCTGCGTTTTAACACTGGAATGACCATTCTCCGTGATAAATTACACGGAGAATGGCATTCTAGGACGGAGAATGGTCATTTTCCGTCCTAATTAAGACGGAGAATGGCCATTCTCCGTCTTAATTAGGATGGAGAATGCCATTCTCCGTTTTATTTAACACGGAGAATGACATTCTCCGTTTCATTTAACACGGAGAATGGCAGAATGGTCATTCTCCTGCGTTTTAACACTGGAATGACCATTCTCCGTGTAAATTAAGACGGAGAATGTCATTCTCCGTCCTAATTAAGACGGAGAATGGTCATTCTCCGTGTAAATTAAGACGGAGAATGCCATTCTCCTGCATTTTATGGTTAGCTGAAACTTTGGAGGGCCATAACTTTTGACTGGGAGGTCGAAACGAGGTCCCGTTTGTCGCAAAATGAGCGTATCGTCGAGGAGATCAAAAATAACAGCTTCACAGTTAGACGGCCTTCCGAAATTTTAGATTCGCAAAAAAATGATGTTTGGACCTCCGTTTAGCACTTTTGCCGTTCGTCCCGGTCTTTCCGAAATTTTTCGACGAGTTTTTGAAGATTTTTGAGGAGAAAACCTAGATTCGAAAGTGAGCAGCGTATGGAAGAAGATGGAGTATTGAAACATTTTTTTTAAGAGCAGTTTTGTGGGTGTTTCCAATAAATTAAAAGAAAGGGCAAAAGGGTCATTTGGAACCCGCTTTGGATAAGTTTCTCTAATTCTGGGCACGCGATGAAAGTTTTTTTAGCGGTGGGTTTTACATAAAACTTTTTTAGTTTTTGGGCATTTCATAAATCTTCTCTAGTTATGTAGTTAAGCTATTCGTTAAAATTATAGCTCCCAAATTCACCGATCCTCAGGCAAAGTCGGATCAATGACAGTAGACCATATGGAAGTGTTTTAGCGAACAGCTTAACTATAACGAATATTTTAACATTATGTAGTTGGAACAAAGTAACATTCTTGGTTGTTTTTTCTTTAAATTTTTGAAAAGCAAGAACGTGTTAAATAGTTTAATATTTAGACAACTTCTGAAAATATATAGAAACAGATGTTTTTGCTACTATTTTTTGATAAATAAAGTCAATTCCAAATAAACTTTAAGGCAATTCTAGTTTATAGAAGAAAAAAAAAATCGACGAACAATTTTTGCTGATGCTAAAAAAATAATTAATACAGTTACAATACTGTAAATATATATATAAAAGTCAAAAAATCGCCACTGCCGTCGGTGAATGTCAGTCAATAGTCATTTTAATAATTGAGGGACGTATATGCAATTATCCATAGCTCGCTTCCCAATGACTGACATTCATGTCTTCAAAAAGAAAAGAAAAGAAAGAAAAGGACATTCATGTCTTCTACTTTTAAATTGACGACTTCTCAGATCTCCTATCCTCCTTTTGTGACCGTCCGATTTCCATCCAACGGCCGAAAATCGACCCTAACGACAAGACCAAAATCCCGAGGGGCCTATTTGCGAAAGTCCCTCGCTCTTAAAAATCCCTCCCTTTCGAGAAAACAAGAATTCTCACACTCATAACCCCCATTTTGTTACGGCAATTGCTTGGTGTCCACCGAAACCCTAACCCTAATTTTGGGGCGAGAACGAAAAAAGCTCGGATCTTTCCCCTGGCAATGGCGGCGATCAAGCTGGAGAAGCAGCACTACGCCACCAGCAGCCTGATCCTCGGCTACGCCCTCTGCTCATCCCTCCTCGCCGTCATCAACAAGCTCGCCGTCACCATGTTCAACTACCCCGGCCTCCTCACCGCCCTCCAGTACGCGACCTCCGCCGCCGGCGTCTGGCTCCTCGGCAAGCTCGGGCTCCTCCACCACGACCCCTTCACTCTCGACACCGCCAAGAAGTTCCTCCCCGCCGCCGCCGTCTTCTACCTGGCCATCTTCACCAACACCAACCTCCTCCGCCACGCCAACGTCGACACCTTCATCGTCTTCCGCTCCCTCACCCCCCTCCTCGTCGCCCTCGCCGACACCGCCTTCCGCCGCCAGCCCTGCCCCTCGAAGCTCACTTTTCTCTCCCTCGTCGTCATCCTCGGCGGAGCCGCCGGCTACGTTCTCACCGACTCCGCCTTCACCCTCACCGCCTACTCCTGGGCCCTCGCCTACCTCGTCACCATCACCACCGAGATGGTCTACATCAAGCACATGGTCACCAGCCTCGGCTTGAACACCTGGGGCTTCGTGCTCTACAACAACCTCCTCTCCCTGATGATGGCGCCCGTCTTCTGGGTTCTGACCGGGGAGTACGCTGACGTGCTCTCCGCGCTCGGGAAGGGCCCCGGGTTCGACACCGGCGCGTTCGTCGCTGTCGCGCTGTCGTGCGTGTTCGGACTGCTTATTAGCTTCTTCGGGTTCGCGGCCAGGAAGGCCATCTCCGCGACGGCGTTCACCGTCACCGGCGTCGTTAACAAGTTCCTCACGGTGGCAATCAATGTGCTCATATGGGACAAGCACGCCACCCCGTTCGGGCTGGCTTGCCTGCTGTTTACGCTCGTCGGGGGAGTTATGTATCAGCAGTCGGTTACCGGGAAGCCTGCTGCACCTTCGGTGCAGCAGCTCGAGGCTGCTGTGGCTTTGAAACAGGGGAATGGCGGGGATGGAGGCAGCGATACGGAAGATGAGAAGCAGAGGTTGGGGTTGTTGTCCAGTAAGGATTCCAGTGTATGAACCACACCACATGGCAGTTCTTTTTCTTAGGAAGGATTTGCTCACTGTGAGTAGACTTCGGTATTGTTTTTGTATGATTGAGAATCAATGTTAGGGCCCTTTCAAGGAAAAGGAAATTTGCTAGGTATGTTTGAGTTAGAATTTCCTTTGCTTGATGAGCATTTCTTTCGCTCTAAGAATCTCGTTTAGGCGGGGATATATATAAGTATGAAGTATTAATTTTCCGTATCGGTTTCAAAGGCAATTGTTGGGAAATTATGGGTCTGGATGAGTAGTTATGTAGTTTATACTTGTATACATATATATAGTAATATATAGAACATACACTTCTTGTACAAATGTTCCATATGTAGTTAATTTTTCTTTATCATACTATTTGTGTCAATATGAAAAGTGGTTTGTGCAAACAAAAAAATCCTTCTGTAAGGAGACCTTTTGGTAATTTGATAAGTGCTAGCTAAAGGCATATTTTGTAATGTAGCAATGCCACTGAGGATTATTGGCTTGGGTAAAGACAGGATTTAATTTATATTTTCATATATCGTTAGTTGTTATCGGCACTTTCTACATGACCTAAATCTTGCTATCTTTCTGTTTTCTAGTTCAAAATGCTAGTATTAATTGCAACGAGAGTAGTTATATATAGTAATATGCAAAAAAATATTTTGTACTATTTCTGATGACCTACTAGGTTCAGTAGAGGAGAATTAAGAAAACAGTTCAACCACTCTATTGCATGTAACCCTGTAGCTCATGGGCTTAATGCAAATGGAATAAAACATGTAAAAATGATAGATCTGAATGTATGACAGCAAAATGCTAGATATGATATTAATGATAGTGTTGAGAATCAATAAGGGACTTTTAGTCCCACATCGGAATATGTAGTATGTAGAGGAGCTAGACTCCCTATAAGTAGTGAAGTAGTCCATCAATAAAATCATCCAACCATTATTTTCTACATGGTATCAGAGCCATAACTCTCTCTCTCTCTCCACAAAAAAAAAACAAAATTTTTTTTGCCGCCCCCCCTTCCCTTGCCGACCCCCCCCCCCCTCGCCGCCCCACCACCAGCAACAGCCCGACGCCCCCCCCCCCCCTCCGACCCCCCCCCCCCCTTACCGACCCCCCCGAAGCGACAGCCCCCCGACCCCCCCCCCCCCCCACCACCACCACCACCACCACCACCGACCCCCCCTTCCGTCCTCCACCAGCAGCCACCCGACCCCCCCTCCCCCTCCCCCCCCCCCCCCCCCCCCGAAGCAGCAGCCCCCGACCCCCCCCCCCCCCCCCCCCCCCCCCCGACCTCCGGCAGCCCCCCCTTCCCGACCTCCAGCGGCACCCCCCCTAACCCTAGCCACCACCATGTCTAACCCTAGCCTTTCCATCTACTACAAACCCTAGCCGTTAAAAAAAAGGCGTATTACGAAGACAAACGGCTGTCAAATGCTTTATTTGCACCAACTCTGATCCTCGCTTACGCCGTTTGGAACTAACAAATGCTTTATTTGTTATTCCTTCTTCACATCGGGATCTCTACAGAGACTGATCATGTCTTCTCTGGTGACCTGACGTGTTCACTTTACATGCGCGCGCCGGTGTTGGCCAAGTTAGTAACACATTCGTAAAGTCTGTGACGTCGAAGAAGAAGACGACGACGAAGTTGGGGAAGTTGCCGACTCCGACGTCGAAGACGCCGAAGAAGACGACGAATAGGGTTCACAGTTGAAGAAGCCATGGATTCAATCAGTGACAAACTGACGGCCGAAGAGATGAAGGCCTTGGTTGATGATATCTTATCAAAGAGATTAACTGAGGCAACCCCACGTGTGATCCATACTGATGTGGATCTGTCACCTTACAAAATGAAAAAATTGGAGAAGCTGGAGACGAAGTTGGAAGGAACGTCCAACTACTTGAAGTGGTCGCGGCAGGCGATGCGGACGCTGAAGGGACGTGGCTTGGTTGGCTATGTCACTGGCCAAGCCAAGGCGCCAGTCGATCACTCCGCAAAGGAGTTTGCTGTTTGGGAGATTGTCAACAACGTAGTGGCTGGGTGGTTGACTGTCTCATTAATCGACCAGGTGTCGGGCAATGTCGAGGCAATGGAGGTTGCTGCTGATATATGGCGAACTCTAAAAGATATGTACTCCGGCTCCGGCAACCCTATGCGAGTCTTTCAACTGCAAGATGAACTCGATAGGGTGGCCCAAGACGAACATACCATCTCTGAGTACGCAACTCTGTTGAAGAAGTACTGGTCTGATCTGGATCATTATGATCCTCTTGGGATGGAAGATGCACAAGTCGAACCGGCATTCGCGAAGTACTTTCAGACGTTCCTGGCTTATATTTCGCGGCAGCGTATGATGAAATTCCTGAAGGGACTACACCCTGTATTTGAGCAGAGACGGAATATCCTCCTATCCCAACCCACGCTTCCGACCTTGGAAGAAGCTATAGCCGTCATGACACAGGAAGAAGCTCGACTGAAGTTGATGTCCAACAAGGGCTCCTACCAGGGGGAGCAAGCCGCGGTTGAAAAGTCTGTCCTTGCTGCCTTCAATCAACCTCCATCTGTGGGTGGTGTTTGCCACAATTGTGGTGACTCCGGACATTACATCCGATTTTGTCCAAAATCCTTGCGCAATCAGTCTAATGATCGAGGACGGGGTCGTGGAGGCCGACGTGGTAGTAGAGGAGGATATGCTGGTAGAAGGGGCAAACACAAAGCAAATCTGGCGGAGGAAGGGGGAGAGAATCAACTGGCTTAAATAACCCCGCTTGAGCGGGAGTTCCTTGAGAAGTTGCGAGGCACAAAGCTTGGTTCGGCCGACAGTCCTGGGGCGTCTTCTACCTCGGGAGATCACATTACTTGCTTTGCCCAAACCAGCACTGGTAATTCTATGCGTGTTCTTGCATCTGTCCATCAGCCAGGATGGATTATGGACTCTGGGGCATCTCGTCATGTCACGGGATCCCGTGGTGCATTTCAGGACTATACTCAGCTACCATTGCCGGAGAGTATTCAGACCGCTGATGGTACATCCAGCCCTGTAATGGGTAAAGGCACTGTCGCATGCACCCCTTCCATCACTCTAACCAATGTCTTACATGCTCCGTCTTTTCCTGTCAATCTTCTATCAATTAGTGCCATTATACTTGATCTTAACTGTACTATTTCCTTTGACATTCCTACGGTGACTTTTCAGGAGAAAGGGACAGGACGACGACTTGGGACTGGCACATGGCATAAGGGGCTGTGGTATTTAGACATGACTGGACTGGACAACGCATTGGCATCTTTGGTAGCAGACGCACCACCAGAAGCTTCCTGTCGCAGTGTTGAAGCCGACTTGCTACTCCACCACCAGCGTGTCGGTCATTCCTCTTTTTCAGTTATTAGTCGAATATATCCGTCCATATATCAAAGGGCTAATAAAGAGAAGTTATTTTGTGATGCTTGTGAGTTGGAAAAACATATTAGAAGCTCGTATGTAAGCTCGGGGAATAGGAGTTCAGCTGCTTTTGACATGATACATTCGGACGTATGAGGCCCTTGTCCTACAACCGGAATTAACGGCTTTCGATGGTTCGTCACCTTTATTGACTGTTATACCCGCGTGACATGGGTCTACCTTATGAAGAATAAAAGTTACGTCCTTGAGGCCTTTCGGGACTTTCATCGACGGGTGGAAACACAATATGGCGCTAAAATTAAGTGTTTTTGGTCTGACAATAGGACGGAGTATACTAATAAGCGGGTTGCTGAGTATTTTTTCACTCATGGAATACTACATCAAACTTCATGTGCTTATACTCCGGCACAAAATGGTGTGACTGAACGAAAGAACAGACACCTGCTGGAAGTCGCACGGACGATGATGCTGGCTATGAATGTCCCGAAACACTTATGGGGGCAGGCTATATTGACGGCCTCTTATCTCATCAACAGAATGCCATCTCAAGTATTGGACTGGAAGACACCGTTGGAGATGCTTACTGGGACAACTACATACACTGTTCCATCGAAAGTTTTTGGATGTGTGTGCTTTGTCCAAGATAATAGGCCAGGCGTTGGCAAACTGGATCCTAGGGCAGTTAAATGTGTCTTTGTCGGTTACACGGCGACTCAGAAGGGATATGCCTGTCGGAGTCCAGTCGAGCGGAAGATTTTTTTTTGTCAGCATGGACGTTACATTCAGAGAGCTCGAACCATACTATAGTTCGGATGAAGGTTCAGCATTTGGTGACACCTAACACAGATGGTGTTCGATGTGAGGGGGAGATAATAAGCCCAAATGTGGTCGCGGATCGGTTCCGTGTCCGGTTGTAGAAAACTGGACGAAAGGGGGAGAGCACAGTGACTCAGATACAGAGAATGAAGAAGAAGATACATATGTTACGCAGGGGGAGCAGCAGACAAGGGAAAATGAGCTCCAAGTCTACAGAAGGAGACAACAGAAGTCCAGTACTGTGCCTATGCCGTGCCCTGTGCCTACTGTACCAAGTCCCTCGTCTACTCCTGCTCCAACTCCTGAAGATGTTGTCCCCGCACTGAATCACTCGGATTCTGATGCGAATCTCTCCGACTTGGATGGTATGATCTCTCCACCACCTATTGCTCCCTTAAGGAGATCTTCTCGCATCAATGCGGGTAAGGCTCCTGCTCGTTTTGATGATTACGAACATGATATTGCCAACTTCTTGTCTTATTCTAACATTTCTTCGAATTATCGAGCCTTCATTGCATCGTTAGACTCTACTTCGTTGCCCAAGTGTTGGCAGGAAGCAAAGAAAGATCCAAGGTGGAAAGCTGCAATGATGGAAGAACTTGGTGCACTGGAGAAAAATAAGACATGGGAGCTGGTTCCATTACCCAAAGGGAAGAAAGCTGTGGGATGCAAATGGGTGTACACAGTGAAAGAGACGCCAGAAGGAAAAGTAGGGCGGTACAAGGCAAGGTTGGTTGCAAAAGGATTCACACAGTCATATGGAATAGACTATGATGAGACGTTTGCCCCAGTAGCAAAAATGAGCACCGTGAGAACTCTTGTCTCAGTTGCAGCGAACTATGGGTGGAAGCTGTACCAGCTGGATGTGAATAATGCCTTTCTTCATGGGGACCTGCAAGAAGAAGTATACATGGAGCTCCCGCCAGGGTGCTACGCAACGGAATCAGACGGAGGGACGTCGCAAGTAAAGGTGTGTAAACTGAAGAAGTCGCTATACGGGCTCAAGCAATCTCCTCGAGCCTGGTTTGACAGATTCATAAAGGCTGTTACAGGCATGGGATACCGTCAAACAAATGCAGATCATATGGTCTTCCTCCAGCATGCAAGAGGCCACATCACTATACTTGCTGTATATGTAGATGATATAGTGATCACAGGTGATGATGAAGTCGAGATCACTAAGCTGAAGTCAAAACTCGTGAAGGAGTTTGAGGTGAAGGATTTAGGAGCGATGAGGTACTTTCTAGGTATCGAAGTGTGTGAAGGCGAACAGAGAATTGTTCTATCACAAAGAAAATACGCACTAGATCTGCTAAAGGAGACAGGGATGCTGGGATGCAAAGCAGCCGTTACTCCAATTGACCAGAAGAGTAAGTTTGGAGCAGAAGCAGGAGAGCCTGTTGATCGTGAAAGATATCAAAGATTTGTAGGGAGATTGATTTATCTGGGACACACTCGTCCTGATATCTCATTTGCGGTGAGTGTAGTGAGTCGCTACATGCATGATCCAAGAAAGGGTCATATGGAAGCAGTATTTCAGATCTTGAGATATCTGAAAGGAACGCCGGGAAAGGGGTTATGGTTCAAGAAGAATGGACGCATAGAAGTTGAGGGATACTGTGATGCAGACTGGGCGAGCTGCATAGACGACAGAAGGTCTACCACGGGATATTGTGTTTTTGTAGGAGGAAATCTGGTCTCATGGAGAAGCAAGAAACAGTCAGTGGTAGCACGGTCGACAGCTGAAGCAGAATACAGAGCAATGGCTCTAATAGTATATAGTATCCTTTGAGGAGATACTTGTAAAGCTTTTGAGGAAATTCAAGTAATTTTGGGTTCTGAGTTTTGACTAATAATGAGAGAATGCAGTTAGTACAATTAATTTTCATATACGCTTAGAATTTCACACTCTTATAGGCCTTAGTTCTTTTGTAGAAGTTTGATTTTAAATATTTCTATCTCAAGTCAAAATAGCATTATTCTATAATGAAGATTATGTTTATCCTTCTCATATATTCTGTGCTTGTAGTGCCTCTTGCACATTCCATCTATTTGTGATTTAGGAAATTGTTGATGGTATTATATCAATTAATCTCACTGATTTATGAGCTATTAATCTAGCAGTTTCTCTATTTTAGTCTTAGCAAATTGAATTGTCATTTTCTTTCTGGTTCACTTTTGCCAAATTTTACTGCTTCAGGTAGGCTAACAGATGTCTTATACGCATATGCTTGGATAAATCTGTTTCAAGTCCAAAGTAGCTGCTTTTATTGCAAGGTCCAGCTCTGGTGTTGTAACGAAAATATAATGCAGCCTTCTTTTGTCACAGATTTGCACCCATAATACCATAAAGTAAAGCCAAGTGATTGAGTCTCCAAAATGGTTTTTGTCATATCATATGATTGTTTCTTAAATGCTTTCCAAACTTCGTTCAACATGTGACTGGAATAGCCAGCTACTTTTTTACTAAGTATTTTGGTAATTTATCCATTGATGTACTATTTGGTCTTGCAAGGATCTATTCTCTGTTTTTGCTATAACCATAACTGTTACAAATTTAGTTATTCTTTTCATTTTGCTTTTTTTCCCCACATTTTTATGTGCTTGAGGGCTAGTTCCCTTGTGCTCGGATAGAATGCTCCGTGCCTACTTTTGAGCACAGGTGGTTGCGAGGAAGTGAAATGGATTTGGTTGTACTGCAAAGTCCATATCCTGTCTTTATAAAGGACTTGTGCAATCATTAATGACTTGCGTCACTCTCACATTTCAGCATCTAACCATCAGTTAGATCTATCTCACACATTTACGCGGCTAGGACTATATAATAAAGCCCAGAGGTTGAGTGATCTCAATGTTGTTGCTGTGCTTACATCTAATTGTTTTTGTCAAGGTTTTAGTAGCTTTAGTTAGTAGTGGAGTCTCTGGACTTCTTATTACATCAATTACGCATTTCAACATTTAACGTCAGTTACCTCTATCTCACGTGCTGTGTCTACCTCTATCTCACGTGCTGTGTCTGTAAAGTCGAGCACAGAGGTTGAGTGATCTCAATCTTGCTGGTGTCTTAAATGCTAATCATTTTTGCCAAGGGAGTAGTAACTAGTTAGTACTTGTCTCTGTTGATTAGTTCTTAAATCCCTTTAAAAGCTGTTCTATGGTTCCTATATGTCTTGTTCAATCAAATTGTAATCTTTTGCCCCCTTTTTGAATCAGTTATACTGAAAATAGGATTCTTGATATGGATATACGATATATTGTGATTTATGTGATGTACCAGGAAGAACCTTTTTCTATTTCTGAGTTCTTTTGCTCTTGTTTATGCTTGATCTAGTTCATTGCACCTTGTAAGGTCACCATAGGACTCTTTTTTTGTGTGTGTTCCTGTATTGTCATGTGATTCAAATAAAGATTTTATGTTCGGAGGAGAATTTCATCTGAAAATAGCTTGTTAGTTTGCTTATTGCAGGGTCCCACCAATGCTTAACTAGAGGATCTCTGATGCAGCTATTACCACTTCCATTATACGCCACCAGAAGGATCATAAGAAAATCCCCGGTGATGGTATCCTCACATGGTTGAATGTATTGCAGGATTGGCTGGTTTGTTACAATAGAGTTCTATGATATTGAATGATTCAGATGAAGTACCTGAGGAAGAGTTTTCCCACCCCTGAAACTTGTTTAGTCTGTTGGTTGTACCTTAACGAGTTCATTGTTTTAGTTGGTGAGCTCAAGGCAGCAGTCATCTGTCTTTTAAGACCATCGATTTAAATTTTTTTCAGCCATGCCTTTGAATTGGATTTAATGGGTAGTGGGTACAAAGATGGTACGATCTCTATTGCAGTTGAGATTTGCTAACCTTGGGTGTGATCTCATCTTCATGTAGAACACAGTGAGGTCAGGTATTTTGCAGGTTTATGCTAGGATCTGGTAATCAATTGATGCTCTGGTCGCCTGATGATGTTTGGTTATTTTCTATTTCTCTGTGTATTTGTGTCCCGTTTATTAGGTTGATAGTTGTACCTTTCATTGTCTATATCGAGTTGTGCCACATTGTTTCCTTTATGCCTGTTACTTTTGTCTACTGCAGAACGTGAGTTTTAAGTTACAGTATTTCTATAATAATGCTATTAATGGCTCATTGCTTATTTTATTTTCTATATCTTGCAATTTTAGTTTAGCTTACTTGCAAAAGATTTGTTCAAGTTGTCTTGTGAACTACTGCTTACATGTTTGGGATTTTGTTCAAGTATCCTAAAGGTGTTTCTGTTCACCTTCAAATTTGTCATTGGCATGTGATCTACTCCAGCATTGATGATTCATATAACTGAATAATTATAACAGTGCTATATCGAAGTTCAATTCTTGGTGAACTTGAGTCTTGACAGTTGTTGTCAAATTTGTGTATATATTGTGGTGCTTTTACTGAATGGTTCCATGATTAGGTCACTGATATATCTAGTATGTCTTTCTGGTTTATGTTTGACCCTCGGACTATTTGCCAGAGTTTGCTCTATGCTGTAACTGTAGACATAATAACCTGCTTTTTAGAATGATGGTTTTCAATGTGTTTGAAGTATGGCTGATGGTTGTCTCATGGTGCTTTCTACTTCTACGTCTTTTCATTATCTTTTTTATTTGCCTTTGGGTTTTATCTTTCTCACTTTTGTTTATGCACTGGCAGGAAAGTTCATGTGGTTGTAAATCACACAAAGCCGTGATCATTCAAAAGAAGAAACAAAACCCAGCAGTTTGTTCATTTAGTCTTGTACTAAGATATGTGACACACTTCTCCCTACTTAATATTCACTGTGTCTATCCTGCACGACACTTTTTTCTCTAAGTCGTAAAATATTTACAAGATGAAAAGTATGGTGTCCCTGCTTACCAAATTCTATTATATTTCAATATACTTGCCCATTTTTTGTGCTTTTAAAATTCTTAATATCCACACACATACACATTCATGTTAAATATGTGTATATTCATATCCAGCCATAGTCTGTGTCTAGATTTTGGAGAGTTGCCATGTCAGACACCAACACATCGGCGCCAAAGTGGGATATCCATGTCAGTGTCCACTAATCATAACATTAAGAACATGAATTGCAGTACCTTAAAACCTCCCTCCACTGGATTTGAAGAAAAAAACAAAGATTATGATTCGACATTCAAACAAAGTTGAGGATTACAAAGATCAGTAGAAACTTCAAACAGAGGAAAGCACGATCCATCTGATTTGCAGACGGGACCCATATCTGGAAACCTGCAAGCATTTAGGTGTTCCTTACTGATAAGTGTTAAAAAGATGGTTAGCAGGTCTGGTGGTTTGGTAGTGAAATGGATCCTTTAAGCTAAATGAAGGAACGACAAATATGAATATTGGTTTATGAATATACCCATGTTTAGTTATTTTTGGTGATATTCAGGAAAAAAAATGGCTAGAAAATTGATTTCAGTTATTGGCTTTTGGAAGTTGTATAGAATAGTCTCAAAAGATGGTTGGTGAAGGGGGAGAGTGATGAAAACAAACATTTCTAGTGTATCTCTGCCCATGGCCATCACATGTTCCTGATATGTATCTTTGAACCTGTGTCAGGTGCTCTTTAAAAGTGGTATATACCCTGTTCTTCAGGATTTAACATATCTTGTATATGTATTTTGCCGTTTTCTTATCTCGTGTTTCTGCCCATGCTTCATCAATGCAATTGATGATTTCATGTTTTATGGGCAGCAAAATTAAATACACCATGAGCTCTTCTGATCAATTTGCTCAACAGTAGTCCAAAGTTTGGGATTCCGAGGGACAGTGGGTACGCAAATCTGGTGTCCAAGTTATGACTGTTATTTTCTTTAAAACTCCCACTGAAGTTCCTCAAATGTTATGTTTGTCTATATATGCAATTGGCAATTGGTCTGCACTGAGCTTATTCGACTAAGATATGCTTATTATTCAATCTGGTGCTGTTATGGATTATTTCCCTTTCTCTTATTTTTCTTACTGCTCAAAGTTTGGGTGGACATCTACTTCAGATTTGCCTAGAGATTGACTGGTGCTTGTATGTTTGCTGTGCTTATGGTTTCATTTATATAATATGGTCTATCAACTTGGCAGTTATATGATTGCTCATGTATGCGACTTCCACCCGAGTTTCCTCTGAGGGATTTGCTTTTATTTCTCACTCTGGCCATAACAGTGTGGTAAGTGATTCTTTAGTGTTCTGATTCTTTTGAGATGCTAACTTACTCTTCAACTGGAGGGATGGGTTTCTGATTGTCTGTGCTTGGTGGGTCTCTACCTTTCCTTTTTAAGTTTAGTATTTGTTGTGTTCTTGTATCTTTCGTCTTTGCGGAGGTCTAGTTGAGATACTTAACATTCTTTCTCTTGTGTAGGTAATGCTATTGTTGGTATCAAGTTACTATCAACTGTTGTATGGATCTTCAGTTCTCATCATTTATAAGACAAAGCAGTCGCTCGGTTTAAGCACTCATGGAGTCATGGTTATCGACTGGGCGATGTCACGTTTTGTGAGGATCCCCATTTGGTGGTGTTAGCAATGCAGTTTTGCAGATTCAATGGGCAAGATCTTTTATTTATTATTATTTGTTTGCACCCCTTATACATGTTGGATTGTATCTCGTTTCCGGTTGAGCTCTCAAAAAGGAGTAATAATGGAGTTAGTAATTTAGTCCACATCGGGTAGGAGATGGGATTATGAGGTATAGATAATTGGGATTGGTTCAGGTCTTACATGAGAATTCCCTTTTAAGGTATATGGGTTCAGTACAATATTGCACCTCATAGGCCAACTCCTGTTCGGGTCATTTCGTGTTCCCAACAAGTGGTATTAGAGCTCGTAGTTACGGGACTCGTTTATGTGACTCTAATTGGTTCGAGACAGATGATGCTTAACGGGTTCGAGACAGATGATGCTTCACGTTCATCCGTATACACGAATATACGAGCTTTTCTCAAGGTGGTACACGGATTAGCTTCAAATGTGGGTTTGGCGCGTTCACGGTGGAGCAAGACGTTGTAGTTGGTACACAATAGTGGTGTAGATGGACGTTCGGCTGACGGAAACGAACAAAAGGTAGTAGGGGTACTAAAGTTGTTCGGCTGACGGGAATGGACAAAGATATCAGGAAGACAATTTTCTACTGATAATAGGATTCTCGATATGGATTTACAATATATTGTGATTTTGGTGATGATCCAGGAAGACAATTTTCTATTTCTGACTTTTTTTTGGCTCTTGTTTATGCTTGATCTAGTTCATTGCACCTTGTAAGGTCACTGTAGGACTCTCTTTTGTTGGTGTGTGTGTTGTCCTCCTGTATTGTCATGTGATTCAAATAAAGATTTATGTTCCGAGGAGAATTTCATCTGAAAATAGCTTGTTAGTTTGCTTATTGCATGATCCTCCTGTATTGTCACAGTGAGCTCGGGTGTTTCGCAGGTTTATGCTAGGTCTGGTAATCAATTGTTGCTCTGGTCGTCTGGTGATTCTAGGCTATTTTCTGTTTCTCTGTGTATTTGTGTCCAGTTTATTAGCTTAGCTTGATAGTTGTACCTTTGTTGCCACATTGTTTCATTTATGCCTTTTACTTTTGTCTATGCAGAATGCGAGCTTTAAGTTACAGTATCTCTAGAATAATGCTGTTAATGGTTCGTTGCTTATTTTATTTCCTTATATATTGCAATTTGCAGTTTAGCTCACTTGCAAAAGATTTGTTCAAGTTGTCTTGTGAACTTCCGCGTACATGTTTGTGATTTTGTTCAAGTATCCTAAAGGTATTTCTGTACACCTTTCAAACTTATATTGGCTTGTGATCTAATCCAGCATTGATGATTCATATAACTGAATAGTTCTAACAGTGGTATATCAAAGTTCGAATCTTGGGGAACTTGACATTGTTGTCAATTTTGTGTATATACTGTAGTGTTTTTACTGAATGGTTCCATAATTATGTCACTGTGATATATCTAGTACTAGTGGATAACCCGTGCCATAATGGCACGGACACGAACCCGGCCTTCTCGACGTAGGCGTGCAGGCACCGGACCAGCGCCAGAGAGTTCCGGACGGAGACGCGGCCTCCGAACCCGGCCTTCTCGACGTAGGCGTGCAGGCACTGGGCCAGCGCCAGGGACCCGAGCCCGGCGGAGGCGGACACGACAAAGACCACGGTGGCTGCGTTCGGGACGGCATGAGGCCTCATGGAGGCCAAGACGCGCAGGGCCCTCATGGGACGTCCGAGGGCGGCGAGGCCTGCGACGGCGGCGGTCCAGGAGACGACGTCCCTGTGCGGCATTCCGTCGAACACCCGCATGGCGTAGTCGGCGGAGCCGCGTCGGGAGTAGGCGGTGAGCAGGACGGTCTGCACGAAGGGGTCAGACCGGAATCCAAGGAGGAAGGCATGTGCGTGGAGCGACCTGGTGGCGGCGGCGGCGGCAGTGGTGTTGAGCAAGGAAGAGAAGGTGTGGGAGTCGGAAGGGACGCAGCGGCGGAGCATTTGGGAGTAGATGGAGAGTGGGTCGGCGGAGATGGCGATGGCGGTGTTGAAGGAGAAGGAGTTGGGGTTGGTCATGGCGACGAAGGAAGGGTCGGCGTCGGCGGCGCGGTGGAGGAGGCTGTTTACGACGAAGGGGTTGCGGAAGAGGCCGGTGACGACGGCGTGGGCGAGGATGGAGCGGAGGCGGCGGAGGGAGGGACGGTGCAAGAGGAGCTGGAGGCGGGGTTGCCGATAGAACAACCGGTTGCTCCGCACCCAACATGAGACTTCCTCCTCTCTTATAGAGAGAGGGACAATTTAGTCCTTTCATCATCGTTGAACCAAAGCACATGGGTCGGACCAAAAATCTACTGTGCTTTATATTATAGATGTCTTTCTGATTTATGCTTGACCCTCAGATTATTTGTGAGAGTTTGCTCTTTGCTGTTACTGTAGACATAATAACCTGCCTTTACAATGATGGTTTCAATGTGTTTGAAGTATGGCTTGTGGTTGCCCCATAGTGCTTTCTACTTGTACATCTTTTCATTCTCCCTCTTAACATTCATAGTTTCCATCCTGCAGGACACTTTTTTTCTCAAAAAATATTTGCAAAATGAAAAGCATGGTGTCCTTACTTACCAGATACTATTATTTTTCAATATACCTGCCCATTTTTGTGCTTTTAAAGTTCTTAATATCCAAACAGATTTCCGAGAGTTGCCGTGTCAGACACCACGCATCGATGCCAAAGTGGGATACCCATGTCAGTGTCCACTGATCATAACATTAAGAACATGAGTTGCAGTACCTTAAAATCTCCCTCCACTGGATTTGAAGGAAAAACAAAGATTTTAAGGTAATTAGGAATTAGGAAAATTGAAGCTCACAAAAGCGTCGCAATTAGCCAGAACCGGGTTCGGTTAATTTAACTGCAGAATGTACGTAATCTGAACTCGACATTCATAACAACTTCATATCCTCTCACAAGAGTCTTAGCTGCCAAGATCCCTCCTTCCATCCCTACTCTCCTCGTTACTCCATGTAGGTACTATGTTCCAGAGCAACCTGCTTGTGTCTGTTGAGATCATTGAGATACCTTGAACAAGTGTAGTCTTCTGAGTCGCCTGCGTCGAACAGTGGCGGCCTCCCGACACTCAACCTCGGTGGTCTCACCATGAACTCGGCCGATCCTTCTTCACCTCTAAGAAGCTGTACAACCTGTACGCCAACGACCAAAAGTTCGTTACATCGAAAACCAACAATTACTGAATTTGCTTATTTGACCTTTTTCTTCAAGAAGGAAAATTACCCTCTTCATAGTAGGCCGTGAAGTCGAGAGGTGGTGGATACATAATGACGCTGCTGTGACTGCACACTTCAGTTCTTCGAGGTCATAAGCATCACACAGAGAGCGATCTACGAGTTCTTTCATGTTGTTGGCATCGAGCAGTGGCTTCGCCTGTCGCAAAAGAAGCAAGGAATTGTAAAGATGCAGGCAGCTGGATATCAGAACCACATGGAAACACACGAAAAGGACATACCCAAATCACGAGGCTCTGCCGGGAGGAGTCGACAGCCCTGCGACCGGTTATGAGCTCAAGAAGCAACACACCATAGGCAAAGACATCAATCTTCTCATTGACCACTCCATGCATGAAGTACTCTGGAGCCAAGTATCTGATAATCTCAAGACGCAGCGATCAATATCCCAACGTTCGTTTATTTCAAATTAAGAGGTAATGATTCAATCCTCACCCGAATGTTCCTTCGATAGGAAAAACAATGTGGTGAGTCCATTTGTCGGGCAGCCATTTTGCGAGCCCAAAGTCGGATATCTGTGTGTGGAGAGTAAGTAACTGGTTGAGGTTTCAAGAAAAAATATAAAGAGAGAAGTGATAATAGTTAGCATACCTGAGGTTCGTAGTCTTCGGTTAGGAGAATGTTGGATGCCTTGATATCTCTATGGATAATGCGCCTTTGGCACCCCTCATGGAGATACTGCAGCCCTTCTGCCACGCCCAAGGCAATCTTGAACCTGATCTTCCACTCGAGCGCGGCGCCATTTGAACCTAAACAGCTGAATCACTCTTCATCACTAGGCAAAGACACCATTTACCAACACTATATTTGCGAGTCTGAGACCCTTGGGGTGTAATTAGCTATATGAGATGCACAGGATGATTAACAAGACAACTTATAGTTAGTGTCCATATCATCTCTCTCGGGAACTATGTTGCACGAATATGGACACGGATACGGACCTGGATACGGGATAGGGATAGGGATATTCTCAAATACGTACAAGATAGTGACTTTCCTGTGTCTGTGCAACGTAGCTCGCTAACCTACAAGTTTAACTAGCATGGATCGCTATAACATGGGATACTTATCAAGTTCACTTGAGGGTTGCTTTGAAAGCTCTAGACGCTACATTTGCAATTTCTTAGGGGTTTATCCTGCTAATCAATGCAATGGAACTGCATTTTCTCTAAAGAGCGAAGACTGGTGAAAGTGATCAAAATCAAACTTGCTATTGCAGATTCGAAACAAGTACAAGGATCTAAATGATGTACCATGGAGAACAGAAGCGAGACTGCCATTTGGGGAGTACCGGAGAACCAAGTGCAAGCCACCTTCCGCACTGAACCCCACTAGTTGCGCAGCGTTTGGGTGATGGACATGCGCGATGATCCCAAGCTCGGATAAGAAATCCCCTACCCTTTCGTCTTCGGTCGCTTTCTTCGTAAGCCTCTTAACCGCAACGAGCTGGTTATCGGGAAGACAGCCCTTGTAAACCTCTGCGTGCCCTCCCTTTCCAATCAATTTATCTGCCAGATTTCAACACGATACGAAAATTTTCAGTAGGCGATAAGTTGTATGCAGTTCACTAGGAAGCACAGGCATTCCAAAATATGTATCGTGTCCGTGTCTCTGTGTCCTTATGCTGTCGTGTCAAATCCGTGTCTGTTCAACATAGGCAGTTTTATAAGTTTGTGGGTAACCTGGACTGAAATTATCAGTAGCAACAGCTAGTTCCTGGTACTCGAAGCTCCTCCACGAAGGCCTTTCTGTGGAAACATCTTCCCGAGCCTCTCCATTAGTCTCGGACCCCGAGCTTGTGATCGATGGAGGGAAAGTCGACAGCCTCCTCATCGACCTCCTACTCCTCAATAGCAATCCCCCGATTATACTCCTCCAGTGCGAGCTGGCCGTTCTATCCAGAGACGAGCTCTCGCTGCTGCATCCGCTGTCGGAGTCTGAGCTAGATATCGGATTCTCAAACACTCCTCGCGGAGAGTTCTGGTCGGAGCCCTCGCTGTTGTTCTCATTGCACTCTTCTCTCGACTTTTTTTCGTGTTCCTCCGTTCCTAATAAATCGAAACAAGACCTTAAAGTTATCAAACTTTGGTTATGATTCTATTTTCTGTAGGACTAGTTTGATCTTTGTTTTTTCCGTTAAAAGCAAATATTTTTTTTACAGGTTTGGAAGTGTTGAACAAACTTTGGTTATCATGATGAGATATCAAGAATTTAAGGTTAAGAATGCTAAAAATGTACTAAAACAAGGAAAAGGAGATCATTATATATTACTTTTGGGTCTTTTTTTTTCTTCTGCTCCTCTTTTTTAAATTTTGGTTTCTAGGAATCTTAGAACTATTCAAATTGAAGAAGTTTCAAAGGGTTGAAAATGAACCAAAGATGAAAGAGAAAAATAATCGATTAATAGACTATTGTGCCATCTTTAACTCTATATTCTCTGTTTTGTAATCTTATGAATGTGATCTCCATTTTCGTGGCGGAGGTCAGAGGTGGTGGCCTTCATTTCTTCAGAAAAGAAACACCAATTTTAAAGGATCAAAAACTTAAAATAAAAATAAATCAGAAGATCCTAATAGAACTTAAAATGTAATACAAAGTTCATTGGTGACACAAAAATGTAAAATAGAATTGAACTACTTCACTTTGGCCCATTATGCTACCTCTCATATACTTCATAGATGATTAAGAAGTTCACAATTGAAAGTGAGAATGAAATTTAGTCTATATTATATATTAGGAAAACAAAGGTAACGTTGATCACAGAGCTCACAGAGCATGTTAACTAAATAATAGTAATAGTAACAAGTAAATATTAACTAATTCTATACATATTTATGTTCATTAATCAGAGCATATTAAATCATTTTCGTTGCATCTCAAAAAAAAAATCATTAATAATATATATAATTCGGAGCATATTCTATAGGAAAATGATACTTTGTCCACGGTCTGTGACCGCAGGACACGTGGCCGAATCTCATTGCCCTCCTATTTGCTTGGATCCGCCACCGGAATCCCTGCCAATGGGACGGTAACACGTGACCTGCGGTCATAGACCGCAGGCAAAATAGCGGCATCCTATTCTATATAGCGGGGAGAGTTCGAACCCCGTGGGGAGCTAACTTTGAAACTCATCCTAATACGGCCCGTATGAATTCCTCCTAAGGAGCTAACAAAAATCATCCTAATATACAAGATCGTGTCTTTTTCTCGTGAAAAATTGGACACTTCAGTGATTTAATCTGAATGGTAGAAAAAGATACGAGCTGTAATTTTGGAAACATTCGGGAATACTAATCCCTTAGTATTACTCTTTGGATATTGAAGATAAATATGTATCACTTAGTAAAAAAAAAAAAAAACTCTAGGAAAAGTAAAAGTATGACTCTCTTTAACTTTGCTTTTTCTTCATATCAAACAATAACATTGAAAGAAAGGAGAACTTCAGAACATAAGGTTACCTTCTGTAGTACACAAAACAACTTCAGGTGTCCCCTCAGCCTCAGGATTAAGCTCTGAATTATGAAGAACATCATTTCATCAGCTTCAAATAAATAAATAAAAACTATTCCGCAGTACCACAACACATTATACATAAGTGTTCATTTTGGTTCTCTTTATAGTTCCATTTTACTTCGAACACCAAAAAAAAAAAAAAAAAGAAAAAAAAAACAGAGTAAAGCTGACCTTCCTCAGAACTCAACAAAACCTTTGAACACTCCTTAGAATTAATCTCTGTATATGAAACAAGGAAACAACCACTCCACTTCATCTATTTCCTCTACTTTCAAACATATGTAAGCAAAAAAAAAAAAAAGGGGGGGGGGGGGGGGGGGGGGGGGGGGGGGTGAGGAATCATAGTTACCATCCTCAGGACTCAGCTGGACCTGTGTCGTGTCCTCATGGTTGATATCTGGGTACAAGAGAAAATACTCAATGAGCTTCATCAGAAACTATATGGAAACCATCCCAAGAACATGAACTTAAAAGACTTGAAGATTAATATCAGGCAAGCATACCTTCCTTGGAAGTCATAGATGGTTGGCTAAGGAACTTATTAAGGAATAATATGTTGGTTGCTTCTTCTTTTTTTCAAACAGTGGGGAGCATTTCTTGGACTATGGTTTATTCTCAAGCAGACAGTCACAGGCACAGCAGAATTTGGGATTATTTTTGATAGGCGTGCTTATAAAAGGTTAGCTGGTCAAAGGCATGTATCTATGTTGTCATGGGAAGGTGGGGGCATGCAAGATTTGTAGGAGTTGATGGCTTTGGATACATTCATTCATTTGATGGGTGAGTATTAAATTGAGAAGAAACTAGTATTTGAAAAAATATGTGGTATTCATTTAATTTTTGTAAGGTACATGGCCCATATAAGTGGTACAAGAAGTTATTTTAGAAAAGTAATAATGTTAATTATTTCTATGTTATAATTAGAAAATGTACAATGTTTATATACAATAATTAGGAAATATATAATAACTACGAGATTTATTTCTAACAATTCTTTCTAAAAGTTGGTGAGTGAATGTCATGAAGTTCCAGTTTGTCACTCAAGTAACGGAATTGTTCACGTCCCAAAGGTTTGGTGAAGATGTTCGCATGTTGAGAACATGACGGGACATGATGGTGCAATCACTCCAGATTTTTTTTTTATAATATGACAATCAACTTCAATATTTTTCGTACGCTCGTAGAAGACATAATTTTTGGCAGTGTGAAGAGCTGCTTGATTATCACAAAATAAAGTCGTTGGCTGATTTTGTAGAGCCTTAAGATCTTACAAATATATTGCACCCACATAATTTCCAAACATGTTGTAGCCATAGCTCGATATTTTGCTTCTGCGGGGCCATGTTAGTTTCTTTCTTTGACTTCCAGAAAATCAAAGAATTTTCTAAGAATACATAATTCTGAAATATAACGTCGAGTTATTGTGCAACCCGTCTGACCTGAATCAAGTGTAAGATCATTAGAAGAAGAAAAAAAAAATCCTTGACCGGAATTGCCTTTAATGAACTCTAAAACTCTCAAAGCAGCTTCCCAATGTAATTTCTTGGATTCTGCACAAATTGCCTTAGGATTTGCACATAGTATATTATATCTGGCCTCGTCACTGTGAGATAAATTAATCTCCCAACCAACCTTCAACATTTGGTGGGATCATGCAATAAATTACCATCATTAGGATTGAATTCTAAATGCTCCTCAATCGAAAAAAGAAGTAGAACAAGATCTCAATAATCATTCATCCATCGTAATATCTAATGCATATTTTCTTTGGGAAACAATTTTTTTTTTCAGGATCGAGAGACTTCACTACCATAAAAATATTTTAAATTGTTAAGATCTTTGATGCAAAATTGTTGTAAGAGAGAATCTATGAGAGCTTTAATTGCTTGCTCGTTATTGTCCATCATGTCACGCCCCACTCCAAATATATGGGATTAGGGCCTAACCTGGCCAGCTGATACGACCTAGAGTGAGCTGCCCAATTTAATGGACTCACTTAGGCGTACTACGTTGTAAAAGTAACTAACCAACACATGCAATCATCTAAATCTCATCCACAGATAACATAGAAAGGAAGTACTGAATATAAAAGCAGAGTGGTCTGAATGTCCAAATACAACTGAAAGAAAATATAAGTCTGGTGGAAACAATCCCACAGTACATCAAAATGAAGGTACATGAATGAAAGATAACTAGCTAAGAGTATCAACTAACTAGATAGAAAACTCTCAGCCCAAGTAGCAGCATACCGAGGTCAAGGGATGTCACGACCCGCTACCCAAATTGTTGGGCCAGGCCGAGTCATGCCCAGCCTACGTTTGATATAAACGTAGTAAGCTGTTCTAAAGACAACATGATAAGACTAAATGTGCTAACAGTTCTATAAGTGAATAAAAGTCATAAATGCTCCAAACACAAAAGTCGTCGTATATAGTAAAATATCCAAGTACAAGTGAACTGAAATGTAAAACTGAATACATGTCCAGTTACAAAATATATAGTCTAATACATGACTACTCTCAAAATACTAAAAATACAAAGGACAACTAGGCGAGGTTCCCCACAGGAACATCCTCGTAAAGCAAAGCCGGGTCCTCGGCAGTAACTCCATAATAGGTGTCGCAGAGTAACTCCTCCTCAGTAAGGATACCTACAACGTTATCCTGTCAGGACGGGAGCAAGTATTGAATCTAGCAAACTAGCATATGAAACACGTAATTGAACATAAGAGGAAATAACTGGAAACATGGCATCACACAATCTATCATGGCAAGGATACATATGTCATAGAGACATATGTACATGTAATGTTTAAAACTGTAGCAAGTACGTGATCGGTCAATAGATGTACAATGTACTGTGGTACATGTAAATAAAATGTACATACGTACAAGTCAACAGGCATAGGTGTACATACGTACAGAAATGCGGGATAATGGCCTACGGTAAGGTATGCATATAAAATGCGACCTCGCTCGCCACTATAGGGGGGTCATGATCACGTACTCTACCATCAGTTTCCCCATAACCCATATCCTAATCATGTGAGAGATACATAAAGACTTTTCTAAGTATGGTAGAAATGAAAAGTACAACATGTGATATTTTAACTTGCTACCCCAAGGATCAGCATTTAAGATGGTTGGTAAATCGCAGTTCATTATGTAACAGTATGTAAAGTTTGTAGAAAGTACTTGCCTCTAGTAAAGCAAAACAAGCTGCGATAAGAGTGCTATAGATGTCCGGTAACTCGTCACTGTAGAAATAAATACAATAACTTAGTTTTTACACTAAGCTAAATGCTAAGACATTAATTGGTGAAACACGACTTGTGACTGGGCACCTAGCCAAAATGATAATTTTAGCTTAGGAGACCAATGTGGGGTGACACACTACTTTAACTATCTTTTTAGGGTCTTTACACTAGTGAGGGGTGAGGTTCAACACGGCTAAAACACAAAAAGCTACAAGTCGTAATTAATCAATAAATAAATCAAATGACCATTTTGTTCTAACAATTTTTTAGATAGACAAAAAGCTTAATTTTACTTAAAGTAAAGTACCAAAATGATCCTAATTAATCATAGAAATTTATTATAATTTTTTTGGAATTTATTAACCAGTACAAATATTTTATAAAAATCAGTTTTCCTAAGTATACAGAAAATAAGTTTTGGTTCCATAAGCCAAACTAGTGGCAAAACTGTAATTTAAATACTACAAAAATCATACTAAATTAGCTAAAGTAACATAGTATCTAAATATTATTTTTCCAGAATTTTAACAGTACTTTAAGTATTTTTAGAAATCCAAAAACAGCATTGCACACAATTGAAATTAAATAATTAATTATCTGCGTATTTTGTCCATGTATATAATTTGAACCAAAGTTCAAATACAGGACCCAAGGCCATGAATCAAGTCCAATATGACTTGTACAGGTCTTGAATGTGTGAGAACACATTTGGGCCCAAAAATCCATGCTAGGCTTGGACACCAAATGGTTGCAATAATTTAAATGCACTAAAATACAATTTGGTAAAAAGTACAAAATAAATATTAATATTTTAATAAGGCAAAATTATGCATAGTGAAAATATACATACATATGTTTTAAATATATATATATATATATATATATATATATATATATAAGGAAAATACTTAATTTATAAAGTATATATATATATATATATATATATATATATATATATATATATATATATATATATATATATATATATATATATATATATATATGTATATAAACAAATAAATATATAAATATAAAAGTTTACTAATTATAAAATTATATATACATATATAATATACTGTAAAAAATACAGTACATAAAATATATATATACTAATATATATATATATATATATATATATATATATATATATATATATATATATATATATATATATATATATATATATATACTATATATAAATATATATATAGAAAAAGAAAAAGGAAAAGAAAAGGAAAAGAAACAGAAAAAGAAACAGCAGGGGGGCTCGAACCCTGCCCACAGAAAGGGGGGGTTTAATACTGCTGCGCTGGCCAGTGGGCCAATTGGCCCGCTGTGTTAGGATTAGACTTAGGTTGATTTTTATTTAGGTTTAAACGAGTTAACATACAAAAAATAATAATAAAATCAATCCTGTGTCCGGACAGTTTGGGACACAGGAATCGACGTGTCCGTGCTATGCACGACACGTACGAGCTCAGTCTCGCGTGTCCGAGCACAGCATTAGGTTCGTCGTGTCCTGACGAGTCTCGTGCGTGAAAACGAGACACGTACAACACGATTCGAGTTCTATTACTCACATGTCCGGCGGTTGGGGGGTTCAAGTGTCTTGGACGGCGGAGGAGACGTCGGCGAGGCGGCGCTCGGGTGGCGCTGGGGTCGTCTCGTCGAGGCGCGTCTGATGGTGGTGGTGGATGAGGGTGTTTGTCGCTGTGGGGGTGGCGTAGGGGATCGCCGGAGTTAGGGTTATGGTTTTGCTCGTCGGGGAAAAAAGGGGGGTTGGGGTGGTCGTGGGGAGAATTTAGGGCTAGGGTTTGGTTCGGGGAGAGAAGGGGAGTTTTTATAGAAGACTTAGGTCGGTCGGGGGGCTGTGCGCTGGCCGGAAAATGCGGGTCGCCGTCGGCGTGGCGGTCGTCGGAGGTGGGTGAGCCCGATCTGTCACGCCCCAGAACCAGAATACTGGAGAGCGGGGGCGTACATAGCCAGCTACGTATATTGAAATAGAATACATCTCAACTATACGGTCACGGCTGTCTAGATATAAGGGTTTACTACAAGCCAACAGTCTCTTAAGGTCAAGCCTACTGTCTCAATCTCAAGCAAATAAAATAATCACAAGATGTTTGACCACCAAATATACAATAAAAGGCGTCCCAAATATTACATATCAGCTGATCATGAAGCTAGTCGTACAAATGCAAGGACTAGCAAGAGTTAAGTCATACATGATCAACCCTAGGATTTGTTAATCATGTTTACAGTCCGTAGGCAGACAGCAAGTAAAAGTGCATCGAGCTAACAGGTGCTCGTCGGCTAAAAGCCTCAAAAGAATAATTTACAATAGAGTGAGCGAAACAAAATAGAAAACCCACTCGTAGCCCGGGTTCCTTCTAGTCGCCACCATCGGGCTGGAGGTTCGGAAGATCCTCGGGAGCTGCTCCGAAATCTGGCCACACAAAACCAGCTGGGTCAAACCCCAGAAAGAGCAAGTGCCACAAAGGAGGCCACGAATTAAGAACAAAAACCAGCATATCAGAACATAAGAAAATGAAGGAAAAGTACAAGTAATAAAAGTACAACAGGACAATAAACGACTAGGGACGTGGAACCATTCTGGGAGCCAGGTTACAACCCGTAAACCAAACAAGGACCGGGGTTATAACCCTTCGCCTGAATATCTCCTTGTCCCTACCCAATTATTGTTAAAGCAAGTAAAACAATCATGTTCAGTAGTACCAGGTACAGGGACTAGACAAGACTTAGACATGGCTAGACATCATCCATTCACAAGCGGCCAAGCAATTGCTACGGCTTACTACTTTAACTAACTAGGGTTATCACAAGCCTAATTACTAACAAGATGCAATGAGAATTTCCCAGTCCCAAGCCCTGCAGACCATCCAGTTATCCTTCCGCGGGTTGAGAGTATGGTTGGGTACATCGCCCCGGAGGCGATATACCCTTAGGTGACTTAGAGGGTGCAACACATGACAGTGTGCTGGAAATGTGCTCTACTCGTCGGCAAGCTACAAGTCCAATTAAGAGCGCCCATATAACAAGATTGCCTGTGACTGGAAATTCTCCATGAACTATAGTTAGATCTAGTCATTAGCCTAATCCATGTTCAGTATGAATCCCTGACCGTGGGAACCAGGGAGTCACGTCCTAGACATGATGCAAGACAAGACAAGTGGATTGCACAAGCAAGCAAGCAGGAACACCCACGGTGTCAAGTTGATTATACGAGTCAAGTTAGCCGTCGCAACAACATCAAGATAAATCATGTCAGGGTACTTGTCAGGAGTGCGCCACGACGGGCCACTATCATGTCAGGTTGGTCATGTCAGGAGTACACCACTACGGGTCACTGTCGTGTCATGCTAGTTCCTTGTCATACCAAGCCATGTACAATAGTCATTCCAAACATATTAAGTAAAATCAAGTTCATGACAAAAGGCGTAAGGATATAAAATGGGCGTAAAATATCTAATAAAATATCAATATACAGGGCTATAGAAGAGCCAAGCTTAAAGAAATAAAACCAAAACTCCAAGAGCCAATGGTTTGCGCAAGGGGTCAGGGGTTGGATTGCGCAGGGTGTCAGCTGCGCAGGGTGCCAAGTGCGCAGGGGCACAGGACGCAGGGGCAGATGGCGCATGGGCCAAGTGCGCAGGAGTGAACTGTGCAGAGGTGGATTGCGTAGGAGCAGACTGCGCAGGAATGAACTGCGCAGGGGTGGATTGCGCAGGAACAGACTGCACAGGAATGAACTGCGCAGGGGTGGATTGCGCAGGAATGGTTGGCGCATGGGGCTGAGCGCAGTTCGCCAAGGGGCAAGCTGCGCGGTCGGCGCTGCGCTAAAGAGCGCAGGCCGAGAGGGGGTGCACAGTCCAGCGCTGCGCTAAAGAGCGCAGGCTGCAGGCTGCTACTCCAGGCCGAGAAGAACACCAAGAAATTCAAATTTTCAAATCTTTGTCAAATCAAAGCCAAATTTAGATTTTTAAAGTTCTAACTTGAGTAAAATTGAATTCTCTTCCACATGGAAGCATCAAAACCCACAAAAATCCAACCAAAATAGATCAAAACCATGTAAATTCAAAAATAGTTAAAACCTAGATCTAGAACAATGGAGACTCCAAATCACAAAATGTCAAGCACTAATGTTGATCATCATGGCCTAATCTAGCTAATGAACAAATAAAGTGTGGTTCTCATGTGGTGGCAAGGTGCACTTGCCTATGGGTGTTGGTGAGTTGTGTAGAGGAAGGAAGAAGAAGGAGATGAAGAAGTAAATGAAAAATAAAGAAGAGAGAGAAAAGTTAGGTGGGATTTAATGGTGGAGGTTCTGGTTTGTTGAGGGTAGAGCTTAGGCTAAGGTGTTCCATGCATATTAAACCAAACTAAACCAAACCAAACTAAACCAATTCTCCTCCACAAAATAAAACCAAGTCATGCCAAAAACCCGTTTTACGAGAAAACCAAAATCTGCAAGTCGAGCCAAAATACAATTACAGGCCAGAATCTGAGAAAATAAAATACAGGTCCAAGATACATGCAGGCTTGATCAAAATACGTATTCTGAGATATGGGTGTTACAACTCTACCCACCTTAAAAGAATTCTGTCCTCGGAATTTAATTAAGAGGCTAGAGGGACAAGGACAAGCTATATTAATCACAGGCAAGCTATAACCAGGCAAGCAATCAGACAATCATACATGCAAGCAAGGGATGGAAAACATAAGGCATAAGGAAGACATTATACCTTACGAGTCAAACAGGTAGGGATATCGCGATCGGATGTCACCCTCACGCTCCCACGTTGACTCACCTAGAGAGTGATGACCCCAAGCAACACGAACTAATTTAATAGTCTTATTCTTGAGTATCTTCTCTCTCCGGTCCAATATAGACACGGGCCTCTCCTCATACGAAAGGTTGGTACCAAAAACCAGTTCCGAATGGTCTAGGATATGGCTCGGGTCCGGGATATACCGTCGCAATTGGGACACATAGAATACATCATGCACCTCACTTAGCGACGGCGGAAGAGCAAGACGATATGATACATCTTCTACTCGCTCCAGGATATCAAACGACCCTATATACCTAGGACTAAGCTTTCCCCGTACGCCAAAACGAATGACGCCGCGGTTAGGCGAGATCCTAAGGAATACATGGTCGCCGATAGCAAACTCTAAGGGACGTCGATGAGCATCGGCCCAATGCCGCTGGCGATCTTGGGCAACTCGAAGACGATCTCTGATCCTTCTGACCACTTCAACTGTCTGGGCAATCATCTCTGGACCAAGCATCTGCCTCTCTCCGACATCATCCCATGCTAGCGGGGATCTGTACTTTCTACCATATAGAGCCTCGAACGGATCCATCTGGATACTGGCCTGGAAACTATTGTTGTACGAGAATTCCACAAGATGCAGGTGATCTTCCCACGAACCACCGAAGTCGAGCATACAAGATCTCAGCATGTCTTCAAGAGTCTGGATTGTGCGTTCTGACTGACCATCTGTCTGTGGATGATATGCTGAACTGAACTGGAGACGAGTTCCCAAACTCTCTTGCAAGCTACGCCAAAAGTGTGACGTAAACCTTGAATCTCGGTCCGAGGTGATACTGACGGGCACACCGTGAAGCCTGACAATTTGCCTGAGGTACATCTATGCCAACTGAGCCGTTGACTGCCCAACTCTGAATGGGAGAAAATGAGCCACCTTCGTGAGCCGGTCAACTATAACCCAAATAGCATCTTGACCAGCTGGGGATCTAGGCAATCCAGTCACAAAATCCATGGTCACATGCTCTCACTTCCATTCTGGAATCGACAAGGGCTGAAGAAGTCCAGCGGGCCTCTGATGTTTAGCTTTAACCTGCTGGCAAACCAAACATCGAGAGACAAACCGGGCTATCTCCCTCTTTATGCCATTCCACCAGAAGTACTGACAGATATCACGGTACATCTTCATGCCACCGGGATGAATAGAATACTGCGAACTGTGAGCTTCTGCCATGACTTCCTGTCTGATATCTTCACTGGGTACACAAAGACGAGAGCCGTGTCGAAGTGTACCATCTTCATGAATGCATAATTCTGGCCTTCTTCCTGCCTCACACTCTGCTCTGAGCCGCTGAAGCTTGGAATCTGTAGATTGCGCCGTCCGGATCCTTTCAACTATGCTGGACTGAACCTGTAGACTGGCCATCAATGCCACGTTGGAAGGAAGAACCACTTCGATTCCAATCTTCTGAAAATCTGCCAATAACTCTGGTTGCGCCGTTAGGAAATAAACTCCGGCTCTCTGGCTCAACGTATCTGCTACAACGTTGGCCTTCCCCGGGTGATACTGTAAATCCACATCGTAGTCCACCAATAGCTCAAGCCATCTTCTCTGCCGCATATTAAGGTCCTTCTGGGTGAAAACATACTTCAAGCTCTTGTGATCAGTAAATATCTCCACTCTATCTCCATACAAGTAGTGCCTCCACAACTTAAGTGCAAACACTACTGCTGCTAGCTCCAAGTCGTGGGTTGGGTAATTCTTCTCATGGTCACGAAGTTGACGTGATGTATAAGATATTACCTTCCCATGCTGCATCAAGACACACCCTAATCCTCTGCCTGAAGCGTCGCAGTAAATTGTGAATCCTTCGGTCCCATCTGGAAGTGTGAGAATGGAAGCCGTTATCAAACCTCGCTTCAACTTCTCGAATGATTCCTGACACTCTGCTGTCCAAACAAACGGCAGATCCTTACGAGTCAACCGGGTCATCAGCGCTGAAATCCTTGCAAAATCTGAAACAAATTGCCGGTAGTAGCCGGCCAATCCAAGAAAGCTGCGAACCTCTGCCACTGAGCTAGGTGCTGGCCAAGTCTCGATAGCCACAATCTTCTGGGGATCCACTTCCACTCCTTCTCGAGTAATGATGTGACCTAAGTACGAAATACGATCGAGCCAGAACTCGTATTTACTGAACTTGGCATACAACTGGTGCTCCCTAAGCGTCTGAAGGACGATTCTGAGATGCTGCTCATGCTCAGCTTCGCTCTTGCTATAGACCAAGATATTATCTAGGAACACGATCACAAACTGATCCAAGTAAGGCATAAAAATGCGATTCATGAGGTCCATGAATACGGCTGGCGCATTGGTCACTCCAAAGGGCATAACAAGGAACTCTCAATGCCCATATCTCGATCTAAATGTTGTCTTCGGGATGTCCTGCTCTCTGACTCTGATCTGATGGTATCCTGACCGCAAGTCTATCTTCGAGAACACTGAAGCCCCTCTGAGTTGATCAAACAAGTCATCTATCCTCGGGAGAGGGTATCTGTTCTTGATTGTTACTGAGTTCAAGGTACGATAATCTACACATAACCTGGACGTACCATCATTCTTTTTCACAAGAAGCATCGGGGCTCCCCAAGGCGATCCACTTGTACGAATGAATCCCTTGGTCCTGAGTTCTTCAATCATCTTGTACAAAATCTCCAACTCTGAAGGCGCCATTCTGTAGACTCGCTCTGATACTGGTGCTGTTCCGGGGATCAAGTCTATAGTGAACTCGATCTTCCGCTCTGGCAACATCCCTGGAAGTTCCTCTGGGAAGACATCTGTAAACTCTTCAACTATCCTGGGTAACTGCACTGCTGCTACTGCCATCCGCAACACTGGGGAGGATGGCTCCACTGCTCCTCTGGAAAATGAGAACTCTGGCTCGCCTGGAATGCTGAAAACAACTCTGCCAACATGGCAGTCTATCCTAGCATACTGGTTCCTCAACCAATCTATGCCTAAGACTACATCATAGTCTGCCATAGAGAATTCTATAAATCTAGCGGGGAACTCTCTACCGCTAACTACGATCCGACACGAGGAAAACACTCGATCTACTCCCACAAGACCATTACCAGTAAGTATATTGAGCCTCACTGATAATGCCTCGGGCTCCAATCCTATCCGTGTTGCGAATCGTGCAGACATGAATGAATACGATGCACCAGAATCAAATAATACTGAAGCTGGAAAGGAGTTGACGAGAATAGTACCTGCCACTACCTCACCTGGTGCAACTTCTTCTTCCATAGCCATCATCATGGCCTGACCTCTAGCTGCGGGTCCCCTCTGCTGGAAACCTCTCTGCCTGCTCTGCACTTGGGCTTGGGTATACTGTTGCTGGTTCTGCTGATGAAATGCCTGGGCCTGAGGCAACAATGGCCTCGGGTACTGCTGCTGCACAGGTGCTGGTCCCCTAACCGATGGACTGGTTAGGTTGGAAGAG
Source organism: Iris pallida (assembly GCA_029216955.1). Lineage (NCBI taxonomy): Eukaryota > Viridiplantae > Streptophyta > Magnoliopsida > Asparagales > Iridaceae > Iris > Iris pallida. The sequence continues at coordinate 16,977,576 of JANAVB010021600.1, read as the reverse complement.
GAAGAACTACCCCTATTCGGGCAAGCTCCTATCTTATGATCTGCCGCTCCACAAGCTAGGCACAATCTTTGCGCCCTACGACAATCTGCCACTACATGGCCTGGCTTCCCGCAATGAGAACATCCCATTGTCGAAGTCTGCTTCTGCTGCTACAGGTACGTCGGGGTCGAATGCTGAACCGACGTTACTGAGGCCGCCCGCCTCGGAGTTCCAATGGTCAATCCTCTAGCTGCCGGGGCTGGAGCTGATGATTGGTGCATCTGACTGTGGGACCGCTTCCTGCCTCCGGTCCTATCCACGATCCGCTGGAAGGTGTACTCATGCCTCCTGGCTGCCCTCAATACTGCATCGAACGTCTGGTGCTCGAACTGCTCGACTGCCAACAAGATCTCCAAATGCAGCCCCTGCTGGAACCGCTGGGCCCTATCAAACTCAGTCGCCACCAAGGTGGGGGCAAACCTACTGAGTCTAGAAAACTCAGATGCATAACTGTCGACCGTTCTGCCTCCTTGCTTCAAGTTGGTAAATCTGGTCTGCAGGTCGTACCGAGCCACAGCATCGAAATACTTCGTCTGGAATCTCTCTCTAAACACTGCCCAAGCAATGGGTGCCACCAATCCCATGGCTTGCGCTGCCCACCAACTGCGAGCTAAGTCCAACAACTGCAGGCATACCACCGCCACCTTCTCATTCTCAGGTGTCCTGGCTGCTTCCAGAATCACCTCGGTATCCTGAAGCCAAGCGTCCGCGGCAATCGCATCCTCGCTGCCGTCGAAGAAAGGAGGGTTCAGGCGCTTGAAGCTGTTGGTCGTATTGTTCCCTGGATGACCGCCTCTGGTCAAAGCATCTGCCACAGTCTGGTGCAAGGCGTCTCCTCTGTGATCTTGGAAAGTTATCAAGGCTCTGATGAGACCTACCAAGGTGCCATCATCCGGCTTGGCAGGCTGAACAGGCTGAACTAGGGGCTCTCCTCCAGTAGGTATAACTCGGGAAGCAACTCCGAAATGCTGGGCTTGATCTCCAGGTTGCCGGTCCACGGGAGGTGCTCCTCCTTGCTGATCGGTGGGGTCAGGTACAGTGCCGCTGAAGAAGACGACACAAGGAAATAATAAGGAAGGACCAGGACAGATCAACGATACAAGCATATAATCAGGGCAAGAATTCCAGGGATTTGAAAATACGGGCGGAGATCAAGGCGAATACTGATTGAGACATCTATTCGGTAAACCCTCACATTTCTTGATTGACAAGACCTGTATGGGCCACCACTTAAACTCACGCCCCAGAACCAGAATACTGGAGAGCGGGGGCGTACATAGCCAGCTACGTATATTGAAATAGAATACATCTCAACTATACGGTCACGGCTGTCTAGATATGAGGGTTTACTACAAGCCAACAGTCTCTTAAGGTCAAGCCTACTGTCTCAATCTCAAGCAAATAATATAATCACAAGATGTTTGACCACCAAATATATAATAAAAGGCGTCCCAAATATTACATATCAGCTAATCATGAAGCTAGTCGTACAAAATGTAAGGACTAGCAAGAGTTAAGTCATACATGATCAACCCTAGGATTTGTTAATCATGTTTATAGCCCGTAGGCAGACAGCAAGTAAAAGTGCATCGAGCTAACAGGTGCTCGTCGGCTAAACGCCTCAAAAGAATAATTTATAATAGAGTGAGCGAAACAAAATAGAAAACCCACTCGTAGCCCGGGTTCCTTCTAGTCGCCACCATCGGGCTGGAGGTTCGGAAGATCCTCGGGAGCTGCTCCAAAATCTGGCCACACAAAACCAGCTGGGTCAAACCCCAGAAAGAGCAAGTGCCACAAAGGAGGCCACGAATTAAGAACAAAAGCCAGCATATAAAAACAAAAGAAAATGAAGAAAAAGTACAAGTAATAAAAGTACAGCAGGACAATAAACGACTAGGGACGTAGAACCATTCTGGGAGCCAGGTTACAACCCGTAAACCAAACAAGGACCGGGGTTATAACCCTTCGCCTGAATATCTCCTTGTCCCTACCCAATTATTGTTAAAGCAAGTAAAACAATCATGTTCAGGAGTACCAGGTACAGGGACTAGACAAGACTTAGATAGGGCTAGACATCATCCATTCACAAGCGGCCAAGCAATTGCTACGGCTTACTACTTTAACTAACTAGGGTTATCACAAGCCTAATTACTAACAAGATGCAATAAGAATTTCCCAGTCCCAAGCCCTGCAGACCATCCAGTTATCCTTCCGCGGGTTGAGAGTATGGTTGGGTACATCGCCCCGGAGGCGATATACCCTTAGGTGACTTAGAGGGTGCAACACATGACAGTGTGCTGGAAATGTGCTCTACTCGTCGGCAAGCTACAAGTCCAATTAAGAGCGCCCATATAACAAGATTGCCTGTGACTGGAAATTCTCCATGAACTATAGTTAGATCTAGTCATTAGCCTAATCCATGTTCAGTATGAATCCCTGACCGTGGGAACCAGGGAGTCACGTCCTAGACATGATGCAAGACAAGACAAGTGGATTGTACAAGCAAGCAAGCAGGAATACCCACGGTGTCAAGTTGATTATACGAGTCAAGTTAGCCGTCGCAACAGCATCAAGATAAATCATGTCAGGGTACTTGTCAGGAGTGCGCCACGACGGGCCACTATCATGTCAGGTTGGTCATGTCAGGAGTACACCACTACGGGTCACTGTCGTGTCATGCTAGTTCCTTGTCATACCAAGCCATGTACAATAGTCATTCCAAACATATTAAGTAAAATCAAGTTCATGACAAAAGGCGTAAGGATATAAAATGGGCGTAAAATATCTAATAAAATATCAATATACAGGGCTATAGAAGAGCCAAACTTAAAGAAATAAAATTAAAACTCCAAGAGCCAATGGTTTGCGCAAGGGGTCAGGGGTTGGATTGCGCAGGGTGTCAGCTGCGCAGGGTGCCAAGTGTGCAGGGGCACAGGATGCTGGGGCAGATGGCGCATGGGCCAAGTGCGCATGAGTGAACTGTGCAGAGGTGGATTGCGCAGGAGCAGACTGCGCAGGAATGAACTGCACAGGGGTGGATTGCGCAGGAACAGACTGCGCAGGAATGAACTGCGCAGGGGTGGATTGCACAGGAATGGTTGGCGCATGGGGCTGAGCGCAGTTCGCCAAGGGGCAAGCTGCGCGGTCGGCGCTGCGCTAAAGAGCACAGGCTGAGAGGGGGTGCGCTAAAGAGCGCAGGCTGCAGGCTGCTACTCCAGGCCGAGAAGAACACCAAGAACACCAAGAAATTCAAATTTTTATATTTTTGTCAAATCAAAGCCAAATCTAGATTTTTAAAGTTCTAACTTGAGTAAAATTGAATTCTCTTCCACATGGAAGCATCAAAACCCACAAAAATCCAACCAAAATAGATCAAAACCATGTAAATCCAAAAATAGTTAAAACCTAGATCTAGAACAATGGAGACTCCAAATCACAAAATGTCAAGCACTAATGTTGATCATCATGGCCTAATCTAGCTAATGAACAAATAAAGTGTGGTTCTCATGTGGTGGCAAGGTGCACTTGCCTATGGGTGTTGGTGAGTTGTGTAGAGGAAGGAAGAAGAAGGAGATGAAGAAGTAAATGAAAAATAAAGAGGAGAGAGAAAAGTTAGGTGGGATTTAATGGTGAAGGTTGTGGTGTGTTGAGGGTGGAGCTTAGGCTAAGGTGTTCCATGCATATTAAACCAAACTAAACTAAACCAAACTAAACCAATTCTCCTCCACAAAATAAAACCAAGTCATGCCAAAAACCCGTTTTACGAGAAAACCAAAATCTGCAAGTCGAGCCAAAATACAATTACAGGCCAGAATCTGAGAAAACAAAATACAGGTCCAAGATACATGCAGGCTTGATCAAAATACGTATTCTGAGATATTGGTGTTACACGATCGTGGGGGGGGGGGGGAGGGGGTAGGGTTTACACTTAGGTCCCTGGTAGTTTAGGATTTACAGTTAGGTCCAAAACTTAAGTAATGCAAATACTAATTTGCAAAAACAAATCATAATTTGCAAACTGCTTATATTAACAATTTAACAAATTACATAATGATATTAAAACAATTCTAATAATTGTAAAATGATATTAAAACATTTAAATAAATTGCAAAATAATATATTAGTATTAAAAACTCATTTAAAAATTATTTAAAAATTCTAGAAAAATTTCTAAAAATTTAATTAATTATTTTAAGATTAAAAATGACATTAAAAAATTAATAAACACTAATTAAATAAAATTTTGAAAAACAGGGGCTTACAAGTCTTCCCTCCTTGAAAAATTTCGTCCACGAAATTCCCAAGGATTGAAGATCCGACAATATTCTAACATAGCAAGTAATGCAACAAAATGACTAAGGCTATGATCGAAACTAACGTCTAAGGTATCAAGCAGGAACGGGTGGTTCCCTCGCAGCGGTTGGATCGAACAAGTAAGGGTATCTCTCCCTCATGTCCGACTCCCTCTCCCAAGTAGATTCACCTGGGGAGTGACGGCTCTAAGCTACTCGTACTAGGGATATAACCTTGTTCCTCAGTCTCTTCTCTCTCCTGTCTAATATCTCCACTGGCTGCTCAGAAACTGTAAGGCTCAGTCCGACCTCCAACTCTGAATGATCTAGCACATGACTGGGGTCTGGAACATATCTCCTCAGCTGAAATACGTGAAAGACATCGTGAACTTCTGCTAAGTTTATCATCAAAAATCCCGCTGCCTCGACCTCGAGGTCATCCGACATCCTAACTCCCAGAAGCTTCCTCTCTACCGAATCTAGCCAGTCATCTGCTACTACTATGCCCTCAGTCCCTGAGAAGTCCTTGGGATTCAGACCCATGAAATCCTTGATCGTCCCCGCTCTCTGTCGTGGCTCTACATATGGTGGGACCACGGGACATCCCTCAGAATGCTCCATGCTCTGGCGGAGTAGGGCAGTCTACTCCTGTTGGGTTGTTAGGAACCCCTGGATCATAGTGAGCAGCTGGTTCCCGTCGAGTGTGACGGAAGCCTGGGTAGGTATGATGATAGGGGGTGGTGGAAGTATCGGGGCCTGCTGGGACTGGGATGTGGGAGGTGGTGGAGGCATCTGGGTCTGTGGATCTGTGGAGTGGGGGAGTATGGTAGGTGGAGGTGGGGGTGTATCAGTCAGCTGGTCAACTGACTGGATAGGGAGTGCACCATTCTCAGGTGTAACATACTGGGACGAACGAGTAAGCACCATCTAATAAAAATAAAATGGACTTATAAGGACTTGTTAAAGTAAGCAATCATAAGCAAGAAAATCTAATTATAATAGAAAACATGTGATGTTTTTTTATGTTGTAATCCTAGCATTCCTCTAGGTGTTCTAAGCCTCATTCCTAATGTTGTCTAATTACCTTAAGTTCCTAATTGCAGGCATGCTTGGTACAATAACGTAACCAAACAATTTAGTCAGGACCTGCATGGGCCGCCACTAAAAATATGTCACGACCCGCTACCCAAATTGTTGGGCCAGGCCGAGTCATGCCCAGCCTAAGTTTGATATAAACGTAGTAAGCTATTCTAAAGACAACAGGATAAGACTAAATGTGCTAACAGTTCTATAAGTGAATAAAAGTCATAAATGCTTCAAACACAAAAGTCGTCGTATATAGTAAAATGTTCAAGTACAAGTGAACTGAAATATAAAACTGGATACATGTCCAGTTACAAAATATATAGTCTAATACATGACTACTCTCAAAAGACTAAAAATAAAAAAGACAACTAGGCGAGGTTCCCCGCAGGAACATCCTCGTAAAGCAAAGCCGGGTCCTCGGCAGTAACTCCATAATAGGTGTCGCAGAGTAACTCCTCCTCAGTAAGGATACCTACAACGTTATCCTGTCAGGACGGGAGCAAGTACTGAATCTAGCAAACTAGCATATGAAATATGTAAATGAACATAAGAGGAAATAACTGGAAATATGGCATCACACAATCTATCATGGCAAGGATACATATGTCATAGAGACAGATGTACATGTAATGTTTAAAACTGTAGCAAGTATGTGATCGGTCAATAGATGTACAATGTACTGTGATACATGTAAATAAAATGTACATACGTATAAGTCAACAGGCATAGGTGTACATACGTACAGAAATGCGGGATAATGGCCTACGGCAAGGTATGCATATAAAATGCGACCTCGTTCGCTACTATAGGGGGGTCATGATCACGTACTCTACCATCAGTTTTCCCATAACCCATATCCTAATCATGTGAGAGATACACAAAGACTGTTCTAAGCTTGGTAGAAATGGAAAGTACAACATGTGATATTTTAACTTGCTACCCCAAGGATCAGCATTTAACATGGTTGGTAAATCGCAGTTCATTATGTAACAGTATGTAAAGTTTGTAGAAAGTACTTGCCTCTAGCAAAGCAAAACAAGCTGCGATAAGAGTGCTATAGATGTCCGGTAACTCGTCACTGTAGAAATAAATACAATAACTTAGTTTTTACACTAAGCTAAATGCTAAGACATTAATTGGTGAAACACGACTTGTGACTGGGCACCTAGTCAAAATAATAATTTTAGCTTAGGAGACGAATGTGGGATGACACACTACTTTAACTATCTTTTTAGGGTCTTTACACTAGTGAGGGGTGAGGTTCAACACGGCTAAAACACAAAAAGCTACAAGTCGTAATTAATCAATAAATAAATCAAATGACCACTTTGTTCTAACGATTTTTGAGATAGACAAAAAGCTTAATTTTACTTTAAAGTAAAGTACCAAAATGATCCTAGTTAATAATAGAAATTTATTATAATTTTTCTGGAATTTATTATCCAGTACAAATATTTTATAAAAATCAGTTTTCCTAAGTATACAGAAAATGAGTTTTGGTTCCATAAGCCAAACTAGTGGCAAAACTGTAATTTAAATACTACAAAAATTATACTAAATTAGATAAAGTAACATAGTATCTAAATATTATTTTTCCAGAATTTTAACAGTACTTTAAGTATTTTTAGAAATCCAAAAACAGCATTGCACACAATTAAAATTAAATAATTAATTATCTGCGTATTTTGTCCATGTATATAATTTGAACCAAAGTTCAAATACAGGACCCAAGGCCATGAATCAAGTCCAATATGACTTGTACAGGTCTTGAATGTGTGAGAACACATTTGGGCCCAAAAATTTATGCTAGGCTTGGCCACCAAATGGTTGCAGTAATTTAAATACACTAAAATACAATTTGGTAAAAAGTGCAAAATAAATATTAATATTTTAATAAGGCAAAATTATGTATAGTGAAAATATACATACATATGTTTTAAATATATATATATATATATATATATATATATATATATATATATATATATATATATGGAAAATACTTAATTTATAAAGTATATATATACATATACAAATATTGTATACATATAGGTATATTAATATATATATAGTAATATATACACATGGAAATATATATATATATATATATATATATATATATATATATATATATATATATATATATATATATATATATATATATATATATATGTATATAAACAAATAAATATATATATAGAAGTTTACTAATTATAAAATTATATATACATATATAATATACTGTAAAAAATACAGTACATAATATATATATATATATATATATATATATATATATATATATATATATATATATATATATATATATATATATATATATATATATATATATATAGAAAAAGAAAAAGGAAAAAAAAAAGGAAAAGAAACAGAAAAAGAAACAGCAGGGGGGCTCGAACCCTGCCCACAAAAAGGGGGAAAGGGTTTTAATACTACTGCGCTGGCCAGTGGGCCAATTGGCCCGCTGTGTTAAGATTAGACTTAGGTTGATTTTTATTTAGGTTTAAACGAGTTAACATACAAAAAATAATAATAAAATCAATCCTGTGTCCGGACAGTTTAGGACACAGGAATCCACGTGTCCGTGCTATGCACGACACGTACGAGCTCAGTCTCGCGTGTCCGAGCACAGCGTTAGGTTCGTCGTGTCCTGGCGAGTCTCGTGCGTAAAAACGAGACACGCACGACATGATTAGAGTTCTGTTACTCACGTGTCCGGCGGTTGGGGGGGTTCAAGTGTCTTGGACGGCGGAGGAGACGTCGGCGAGGCGGCGCTCGGGTGGCGCTGGGGTCGTCTCGTCGAGGCGCGTCTGATGGTGGTGGTGGATGAGGGTGTTTGTCGCTGTGGGGGTGGCGTAGGGGATCGCCAGAGTTAGGGTTAGGGTTTTGTTCGTCGGGGAAGAAAGGGGGGTTGGGGTGGTCGTGGGGAGAATTTAGGGTTGGGGTGGTCGTGGGGAGAATTTAGGGTTAGGGTTTGGTTCGGGGAGAGAAGGGGAGTTTTTATAGAAGACTTAGGTCGGTCGGGGGGCTGTGCGCTGGCCGGAAAACGCGGGTCGCCGTCGGCATGGCAGTCGTCGGGGGTGGGTGAGCCCGATCGTGGGGGGTAGGGTTTACACTTAGGTCCCTGGTAGTTTAGGATTTACAGTTAGGTCCAAAACTTAAGTAATGCAAATACTAATTTGCACAAACAAATCATAATTTGCAAACTGCTTATATTAACAATTTAAGAAATTACATAATGATATTAAAATAATTCTAATAATTGCAAAATGATATTAAAATATTTAAATAAATTGCAAAATGATAGATTAGTATTAAAAACTCATTTAAAAATTATTTAAAAATTCTAGAAAAATTTCTAAAAATCTAATTAATTATTTTAAGATTAAAAATGACATTAAAAAAATTAATAAACACTAATTAAATAAAATTTTGAAAAACAGGGGATTACAAGGGAACTCCTCGGGGTAGACCTCGTAGTCCTCAGCAAAGTCTCATGTCTCAGCTCCAGTACTGTAGATCGTCAAGTATAGGTGCTCGTCGGAATCTGGAAATGAACCAGGTCCTCAAGGGACAAAGCAAGATACAAATAGGAACATGTCATAAAGTAAATGCTGATAATAACATAAGGGGTGTGCTAACCAGTCTAAGTGAATGCATATGAAGACAACTTCGGAACGTATGGGTGGGTAGATAAGGGAATGGCATCGGAGCACGAGCCGACGTCAGATCACGAGCCGATGTAAACATACAAACACTAGTATACCTCCCGACTGTACCTAGCGTGCAGCTAGTGGCCGCTGTCGGATGTATCCCCTAGTGAGTGTATGGCCCATAACCGGGTATCCATGCCCATAAATGGGTATCACTGAGGCTAGAATGAAGTAACAGTCTATCCCGTACGCCTACTGGTTGTCTTCCCCGCCCAGTGATGTACAGGTCGCATCCACGACCCAAACATATGCTCTCTATAAAGAGTCAGCTATCTAGAACCATCACTACCCTATATGTGCCGCCACATGAGCCACTCGCACTGATGGCCAGTCGAGAGCGACAGCATGTGCCATGATCTGCTCTCACTCAGTACCGTGTTGAAACACGTGTCATGGTCAAGGGAGTTGTACCAACAACTCCGCAACTAAGGGCACGTCACCTACTGCTAGGTCAAGTGGGTAGCCCTAAGCGTCGATGCCATCATCGACTACGCCCGAGATAATTTTCGGTCTCTACTAACCAAGTCTACGCTAACAAGAGTATAATGATGTATATGTAAAACAGTAAAGCAAGGCAAGGTATACTTGCCTTCAATCCCGTAATGCGCAAACAGTGCTCCGGTCCCTCCTGCCTCAATCATGCCGTCCAAGAGACCTACAATTACACAAATAAGACTTACGATACGAGAGAAGAACATCCATGACTACGCATCTAATCACACACAAGGTAGAGAGTATGTATAGGCACCACGTTCCAATACTAAGTTATATTTATCCAAGAAGGTGCACAACCATAAGTTACATATGACAAGTATATATATATGTAAGCATAGGAATGTACGTACACTAGTCCTATATTTGAAATCACATATATGTATATGAGTGTACATAGAGCATGTATATATACAAGTATACGTTTTGTGAAGGAAATATATATATATATATATATATACAAGTTGTATATATTTATAAAATGTGTTCACAAATGAGGTTACTAGGGTGTAGACACGTAGTTTTAGAAAGCCTATATATATATAAGGATATTTCATACACGCATGGAAAAGTAGGCACATATATGTATATATACATTTGTATATATGGAAAGAGTATATATATATACACTAAAATAAGGCAAATTAGCGACGTCAGGATACGTCGCTAATTAATGAAAATACGTAGCTAAAAGTAATTAGCGACGACTTTAGCGACGAAACATGAAGGTCGCGGAAAAGCTAGTCGCAGATGAAAAATTCGTCGCCCTTCGTCGTTGTTTGCGATGTCACCCCCAATGTCGCTAGGACGTCGCAAAATTAGCAACGAAGGGCGACGAAATTGTACGTCGCCAAAGTAGCGACGTAGTGCGACTACTTAGCGACGCCATTTCTTTTTATGTGATGACATGGCATGCCTACCACGTCAGCAGTGTAGCGACGTACATCGACCAAATTAGCGACGTCATCTCTCTGCCACGTCAGCTACTGAGCGACGGATAGCGACGTAAAGGCACTAATTAGCGACGTCAGGATATGTCGCAGATATTATGAAATTTTTTTAAAAAAATATGTTTGGTATTTTTGTTATGTTGTGTGTCAAACACACAACATAACAAAAATACAAAACATATTTTTTAAAAAACATTTGGGCGGCACCTCCTTTGTATATCAGATCATCGCTTATAACCCAGCGTAGGTATATTTGTCATCCCCATCGCAGATATCACAAACATACATGTCCAAGTAAATATCATACATGCACTCAATGAAAATACTAACAAAGTAAATATCACAAACATACATGTCCAACAAACATACATGTCCAACAGAGTCAAATAAGAATAAAAATTAGTGTACCAATAATCAATGGGCCCACAGGGCCAATACATACAAAGATGATAAAAAAATCTACTGGATCACTGAGGACCCCTGCTACGCATCTGAGATAGCATGAACTCATACTGCTCCTGTGTGAGCTGCACCAAAGGGGCAGTAGGAGGCAGTACAACGTCTGGAGTCGGCACCATCGATGACCGGGAGGACGTGCTCTCGTAGTCGCTCAGCATGCGCAGCAAGGGTACTCACCATCCTCTGAGAACTCTCCTCAATTAAAGTATGTATCTGAGTGAGTGAGACAGACATGGTCCTCTGCGATCCCTCTATCTCGACCTGTCTACGCTCTGTGCGCTCCGTAGTCTCGGTGAGCGTGTGCAAGCTGGCAGCTGTAGCCTACTGCAGACTCATCAGCTCCTGTATACTGCGCTCGATCGCTTCAAATCGTTCGATGATTATCGGATCGTCGCTCTGCGGTATAGTGATCAGAAATCTATTGTTGCAACTCGCAACGCAGCTCGTCGATCTGACGACCAATATTCTAAGCTCGTGATGATGCCTGCGATGCTGAAGACTGCGCACTGAGGGGGCCCGGGATGACTCTGAAGCCAAATAGGCGCCGTAACCCTTCTAAAGATCACCAACGGCGGTCATCCAGAGGTCGTCCGGTGATGGAGCTGTAGGCGGCTGGGAGGAAGTACCAGCCCCTTCCTCTGCTGGCGCACTAGCAGTAGCAGCCGCCTCCTCTCGGCCAAGAACATTGTTTGCTAACGTCTAAGTGTTTGCTAAAGTCTATATTGATATCTATTTTCCTATTTTATAAATTATAGTAAATTAATATAAAGAATAGAACGTACATATGCCTGCGTCGTCCTCTCGTTAATGAACTCCCCAGCCCTCCGATGGGTGACTAGGAAGACGGTCACCATGTTGGGGTCCTCACCCTTTTTTACCTGTTAAAATATATTATCTATTATTAGTATTAAATATTCTATCCAACTATATATAAAATAATGTCCGGTACGGTAAAAGAAATGTACCAGACGACGAAAATGCTCCGTCATAGGAATGGAGCCACCACACCACTTACTAGCGCTAAACCGTGCCACCTTGGCCTTGTCAGACCGCTCCTGGTACCTGGCCTCGCCGAATCTAGCCTTCATCGCAGTCCACTGCTCTGGCGTGACCCAACCATGGATCGGCTTTTCGGAGCGATCATGAGACTTCTGGTCGTGGATCGCATCACTGATGAGCTTGCCTGCGACGGCAGAAAATTGGGCCTCGATCTTCGCCGCTCGGTGTAGTGGATAGAAATAGGTCCTCTACAAGAAGTCAAATAGAAAGAGTTGTATAATATTCCCAAATAATTATTAAAATTTAAAAATAAATAAAAATTTTAGCTTGAAGTGGGCCAACCAAAAGGCCTTCCTATCTGCGGGAGCATCTGAGTAGTTAATCCAAGGCCCACCATAGTTCTGCCTCATAAATAACCCCAGCTGTCTCTGTACTGCAGGAGGCCGATATCTATACAATAATGAATTTTATGAATATATATGTACATATAATCATTTGGAAAATATATATTTAACTAATTAACTTACTTCATAGGCTCGTCCGTCCAAATCTCCATACGCGTCTCGTCCGGGGGAGCGCATGGAGGGTCGCTCTCACCTTCTGCCTGACCAGGATCAGTCTGATCGTCGTCCTCCATATGCTCGGCGTCGGCTCTCCCCATGGAGCCATCGGCAGGAGGAATGCTAGACGGGGGAGGAATGCTGGACGCGGGAGGAATGCTATACGACGAGGGAGGAGTCGCCAACCTGCTGGAACTGCCCTGTCCCAGTAATGGTCCGGGAACAGAACGGTACACTGGCGTACTCGGAGATGAGGATGAGGGTACAGAATCTGCATCCCCAACCTGACGCACACGGGACTGCCTAACATAATATCCTCCGCGTCGTTCGGGTCTAGTCATACCTGATAATAACATATGACAATAAAACAAATATACATATTTATATGATAGACATCACAGTTTTTTGAAAAATATCATAGTCACAGATAAAAGTGTCACTAAAGTGTCACAGTTTTATATGATAAAAGTGTCACTAAAGTATCAAATATGATGATAAAACAAATGCCGGCAAGATCTCTATAATCAACTCCAACACTCGGTTTTCTCGTATCCCATCCAGAGCGATCTCACCATCCTCTTAGACCGGTAGAAGTCTTTAGATAACTTAGCACCCGCCGACAAGATCTCTATAATCAACTCCAATACTCGGTTGTAGTATTCTTGCGACATGTTAAAATCTGACATAATGCTCAACAGTCTTGTAACCACCTCCAACGGTGAATGATCCTCACAACTAGGATACAATGGAGTCCTTGCATTCTCCAGCAACTCCATGAACTTTACAGCATCGACATTGGGTGCCTCCTCAGCTGCATCATGAACGAAACTAGGTCCCGCAGCGTCGAAAACCATGTTCATGCACCCATCGTCGTATGCATGATTATCCGAAACAAAATTAGGTCTCGCATGCATATACGGCTCAACATAAGGCTCCGGCTCTGATGCTAAAGACACAAGTTCTTCTTGTGCGGTCCACTGATAGTAATTAGGCGTGAAACCCCTCGAGTACAAATGATATGTCAATTGCATTTCTGGATAATATTTTACGTTATGTCATTTCACACACGAACACTTAATTTTGGTGCCATTCATGTACTGAGGGAACGCCTTGGCAAACTGGAGGAACTGCTCTACTCCCGCTATGTATTAATGTCGTGCACCGCACATATTATCAGGACGACGATTGTACATCCATGAACAACACCGCAAGTAGTAATTCATATCCATTTGGAAATAATTCTGCAAAGATGGACACACAATTATCCAATAGGCACAAATTCGTTTCATAAATACCTACACAAATTGGACACCTGGACACGAACCACTTGACACAGAGGTGGGGGTAACCACTGACAAGCCCTCCGCTCAAGTTTCGTGTCGGCTGGATGCATGTCGGACACGAAATCTGTGAGACCCGTCTCACTGTATCGGTATTTTATACGGATACGTGTTTATTTGAGCCGTATTTAGTATTTATCGATTTGCGTGATATTTTAAAATTTTTCAAAATATAGGATTTTCATGACTTGGTTTAACTTGGACTTGGTTTTATTTGGTTCGGTTCCACTTTGACTTGGTTTGGTTTGGTTTAATTTGGTTCTTATGAGATGAGGTGCATGGTTAAGATTGAGTGAAGAGGAATGAATGGTGGTGATCACTTGAGCTTGTTATATAAGCCACTTTTTTCTCTCCCTCCTCATTCACCCTCATTCATTTCTTTTCCACCAAACCCTAGCCATTGGAGAGAGGCAAGTACAACTTGCCGAACCTTGAACAAATTTATTTTTGTTTGTTCCATTCTCTTCCTTGTTATATTCTAAGCATGTTTAGAACTTGGAGTTTTCGATTTTGCCGGGTGGATTGTTGTAGATCTTGGTATTTTCGGTTTTCATGGGGTTTTGATCTGTTTAACTTGCTTATTTTGTTAACTGATAGTTCCATGTTGTAGAGAATTTCGTTCTACCCTATTTTGACCTATGAAAGTCCAAATTTGGACTCCGAATTGAAGTTTGGTGGTGTGGAGAAGCCATGATATTTTTCCCATGGACATCTCCTCTGTGGGAAGCCATCATTTGCATTTTGGCTTACATGCGAGCTTGCTGGCATTTTGGAGCCGCATGCACGTATGGGTATTTTGTGTTGGCCGCATATGGAATTATTCCAGTTGGCCGTATGTAACTTATTAGCTTGCATTAATATTTGCATAGTAACAAGGTGAGCCGCATGTGGCTTTGTTTACATTAAATGCATACTTGCATTTTTACATTTATCATGTTTGAGCCACATAGGCTTGTTAGCTTATGAAATTCCTTACTGCTTGCATTTTCATTTGCATGAAATAAGAGGAGCCACTTATGGCACTCGAATGAGCCGCATAGGCTTTTAAGAAAGCAATTAATTGCACTTTTCCTTATAATGAAATTTTCCATGCATTTTTCCTAAGGAATGCATTAGTGAGCCGCATGGGTTCTGGAAGCTCATTCCTAAAGAAATTTTCTTAATGTTTTGTCCTTATATGCTTTAAGTGTTTGGTTAAAGCTTTTGTCTTTAATGCTTTAATGTTTGGTGATAGCATTTTGTCTTTAATGCTTTTAATGCTTGGTTTAAGCACCCTGGAGAAGCAAAGCCGCATGGGTATTAAATGGGTGAGCCGCATAGGCTTCTGATGACTTGATGCTTTATGCATTTGAGTCCTTAACTTTATGACTTGATGCTTTATAAGGCTTATACTTTATATTTTTAATGCTTTTAGTGCATTTCAATGCATTATTAAAATAAGTCAGCCGTATAACTCTCCAAGGAAGCATGTAAAGCATTCTTTAAAAGCACTTTATGCATTATCACCCATAATAAATGCACTTTTGCATTATAGCCCATATTCAATGTATATATATTCTAATCTATATTTAATACATTATAACCTATATTTTAATGCATATCTTCAATACATTGTATTTAATACATGCATGCTTTTGCTTGCATGCTTGTTCATAGCTCAGCCGCATATGCCGGTTTGCCTGGCTATTTTGCCAGCCGCATGCCTTTCAATTAATTACTGAGCCGCATGGAATTATTTGTTGACCAATCAAATGTTTGTTGGCCGCATGGCCTCTTCCCACTTGCTAGCCGCATAGCCATTGTACTTTTGGACTTTGAAATTAATATTGGATCACATGGCTTTTATTGAGTTGCCTGTACTTGTAGGATATATTTTCTTATATATATATATATATATATATATATATATATATGTCATCATTGCTTGGCCACGTGAACCAATATTTAAATGGTTCACGTGAACCTTTTCTTATTGCATTAATTGTGGGGGGTCCCATATAGCTTCCTTTAGTTGACTTGCTTGCTGAAGTGGGAGTTTGCATTTAATGAGGGTCCCACTGTCTTTTATTTCATTTGATTTTATGGCCTATTTATTGTTTCTTGGCCGCATGGATGGTCTTCTACTTTCTTGGCCGCATGGGGTCCCTCCCACTCTTGGCCGCATGCACAATTATATACTAGCCGCATATGGCTTGCTGGCCTTAAATGCTTGACTGATTCCATTTAAATAATTTCGGAGCCGCATGGGTGGCCTCCCACTCTCTTTGACCGCATGTTTGTTCTCCCACTTTTGGACCGCATGGGTCCCACTTTGATTGTTTAAATATTTTATTTGCCTGAATTGTGGTCAGAATTTCTTCCCACTCCCAACATAAAAGTTGTAGAGTTTCTCCTTGGCTTCAAGAATATATATATTATAAATATATTATTATTTAATTGTGTAAGTTTCTTCCTTCTTGATAAATGACATGACTCGACAATGACCCGTAGTGGTGCACTCTTGAAATAAACTTGACATGATGAACTTGCCATGATAATTGACAGTGATAACTTGACATGATAATTCTTGATAGTGGCCCGTCGTGGCGCACTCTTGATAAATAATAATGATAATGATAGTGGCCCGTCGTGGCGCTCTCTTGATATGTAATAATGATAATGATAGTGGCCCGTCGTGGCACACTCCTGACAAGAATTAATTAGTATCCTGACACCGTGGGTGTTGTATTGAATGTGCTTGTATAAGCTACCGTCTAGTCTTGCATTATGTCTAGGACATGAATTCCTGATTTCCCACGGTCAGGGAGTCATATTAAATCGGGCTAGGCTAATGACTAGAATAAACAAGTAGTTCATAAGAGATTTCCCAGTTACAGGCAATCCCGTTATCTGGGCATACATGTGGACTTGTAGCCTGCTGACGAGTTAGGCACATTTCCAGCACACTATCATGTGTTGCACCCTTATTGTACTAAATGTCGCCTGGATAACCTGGATGGTCTGCAAGGCTTGTGGCTGCGGAATAATCTTATTGCATATGGCTAGTAACTAGGATTGTGATAACCCTAGTTAGTTAAAGTATCAAGTCGTACTTATTGCTTGGCCGTGAATGTTGGATGGAGTTTACTCAGTCTAGTCTCGTCTTGATCTTGTACATGATTATTACATGTCCTGATTTCTTATTTTATCATGCCGATAAATGGTGGGAGAAACCAAGTTCTGTTCAGACGAAGGGTTACAATCCCGATCCTTGTTTGGTTTACGGGTTATAACCTGGTTATCTGAATAGTCCCATGGTTATCTCATCGTATATCACCTTCCCAGTTTAATTTATTTAACATGTTCTCCAGTTTACTTTATGTCAAATGATGACTTACTTACTGTCTCCCTATGTTCGGGATAAGTGCATTGGTACTGCACGAATCTCGATCCTCCCTTACTTATTGCTTTCTCTCCCTGTTGATTGCCTATGATTGCTGGTTTTAAGTTCATAGTTCGGCCTCCTTTGTGGTACTTGCTATTTGGGGTCTGACCCCACTGGTTTTGCATGGCCAAGTTCTGATAGAAGAGCCCGAAGGATCTACCGCACCATCTATTCGACGGTGTGAAACCCATTGTTTGTAAATATATATTAAAAAATGTTTCATTAACGTTTTTAAATTGTTATTATTATTAAATATTATTATTAATTATTTTGGGTGAAAAAGGATTTTTGAAAAATTATATCAACTTGGATTTTTGATTTCGGACCCAGACCCGAGTCCGAGCCCAGACCCAGGCCTGAGCCCATTTCCTTCTTTCTCAATTATGTTTATTTTGGCTTAATCTTTATATTAAAAAAAATGTATTTTGGGCTGGTCCCGTAGGACCAGCACTCAACTCTCTCACTCACGTGTAACCGTTCTCCCCATTCCTATTTTCTCTCCCCACTACTCCTCACCACCACTCAACAGCAACTTCTTTCCTTTACTAAACTCATTCACACCCTTCCCTTTTTGCTCACTCACAAGTACAGAACTAAACACTCTCTTTTCATCTCCTTATAACTCCCAACCCATCAACTCCCCAACTCTCCATCTCCCTATATTTACTCACCCCACTCCCCACGTTCATTTAAAACCACCTCTCCACCATCTCACAGGAGAGATAACTCTCAACTCTTTCTCTTGTGCATCTCACACTCTCTAGAGAACACTCACAGAAACCCCTTTTCCTCAAACCTCTCCCCCAAGCCCTAGCTCCTCCGGCCGACCACCGGAGACCCTCTTCCCGCCGACAGCCTCGTGCCAAGCGCCGACCGCGGCGGAGCCAGCGCCGAGCGCCCCCGTGCCGCCCTGCTCCGGCGCTGCCCTCCGGCGCCACTCCTCGCGTCCAGATCCGCGCGACCCCGACCCCGAGGCCTCTCCGGCCGACCGCCGAGGCCGTCCGCGACCCCTTTCCGGCCAGATCCGCGTCGGCCGCCCCTCCTCACCCCGGCGGCGCTGACCCGGTGGTCTCTCTCCGGCGCTGGCCTTGGCCGACCGGCTTCCCGTACCCTTTTTCCACGCTGTCCCTGTGGGATCCGCCCGCCGACAGCCTCCAGCGTCGCCAAGTTCCGCGGTACCCTCCGTGGTGCCCATTGGCTGTTCCCGTGGATCCGTCTCCCGTCGATCTCGGCTATTTCCTGCTGTCCGTGAGGTTCGCAGCGCATCTTAGCGCTGTCCGGAGACTCCCGAGTCCATGACGGCGCGTCCCGAGTCCGAGGCCACCCTTCGGACTCCGTCATTGAGCCCCTCGGTAATTTCTTGATAATCAGAGTAGTTCGTCCCTTCCGTGTCGAGTCTATGATGAGATCGGTCCCCGGTTCCCTCTCGGGAATTCGGTTAGTTGCGTTATATATTTCGATTAGCTGCGTTAGTTTGATTGCCTGTGTTTTATTTGCTGGGTTGGCGTGAATTGGATGAATTTTTGGATTCCCGGATTCTTCGAGAATTATTCGGTGGATTGGAAATTATGTCTGTGGTGTTGGAATTATTTTGGTGGATATTTCTGTGGACTATTTTGGTTGGAAATGGGTTTTCCCTCGTTTGGGACATTTTGCAGGTGTTTTGTTGGCGCGCTTCCCAGTTTTGGGTTTGTCCCGGAATAGAGGAAGTGCTGCCCAAATTTTTACAAAAATTATATTTTTAATTGATTTCAAAACTGGCTTTCGAAAATGATTTTCTAAACCGATTTTCGGGCGACGACCGTACCGGTCTGTGGGCCCCAGCGAAATGCAAACGCACCGGTCCGACCGGACGTTGAGGCATAAACCGAAATTTGAGGAATGGACCGAGTCTGAGACTCCTAGCTTCTTCTCATTATTTTTAATATTAGGCTATTTATATTAGATATCTATTTTTCCTGCACTTTAAATTATTTAATAATTCAGTCATTTTCTTATTTAATGTAAAAGAAAGATGTATCGGGCATAAGCCCACCCTAGGACCAGTAGCTGTGCCCATGTATTTGTGTAGCGTAGTTTGTTTTCTTTTTTTTTCTGGTGGATGTAAATTTGGGTGGTTTGGATTGATTTCATATTCGTAGTTAGGACGTAATTTACGGCTTAATTACGAGTTTAGCTAAAATAAATAAAATATTATTAATTCACTGTTTGTCACTAAAAGAAAACTGTATTTTATATACATATTATGAAAACACAAAGTTTTCCAAATTGTAATCGATTCTCGTGATTTTCCAAATAATCCAATTAACAGGTTAATCAACGCACGTAGTTGCGACGTAATCGTTAGCTGTAGATTAAAACAACTTAAAACTTGACTAGGACATGACTACTAGAGATTGCAACTAGCACACTTAGTCTGGTTATTCAGGATTCTAAATCGAGTTCTCAACTGTAGGAACTCGAGGTCGTACCTGACGTCCTCCTTGGTACCGAACTGTTCTTCCAGTCAATCTTAATTCAAGGCAAGTATAGTTTATGTAAATTTTGCAGTTATTTATTTAATCGTCTCAATGCATGTCTAAACCACGACTCAAACACGAAACTCACACTGAGTACTGTACTGTAACTATCGGGGACTGGGGAAATAGCGTAATGATTATGACCATACTGTAACAAAACCCTCTATCCATTACTGTAACAAACCCAAGCCGGTCATATGTCATTACCTATTCAAAACACTGATTTCTACTGTAACAAACATGTTTTCAATTTGTTTAGAACTGCATGATTCAATTTCCTAATTAACTGTCTTAATTAGCATGGATTATACTTTGCTCCCTCCTGACTGGAGACAACATTTTAGGTAACACTGAGGATGACGAGCTATACTATAATAGCTATTTTGACCCGGTTTACTTTCCTGCGACGATACCGGAGCCGTCTCCGGAGGACGCTGATCCTGAGGCAACAGAACCAGATATCTAGATAGATTTCCTTTCCAGCATTTTTGTTTTGGAGTTTGTATTTATTTCTGCATTTTCATTCCCAGATGTATTCTGAATATTTTATTTAACAAAATTTCAATTTCGAATAATAGTTGTGACAAATGTATCTGTGTTGTTGTGTGGTTGCCTGCTACTGAACAGCTTACTGCCGCCGTCTCATCAACGGCGCAGGCTGGGCATGATCCGACTAGACCCAAATAGTTGGGATCGGGTCGTGACATGTTTTCAGTGGTGGCCCATGCAGGTCCAACAACAACAACAATTTAGGAAAATCTATCTAGAAACAATTAGAACACTAGAACATCAATTTGTCACGACATAGGACCGAAATATTTTATTATTAAATATTTTTGGTTGATTATAGACTGGTAGGCTACCTTGCTTATGAGTGCGTCCTAAATCTTCCAGAGAATGACCATTGACAAGACCAAATTCTATTGGCGATGAGGTGTTATCTCCGGATCATACCCCATCCCCTCAACCAAGCCCATGGTCCTTTCCCTCGCGGCTGTTTAACCGTCCCCTTAGTGCACCCAGTGAAGTTTTTCCTACACTGGCGAATCCTACCTCATCTCAAACAGAATTGTATTTCCCCGGTGGATTATTCATTTTATTGCTCCACCAATACCAGCAATCATCTTCCAAATGGTTGTCCTATTTCAAGAAATCCTGGAGTTCCAGAAAGTTCAAGATGAAGTCCAGCAGGAACAGAAGAATATCACGTGAAGAACGTCATGATGTAGCCTTAGTTATCTCCAACCAAGTTAGAGCAGAACTTTTGTCCTAGGAAGGATACCCCTGAATCTAGAAGATATTGGGTCCCATCGAGTACTTTACCTTCCGGCAGTCTTGCAGTAAGAAGCTTTGGGCTTATAACTATTGCAAGAGGTCTGGTCATCAGGCCGTTTGTTGCCGCAAGAGATTGGGACAATGTTTGGCATGTGGATCTGCTGAACATCGGGTAAAGGACTGCCCTTATCTGTCTATCAAACCAGAGCTCATAACCAGCAACACCTGTTAGGCCACAACCTAAGGACCCTCTTCCTATCCAGTAGACCCTGCCCTTATAATAAGGCATGATGCATACTCAAGGTTCATAGAAAAGGAAGCAGTTGGAGACTGCTCATGCAAGAGCCAGAACCATGAGGAATAGTACTTGGAACCGCAGATTAGCATCATTTCTTTGGAAGTTGTAACAGGATGTCCTTAGATCATTCATAAGAGTTTTGTTGTAATTCTCCACATGAATAGAAGTTTTTAGTTACCCCCTTATGGCAGATGTTTTCCCTGATAGTCTCCTCGGATTATCCTGGATCTAGACATAGGATTCACCCTTGACTTAGTCCCTGGCTCTTTCCCTAAACTCTAAAGGATGTTACAGAGTCAACCCGAAGGTGGCCAGGAAGATGAAGGACCAGATCAATGAAGGCTCTAGGATTTATGCAGAATAGAACTTTACCTTAGGGAGTACCTATCTTGTCTTTGTCCAAGAAGGATGGAACAACGGATGTGCATCGATTATCGGACACTAAAGGACAATGCTCTCTGCCCGGATCGAGGATCTGTTTGATCTGTTTGTGTGGAGTCAGGATGTTTTGAAGTTGACTTAAGATCTGACCACCATCAAATCAAAGTCAGGAAAGAGGACATTTCCAAGACGGCGTTCAAACAACAAGTATGGGTAATTTTCAGTGGTCAGGACGTTAGACTGGCAAATGCTTCTGCTGTGTTCATGAATCTCATGAACAGAGATTTTCATGAGTATTTGAATCAATTTATCTTCCCCATAGATAACATCCTGATATATTTGAAGACTTAAGAAGAGCATGAAGAACACATGAGGAAGTTTTGGAAACTTTGAAGAAAAAAAAAGGTTTTTGGTAAGTTATCTGAACGTGGATTGTTGACAAGGTAGACTTTTGGCCATGTTGTCAAGAGAAGAAATTTCGATGGAAGATAGCTGTTGTTGAAGAGTGATATACCCCAGGCTCAATTCGGAAGATTTTTGAACTTGGCCGGCTACTATCAAGAGTTCGTGAAGGATTTCGTCAAGATTGTTGAGCCGATGACGAAGCTCACTTGGAAGAATGAAGAGTTCATCTGAACGAAAGTTTGTCAGTCGGCATTAAGGAGCTGAAGAAGAGACTTACCACTACACCAATCCTTGCGCTACCCACAGGAACCGGTGGGTTCTCAATTTACAGTAATGCCTCTGGAAAAAGGACTGGGCTGCATTCTTCAAACAACATGGGAAAGAAATCGCTTACACTTGTAGGCAACTACAGACTCATGAGAAGAATCATCCCACATCTAATTTGAATTGCTGCAATTATCTTTACTTTGAAGCTTTGGAAGCATGATTTTTATGGAAAGGAGTAAAAATATGTACGGACTACCAAAGTCTGAAATATGTCTTCACTTAGAAAGGGCTGAATGTTAGACTAAGAAGATGGCTGAAGCAGATGAAGAATTTTGACATCAACCTGCAGTACCATTCAGGTAAGGCTAATGTGATCGCTGATGCACTTGGTCGATACTGATGGCGAAGTTCTTAACCAAGGACTAGCACCTGCTAGAGGACAACGAGAAGTTTGGACTGGAGGTTATACTACCTGGAGATAGAAGGACGGAGCTGGATGATGATTCAGTATTGATGAAGTTCGAGGCTGAGGGATAAAAATTAAAAGAACGTAGTTTTAAAACGAGGCACTTTGCAGGCTTAGAGATCAAGTGTTGGCAGGAACACTTGAGGGTTTCTAATTTAATCAGCATTGGAACTCTGAAGAATGGTGCGAGACTTTGTGTATCGGCTGACAAACGGAGGAACGAGTTGAAGAAAGAAATGCGCCAGTCGCAGTATTCCATATATTCATAAGATAATAAGATGTATCGGAATATGCCTCCATTGATTGGTGTTATGGAATAAAGAAGGACAATTCCAGGTATGGGATTATATGTGAATTTGTCAACATGAGGAATTTAGCAAGAGGACAACAAGTTTGTTAAAGCCGCTGGACAATTCGGAGTGGAAGTAGAAGCATATAACAATGAACATTGAGTAAGGATTGCCTTGTTCCCAAGGAGGGAAGGGCACCAATTGGATTATTATAAACCGACTGACTAAGTCGGCACACTTTATTTTCCTTCAAAGTTGGTTTATCCACTAAGAAGTGGGCAGCATTGTACGGGAAGCACATCTACCGGATTCATGGAGTACCGCGGGACGAGCAATCAGAGAGGTCAATCCAGACACTTGAAGATGTATTGAGATTTTGCGTCTCGAAATTTGGTAGGTCTTGGGAAGACCAGATTGCATTCGGTGAAGTTTTTCCTACCAGAGGAACAATCAGTTTTGACGGACCTGGAAATTGGGGCCAGATACATCAGGCCATTTGAAGTTTAAGACGTGTTGGAAGCAGCGTGCCAGTTAGCTCTACCAGCTAATCTTGAGAGTGTGCAACGTCTTCTACGTCACAGCTCAGATGCTACATTTCGGATCCGAGTCACAATTTGGATAATTCAGAGCTCAAGTTTGGACTTAACCTTTCAGTGTCAGAGAAACCAGTTGCAAGCCTAGTCAGCGGTAAGAAGAAGATCAGAATTCGAGCCATCGCTTATTTTCTCATCTTTTCGTTCTAAACTTGATTGATGCTGACGAAGTTAGCCTAGTTTTGCAAGCTATCTCTTTATCAAGCTTGATCATGACGATATCTTATTGGGTGCACCCACTAATATATTGTCTAATCAGGACCGGTGCATGATGGTCTGATCAACCTCATGTACTTTGGTTCGCCTTTGTATTTTTCTGCGTGGATGATATCATAAAACATGTCCCTAAACCGTCTCATCCACGACTGCCTTGGAAATTCTTATGGTTGGACCTGAGTTACGGGCGCAGTACCCGTACATGTTTGTCTTTCCTATCTTACTTTAATTTCGAGGACGAAATTTTCTAAGGAGGGAAGATTGTGAAACCCATTGTTTGTAAATATATATTAAAAAATGTTTCATTAATGTTTTCAAATTGTTATTATTATTAAATATTATTATTAATTATTTTGGGTGAAAAAGGATTTTTGAAAAATTATATCAACTTGGATTTTTGATTTCGGACCCAGACCCGAGTCCGAGCCCAGACCCAGGCCTGAGCCCATTTCCTTCTTTCTCAATTCTGTTTATTTTGGCTTAATCTTTATATTAAAAAAAATGTATTTTGGGCTGGTCCCGTAGGACCAGCACCTAACTCTCTCACTCACGTGTAACCGTTCTCCCCATTCCTATTTTCTCTCCCCACTACTCCTCACCACCACTCAACAGCAACTTCTTTCCTTTACTAAACTCATGCACACCCTTCCCTTTTTGCTCACTCACAAGTACAGAACTAAACACTCTCTTTTCATCTCCTTATAACTCCCAACCCATCAACTCCCCAACTCTCCATCTCCCTCTATTTACTCACCCCACTCCCCACGTTCATTTAAAACCACCTCTCCACCATCTCACAGGAGAGATAACTCTCAACTCTTTCTCTTGTGCATCTCACATCTCTCTCTCTAGAGAACACTCACAGAAACCCCTTTTCCTCAAACCTCTCCCCCAAGCCCTAGCTCCTCCGGCCGACCACCGGAGACCCTCTCCCCGCCGACAGCCTCGTGCCAAGCGCCGACCGCGGCGGAGCCAGCGCCGAGCGCCCCCGTGCGTCCCTGCTCCGGCGCTGCCCTCCGGCGCCACTCCTCGCGTCCATATCCGCGCGACCCCGACCCCGAGGCCTCTCCGGCCGACCGTCGAGGCCGTCCGCCACCCCTTTCCGGCCAGATCCGCGTCGGCCGCCCCTCCTCACCCCGGCGGTGCTGACCCGGTGGTCTCTCTCCGGCGCTGGCCTTGGCCGACCGGCTTCCCGTGCCCTTTTTCCACGCTGTCCCTGTGGGATCCGCCCGCCGACAGCCTCCAGCGTCGCCAAGTTCCGCGGTACCCTCCGCGGTGCCCATTGGCTGTTCCCGTGGATCCGTCTCCCGTCGATCTCGGCTATTTCCTGTTGTCCGTGAGGTTCGCAGCGCATCTTAGCACTGTCCGGAGACTCCCGAGTCCATGACGGCGCGTCCCGAGTCCGAGGCCACCCTTCGGACTCCGTCATTGAGCCCCTCGGTAATTTCTTGATAATCAGATTAGTTCGTCCCTTCCGTGTCGAGTCTATGATAAGATCGGTCCCCGGTTCCCTCTCGGGAATCCGGTTAGTTGCGTTATATATTTCGATTAGCTGCGTTAGTTTGATTGCCTGTGTTTTATTTGCTGGGTTGGCGTGAATTGGATGGATTTTTGGATTCCCGGATTCTTCGGGAATTATTCGGTGGATTGGAAATTATATCTGTGGTGTTGGAATTATTTTGGTGGATATTTCTGTGGACTATTTTGGTTGGAAATGGGTTTTCCCTGGTTTGGGACATTTTGCAGGTGTTTTGTTGGCGCGCTTCCCAGTTTTGGGTTTGTCCCGGAATAGAGGAAGTGCTGCCCAAATTTTTACAAAAATTATATTTTTAATTGATTTCAAAACTGGCTTTCGAAAATGATTTTCTAAACCGATTTTCGGGCGACGACCGTACCGGTCTGTGGGCCCCGGCGAAATGCAAACGCAACGGTCCGACCGGACGTTGAGGCATAAACCGAAATTTGAGGAATGGACCGAGTCTGAGACTCCTAGCTTCTTCTCATTATTTTTAATATTAGGCTATTTATATTAGATATCTATTTTTCCTGCACTTTAAATTATTTAATAATTCAGTCATTTTCTTATTTAATGTAAAAGAAAGATGTATCGGGCATAAGCCCACCCTAGGACCAGTAGCTGTGCCCATGTATTTGTGTAGCGTAGTTTGTTTTCTTTTCTTTTCTGGTGGATGTAAATTTGGGTGGTTTGGATTGATTTCATATTCGTAGTTAGGACGTAATTTACGGCTTAATTACGAGTTTAGCTAAAATAAATAAAATATTATTAATTCACTGTTTGTCACTAAAAGAAAACTGTATTTTATATACATATTATGAAAACACAAAGTTTTCCAAATTGTAATCGATTCTCGTGATTTTCCAAATAATCCAATTAACAGGTTAATCAACGCACGTAGTTGCGACGTAATCGTTAGCTGTAGATTAAAACAACTTAAAACTTGACTAGGACATGACTACTAGAGATTGCAACTAGCACACTTAGTCTGGTTATTCAGGATTCTAAATCGAGTTCTCAACTGTAGGAACTCGAGGTCGTACCTGACGTCCTCCTTGGTACCGAACTGTTCTTCCATTCAATCTTAATTCAAGGCAAGTATAGTTTATGTAAATTTTGCAGTTATTTATTTAATCGTCTCAATGCATGTCTAAACCACGACTCAAACACGAAACTCACACTGAGTACTGTACTGTAACTATCGGGGACTGGGGAAATAGCGTAATGATTATGACCATACTGTAACAAAACCCTCTATCCATTACTGTAACAAACCCAAGCCGGTCATATGTCATTACCTATTCAAAACACTGATTTCTACTGTAACAAATATGTTTTCAATTTGTTTAGAACTGCATGATTCAATTTCCTAATTAACTGTCTTAATTAGCATGGATTATACTTTGCTCCCTCCTGACCGGAGACAACATTTTAGGTAACACTGAGGATGACGAGCTATACTATAATAGCTATTTTGACCCGGTTTACTTTCCTGCGACGATACCGGAGCCGTCTCCGGAGGACGCTGATCCTGAGGCAACAGAACCAGATATCTAGATAGATTTCCTTTCCAGCATTTTTGTTTTGGAGTTTGTATTTATTTCTGCATTTTCATTCCCAGATGTATTCTGAATATTTTATTTAACAAAATTTCAATTTCGAATAATAGTTGTGACAAATGTATCTGTGTTGTTGTGTGGTTGCCTGCTACTGAACAGCTTACTGCCCGCCGTCTCATCAACGGCGCAGGCTGGGCATGATCCGACTAGACCCAAATAGTTGGGATCGGGTCGTGACAGACGGTGACCAGCCGGAGCACCAAAGTGCCTCAGTGGGTTTCTTCTTCATTCTCCCACTGATATGGAAATTCTCCTCTTGTATCGTTTAGCCCCGAGCACGTGTTTAGCTCGTGTTTTGGTATTTTCCTTGATATTGTAGCCTACAGGCATAAACATGATATGTGTATTCTAGACTATAGCTAGTCCTTATCATGTACGACTAATACTCTAGCCAGTCATCAGTTTTGTGGTACTGGCTCCATGATCATTCATGTATATATGGTTCGGGACGCCTTACTATTGTATGTATGATGATCGTACTCTTTGCTCTTGTATAATTTCCTGTGATTGAGATACCTAGGAATGTTAAACCATAGGATTGACTGATGGCTTGTAGAGTAACCCCTATGTCTTGACAGCTTATACGTGATTTCAGAGTATTAACGTACTTTGGGATTACGTAGCTGGCTATGTCTGCCCCCGCTCTCCAGTATTCTGGTTCTGGGGCGTGACAAAATCGCACGTGCACGGGATTTGGACTGTGCGTGCACAATTATCCATTGGTTGGGGTTGATTATGAAGATGTGATTTTGTCTGATACTTGAGTTTTGCAATATAATGTGAACTGTTCGGGTCTTCATTTGATTTTTAGTTTTCAAATTCCCAAACTGTTTTCACTGATACTCGAGTATGTAATATGGTTTGGTCAAGCCTTAGTTAAAGGTCAAACTTAGTCAACGAGTCCTTTCTAAGTCATAAAATCCAATCCTAGGACCTATAGGTGAATCCCTGGATATATATATATATATATATATATATATATATATATATATATATATATATATATATATATATATATATATATATATATATATATATTTTAAGAACAAAAAGAAATTGTGTATTGATCAGGGAATGAATCAATAACATCATCATCAATTGTGATAGACATTAGCAATATCTCTATGAAGTGAATCCTTAGAAAACACACGTCGGGGATCCCTAAGTTGAGGGGTGTCACATAGTTCCCACCAATATATATATATATATATATATATATATATATATATATATATATATATATATATATATATATATATATATATATATATATATATATATATATATATATATATATGTGAGCGGATCAAAAATCCCCCTTAGAAAACCTCCTAAAAAACCCTCACTCTAATTCGTAATATTAATGTTAATATTAATGTTAATGTTAATATTAATTTTTTTATATTAATGTTAATATTAATGTTAATGTTAATGTTAATATTAACTTTTATGTTAAGTTTAATGTTAATTTTAGTATTTAATGTTAATATTAATACTAATATTAACATTAATTACGGATTAGAGTGATGGAGTTTTTTAGGGGGTTTTCTAAGGGGGCTTTTGATCCGTTTCCTATATATATATATATATATATATATATATATATATATATATATATATATATATATATATATATATATATATATATATATATATATATATATATATTCACACGTACTCTTCAATAACTCACTCAAAGACAAGTGGCACTCTCAAGATACAACCTACTTCTATATGAAGTATAACCCATATCTTATCCAACTACCCTTTATACCAATATATATATTCAAAACAAAACCTATCTATAAACATTTATACATATATAGCATACACTCACATGTATATATCAAATCCTCAATCTAAGCTATGCATAAATCCTCCTATCTATATAACACATATAGATATCTTATGCAAAGTATCCCTCAAGGTAAAATATCAACTCAACTAATACTCTCCTCCTCCTCCTTACACTCACAAATTCTAACCATAACCTCACCTCAACTCTCTACTAATACCAAACCATACTCCTATGCTACTGCTGCTGATAACACATTCCTAAGCCTACTGTATTTCATTGTCCATGCCAAATCAAGGCAACGTCAAGGCAGGGCAAATGCTATGCCACTGCCGCTGCAAACATCTACTCATTGCAAACAGTCACTGATCTAAAGCCACACTGCAACCCACTACACTAGTCTACTAAAACTAGATCAATCGAAAACCAAATATCCCAAAATCAACATAACCCTATACTCTAACTCCCACAGCTCATATACTTATATACATAGGTATATCAACTCAAATACATACATATAATCCTATAATCCTTGCGCTCTCTAGTACAGTACATCAAAGTATCAATTTAAAATATCAAACTCAAAATTAAACCCAAACCTATAACTCGAATACAACACATACTACTATATTAAATCTCTGATACATATGTATATCTATGAATATAACAAAACATTCAAAATCCTAAAATCTCAGTAACCCATTCGAAACCAAAATTACGTGTCAGAGGGGGTATGTGTGTGTGTGTGTGACACACGTGTCTAGGGGTATCTAGACTCGTGTCCTAACGAGGTCAAAATCGTGTCAATAACATGGTGTCAGCACATTTGCAGCCCTAGTTAGGGTTAGGGTTCTCGTGTAACCTAGGGCTAGGGGTGTCTGTGTCGTTTGTGCCCACATTTGTGTCCGTGTCTAGATAGCTAGGGCTAGGGTTAGGGTTTACCTGAAGAGGGTCGGTCGGTCGGAGGAGGGAAGCAGCGAGGAGGGGGCTTCGTCGGAGGAGAGCTTCGTCGGAGGAGAGACTAAAAAATTTTAGAAAATTTTTGGGAAAGAGAGAAGGAGGAAATGAAAGTTTCGAACGAGATATATTAAAACATTAGCGACGTCTGATTTAGACATCGCGGAACATTGCTAAGGAGCGACATAACTTAAGTCACGTCGCTGAACGTCGCTATTCAGCGACGTACTTTATCTCTTGTCGCAAAACGTCGCTATTCAGCGACGTTTTGCATGTGATGTCTATCTAAAGGAGTCGCTATATTCAATATTTAGCGACATTATTTTATTCCGTCGCTAATAGAGCATGTTTTAGTAGTGTATATATATAAACACTCTTGCATATATATATATATATATATATATATATATATATATATATATATATATATATATATATATATATATATATATATGTATATATATATATATGTATATATATATACTTTTTTATATATAAATATACACTTCTAGTCTCATATATATGCAAGAGTGTATATTTATATATGAAAAAGTGTGTATATATATATATATATATATATATATATATATATATATATATATATATATATATATATATATATATATATATATATATATATATATATATTTATATATATATATATGAAAAGTATATATATATATATATATATATATATATATATATATATATATATATATATATATATATATATATATATATATATATATATATATATATATATATATATGTCTATGAAAGGGTATTTATAAAAGAGTATATATATGGAAAGTATAAATATGTACACGAATGAAAGAGTATACCATTTGTATATATATATATATATATATATATATATATATATATATATATATATATATATATATATATATATATATACATGAAGCTACCCATGTATATATAAGCCATTGATCTATATGAAACCATTACATAGTTATGTATGTACATATATGAAGCTATCTATATGTGAACCGTTTATATATCACATTAGCCCAAGATTTATGAAGTGAACAATCAAACAACATCTAACATTAACACGTGTGGAAAACTAAGTGTATACATGTATATACACAAGAGTATATATATATATATATATATATATATATATATATATATATATATATATATATATATATATATATATATATATATGAAAGAGTATTTATACCTATGAAAAGTATATAAATATATTTATACATATATATATGTACATAATGTACATAGAGTATATATGTATAGAACATGTGTATATGGTAAAGTATATATATTTACTAACATTACATATTCATAAGCATGTGCATGGGTTCTTATAACAAAAGTTTAGGAATTAAATCTTTCCATCAAATTATACACACACAAAGAATAATGACAAAACCAAATGGTTAACATAACCATTCCATTCTCCACAATCCCATGACATGAAATGTACATTTCTAATCATACACAAATATTTAACATACACATTTATATATAGAAAGATTCGTAAGTTTATATATACAAGCATGGAGAAAGAGAAGAGAGATGTACCTAAAGGAGACGGTAGTAAAGGGGGATGTCATGGTGCTCGGCCTAGGAGGGGCTACTGCTGCTGCTGGCCATGGGGGGGGGTGTTGCTGCCGGCCTAGGAGTTGGGAAGGGGCTGTGAGGAGAGGGGGAGTGATGGTGGCTGTGTTGAAGATGAAGAAGGAGGTGGAGAGGAAGATGGTGATGAAGATGAAGAAGGGGGTGTGGAAGTGGGCTGTCGGCCTTGGGGGAGGAGTGGAGGCTGTGAGGAAGGGAAGGAGGTGGTAGCTGTCGATTGTGGTGGCTATGGTGGAGGTAGTGAGGGCTGTGGTGAAGAGGGTGGTGGTGAGGAGAAGGAGATAGTGGTGGTGAAGTGAAGATGAAGAAGAAGGAGAGAAGGGGGAGTCGGTTTTGAGGGAGAGGGAGAGGAAACCGAGAGGAGAGAGGAGAGAGGACCAAAATAGAGGGGGGGTGTTATGGCTGTCGGCCTAGGGGGGTGTGGGGAGAGTGGGTGTGTGAGAGGGGGGTGTTTTCAAGGAAAAAAAAGGGGAGTTATGGTGCGGTGTGTTGCCTTGGGAAGTGGGGGTGAGGTGATGTTTAGTGTTTGGTGTTTTATAGGAATAGTTGGTGTTGTGTGTTTGGGTATTTGGATGAGGGTGATGTCATGGTGCTTGGGTTGGGTCCAATTGAGTTGGGTTGGGTCACAATTGGGTCTAATTGAGTCTTAAGGATTAAAATGACTTAAATTAGCCATTTATAATCATGGATAAATAAATTGTACACGGGGACTCAATTGGATGGGACACAAGTGACATGTGTGTAGTAGGCTCAAAATGGTTCGTGTTCATGTCTTGGGTTGACAAGTTTGGATCTAACGGGTGTCCCCAATTTAAGTTGGAAATAAATGTGACTCCGTGGGGTAAATCGAGATTAGGTCAAATGTCAGGAAAGTTGTGCGATAAAAATGAAGCACAAGATGGTGTGTCTGAGTGGGACACGAAGGTCATGGGTGTAGAGTGTCTCGAGTAGATCATTCATGACAAGTTGGTTTGGAGAAAATGACTAGTCTTGTGCTCCTAATTTGAAAGTTACGGTAACGTGTCGACAATAAGCAAAAATAAAAGTGGAAAATTATTAATAACTTAGAAAATCATAATTAATCATATTAAATTCCTAATCGCTCTAATTAAATCTAATAAAAAATTTCAGAGAGCTTACACATCACAATAATGTTGTCAACATAAATGAGTACTATAGTAAATGAGTTGCCTTCAGATTTGGTATACAAGGAAGAATCAAACTTTGATCGATTGAAACATGACTTTTGAATAATATAAGAGAATTTTGTAAACCATTTACCGAAAGCTTGCTTGAGATCATACAAGGACTTATTGAGTCGACGTTCCATATTCTACCCATGTCGACGAAGACCAAGGAAAATGTCCATATATAGTTCCTCATCAAGATCACCATGAAGGAAAGCATTTTGAACATCAATTTGAAGGAGGAACCAATTGTGAGAAGCGGCAACAGGTAAAAGATACCTCACAGTGGTGAGTTTGGCAACGAAAGAGAAAGTTTCCAAATAATCGATCCCTTCAATGTGTGTATAACCTTTAGCAACAAGACAGACTTAAACCGTCAGACAGAACCATAAAAATTGTATTTAGTCTTGTCGATCCATTTGCAACCAATAGGCCTATGACTAACGGATAATGAGACAATATTCCAAGTATTGTTACAGATGAGAGCATTGAGCTTAGCTTGCATAGCCTCTCTCCATTTGGAATCAAGAACTACCTGAGAATAGTTAGTGGGTTCACGAAGAAAAATATTAGCAAGAAAAGAAAACTAATAAGCGAAAATACGTGAATAAGATTTTTTTTTAAAATCTAGAGAGGGTGTCTTGTTTGAGTAGATTTAGACAACGGAGTCAATGATTGATGGCAGTTTGAGTGAAGTTCATATAATAATTTGCATGCCAAGTGGATTGTGTATGAGTTCGTTTCGAATGGTGAGTGGATGGAATTGGTGTAGTAGGAGACGTGAGAGAAGATGCTAGCAGTGAGCTATGAAATATGTAGGATTAGTAGTAGGACATGTGAGTTAATTGGGTCTGAGGTAGGTGTGACAGTTGGGAAAACAAGAGAGCAAGTGGAGTTTGATGGAAGTGGTGTCTGTGCAGCTTGACTCGGAAAGTTGTTGGATGAAGCGGAAGAATCAAAATGAAAGTTATTTGCGGCTTCAATGGCAAGGGGTGCGCTAATGTGAGGTAATAATGGAGATTATGAGAGACAATTGATTTAAATGGAAATATACTTTTGTGGAATTTGACATCTCGACTAACAAATTTTTTCTAGAGTACAAATCAAATAGAATATCCAACAAAAATGCAAAGACTAACATATGACGCGAATTTGGACTTAGGTTGAACTATAGTGGCATAACAAAGACAACAAAAAATACGAAGATGATTGTATGGTGGATGGTGATACAAACGTAAAAAAATGTGTTGTGTTATAAATGAGTGGTGTTAACAAACAGATAATTAAAGAAAAAATGTTGTTAATCGCTCCAAATTGTCCCTTCAAACTTTATCTCTTTATGTGGCAACTGACGTAACATCTAATATGACAACTGACATAGCAAAATTTTGAAATTGATATTAACATTAAAATTAATATTAACATTAAAATTAGCACATTAAAATTAACATTAGCATTAAAACTAATATTAATATTAATATTAGTTTTAATATTAATATTCTTTTGCAAAAAAGATATTAATATTAATATTAGTATTAATATTAACATTAAAAAATTGAGTAATGTATTTTTTGAGTTAAAATTTGTCATGTCAGCTTTCATGTCCGATGTCATGTCAACTGCCATATAAGGAGGGATAATTTGGATGGACACTTTAGAGGGACTAATATCATTACTCTTAATTAAATAGACATAAATTCAAGGGTTTGCTTGGTTGGGGGTGGAAGTGCCGGAAGTGAACCCAAAAAAAAAAAAAAACTACTGTGCTCTCTCTCTCTCTTCTAACATCCGCCGTTTGGTTGGGGGTGGATGTAAAGTGGAAGTGGGGGTGATTTGATGGCTACACTTCCGGTTATCTTTCTTCTTTTGAGTTCCGAATTTATTTTGGAAGAAGTGGGTCCGGAACTCCAGTAAAAAAAATTAGTAATAATTTTACCCCAGAAAAAGTAGTCTAATAATAATAATAATAATAATAATAATAATAATAATAATAATAATAATAATAATAGTAATAATAAAATCTTTTTTAAAAAAATCAATGTCCAAACTCCGGACATAAACTCTCATGCGTAATGCCGGACATCTAAAAAAAAAATTATAAATAATAATAATAATAATTATTCTTCTTCTTCTTCTTCTTCTTCTTCTTCTTAATTAATCCATAAAAAAATTGAGTAATTTTTGTTGGGGGTAACATCACCATATTCAAAAGTGGAAAATCACATCACGATATTAAAAAGTGAAAAATCACATCACTTCTCAATTACTACTTCAACAATCATCCAAACGAAGAAACTACAAAAATTATACTTTCCAACTCGTTTCCAATAACCATCCAAATGAATGAACTCATAAAATATGCGTACGCATGACACGCATACGCAATGCATACGCCAACTCTCCACTTCCATTTTTTTACTTCTCTTCACTTTCGTGAATCAAACAACCCCAAAAGCGAATAGGTAAAGTAGATTGACAAAAGTAAAGCACGAGCAACTTGTCAAATATGACGATGCGTACGTTCGACAATCACATTTTGTTATGGAGTGTAGGCACAAGAACGTTGAAATTCAACACCCTTAGTGAGAAAACATGAACGCAAAGAAATAAATTTGCTACATCTATCATTCCAAATCATTTTGATTTGTGAGTTAAATTGAGTCAAAATAAAGGTAAAGAAAGACATAAGAAGTGTAGGGGCGTCAGATTTATGTGCCCTAAGGAACAAATGAGTAAAATCATCAACGATGGCTAAAAAATGAGCATTTGCATGTGTTGGATGTTTATGGGAACCCCAAATATCATAATGTATTAATTGAAAAGATAAATTGAAGGAAATACTACTAGACGGAAAAGATAAACGAGTTTGTTTTGCTAATGGACAAACATCACAATTATTGTCAAAATGTTCAATAGAAGAGGAAACAAACTTAGATGCTACATAGAGACACGCGGGAGATGGGTGACCAAGACGAAGTTGCCAGGTAGTATGGGAAGTTGTGGTATGACATGCGGAAGATGACTTGTGAATTGGTGACATGAAGTAGAGCATCTCCACTTTGCTTACCCCAACCAATCACCTTCCCGTAGCCAAGTCCTACAAAAATTCGTAACAGTTCAAGTTCTTATGATTTTACTGGCGGATGAAAGGTTCAATTGAAGAAAAAAAACACATAATTTTTTTTAAATAATATCTTTATTGAAATATATTATGTTAATAGATTCAATGGGTACAATTGAACCAGAAGGTAAATTAACAACAGAAAATTTACTGTACAGATATTAATTTAATAGAAATTATCTACAACGATATATCTTTCGAAAATTAGATATAACGATACAATCCGACATGCAGTGTGTCGAAAAATTAGGCACACCCAATTTTCGACACACCGTCTGTCGGAAATTGGACGACCGTGTGTCGAAAATTGGACGTGGTCCAAATTTCCGACACACGGCGTGTCGGAAAGTACATTGAGCGGTTCGGGTTGATTTGTGTGCACGGTTTGGTTTTAGTGAGGGTTGGTTTAATGCTGGTGGTGGTTGGGGGAGTGGGTTGTGAATAATTGAGGAGAGAAGTGAGTAGAGAAGGGAGTAAAGAAGAGTAAAGTGAGTTCTCAGTAGGCAGAATACAAACGAGAAGAAGAAGAAGAAGAAGAAGAGGAGGAAAGAAGACTAAAGGTTCGTAAAATTTGTTAAATTTATTTTAATTATGTTTATTATTTATATTATGATTCTCTAATCCTTACATAAACACTAATCTAATGTATACCCTAATTCTTGTATAAAAATTCATTATATAATAAATCTATTATATAAATGGTTAGTAAATCCATTGTATAAATCTATTATATAACCCCAACACTAATGTAGACCCTAATCCTAACCTAATGTAGACCATAATCCTTAACTAATGTATACCATTATCCTAATATAATGTATACCATTATCCTAACCTAATGTAGACCCTAATCCTAACCTAATGTATACCATTATCCTAACATAATGTATACCATTATCCTAACCTAATGTAGACCCTAATCCAAACCATTATCCTAAATCTAATGTAGACCCTAATCCTAACCTAATGTAGACGTCCTAATCCTAATCTTCATCCTAACCCCCTAAACTAAACCCTAACATAATTAAAGCTTAAAACCGTTAACCCAAATCTTAACCCGTAAAGTAAATCGTAACCTAATCCAAAACCTTTTCCTAACCCTAATCCTTTTCTAACACGTGAACCCACCCATAACATAATCCAAACCCTTACCCTAATGTAAACCGAAAGACGAAGGTGGTGATGCGTCCCAGGAGGATACGATACGGAGGAGAGCCCGACTCAATCTCAGAGAAGTTGATTGTCCAGACTATTAGAAATTAGACAGACAAGAAAGATAGATGTAAATTTTGAACTTGTATGATGTTTTGTTTTCATTTATATAAAAGTCACCTTTCTTTGACAAACTATTACAGATACTTCACATGATGTTTCATATTCATTCTCTTGGTTGATTTGTACAACTCCATCTATTGTGTCCTAAACCATTGCAATTACTGCATCGGAGATCTCTTGAAGATTGATCCTTCGCCATAGTACGGTTCTTCTTTGGTCTTCTGGCTTTGCGTCGTACATCTGGTACTCCAATGTCGCCTCTAACCAATGCATTTTGAATGTTGTAAGGGACTGGAATTGGCTCCAAGTGCGGCTCGTAGACACTTTTTAATGCTTCCTTTGAAAATGTACCTGGATAATAATGCTCAATGCTCAATCCTAATATTGCAACAATTACAAGCATAACATGCATGTACACATGGAAGAAAAGTATGATACCACTTTAAACATGAACAATAGTTTTCATTTAAACGAACAACATATGTTCTATTTGTTTGACTATCTAATATCTCAAACAAATGACCCACTATACGTAACATTTCAAGCTGATGGTTTTCTTTTGTGATACGAGCCATCGTTTTTAACATCTTCGGACAAAAATTTGTTTCGAGATTTTCAGCTTGTTGTCTGTTTTTGTCCTGAAGTGTTATAATCTTGGCTCGAATACCATCAAGTAGTGTCGTTATTGGTTTATCACGAAGATTTTTAATCCAGTTATTGAAAGATTCAGCAAGATTTGACGTGTTAATATCTAGTCTTGGACAAGAAGAATACGCTGTAATCCAGTGTGAGAAAACACGATTTTCATCATTTACTCCAACGAGCCAATTGTAAACATCAAAATTTTCAGCTTTAACCATCTCCAAGCAATTATTTGCATCTGTTTCATTATAACATCTTGCAAGATAGTCCAAGCTACGTTAAAAATGCTTTGATCTACATACCGATTTCAAATTTGCTTTAAAATATTGAATACAAAAAAATGAGACGATTCCGAAAAAAATAGCACGCATGGCATTTATTAATCCTTTCTGTTTATCCGAAATAAAAGAAATTGTATTCCAGGCATCAAAAAATCTTTCAAAAGATATTCTTAAACCGTTTAAAAACCAAGTCCAAGAATCAGTGTTTTCACTCTCACCAACAACATATGCAATTGGATATAGTTGATAATTAGGATCATGAGCACAAGCAATAAATAAAATATCTCTATATTTAGAGGAAAGAAAAGTAGCACCAATACTAATCACAGGTAAACATCCCCTTAGAAATCCATCAATGCATGCCTTGAAACAAATAAAAATTCTTTCAAAACTATTATTTTCTGTAATCTTCATAAAACATTGGCTACCTGGATTTGTCTTAATAATTCTAAGACCATACTCTTCGAGACTACTATATGCATCAACATAACTACCATTTATTTCGGATAGAGCAAGTTCTCTAGCTTTCCAAGCCTTACAGTATTTAATATGTTCCCTAAATATATCTTTTACAATATGAGATGGACTATACGACTGATTATCTCGAATTTTTTCAATAATCTGATTTTTAACCCATACAGTGGTAGCCAATGGATGAGAACCATCTGTAAGTCCACCTAAACAAGAATGAATATTTTCTAGCGTTGCAATAGAAAATCTTTCGCCTCCACCTATGGCTTTAGCGTATACCCTCCAATGACAATTTGAACTATTACATTTATATATAATCCCACTAGCATTAGTTAAAGTAGCTAAACAAGTAAAATTACGTCTAATTGCTATATCACTAATAAAACTTCTAAATTTAGAACGATTCTCAAATTATTTTCCAATAAATAATTCAGGAGTGCTAAGGCTATCAACAGAATCATCAAATTCATCTTCTAAATTTTCAATAAGAGCATCGCTATTTTCATCATCGTTATTAACATCATCTACTATATGTTCTTCTTCAGTAAATGGAATAACTTGATGAGAAGAACTAGGACCAACGTTAAAAGTTATATTACAAGCAGGTATATTACTTACATTTTTAGATGGGGGCGGAGTGACATAAATATTAATATACGATGATTGTGCATTCACTTGAAGAACAAATTTCTATGCTTCTTCACTATCTACATTTATACAATTAGATACGAAGATATGTACTAATATAAATTCGTAGTCGATAGAATATTGATCAATAATAAGATTATGTAAACTAAGAAACGAAATATTTCGATCAACTAAAAGAACTTGGGTTAAACCCCCTTGATACGCTAACCCATTTAGTACACCTCCAAGCGAGCATAGTATTGTTAGATTTTCATCCATGTTAACAACAAGATGAACTTTCTGTAGGAAGAGAGGAGCTTCAGCTTTCAACGAAATACTTGACAAACTTCTTACTGAATGAGAGAGGTGATGTGAAGTGAATGAGAAAAATGTTGTGAAGTGGTTTGATACTTATAGATGGTATATAGCCGTTGGAATTAGAACGTTAGAATCGTTACGTTGAAAATTGTAACGTTAGAAACCCAATAAAAAATAACCCACCTCAACCCCCAAAAAAAAAAAACTAAGCCGTAAAAAACCAACAATCAAGTAACCCAACCCACCCACCATCATACTCAATTAAACCATAAAAAAAACCAAACCCACCAAACCCAACAACAATCAATAACCGAACCCATCCAAGCCCTTTCTTTCAGCCCGAACCCACCCAACTTTACTTTATCCATTCCTCTTGATTTCAGCCAAATGGTATGTCGGAAATTGAGCTGATGCTCATTTTCCGACATACTGTCTGTCGGAATTTGAGCATGCTCATTTTTCGACAGACAGTCTGTCGGATTGTATTGTTTTACAAAATTTTCCAAACTTCTATCGTTTAAACAAATATATTTAAATTATTATCGATACAGTAAATTTTCTGAATTAACAAAGGGTGTACTAGGTGGATGTGACTGAACAAACAAAAAAGAATAAAAAAATAATATGATTTGTCATATGTGGCACCACTATCTAAAATCCCACAATTCGACGAACTCGAACTAATAGAGGGATAATTATACAGACTTGATGTGTTTGCATAGTTACCATTATTATCCTTAGAGCATCTCCAGCCCTATTGTGAGTTTAGCAAAAATGGTTGGCATATAGGAACGACAAATTTTTATTTCAAAAATTCTTTTCCAATACAAATGTAGAATAAACCATAAAGTTGCTATGACAATGACAATGTGAAGTTGGTTGTCTAGATCTAGACAATGCACTTCACAATGACTTTGTCTCTACATCATTTTTTTTTTAATAAAAGGCAATATATTCATTGAAAGTTTAAGAAATTACAAGATTCAATATCCCAAAGGATATTAGCAGAAATACAGGCAGGGACAGTATCATGAATCATTGTAGAGTTCACATTGGTATTCAGCAGTGAATACGAAGCAAGATCGTGTGCACAGTGATTTGCACGACGATTTACATAAGAGAAACAAATATCATTTCTTGTTTTCAAAAGTTTTCTAGCATCAAAGATGATGTGTCTTGCTAACCATAGAGATGGCTCCATGTTGGAATTGATAGAATCAATGATAACTTTGCAATCCCCTTCCACTATGGTTTGTTGAAGCTCCTTCCTTTCAATCAACACCATGGCAAGATGTAATCCCATAGCCTCAGCCTCTACAGGGGAGCCACCTTCTTGAAATTTTGAAATTGCACCCATGAAATGTCCTAGGCCATTACGAAGAACTGCAGCAGCTGACATTCTCCCATCCAGATATGCTCCATCAGTGTTGATCTTGAAGAGTTTGTCAATGGGTAATTTCCAGGTGACATTGAGTGTAGATGTCACAGTAGTACTTGGCAGCAATGAGAGATCAGTGTGAATAGATTCATAAGACTCCTTCATTGTGGAAGCTTGATGAATGATACAACTGGTGTTGATAGCTTTGTTTTCGAAGATGAAGTTGTTCCTGGCCTTCCAAAGGTGCCACATTAGGTAAAAACAAGATGATACATCTTCACGATCGCCATACTTCATTAGATTAGTGAGCAAAGATGAGATCGTTGAGTCTGGAAGGATGAATCTATGAATAGATTCATAGTTTCTCCAAATTGAACCTGTCAAAGGACAATGTAAAATAATATGATTAGTATCTCCTGCACATACCTTGCATAAAGGACAGGTAGGATCCAAATGATTGAGGCATCGATGGATATTGGCTTTGGTAGGGAGAGAATTTGTGATAGCCCTCCAGACAAAAAGAAGAACTTTGGGAGATATATGAGTAAAGGACCAGAATTTCTTCCATTCAATGAAAGCAGGTTCGGGATCATTGGAAGTATCCTTGTTGATGGTTGTATGAATCACTCTGTACACTGATTTTGTAGATAATGAACCATCACTTGTATGTTTCCAGATCAGTAAATCAGTATTGCAGGTAGCAGATAGTGGAATCTTCAATATTTCAATAGCTTCATGTGATGGAAATAATAAATGTATAAGGTTTTCCTTCCATCTGAAAGTTGTCTTGAATAGAAATAATAAATATGAATAGAAATATTTATAAAAAAATGAAGAAGTGGAGGAGTTGTCTTGAAAGTTGGAAAAAAATACTTTTTATTATCTTAAGAAGGTACCATTATATATGATGATTAAAAAAAACTATTTTAGGAAAATAAAAATGTACAATATTCATATGCTTTAATTAAAAAATGTACAATATTTATATGTAATAATTGGAAAATATATAATATATATAATAATAATCACGATAATTACTTTTAACAGTGAGTGGGCAGGTCCTTTCTGATATTTTGTAGGATTTAGTAGATGTGGTGTAACTTATTTTAAAAAATTGTTAGTGATTGATTATGTTAATGGCAATGGTCAGAGTAATTCTAAAAGTTTTGCATCTAAATCTAAAATTATCTAATGTCTTGCGGTTAGATAGTTTCATATATTTTATTTTCTTGGTTATTTCAACCGAGGAGTAAGAAGATACCTTTAAAGTTGATAGAAAAATATGGCAATAAAGATCAGCTACAGTTTATGTATTTGAATTTTGCCAATTAACAAACATATCAGGTGTAGTAGAGACGAAGATGCTAAGATGAATGGGTGACAATGTATCTAAACTATTATATAATATATAAAAATTTGGTTTCATAATTTTTTTTTCTAAATGTCATTGTCTAACTTTACTAATTAAAATTGTTCATTAAATTTAACAAGGGCAGGTAGGTAATTACATATAAAAATAAATTTAAAATTAAATATAGTTTGCTACTAACTTGTCTTCTGCTCATTCCAAGTACAGAAAAATTTAATTAAAAGACAGTTAAAATGCGTGCAACGCACATGTATACATACTAGTAGACAAATAGAATAAAAATTGATTGTATTTAAAAAAGTATTTTTTAACATGTGTCCTAAGGACATATATTAATACATTAATAAATGCATATTTTATATGGATATTTCTACCAGCAGATTTATCAATACACATTTTATATTTATCAATACATATTTTAAGTAAAAGACGCATTGATAAATGTGCTGGTGAGAGTACTCATCTAAGAGCATCTCCAACCATATTGTGAGTTTGAAAAAAAATGGTTGTCTCATAGTAATGACAAACTTTCTTTTCAAAATTACTTCTCCAATGCAAATGTGAAATAAAGTATAAAGTTGACATGACAACGACAATGTGAAGTTGGTTGTCTAGATCTAAACAATGCACTTCACAATGACCTTATGTCAACATCATCAATTGTGAATAAAAATATTTATTAAAAAAAAAGTAGAAGAGCAGAAGTTGTCTACTTTTGCATTGGAGAAGATTTTTAAATATATTATCTTTTGTGAATATAATCTTGCCATCTATAGAAAATATTGTTTTGTGTCTCTTGCCACCCAAGAATGACAATACAAAACAAGATAATAGGATTGGAGATGCTCTAAATATACATTTACCAATGTATTAACATGATCTTATAACACATTAACAAAAGCCTTTATAGAAAATTAGATGTGCTTTTTAATTGATGACAACATGAAAAAAAAAATAT
Organism: Iris pallida; assembly: GCA_029216955.1. Lineage (NCBI taxonomy): Eukaryota > Viridiplantae > Streptophyta > Magnoliopsida > Asparagales > Iridaceae > Iris > Iris pallida. The sequence goes on along the minus strand of JANAVB010021600.1, from coordinate 16,934,360 downwards.
TTTAGGTGATTGGAACACATGCAATATTGATCAATTGATATACCAGTAAAATGGATAATTAATAACAAATAAAGGAGCCGCTATAAATAAATGTAAGTCTACACTAACATGAATTGATGTTCTTAAAAATACAATTTGTTACTATTAACAAAGCTGGAAGGGAGAAAACAATTCAAACATAAAGAAAATCTGTCCATTGATAAGAACTCGTTTTAAAAAAAAAAAATAGTAGTTTTTTTGGTAGATTGTTGGGAATCCAAGAATTTTGGCCCTCTTGTGCAATATTTAACACATTGCAAGTACTGTTGGAATCCCAGCATCTCACATTCCACAAAATGAGCTACTCCTTTTTTCCTGGGGACATTGACCTTAAAAGTTTAAAATTCACTTAATTTATTACGAGTTTCATCATTTAGATGATGTGTGCAAGTATTTCCAAGGAATGATGGAAGCTATAGGATTAGGTGAACCAACTATCACCAGGTTTGTTTCAGTTGGGAGACTAACTGAACCTCCCAGCACAGTTATAGTGGTTAGTTAATTATCTTATCTCCAAAAAAAAGGACCATAAACAATTATTTTTTGTCTTCACAGACTCTAAAAGTTAATTTTCATTTGTTATCCCAAAAATTTGCCTCCTCTTTCCATACAAGAGGATAGTTGCACAAACAAGAGTGCTTTTTTACATACCGCGACGACGACTGACGCGTGAACGTCATATGTCAGTCCACCATTGGTCGGACTAGTTTACATGTATTAGCAGGAGGGGTTAGTTTTTGTGGGTTCTACGGCCCAACAAATGAGAGGGAGGCAACACGTGGCATCGGTTCCGACCGCACGATCGTCCTCCTCGATCCGTTTAGAATTTTTCTACAATCAATTCTAACCATTATGATTGGCATAGAAGTTCGAAATTATCTTCTCCAAAATATCAAAATCGTTTTCGAGAGAATCCTAATTGAAGATTCTAAAGAACTAAAAAAAATTCCTATTGAATTTAAATCCACGTTGCCAAACTATTGTTAGAGCATCTCCAACCCTATTGTCTTGTTTTGTGTTGTAATTCTTAGGTGACATGAGACACAAGATAATGTATTTTATAGGTGTCAAGATTATACTCACAAAAGACAATGAGGTAGAAAAGTAATTTTTTACAACTTTCAAAACAACTTCTCATCTTTCTTCTTTTTTATAAATATTTTAATTCATAACTGATGATGTGGAAATCTATTGGAATTGATTGATGATTTCATTGATAGTCTCATAGGCTTTATATAGCATTTACATAATGGAATATCCTGTGGCATATTCTGGCATTCCAAATATGTCTTCAGGACATTCTCATGTGCCTTTACAATATACTAAATATACCAATAAGGTCATTGTGAAGTGCATTGTCTAGAACTAGACAACCAACTTCACAATGTCTTTGCTATGTCATGCCATTATCATTCATAATTTATTTGACATTCGTATTGGAGAATAATTTTTCAAACGAAAACTTGACATTCCTATGTGGCAAGAACTTTTTCCAAACTCCCCAGTAGGGTTGGAGATGCTCTTAGTCTCGTGGAGGATGTGAGAAATATTGCACGCACTTTTCTAATACGACATGTTCATGTAAGGCTGCACAAGATTTTAAATGTAGTAAATATAAATTTTGAATATTTTTTAGGTTATAAGCCTCCACAAAATCAAAATCAAAATCAAAATCAAAATCAAAATTAATTTTCTTCTCCATGAATTAAATAAATTAAATAAAATTAAATTAGATTGAGAGACACAGATGTGTGGATATAGATGATGGATATTATGTGATGTTGGAATGGTGACAAAGAGTGATGGGAATGGTTAACTAATTCACTAAAGACTCTGTGAAGGTGCAGCTTCACCTACTCTTTTTTAACAGCCAAACTGAGATTTTGGACTCTACTGCTCAGAACACGCCCTTCCCACAAAGTGAAAGATTTCTTAGGTTATTGTTAAAAGTTAGGTTAGGGTGGGTCCCAACGATATTAGGATGGGTTTACACTTACTATTTAGATTAATTAGGCCTTATCCAATAATTATTCTTATCTTTCTTATCATGTGTGTCAAACTGGCTTCTAAATATATGTTTCATTTTTTCATATAAAAACTTAATAATAATAATAATAAAATGTGGGACCCATTTTGATATGTAGAAAAAGTCTATCAAAAATTCTACATATAGCTCATTTATTTTTAATATTTTTAATCTGATAAAGTCTTATTTAGAAATTAACGTTGGAGAGAATTGAGATGCTCTATTGTCGAATATTTTAAAGATTTTTTTTTTTTTTTTTTTTTTTTCCTGTGGAGAGGCCTTGTAAACTAGAGGTGCCTAATCATCGTTCCAAAAATAAATTAGGTTACGAAAATGTAAGCCGAAGAAAGCTTGTTACCGAATTGTTTTTGTTATTTTAGCCTAAAGGCACATAAGCATGTCATTCAAAGTCCAATAACTTGTACCATAGTGAAAATTTAGCGACATGGACGACCTATGTCATGTCCCAGAACCAGAATACTGGAGAGCGGGGGAATGACTCAGCCAGCTACGTATTACGGGTAGATGAATACCGTATAATACGATCAATGCTGTCTAACCAGACGAGGGGGTGCATACTACATGAAAGTCTTACTATGGTGACTTCACATCTATTATCTCAATCATTCAAAACAAGAAACAGAAATAGAGAACATGTAAGATAAAGCAGTAAGGAGTCCCAAACGCTCAGTCAAAATGTTCTGGAGATCTGGCTTTACAAAACATAGCCAGATGGTATAGTAACGTATACACAATTGTTATCAGCTGCAGCCTGACTTAATTACAATTATGTAAAAGTAAGTACAAGACGATCCGACTAACATGTCGGTGCCAAACGGCTAAGTATAAAGTAAATAACAAAACGAACGGTGAGGTAAGGAACCCACTCGAGTCCTCCTGCGATCATCCCTCTAGTATTGACCATCTTGGAGGTAGAAGTAAGCTGGATCCTCGGGGACCGGCCCTAAATCTGGCCATGCAAAACCAGAGAGGTTAGACCTCTAATAGCAAGTACCACAAGGAAGGACGATATGAAGGATTAAACCAGTAAGTAAGAGAATATAACAATAGATCTCTGCTTCCCACTAGGATTCACATAACATCACGACACTTCGAACCAACCTCCCAACCAAACAAGGACAGAAGTTGGCCCGTCGTGTCCTGACATTCTGATCATCTCAGTTAGGCGACAGAGTAGATACAGTACACAAACAAATCATCTTGAACGGCCAATCAACTCCTACGGCTTGCTATTGTGAGTCCCAAGTTATCCTGGAATTATGCAAAACAGGGATTCCTCAATTTTTACTATGTGCGAGCAAGGCTAGTCTATCCAGTCAATCAATTGCGCCAATCATGTAGTTAGACGAGTCCCAGCGGGACGCCCGCCGTTATAGCATGTACAATAATATAAGCAGATACCGTTCCCTGCCCGTGTGACAGATTTACAGTATCTGTGGGAACCAGCCGGCCTGTCGGGCACTTAATAGTCCCAAGAGAGCTGCCATGTAAGAACTCGGGAATCCATTCTCTCCATGCCATCGTTATTTTATTTGACTGAATGGTCTCTACGTTGAGTGAAGTTCCATGCCGTGGATCATGGTCATTCAATGAGTACTTTCGTACGGGGTACGATATGCATAACTCTACAACGATACCCATGCGGCTTGGTTGTAGGTCTTACATAGCGTGATGCAATGTCACGCCCCAGAACCAGAATACTGGAGAGCGGAGGAATGACTCAGCCAGCTACGTATTACGGGTAGATGAATACCGTATAATACGATCAATGCTGTCTAACCAGACGAGGGGGTGCATACTACATATAAGTCTCACTATGGTCACTTCTCATCTATTGTCTCAATCATTCAAACAAGAAAACAGAAATAGAGAACATGTAAGATAAAGCAGTAAGGCGTCCCAAACGCTCTGTCAAAATGTTCTTGAGATCTGGCTTTACAAAACATAGCCAGATTGATGTAGCAAAAGTATACACAATTGTTATCAGCTGTAGTCTGACTTAGTTACAATTATGTAGAAGTAAGTACAAGACGATCCGACTAACATGTCGGTGCCAAACGGCAAAGTATAAAGTAAATATCAAAACGAGCGGTGAAGTAAGAAACCCACTCGAGTCCTCCTGCGATCATCCCTCTAGTGTTGACCATCTTGGAGATAGAAGTAAGCTGAGTCCTCGGGAACCGGCTCTAAATCTGGCCATGCAAAACCAGAGAGGTTAGACCTCTTATAGCAAGTACCACAAGGAAGCACGATATGAGAACTAAAACCAGTAAGTAAGAGAATAAAATAATAGATCTCTGCTTATTACTAGGATTTACATCACATCACGACAATTCGAACCAACCTCCCAACCAAAAAAGGACAGAAGTTGGCCCGTCATGTCCTGACATTCTGATCATCCCAGTTAGGTAACAGAGTAGTACAGTACACAAACAAATCAATTTAAACGGCCATTCAACTTCTACGGCTTGCTATTGTGAGTCCCAAGTTATCCTGGAATTATGCAATTAGGGATTCCTCAGTTCTTACTATGTACGAACAAGGCTAGTCTATCCAGTGAATCATGTGCGCCATGCATGAATTAGACGAGTCCTAGCAGGACGCCCGTCAATATACCATATACAATAATAATAAAAGCAGATATTGTTCCCTGCCCGTGTGGCAGATTTACAGTATCTGTGGGAACCAGCCGGCCCGTCGGGCAATACTCGTCCCAAGGGGGCTGCCATGTAAGAACTCGGGAATCCATTCTCTCCATGCAATCATTATTTTATTTAACTTAATAGTCTCTATGTTGAGTGAAATCCCATGCCGTGGATCATGGTCATTCAAATGAGTACTTTCGTACGGGGTACGATATGCATGACTCTACAACGATACCAGTGCGGTTAGGTTGCAGGTTTTACATAGCGTAATGCAACAATCAAATCTAACCACGGTAATCATGCCTTGACCATAAAGTACACATGCTTCTTTTTGTAGAAAATAAATAAATAAATAATTAAATAAATAGATTGAAGCCTGCATGTGCATGTATGTCAATATTCGGGATCAGCCAGTCGATTTCAATAGTTCATAACATGAACGTGTCTCATTCATTTAATTTAATAAGACGACTAGCCAGTCTCTTAGTTCCAACTAGGAACGCATGATCAATTAGTCAAGATAACCATCGTCATTAATGGTGACAAGGCATGAAAGTCAATTAACATTAATTGGGGTCGAGTCTATAACTCTCAAGGTCAAGTTCCAGTCTTACTGGGTATCCAAAAATCAATCGAGACACAAGACACATTCCACATAACAATTGATATTAACAATATTAACCTATCATGATTTATCGAGTTCATGCCAAAAGGCGTAAGGATATAAAATGGGCGTAAAATACCTAATAAAATATCACCATACAGGGCTATAGAAGAGCTAAGCTTAAGGAAAATAAAACCCAAGTGACACGCTGACGTAAGACCAAGTCAGCCAAAGGCCACACGCTCAGTGCAAACGTCATACGCTCAGGTCAGGCTACGCTCAAGTAAGCCTACGCTCAGGTAAGGCAGCGTATGAACTCCATACGACTCCTAGCACCCAAGCGAGCGTATGCGAGACATACGCTCCCAAAAGGCAGCGTATGAACTCCATACGACTCCTGTCCATTCAAGTCAGCGTATGCAAGTCATACGCTCCCCAAAGGCAGCGTATGAACTTCATACGACACACGCTTCCAGAAGGCAGCGTATGCAAGACACACGCTTCCTAAAAAGGTAGCGTATGAGGCCCATACTGCGCTGCGCTAAAGAGCGCGCACAGCTCAGTGACGCGGCTAAAAAGCTAGCGTACACTGCTCACTGTCTTCTCCAAACAGCAAGAACTCCATAGTTGCTCCCCAAAGCTTCTAAAGTCCATAACTTGGTCAAAACAAGTCCAAATCCAACTTTCCAAAGGTCAAAACTGGGTAGAAGGAAGTTCTCTACAACATGGAACCATCGAAAATTAAAAACAAAGAAGTTTGATAGATCAAAACCCATAGACAACCGAAAATACCACAACTTAGATCTATAAGAAATGAACCAATGAAACCAAAAATACTAAGTACTAAACCCTCTTAGAATCATAAGGGGAAGAATAATGAACCATAAAATATGGTCCTCATGTGGAGCAAGTTGTACTTGCCTATGCTTGGTAGGTGGAGAGAGTAATGAAGAAGGAAGAAGAAGTAATGGTGAAGAAGAAGTAATGAGGAGAGAGAAGGGAGAGGGTTGTCTTAAATATCAAGGGGTGGTAGGTGGGGGTTAATGGGCCGGGTCCAATGGGTCGGGTTGGGGTTATCCAAGCGCAACCCGCAAGCAAGGTAAAGGGAAAAAAGCAGAAAATAAATGCAGAAAATAAAGTGCAGAAATATAATTGCAGGAAATAAATTGCAGGAAATTAAATTACAGGAAATTAATTAACATGGAATTTAAAGAGCAGATAATTAATTAACTTGAAATTAAAGAAATTTAAATACATGATAATACATGATAATTACTAAATGAGTTGTACATGTATAGAAATACGTATTCTGGGAACGGGGAGTGACATGCAACAATCAAATCTGACCACGGAGTAATCATGTCTTGACCATAAAGTACACATGCTATTTTTTGTAAGATAAATAACTAAATAAATAAATAAATAATTTGAAGCCTGCATGTACCTGTATGTCAATATTCGGGATCGGCTAATTGAGTACAATAGTTCATTACATGAACGTATCTCATTCATTTCATTCAATAAGATGACTAGCCAGTCTCTTAGTTCCAAGTAGGAACGCATGATCAATTATTAGTCAATGTCACAATCATTATCAATGGTGACAAGGCATGAAAGTCAATCAATATTACATGGGGTCGAGTCTATAACTCTCAGGGTTAATTTCTAGTCATACTGGGTATCCATGGATCAATCAGGACACAAGGCGCATTCCACATAGCAATCCATTTTTAACAAATTTAACATATCATGATTTATCAAGTCCATGCCAAAAGGCTTAAGGGTATAATAGAAGAATTATCATGCCATCATTAAATGAATAAGTTATAAAACAAATAGGAACACCCAGGTCAGGAAGTCACGCCAAGTTTAGTAGGTTATACTAAGGCCAACAAGTCACGCCAACAAGTCTAGTCAGAGTGAGCGTGAAAATGGTTCATGTTGGCATGCACAGTGTGAGCGTGAAGGAAAATTCACGCACACACAAAGTGAGCGTGGAAAATGATAAAAAATTCACGCACGCACTCATGGACGTGTACGTGACTAAAAATCTACGCACTCATGGATGTGTGCGTGACTAAAAATCCACGCACTCATGGATGTGTGCGTGACTGAAAATACACGCACTCATGGATACGTGCGTGACTGAAAATACACGCACTCATGGATGTGTGCGTGACTAAAAAATACACGCACTCATGGATGTGTGCGTGACTGAAAATACATGCACGCTCATGAGAACGTTAGCGTGACTAAAAATACACGCTAACATGTAAGAACATAAGCGTGACTAAAAATACACGCTAACATGTAAGAACATGAGCGTGACTCAAAATACACGCCAACACGTAAAGACGTGTGCGTGACTCAAAATCCACGCAGACACGTAGAGACGTGTGCGTGACTGAAAATACACGCAGCCACGTAAGAACGTGTGCGTGACTGAAAATACATGCAGCCACGTAAGAACGTGTGCGTGACTCAGCCTTCGTCCCAAGCCAGAAAATGAAGTTCCCAGCCAGAAGACACGCTAAGTTGGGAGATCAAAACCCATGAATAACCGAAATACAACAACTTAGATCTAGAGAAAATAAGCCATAGAAATCAAAAATGCCAATAACTAAACTCTCTCAGGATTATGAGAGGAAGAGAAATGAACCATAAAAATGGTTCTCCAAGCAAGAAGCAAGATTGCACTTGCCTGCTGTGGTTGGTGGAGAGAGTGATGAGAGGAAGAAGAAGAAGAAGTAATGGTGAAGAGAAGTAATGAGGAGAGAGAAAGAGAAGAAAGCTTTAAATAGGAAGGGTGGTGGTAGGTGGGAGTTGTGGGCCGGGTTTGATTCGGATCCAACCATGAACCCGAAAACCCACCATGGCCGAACCCAATAAGACCAAAGCAGAGAATAAAGCAGGAAGAAAATGCAGAAATAAATGCAGGAATAAAAATGCAGATAATTAATATGAACTTATAGGAATTTAAATACAGGATAATACATGATAAATACTAAATAAATATATATGAATTGCACATGTATAAAAATACACATTCTGGGAACGGGGAGTGACAACCTAGGAATAAGTTTGACAAGACTTCAGACTTGAACAACCATTTTCTCCCCTTCTCTGCTTAGAACAATCCTCTAGGTCAAACATGACCCGCGAGAGGTCGGATTCGTGGGTGAACCATAGGACATACTAGGGATGAGTAACGGTTCGGTTCGGTTCAAATCGATCTGAATATACAAAAACCGAAATAACCGTAAATCGTATTTCTCAAAACCGAAAACCGAACCGTTTTTATAAAAAACGAACAATACCAAACCGAATTAATTCGGTTCGATTTCGGATCGGTTCTGTTTTACGGGCCAATGGGTCGGGCCTTCAAACTTTTAGCAAATGCGCCTATTTAAATTACAAATCTTAAAAAAAATCTGACATTGTTGTACTTATGAATTATTACAATACAAGGGTGAAAAATATTTGTATATATAGATTGAGGGTAGAGAGAGCAGTGGCGGATCCAAAATTAAAATCCACTGGAGGCACAGTTATAAGGGAGTTCAGAATTAACATTTCGAAAAAAAAAGAATATAATAATATTCTATTATATTAAATATTACTATTTTTATACATAAAATATTACATCTCACAATTGTTCTCTACGAACTTTCAAAATATTTAACTACAATATCACTTGTAAAAAACTTTGATGTAACAATAAGAATGCTAAGTTATAGCCTAAAAATAACTATTTTTTTATTTCTCTTTTTCTTTCTTTTTAATTTTCAGTATTAATTTTTTTTAAAGAAAATTATTTTATTTTAAAGGGACTGCAAACTATCTATGTGTTGCTGCACAATGGGTTATAGTTTTAAAAATATTTTTTTTTCTTCGAATTTTTTAGGCTCCAACTAAGCTTTCTTATTGTCTTCTTTAGTGAATGCTACTACATCAAGTAAAATAAATATTTAACCCAAAAAACCTAAACTGCTAGAATTTCACTGGGGGATGTATTGTGGTGTGGTGGTGGTTACAATGCTAGACTTGTATTTAAGAGGTCATTGGTTCAAATCTTGTGGTGTGGTGGTATTCCATGTGGATCCGCCCATGAGAGAGAGAGTGCTCAAAGAAGCAACGACAGAGAATAGGAGGAGAAAGTGCACTCAGTTAGAGGTTAAAAAATAAATTAGTATATAGATTGAAGGTAGTTTGATAAACTACTAAATCTAAATCGGTTTTAAGTTCGATTCGGTTATTCGGATCAAGAACCGAAAACGAATCTTTTTCAAGATTTTAAGTTTTCAAACCGAAAATCGAACCGATAACCGAACCATTTGTCAGGTTCGATTCGATTTTCGATTTTCAATCGTTATATGTTCATCCCTAGGACGCACAACCAACACAATAAAGGTCAAATGACGACAAAAATTAATTTCGGATAGGACAATCTAAACACGCGGTCCGATGCACACTGCTTGCTTGATGATGCCGCGACTGGAGGCGATCACGGTGACCTAAGAAAGTCGCGAGATCAGTAAAAGCCCAATTGGTCAGTGCTCTCCGAGTTGTCTCACGGGAGGGACCTACTTGTGATGTTATCCCATGGAGACACGGAGCGATTTGTGCAATAAATCAGCTTATTAGTCAAACTTTATTAAATGTTGACCATACGGCTCTTCACAGTTGAGTCGTCCTATTTGTGAGGGATAAGTGCTATTAGTTGCTGATGTAGCCCTATGCTTATGGATTAGACCATCTCCCATGGAAAATTTTAGGAATTTTTTGACTTTCATCCCACTTATTAATATCAATTTATACTTACATTCCATTTTTTCATTTTATTTGATTTATATTCTACTTTGTCACGAAAAATATTTTTCGTGACAAAACGAATACTTTTCGTGACAAACGTCATATTAAAAAGTGGGATGTAAGTACAAATTCATATTAACAAGTGGGATGAAAGTAAAAAAATTAAGGTCCATTTGGTTCACTGTAATATAACCGTAATTGTAATAGAATTAAATATTATTTTTTTTTCATTCGATTCTCAATTCCATTACGATTATGCATGATTCTCGATTCCATTACGATTATGATTACATTACATTACAGTGAACCAAACATGATATAAATTCATATCCTACTTATCATTGTACTCAAATTTATATCCTAGTTAATAAAATTTCTGTACAAACAAAAAGTACTCTTCAATAGTTTTCTATTTCTATGGTGTCAAAAATTAAATGGATCAAATTTAATGATGTAGGGTCCAATATTAATTACTATGAGAGATAAAAAAAAAAAACTTCTATAAGGGTTTCTACATCCTATGTCACCGCTGCATATAATAGAAAATGGAATATAAATCATAGTTGGGAGATGTTTTTCTAAATGAAAATGCTAAGTTTACTACCAAAAGTTTACAACTTTCTTATAATCCACACATACCCCCTGCCATAGCATTTCCCTTTTCTAAAGAGGATTTCTACCTAAAAATAGTAGAGGTAAAACCCCCCTTCGGCAATCTCCAATGAAAATTTGCAAAATTGGATTTATATCCTACTTGTCATTGTACTTTATGGAAATTTTTATACTAGTTGGTATAATTTCTATGTAGGAGTTGCATACAAACAAAAAACACTCTCCAATGGTTCTCTATTTCTATCATGGATGTCAACAAATAAAATGATCAACTTAATAGCGTGGGTCCAATATTAATTGGTATGAGAGGAGAATTTATGTGAGTTTCTATATATAGAAACTTTCATGGAAACCCTTTATCCTACATCACGGTCACATTGGATATAAATTGTTATAGAAATTTCCATTGGGATTTTTTTTTCCTAAATTGGGTTTCTACCATAGAAATATGAGAGCTCTCTCCTATTTCTATAGCAGAAATTTAGAAAAAAAAAAAAACTTATCCCAATGGTGGTTTATATCTCAATTTCTATGGTATATGTTGGTGATGTAGGATGAAAAATTTCTACGAAGTTTTTTACACGTAGAAACTTTCATAGAAATTCCCAATCTCTCGTACCAATTAATATTGTGCCTCACATTAAATTAAGAAATATTTTAGCAAATGCTCCCATTCAAGTTATTGAAACTAGCATATACCTCCCACTTTTTTAAAAAACTAGCAAATGTTCTCATTCTTTTATACAGAACAAATAATATTCTAGGATATACCCCCACTATTTAATTAAAATTTTGGCTAATTTACAAAGGAATTAGACATTTGTTAGTTTTTAAAAAAAGTGAGAGTATATGCTAGTTTATATATTTTGAATGGGAGCATTTGCTAAATAAAATCCCTTAAGTTAATCCTTTTATTGGTTCTAATGTCGGACAGGAACGGAGAATCGTTGAATAATATTGTTTTTTATACAATTTATGTATAAAAACTTCACCAAGTATGATAATAAATTTTCTTAAAGTACAATAATGATAAATAGAATAGAAACTCAATTTTAGAAATCCTCGGATCCTCATTTGCTAAAATTTCTCATTTGTTAATTTCTCGTGTTTGTAAGAAGATTGACTGATAGATCGCACGAGATTTTTTTTGGGAAAATTTATTAAATGCTCAAAATCTGCAAAAGTTTTATGAAAAATCCACCGCAAAATAACATTTTATCGCATGTCCAGAATTAGCGAAAAATATATAAAAGGGTGCGGAATGACCTTTTTGCCCTTCTAATTTATTTAAAACACCCACGAAACCTACTCTTCAAAAAAAATGTTCCGATTCTTCCTCTTCTTCCATACGCTGCTCACTTTCAAATTTAGGTTTTCTCCTCCAAAATCTTCAAACCTTACTTCAAAAACTCGTCAGTGACTCTCCTTCGCAATCTTCACACCCGATGTAAAATTACAGAGAATTGTCATTCTCCGTATTAAAATGACGGAGAATGACCATTCTTCATGTTAAAATAACGAAGAATAGTCATTCTCCGTGTTAAATGACGGAGAATGACCATTCTCCGTGTTAAAATGCAGGAGAATAGACATTATTCGTGTTAAAATCACGAAGAATTGTCATTCTTCTTGTTAAATTCACGGAGAATAGTCATTCTCCGTATTAAAATGACGGAGAATAGTCATTTCCCGTGTTAAAATGCAGGAGAATGGTCATTCTCCGTGTTAAAATCATGAAAAATGGCACCATTCTCCGTGTTCAAATCACGGAGAATGACCACTCCCCGTGTTAAAATGCATGTCATTCTCCGTGTTAAAATCACGAAGAATTACCATTCTCCGTTGTTAAAATCACGGATAATGGCCATTCACCGTGTTAAAATGTAGGAGAATGGCCATTCCCCGTTGTAAAATCACGGAGAATAGTCATTTTTCGTGTTAAAATCATGGAGAATGATCATTCTCCGTTGTAAAATCATGTAAAATGGTCATTTTCTGTGTTAGAATGCAGAAAAATGACCATTCTCCGTGTTAAAATCACGGAGAATGGCCATCCCCCGTTGTAAAATCACGGAGAATGGCTATTCTCCGTGTTAAAATAACGGAGAATAGCCTTTTCCGTGTTAAAATCATGAAAAATGGCCATTCACGTGTTAACATGTAGGAGAATAGTCATTCTCCGTATTAAAATCATGGAGAATCATGTAGAGTGGGCATTTCTCGTGTTATAATCACGGAGAATGACCATTCTCCGTGTTAAGATCACGGAGAATGACCATTCCCCGTGTTAATATCACAGAGAATGATCTTTTTTTAAAAAGTATATGATTTCTACCTAAAAATAGTAGAGGTAGAAACACCCTTAGGCAATCTCCAATGGAAATTTGCAAAATTGGATTTATATCCTACTTGTCATTGTACTTTATAAATTTTTTTATACTAGTTGGTATAATTTCTATGCAGGAATTGCATACACACAAAACACACTCTTCAATGGTTCTCTATTTCTATCATGGATGTCAACAAATAAAATGATCAACTTAATAGCGTGGTCCCAATATTAATTGGTATGAGAGGATAATTTCTGTGAGTTTCTATATATAGAAACTTTCATGGAAACCCTTTATCCTACATCACGGTCACATTGGATATAAATTGTTATAGAAATTTCCATTAAGAATTTTTTTTCCCTAAAGTGGGTTTCTACCATAGAAATATGAGAGCTATCTCCCCTATTTCTATAGTAGAAATTTAGAAAAAACGTATCCCAATGGTTTATATCTCAATTTCTATGGTATATGTTGGTGATGTAGGATGAAAAATTTATACGAAGATTTTACACGTAGAAACTTTCATAGATGTTCTCTATCTCTCGTACCAATTAATATTGTGCCTTACTCAATTAAATTAAGAAATATTTTAGCAAATGTCCATATACCTCCCACTTTTTTAAAAAACTAGCAAATGTTCTCATTCTTTTATACAGAACAAATAATATTTTAGGATATACCCCTGCTATTTAATTAAATTTTTGGCTGATTTACAAAGGAATTAGACATTTGTTAGTTTTTAAAAAAGTGAGAGCATATGTTAGTTTATATATTTTGAATCGGAGCATTTGCTATAAAAAAATCCCTTAATCTTTTATTGGTTCTAATGTCGGACAGAAATGGAGAATCATTGAATAATATATTTTTTTAATACAATTTATGTATAAAAACTATACCAAGTATGATAATTAATTTTTTTAAAGTACAATAATGATAAATAGAATAGAAACTCAATTTTAGAAATCCTCAGATCCTCATTTGCCAAATTTTCTCATTTGTTAATTTCTCGTGTTTGTTAAGAAGATTGACGGATAGATCGCACGAGATTTTTTTTTTGGGAAAATTTATCAAATGTCCAAAAACTGTAAAAGTTTTATGAAAATCCACAACAAAATAACATTTTATCGCATGCCCAGATTAGCGAAAAATATATAAAAGGGTGCGGAATGACCTTTTTGTCCTTAAAATTATTTAAAACACCCACGAAACCTACTCTAAAAAAAAACGTTTCGATTCTTCCATACGCTGCTCACTTTGGAATATAGGTTTTCTCCTCAAAAATCTCCAAACCTTACTTCAAAAACTCGTCAGTGACTCTCCATTCGCAATCTTCACACCCGTTGTAAAATCACAGAGAATTGTCATTCTCCGTATTAAAATGACGGATAATGGCCATTTTTCGTATTAAATCCACGAAGAATAGTCATTATCCGTGTTAAATGACGGAGAATGGCCATTTTCCGTGTTAAAATGCAGGAGAATAGTCATTATCCGTGTTAAAATCACGGATAATTGCCATTCTTCTTGTTAAATTGACCTATTCTCCGTATTAAAATGACGGAGAATAGCCATTTTTCGTGTTAAAATGCAAGAGAATGGTCATTCTCCGTGTTAAAATCACGGAGAATTGTCATTCTCCGTTGTTAAAATCACGAAGAATTGTCATTCTCCGTTGTTAAAATCACAGAGAATGGCCATTCCCCGTTGTAAAATCACGGAGAATAGTCATTTTTCGTGTTAAAATCACGGAGAATGGTCATTCTCCGTTGTAAAATCATGTAAAATGGTCATTTCTCGTGTTAGAATGCAGAAAAATGACCATTCTCCGTGTTAAAATCACGAAAAATGGCTATCCCCCGTTGTAAAATCACGGAGAATAGCTATTCTTCGGAGAATAGCATTTCCCGTGTTAAAATCACGGAGAGTGGCTATTCCCGTGTTAACATTCAGGAGAATAGTCATTCTCCGTGTTAAAATCACGAAGAATCACGTAGAATGGTCATTCCCCGTGTTAGAATGCAGGAGAATGACCATTCTCCGTGTTAAAATCACGGAGAATGACCATTCCCCGTGTTAAGATCACGGAGAATGATCTTTTTTTTTTCTTTTTTTTTTTAAAAGTATATATTGATTGATATCATACTTTTCATTGTTGTTTGTCTTATATCAGTGCAAACAACCGAGGAGCACAGTGACCTAATCGTCGAAAAACTTCAAATCTCTCCACGAAGATGATGATGATGATGAAGATGAGCGATGATCGGAGTTCGACTGAAGAAAAACATAGTGAACTGCGAACGATCTTTGCGATCTCTGTTGAAGATGAGAGCAATGGAATTCAGATATCTCGTGAAGAAGAAGAACACGAAAATCGCAATCCAAATCTGAGTTTGTGAATTCAAATACATATATATGACCAAATTTGTGCGAATGGGTAGTTATGGTATTATCAAAATAGTAATTTTGTAAATACAGAGCATCTAAAGGAAATCTTGGAATATTTTAACGTGAAAATACATAATTTTGAGTATTTCATAAAATTCATCATGCGGGTGGATTTTTCATAAACACCCATCCTGAAAGTGGGTATTTCAGCAATTTCTTTTTTTTTTTTTTTGAAAAGTAGTCAAATACAGACCTAGGCAAAGCCCAATAAGTTTCTGCAATGTGCACTGATACTCTTCTCTGAACCATTCCCATCTCCTCCAACTGATCCATATCCTCTGAGCACTTAAAAATCAGCTTCTATGAAGGTTCTGATGGTTTTATGCAAACAACATTTACTCCTATCAAATAAAGTGTTTGATGCAAGTTTTAAAAATAGTTGATCAACACATGACTTATATATACTTGCCTACTTGGTAATATGCTGCCTCGGCAATGCATGTTCTAGGCATGAACAAATTGTTAAATTGCACACATGCATTTGAACTGGCTATAACTAATTCCATTTACTCTTATTTTTTGGTAGCAGTTATAAGGTATTTTTAAAATACCGATTATGAGAGGTCCAATTTTTTAACTCTTTTAAGTAGCAACTTTAAACCAATCTAATACATACTTGGTAAGTTACGGAAGAAAATTAAAACAATAAAATTACTTATATGTGCATATATAACACAAAAGTCTTTCCAAAGAAAGATTATATTATAGTCTCCCAAACAATAACTTATACACTAATATAACTTGCAAATATGAAATGATTTGATAAGTGACAAATCATAAATGTTGAGAGCAAAACATTCACTACCACATCAAATGGCCCGCAATATTCTATGGCAACCATTCACTACCAAATCAAATGGACTGTAAAATTTAAAAAATTCACCCCTTGGAGAAGTAGCCGTTAGATGAGACCACAAGAAAAACAAATATGAAAAAGAAGAAATAGAGTATTGCATTGTAGTTGTAATTATATTTTGAGTTATTTGTATTTAACACCCCCCGGAGGGGTTGGGGTTACTACAATTACAATTAATGGATAATGAAGGAATAAAAAAAAAGTGGAGATATGATTAACAATTTGAAGATAAATACAAATAACTCTTATATTATTATTTTTGGATAAGTATATAATTGGAAGAAAAAAAAAATTCTCCAAAACATTCCGATTTGAGGTATTTATAAAAACATTCGAAATTGTAGTGCACTGGTTTTGGAAGATTTTTGAACCAATCAAAACCATCGACTCAAAATATTTACCAAATAAATTTGTTTAAACACTCGATGGGTTCAGAAAAAATTTAAAACGCCCATCAAACCCTTACATAAATATCATTCAAATAAAGGACAACTGTTCTATGTCCTGTAAATATGAAGATCATATATATAGATATAAAATATTCGAAGCAAAATTTGCCATCAGACTGCCAAAGCAATTAACCTTACAAGTTGAATTAACCTACCAGGCCTCAAATACAGAGAAATGTGGGAAGAAAGAACAAGGGTCTACTTGGATTGAGGTAAAAAAAACAGAGTTAGGTGAAGTTAAGGAAAGTTACAAGTGAGATTCGAGAAGAGGAGAGTCAATGCATATGATCTTGCTTGAATTGGAGAGAAACTTAAGTTGGATGACTCTAATAACTCTTATTTGGATTGAAAATGTTAAGTTGAAGGAAGATTAATAAAAATAAATATTTACAAAAATACTCTTATTACATATGGCATAAAATTAGATTAATTTGATTGAATTTTTAATTAAAATTTGTCAAAATATCTTCACAAAAAATAATAGCTACAAATATGATATCTATATAAAAAATAACTAGAATCCAAACACAATAAAATTAAGTAACATGAGAATTATATATTTCTACCACATACAAAAATACTCTTATTACAATAATGGGTCATACTACTTCAACAAATAACTTGAAAGAGAAGCGTGAAGCAAAAAGTAACAGGTTGATAACCATACCACAACTTATAGTACGAAAGAGAAGGTAAGTACAGGGAAACTGTACAGGTTGTGGTTAATCTGGGGCGCGGAGTAACTAAGACGAAGCGATCAATCTATCCACCGAATCCACAATTTTCTACACAGTTAGAACCTCGGAGCAGCCGATGGGATTCTAATACCTCCAACTCCAGCCATAACAGCACCACGTTTCTGCTTCAAGTACACAACTGAGCATCTAACTAGCAACAGACCCACCGTCATTATCTGTTAAATAAAAGAAACTCTACTGATCAGAAAATGCATGTTTTTTATTGCGATATCAGTAACTTACAGAAAATATGGGGGCACTCTGATTAAATTGAATTTACTTGCCAAGAATTTAAAAGCGGATTATCAATAGCTCCAATCAAGGGGCAATGTAAGAAGTATGAAATACTTGAACATTAGATGAAAGAAAATTGCGGTACTTTGTACCAGGATAATTTGGTTGCGGATTATAAGTAACCTTAAGGAAGCACATCAGGACAAATAATTTCTAGGTTAGTATGATTAAAAGATGACAGTTTGCATAGACATAGTGTCCATGCAATTCTATGTTGCATCTTTTAACCAGTGGAAAATAAATATTACCCCCAATTTCATGCTCACAGTAAACCTCCTTTTCTTTCATGAGTATTTCTACAACATCATGTATCATCACCAACCATGCACTACGCTGAAATCATCATATGCATTGCATGAAGCAAAACTTGAAGTTTATATGGATACAATTTCTTCATTGGGGGCATAGACATACATTCTCTATTTCAGACACACAAAAACATACTTTCACCTTGAAATATCAGGGGTGTGGGCTGAAGGTGGAAGAGAACGGTTAAACGTTAATCCTCTGCTAAACTACTACGTATTTATGCAAATAAAAGAAGTATCATTATAAAGCATGAAGTTTATGTGAACTTGATGTTGACAGTACATGAACCATAAACTTTTCCAGAGCGCGTGCCATTTAGAGGATAATTAATTGCCAACAGAGTTGTTCATAGTTATGCACTGCCTTCTGGAACTTAATACAATACATCATGCTCATTCCCTTTAGTTAAAAGAAGAATTGGAAGTCCACATTCCGTATGGCTGCAAACCTTCTATTAGTTATCTTTTCTTTTTTGTAACACTAAAAAAAAAAATTGCAGTTACAGAATAACTAGTAGTATGAACATACCTTTTAGATTTATTATGTCACTTCATGCTAATAATGTCGAACTGGTCTTCGTTTGAACAAGTGGGGGAGGCCGAAACAATAATGATCTTGAACCAAAAACATGCAAAAGCCATTCAGGAGGCAAAGTAATGATAATTATTCAAGCTCCTCTATCAGTGGTGTAACGTTTCCACTTATTTTGATGCTACTTTGATCTTGTTGGATAACAACTTTCATTTCTATTATCTGTAATATATAAGATGCACCTTATTGTTGGTTATCTTGCATACCCAGTGCATCAAATATGAGATTATTGCCAATGGCAGACCTTACTTGTGATCTTTTCTTGGTCTACACCAGTAAAATGTGGTATGAGCTTAACTGACAAGCCCATAAGCCTTGAAGGTTTTATGGCAAATTGGCAACAATCTTCTTACCCTTTCTTGCTCTGTGAGGAATTGTGCGACATTATTTGCTAATCTGAACAAAAGGGATATGTTAAATGTGGTCAATTAACCTATCCAAGGAGTCTTTGTGAGTTAATATGTTCCCTATAGCCCATCCCATTGTTTTGGGAAAAGGTGAATAATAATCACAGTGATCATTATTATTAGGTACCTGGTTGGGCCATCTCATTCTTTGTTCATCTATATTTTATAGGTCATAACAAATAAGTATCTATACCTTTTCCAACTATATGACGCAGGATGTTTGTAAGTTAGATAAGTATGAACTTGTCAACAATAAATACTCATTAGTTGTGAAGTATAACTATGAATAGCCCACCAGTTGTAAAAATTTAATGCAACAATACTTGACCTAGGAGAGTTGCAGAGCATAGCCATGAACCACAGATGCACGAAGTTCGCGAATAATATAGATAACTTGGCCAGCTAAACAAACATATGCTAGTATCATTAGATTCCATACCTCAAAACCAAGAACAGACAACTTCTCTTCGCCATCAACCGGCACACAACTCCTATAAATAATGTAGCTCTGCTTTGCAGCGTCCTTTGTTTATGGATCATCTAATAACTTTCTCCATTTAAGTTTTCTTACTACAGTAAGGAACTGTTCGTGCACTGTCACACTTGACCCATGGTCATGATGAGAGTACAGACTTCTTTGTGTTTTGTTGGTAGTTTTTTTTTTTTTTTTTTGAACTTTCTTGATTTTCCACACAATTTAGAGGCACACGATATCCAGTTTCACTGCAGCGATATTTCTCATCATTCTGCATAAAATCAATTACATTCATGTAAGCAGAAAAATAAACACAGCCTAAAGAGCATGAAAGATAGACACAACCACAAACCGAAGCTTTCATATCCAAAATCCTTGCAACCTTTCTCGGTCGCATTAGCAAACACTGCATGTTTCTACTGAGGAATGTCCCAGGTGTGTATTCCGTAAGGATCCGTTCTCACAGATTCTCCACAAAGTTTTAAGGAATGGGTATCTCCTAAAAGTTAAGTTGACAAGTGTAAGTGCACATTTCAATAAGTTTTTTTAACAGGCGAAACATATGTTTGAAAAGGAGTGCTTGCCTACAGTGGAGAAAATAGATTAAAAGCTCAATAATTGGAAGGGTGCAAATCTTCCAAGAGGTGGAAAGCTGATTTCATGCAATCCAGCCTCTCAACTATTGTCATCATAATGCATGTGCGTTAAGAATTGATGGATTAAGGAGAGAGTTCCAACCAAGGTTATAAACGGCGGTAGGCGGGTGTGCGGCGGAGAGAGTCCGCCTACCGCCTAGGCGGTCGATACATTTTGAATACTTTTTACTGATTTGCCACTTTTTTTTTTTTTTTTGCATAATATGCATATTTTAAGGGTGTTCCATACATAACTAAGTTGTAGAACGAAGATTTATAAAGTTTTAGTTTTGTAAAAGTGAACCATAGGCCCATAATACTTAAAAAAAAACTTTTTTGGCCAAAATATTTTGTTAAGTATTGCTCCGTCTAGGCGCCGCCTACGCCGCGTCACCTCCGCCTATGCCGCCAACCTCCGTTGGCCGCCTACTCCACCGCCTACCGAAAAGCGGTGCGGAGAGGGACCGCCTACCGCCTAGGCGCCGCCTAGACGGCCTAGGCGGACGCCATTTAGAACACCCAACAGAAAGAAATACTAAAATATGTGACCGTATTAACTGTTTGGTTAGTGGAAGGAGATATCAGGTATGTTACATGTAAAGGTAAAAAGAAACACACAGGAAAAGATATCTAGACTTCAAGTTTCAAATGTTTGAATGGAGGATCTTCTAGGGAAGTTGATCTGGAGATGCATGAAGGAGCTCATGACGACTTGGGCAAGGCTAATAGAACATAAAACATAGTACTATTTGATGGATGTGGGACCTTCTCTAACGCTCAAGGTATTGGCAGAAACTCTTTGGTGATGGTGGGTAGCGTTTGTGTGCGAGTGTGATGATGATTGCAGAAGTTCACAACAAATAAAATTATGGTTGGATAAGACAAATGGACAGTGTATAAACCCATGACTCGTTTACTCACATTCTCGCTCTTATGTATTTATAGGACTATGTCCGGAGCTGGAAATGACCTGCTTCATGGAGCTTACTCAATGAAAGAACTACAAGAAGATGAGTGGGAAGAATTGCATGTGTCCTATAATAATGCTACTCCGTTAAACAAATCAAAAGTCGCTTCCAAAGTTATACAACACATATGACTTGACAACTAACTGGTAAGCAATGAGTTGCAAATAAAAATAATTGAGATAGGATCATAGGAGCCAACAGTGTTGTCTCACACTAAGGTCAAGAATTATCATACCAATGTTTCTCAAATTTAATCATACCGAAAGCAAAGGTGAAGTCCATTTCTATACAAGACTTATAAGGCAAGTTGGAGAAGACCAAAATTGGGGAGAAGGAAGAGAAATAACTCGGACACATTTTCGACAGCATTCAGTTGAATCTTTATGGCCAGCAAAAATGTTCAATTAAAAGACCAACCTTTTTGGTGCTTAGAATTCAATCTTTATGACCTAAGATTAGCTTTGAGGATCAGAGATCTCACTTGTGCTTAGAATTCAATCTGCCAAAAAAAAAAACACACTTTTGTGACATCTCACCTGGATCATTTCACACTTATCAGCTGATAGTTTATCGAATTCCCAACAAAAACTCATATTTAGGTCAAACCCATTGGATTCTTTCTTCGTATCCATAAACCCAAGCTAATCTTAGGTCATATCTATTCTATCGGATACGCAATTCCAAAAATTTCACAAGTAGTAACATGCAATCCCCAAACATTTATCAAATTCCAAACAAAAGCTAATAAAAGTTCGAAGTAGTAGGGAGCATATTGCTTGGCAGAGTAGAAAGGAAATACGATGGCTCCAAAAATGTGGTGTCGTGTCCATTTCCGTGTCAGTACCGCATAGTGTTTGTGTCCACAGAAACACTGATACGAACACGGGAGCGCCTTTGGCATGTGCTGATGTGTACGTAGTTTGGAGTGCCCTTCTCGTGTCAGATACGTGTCCGACACATAAAGGCACCAACTTTAGGTGTGTCCATGTTTATTCTTAGCAGTTACAGATCGGAAAGAGAGAGAGAGAGAGAGAAAGAGAGGGGTATGATGGTAAATACGTGGGACCTTCTCGTTGTAGTCGCAGTGCAGGGACCGGAGGGAGAGCACTGGAAGGAGGAGTTCCCCTTGGTCTCTCGGAAGCCGAGCAGAGACCTCTTCCCCCCTCCGCCGCCGGAGTAGAAGAATCCCTCCACCGCCGCCGCCGATGGGATCGACGGAACGAAGAACGCCACCGCCAGTAGAAACCCTAGTTCCGTCCGCCTCCTCCTCATGACTTCCACCGCCTACTACCGGTGGCGGAAATGAGCGAGTGACATGGGAGGAGATCCCTCCGTCTCTCTCTAAAATTTGCGCAGCTTTTACGGGGTTGCCTCCTCCTAATCCAAGTGTTGTTAATGGGTCCAGTTCGGGTCGTGTCGGATCGGGTTTGCAGTTTTATATCTTATTATTACTAGTCTACATGTACGTTAGAATATCATAAGGTCAGTTGTCTTATTTTTATCTTTTTCAGGTGATTATTCATGTGTGTATATTTTCTTTTTACAATGCCAAAAGATTCAAAATACAAATTTGTTCATTTTTTAATTTTCTATTGAGAATAATAATTTTTGGAAAATTGCGAGGATAGAAATTTTTTACCATGGGAACATGAAAAGTTGTATGGAAAAAGAAAACTTGCATGCAAACTTTATTGCTTTGACTCTTAAACATAAATGACATGCAAGTTGGCATAATAACATCTTGTTTATAAAATACTCAAGGATATTTTAGGAATTCAAAAGTTTCACCACCAAGTTTTCCTATTATATAGTAGAATAGATTATTTTTTTTCATATAAGTCTAACAAATCTAATTATATTGTATATATATGCACGTGCCTTACACGTATTTCATACTATTTAAGAAGACTTTTTCTATGGGCACCACAACAATTACTGGGGGAGTCATTTTACTAGGGGACAGCCTAGGTTTGAGGAACTTTTACTGGGGACGTCCCGAAAATTACTAGGGGACAGCCCATGTTGGCAGTCCTACTTGCTGGAAAAAATTGGGCTAGCCCCAAGCAAAAAATTTTGATGGCAAACTTGTAATTTTTTGTAAAAATTTTGGAATAGCCCCAAGTAATTGGTGTGGTGCCCTTAGAAAAAGCCTTTAAGAATAGCAAATAACGACCTCATTAAGTTTTGAAAAACTCCAGGGAGATCGAAAAAAAGGCAAAAACCAACCAAACAGCCATGTGGCGGAGCGTGATTGGCCGAAAAAATAATGACCTCAGCCACCCTGATAACGTGGGCAAAAAAAATCCGGCCAATCACGGGCCGCCATATGAACTCGGTTTGTCCTGCGGTCCATTTTTCGGTATGTGTAGACCTGCTGTTAATTTTTTTTTTCTTTTTTATAGGTAATCACGTAACTGCTCATATTAAATTTAATGAACAATAAACATAAATAAGGACATTTTTGGAAATAAAAAAATTACGATAAAGTCTACTTTTCTCATTATATATTAGTATAGACTAGTATAAATATATATTTGCACGTGCGTTTCACGTATTTCAATTGTCTCTTAATTAAATTTGTATGTACTTGAAAAGAGCAAAAGGTGAACTAGTGTATTGGAATACTAAAAGAAAGATCTCGTAACTACATAACTATCCATATTAGAATAAATTATTTTTTTAATTGGAATATATATGTAAGGATATTTTGGAAGAAGAAAAATCACATGCCTTGCACGTTTTTTTTTTTTTTTTTTTCAATTAACTTAAGTCCGTGGGTTGTGGCCTAGTGGTCGCAACGGGGGCCCCGGCATGGAACGTGCAGGTTCGAATCCCCCTTGGCACTTGCCAAGCCGGAGAAAAGGACACCTCAAAAAATTAACTTGAGAAGACTACTTAGGAAGACCAAAGACAATCTTCTTAATTACTAAGTTATCCTTATTAAAAGTAAAGAACCATTTTAATTAGTATAATATGCAGGGGTATTTTCGGAAGAAAATTTTTACGACGAAATCTAACTTTTGGCATTATATATATATATATATATATAAGAGAGAGTGAGAGAGGAGGGATCCACATCTCCGATTTATGCATCCCATGCTATCCACCGTTGGATGTTGTTTAAGTCATCTAATCTTAACCGTTGATTTGAATGATTAGATGACTTAAACAACATCCAACGATTGTTAATATGGAGATATTTGAGAACATAACGTGTTCTGGAATGACATATGAAAAATCATTGTACTAATTATGTCTCTCTATTTTCAGTTTTTTTTCTAGATCTATAGTAGTTCTAATCTATATCTACTCCGCTTATGTGAAATTTTTTCTTTCTTGTGAAGTTTTTTTTAGAAATTCTTGTACATCTATAGTAGATCTAGTCGATTTACTCATAAATCTGCTAGATGTACTACATACCTGCTTAGATCTAGTATATCCAGTCGATCTACTCCAGCCATAAAACACTTAATTTTTTAATAAGTTTATTTTGTTGCGTACGTCAATACTTGCAAAGAAAAGAAACATGTTACTACTGCCATCGAAATGCTTTTCAATGAAAATTTTCTTCATTACATTTTTTTCATTTACTAGTAAAATAATTTTATTTTACAAAATAAATATTTCATAAAAATGCCAATTTTTGTGTGAAAGATAAAAATATATTAACTAATTCAATAAAAATACTTGGGAAGGAAAAAATAGGGTAACCACCATATCTCCAACCAATATCTATTTTCACCCACCATCCAAACAAAAGAACTCATTTTTTTATCCATTTTCAACAACCATCGTAACAACGAAACTTCTTTTTTCCTTTGCATTCAACAATCATCCAAATAATTGAAGTTCTTTTTATCCGCCCTAGGCCTTTCGAATTTGTAGGCCTCCAATTTTTTTATATGTATTGTTTATACTAACTTATCTATTCTACTATATAATGACAAAAGTAGGCTTCACCGTGAAAGTTTTTTTTTTCAAAAATACCCTTTGTTATATTGACTAACTAAAAAGATTAATCTATTCTACTATATAATGCCAAAAGTAGGCTTCACCGTGAAAGTTTTATTTCCAAAAATACTCTTTGTTATATTTACTAACTAAAAATGTTGGAATTATTCAATAATTAAGAGGCCACACATGTAAAATTAATTGTGTTTGGGCTATCTAAATAATTAAGCCAAATTAAAGTGGTCTATTTGGAAATTGGCTTAAGGGTATAATTGACATGGAATTAATGTGTAGATACCGGAGATAATTCTAATTTGATGAGGGGCCAAATTAGAAATATCAAAAATACACATGTATATATATATATATATATATATATATATATATATATATGTGTGTGTGTGTGTGTGTGTGTGTGTGTGTGTGTGTGTGTGTATTCATTAGGGTTATGGTCCCCAACTTATACGGTCACTAAAAGAGAGATTTTCTCTTTTTCTCTTCTGCATCCCCATCAACAGAAAGAGAGGGACAAAGGATTCGAGTTCTCTTTGTCATTAAGGGTCGTAGCAAGTTGGAAGATCGAACCCCATAAAAGGACGACCGCTTCAAAATCCATCAAGCCTAGCAATGGATTCAGGTACGCTTCCGCAATTTTTATTATGTTCTTCATCTCATGAATCGACATGGTACAATAAATTTCTAACAAGTGGTATCAGAGCCTTCTGTTTGATTTGTGAGGTCAAAGTTTTTGAATCCAATTTTTATTGTTGTTCTGGAATCCTAGAATGTTCAATATAATTTAATTTAGGCTTCTGATTGTTCGATCAAAGTTTTTTTTAATGATCTGTCAAAGAATGAACAAATTAGGTCAGCATATGCTAATTTGGATCTTGTGTTTTTGGTAAATTATATTCAGATTTAAAAATTCAGATCATGCCTACAGTTTATGGACAGTTAGGATTCGGTTAAAAAAATGTAGAAATTTTGTCGTTGGGTCTGATGCATAGTGCTTTCTTAGTGCATTGTACGTGTTGTTATTGTGTGGCATGTAAAATTTCTAACAGTGGAATATACTTAAATTTGTGGTTTTAGTTTGTTCAAAAAGCCGATTCTTTTCATGCAAAAGCTGCATTGTGTTTTCTCCTGATGGATTCTGGGACTTTTAGCATTGAGTGCCAAATGGCATTGTCATGTAGTTGGTACTGCATACAATTGAAGATCTATTTGATTTGGGAAACATATGAATGAGGAGGATCAAATGTCACGACCCGCACCCGCTTTTCGGATACAAGACGTGCCCAAGCCAGCCTATGCCGCAGAGTCGGCAGTAGAACGCTGTCAAGCCCGCAAGAAATAAATGCTCAAAAATATAACATTTGCTGCTCATTCACATTTCTAAATTTGTTACAACATTTACAACATTTATAATTAAAGAAAAACAAGACTTTACATTTAATGGAATTGATACAACTGCTTTCTATTTCTAGGTTGACCTCAGCATACCCATGTCTTCCCAATGCTAAGAGTGATCGCGGCTAAACCTGAAAAATGTTGGTTTCCAGTCAGGAATGGAACAAGTACACAAACTGACGGCAATGCGAAAACACAATAGAATTAACAAGACAAGAAAATAATATATGAGAGATAAAAACTGGTAGATAACTGATGACATAGCACGATAGAGAAGAAAGCAAGGAAAAACTAATAAAAGACATCTATCTAGGTGGTGTGAAATATTTGTTTCGACATGTGAACGACTAGGAGGTAAATTTGGCACCTGCACGTGTCGTGTACAGGTGCTATTGTTCACGAATAGACATCATGGAATAGTTCTGGGTAGTCCACATGTCTACTAAGATATTTCTCCTCCCGACTACTCCGTATGACGAGCGTATCAACAAGCAGCAAGATATATTTGTAGACATGAAATGAAAAGACTACTATGAATCAGAAAGCAATCAGAAAGTGCACTTGCCTGAGGTCCTTAGCTGGAGAAACCAATAATACTATACCACTCAATGAGCCACAATCAGTCAACACATGCAGAAGTCTCCAAATGATGAAATAAACAGTACCAATGTTTTCAGAATAGTCAAATTAGCTAGGATTGCCTGTCCTTAAGTCCAATTCTGGACACAGGGGCAAAACGGTAATTTCAGACAAAAACGATGTCCGCCGTTGGACCCGCTTTGCATCGAAAAGCGTGCCAGAGTCAATGGTCTCTAAAGTCATCAAACTACATGTCTATGGATTCATTTTTTGATACGAACCCAACCGTATGTCCAAAGTTGGATTTCGGCGGGTCATGCACAAAATCGCCCGTTGAGTGGAACTGTGGGGCCCACAAACGGCGTTCTAATTCCACTGTCTCATAATTGGACCAAACTTGGCATACAGGACCAGAAAAATGATACGGTCCTGTTGGCGCAAGTTTTGTTTCGATCTGACGAGTGTGCACAAAGTAATTGGAAAACTTGCACAGAGGTCGATACGGTAAATTTCGACGGATACGCATCAAATTCGTCGCGCACACGCGACCAATTTGAATTCCGTCAAAGCCCACACGACCACGAAGCCGTTACGCACCTTTCGATGCCTTCGATTTGCGACCACGTCGCCCGGAATAGCGGGACGCACGTCGTATCGAAGGTTTTTCGTAAATTTTAATGTTTTGAAAACAGATTTTCGTCAAACTTTGAAACAGTTTTAACAGGGATTTAATAGATGAAAAATAAAAGTAAAAGATTGGTTTCGAACCCGTATAGGTTGTCTATCACTGCCTTCAATTAGAATCTAGAAGTCGTGCATGGATTGGGGGAAAACTGTCCGTGAACTAGGGTCGTTGGACTGGTTTTACTGTCCTGTTTCGACATTTTTTTTTGATGAAATTGGGTTCGATTTTCCAAGCGATAGAGGTTATCTAAAATCGACCTAAATGATGGGAATTACAGTTGTATAGGTTGTCGTATTACCTGTGAAGACGGTTCGACCATTGGTCGACCGAGCGCGACGGAAGGTTACGGCGAAATCGGTTCCACGATACCATGCTGCTGCTGCCCTGTTTCTCTTTGTAGGTGCGTGCGGCTGTTCTCCGTCCGCCGCCGGCCAACCCCCGGCCAGCCTACAGCGGCGCGCGCGCAGGGGAGGGGAGCGCGCATGGGTGTGGCATCGAGGAATCCTAGGGTTTTGCAAAGTTTTGTCTCTCAAACTATATATATAGATGTATATAAGGTCGGGTGTGGGGGTTCTCATGCTGGGGCTTTGGGGTTGTTTGCTGTATGGTATTTGTTTGGGCCGGTTTGGGGCTCGAGCACAAGTTGTACTGGGATTTCCTATTCCTCTTTGCTTCCTTTTTTTTCTTTTTCTTTTTCTTTTTCTCTTATATTTCCTTTTTATTATCATTAACTATATATATATATATATATATATATATATATATATATATATATATATATATATATATATATATACACACAAAAAAAATATATATATATATATATATACACACACACACACAACACTATTATATAATTATATATTCGTACAATTACACTATTATATATAATTATATATACATTCAATTACACTATAATATATAATTATATATACATACAATTACATATATAACATTTATATATACCTACATTCATATTTTATATATACATCCACCCATATATATTATACCTTTATATATGCACCCATATCTTTTGATAAAGAATAAAATGATGATAACTATTAATAATAAATAATTTATATTTAATAACCACAATAATAATATTAATATTATATAACCTCAATAAAATAATAATAATAATAATAATAATAATAATAATAATAATAATAATAATAATAATAACAAAATACAATAAGCCAATAATTAATTATTTATAAAATCTAAAAATCACCATTTAAAAAAATATTTTAAAAATTTTCGGGAAGGGGAGCTACAAATCTACCCACCTTAAAATAATTTCGTCCTCGAAATTCTAATTCATAAATATGCCTAAAATTCAAAAATAAGAATTAAAAATAAATCCACTATTTCCACAATATCCTTGAATTTTAATTTCTCAGAAATATTTATATCTTCCTCCTAGCCATTTCGTAACTACGAATTATCGTGGACTTCTACCCACCTTTGGTCACGCTACTCCCTCAATTCTCCTGTCTTTAAAACTTTATAACCTTCCAACTAATTGCTAAAATTTCTACCCATAAATATCTACTGCATATGGCACCTATATCATTTCCTATCTATCAAGCAATCCAAAAACTTAACAAGCAAATCTACACAAGTAGCTAAGAATATTGGTAAATTCCAATAAGTCTAACCATTTATCGCTCTGCGGAAGGACAGGATGATAAGAAGAATAATCGAAAGCAATAAGAAGTTTCAAGAGCGGTGGAGAGTATCCAATGATGCAGATGGAATAAAAGTTTATGAACCATTGACTTACTTGCTAGATTGGGCTTCTCTAGTCCAGTCACTTGCTCAATCTAAGAACCCTTCGTTTCTTCGAGGGCTTGCAATCTATGCAATATAGAAATTCTCTTCTCGAAGTTTATCTCAACAAGGTTCCACAATAGAACGGAATTTGAGAAATCAAGGTTATGATCTTTTTCGTGGTTACCTAAACACATGAGCAAAGATTATGAATGCAATACAAGATCGTAGCGCGACTTCCAAGTAGATGGGATAGAGGTTACGGATGGATTCGCATTCTAAGGGGTGGAGATTACATAATTGATACAGGGGCCGAGTTCAAATAGTTTAGTTCTATAGTCCAAATATGGTGGTATTTCTGGATGGATTTTACTGGGTCTTAGTGGGTTCTCTATTCGGACATCAATCGTCGGTTGGTCGAACCTTGGATTTCAATCTATAAGGATTGGACAAGATCCCAATGATGAAACTCTTTCTACTATATTAAGGTATCCTAGAATAGGTTTCTATCCAATAGTTGAGCTAGTTGCTAGTCGGGTTGGTTAGCTAGGTCCATAAGCATGAAATGCGCTTTCAGTGACTTTTGTGTTTAAGTAGCACAAGAGGCCTCTATTGGGTGGCATACTAATGGTATGTGCGTAGTGGACTTCGAGTAGATCACAACCATATATTGGATTGAAGGAATTGAGTTAGGGTTGAGGCTCTAATGGAAGTCGAAAAGTGTACCGGTATTGCGGTAAGGGTTATAGCTAGTCCTTTTAATCTGAAAGTCGTACCCCAAAAATAGAGTACAAGGGGACGAGTTTGAGTGGGACATGATATATCTAGATGAAGGTGAACTCGTTTAGATCTTGCATATGAAATTTGTTGGGAGGTAACAGCTGGTCCTACGCTTCGAATATTAATGGCACGGCTGGGGACACAAAATGATCTAAATGGAAAGTGGGAGTCCATGGGCACTAATTATCATTCTAATAGGAAAATTATTTCAATCAATCGGTAA